>CM048915.1:13852253-14452253 GCA_026686955.1 Epinephelus cyanopodus | reverse complement strand
ATTTTAATTGTTTATAATGTCTTTGTTGTTACTTACCCTATGAAGCATTCATAATTCAATCAATGTTTGGTAATACAGTATAACATAGCTGTAATCATACATTATTGTATTTACAGTAGTTTTAAACACTTTAGATAATTTTAGTCCTGCAGTGTATGTATACAGTATACAGGTAATTTAAAAAGTTAAATGATTTAAGATAACCATAGGCCAAGTAACAGCACAAACATTCTGAGTGGGTCCAATGCTGCGTTCAAAGTGAGCTCGTGTTCACAACATGGGAAGATGTGTTTGCAAAGTTGTGAACTCAGAGCTCTATAAAAATTTCCACTTACTAGGTTGTGAATACCACAAGAGGGGGGGCATTCAAAGGGACTCTTCTCGTGAACACAACCCCGTTTGAACACAGCATGAGAGTATTTCCTGTCGCAATGTTTATGAATGCAGTAGTTGTCAGTGAAAATATAAAAGAAGTTAAGATCATGACATCAGTGACAACATTTGAATTTTCCATTGGTGCCAGACTTTGGTTTTAGTTCTATTGAAGCGAATGGGGCCGGCACAGCAAATCACACTGTAACCTATCATATCTTTGTTGTTTCACCTTTGAATGAAAAATCCTTCCTCAAGATAAAAAACACACGTGATGTGCAGTGATGTTCTTAATCTGAACATGCATGTTGTTTGGCTTGTTATTGGTCCCCAAACAGATCACAGATCTGTTTCAAGCCCCTGTTTGGTCCAAGATACCTAATGTTACATCATGATACATACACAAGCTGGGTAAGTTCTTTCATGCTTTGTAGTTTGTCTTAGTGATTTGCATGCATCCTAAATTTAGTCATCTAACATTAATTAGCTAGCTCACAGATGTTACTTATGACAGAAATTAAGCTAAAGAGGCAGTAACATTTCAACCCAAATTAACATAGGGCGACTGAGCAGAGATCGCTAGCTAACGTTACCTTAACAAAGAGCAAATGTTAACTTAATTCAGTACTGGTAAACGAATAAGGTCCAGATTTAAAATAAAATCCTGACAAGTAAAGGAAACATTATCCAACATTATTCCTCCTTAATGTTATTCAATATTAACAGTTTAGTAATGTACCCACTAACAACAGGGGCTTGAGCTGCAGCTTGATCCATTTGGAGAACAATACCAAGGATAACAAACACACACACTTAGATAAAAAATGTCAGTCAGCATCACATAATGTGTGATTTTGAATCTGGCAGAAGAATTTTTCAGTCCAAGGTGAAACAACAAATGGTTATAGCGTGATTTGCCGAGCTGGCCTCATTGACTCCAACAGAACTGACACCAAAGTCTGGCTCCTACGCAAAATTCAAACTCTGTCACTGATGTCATGTACTTTTCTTCTTTTATAGTTTCCTTAGTAGCTGTTGGGAAGTAAAGAGGGACCAAAGCTGTTGCCCTGGCAATAAAACAGATATAGATATGATTATATAATATTTAAACTATTTTTTACTGTTATCAAACATGAACGCCTTCAACACTTGTAATCAATGTTTCATATAGTATGAAGCACATGTTCCTTTTACATGATCATGTGCAAATTTATTTTTCTAATTTCGTTTTCTGTATATATTGTGTTTTATATATATATATATATATATATATATATATATATATATATATATATATTGTTGTATGCATATACGTTTATATACTTTTTTTTGGAATTCCACTATGTGTAAATACAACTTAAATGTAAACCTATACAAATATAATTATAAAACTGTATCATGACCCAATTTTCCTTTAGAGGATCAATTAAGTATTTCAAATTCAATTCATAGTTGTTAACAAATACATTAATAAACACACATTATAGTGTGTTATAACAATGTGTTATAAACCATTCATGGTTATACTGATTATAAATGCTAATGTTACCCAAAATATGGTGTCGTTGACTGATAAGGCAATGCAGTGACTGTGGTTCAACACAAAAGAGTCACTCGTGTTTTTTAATGTGTTAGAAGTCAGCGTGCTTTGGCCCCGACTTCCATGAGCATCACGCTGATGAAATATTAACATTATTCCTCATGTCTCAACATAAACAGCTTACACTAAACCTCAAAACCTGCACACACACACACACACACACACACACACACACACACACACACACACACACACACACATGAATACGCACTAACAGACACATGCAGTAGGCAAGAGTATCTATCTTCACACCACATACTTTAACAGTTTCAGTTCAATGGGCTGTATCTACTCACTGTTTAACCTGCTACTGTATGAAAATACGTTTGAGGACAGAAGTGAGTCAAATGATCTAAAGCAGCATGAATGTTGAGTAAACAGACGCTGTAAAGACATATATGCTGACAGCACCACTTTAGTGTAGCTGAAACAATTCAAGTCATACTTGATTTACTGATGGGTGGGCAATCAATCTGCTAAAATGTTGACAAACGCTTAAAAGACCCAAATTCACTTGTTCCAGCTTCTCAAATATGACTATCTGCTGGTTTTCTAAGTCTTCCACAACAATAAAATGTGTTTCTTTTGGTTTTGGAACATGAGTCAAACAAAACAAGCTGTTTAAACATGTTAACTTGTGAACTAAATGGAAATTGTGATGAGCATTTTCCACAAATTTATGTTTTTCAAAGATCAAATGATCAATTCATGATACCATAAAAACAATTGTTAGTTACAGCCCTAGGCTTCTATGTCCCAGTATGGCAGAAATGATCAAAAATACCACAAAATATTACCCTTACACCTTATATGCTTCTGCTTTACAGAAGTAGGTTTTTAATCACATTTCTAGATCTCTTTATCGCTGAATTTAAGCATTTTTTTTTACTTTCAGCACTGAACTGCAGGTCAGATACCTTATCATTAATGAGACTTCGATGTGCAGCAGGACAGTACACTGATTACGGAGACTGTCCTTTAACCAGGAACGTCATGTTCAATCCCCACTGACATCAACTCTCCCTCCTTCCAAAAGTGACCTTAAGCAAGACACTGACTGAATCTCATTTCAGGAGAGTGTGTGAGTGCGCAAACTCTCAGCCCACTCACTCTTCTCTGTGTGATGTATCACCGTGTGCCCATCATGCGGAGGGACAGAAAAAATCAAAGTGAGCACAGTGTTAAAACTGGAATGGTGGCAGCTTCATCTTTTGTTGCCATGGAAACCACATGCTTGGCATGACTGACCAGTCAGGCTGGAATTTGTCTAAAATTTCTCTGATTAAAGACTAATTTGCTGATAGCTTTTCATCCACATTCCCCATCAGGCACAGTATCCTTTCCCTTTATAGGCAGATTTATGCCTTTAACTAGCAAAGACTGAGGGAGATGTTGCCTGGAGACGGCACTGATAAATGAGATTCGCTTGCTGAATCCCTACCAGCTCCAGGAGTACTGCTCTGTGGTGGACCCTGACCCTCCACGCTCCCTGTGAAGCTATAAACATATTTCTCCTACTTGACGAACCGTACAGCATCACAAACACGGATGGAGAGAAGTCTCCAGGGTTCTGAAATGTTAAAAAATAAATAAAAAATCAAAGGAATCTTTTCCGGTGCACACATCTGCAGCTAAATTCATCAAAAGATCGAGTATACTCATCTTTGAGATATACACACACATGCACTGCAAACACGCACACACGCACACATCTCAGCTGTAGTTATAGGTGAAGTTATATGAGCTAGGCTCCTTCGGCACAGGGGGCGGGGCCTCTGGGATGGTGATGTTCTCAAGGTCAAGGAGGCGGAGCTTCATCTCCATACTGATGAGAGTATCTAGGTCACTGCGCGTCAGGTCACTGCCCATCTCTCTGCCCAGCAGTGCACACAGCCCGTCAGTCCAGATGCAGTACTGCCCCGCAAAACATCACACACACACACACACACACACACACACACACACACACACACACACACACACACACACACACACACACACACACAGAGGAACACACATAAACATTGAGAATGGTGTGTCAGTCACAGTAGCTACATTGTGCCAAGTGAGGGATATTACCAGATATTTAGTTGGAGCAGCATTAACAACAATTTATGGCCACTTGGGGGCAGCACAACAAGCTGAAAACTCAACACTGACATAGTATCTTCTTATGATGTGGTTATGACGAACGTTAGCATGACCTCAGTTTCTGAAAAGTTGGTTCTTCTTCATTTGCTAACATTCCCACCCTACTTCTGCATGTCACTAACTCTACTCTTACTACTTCTACTGTTATTATACACATATGATTATTACTGTCACATACATATATAAACATGTACTTACAACATTGTAGCTATTGTCATTCCTGTCTGTCTCTGTCTCTCTTTCTGTCTCATTGTGTCATACGGATAACTGTTAATTTATCATGTTGATCTGTTCTGTACGACATCTATTGCATGTCTGTCGGTCCTGGAAGAGGGATCCCTCCTCAGTTGCCCTTCCTGAGGTTTCTACCATTTTTTCCCACGTTTAAGTTTTTTTGGGTGGAGTTCTTCCTTATCCGCTGAGGGTCCAAAGGACAGAGGGATGTCGTATGCTATAAAGACCTCTGAGGAATGTCCAATATTCACTATCCTTTTAGCTCTAATTTGGTCTCTACCAAGTACTGAAGGAGATATCCGTCTCTTTAGCTGCTAAGAGTTCCAATTTAACTACATACAAACTGTCTCTGTCTGCTGTTTGGTTTTGGGTAGGTGGTGTGTTGTGGTTTTTGGACCTTTTTGCTGAAAACAGATGCCTGCTGCCAACAAATTCTCACTTCCAACACATCAAATATCGACGCTTGGTCTGTTGCCCTACAAGCCAAACTATGACACTATAGGGAACCCTCCAGTGTCAGTTTTGGTCACTGTGTCAATTATTGGTCATTGCACGCACTGTGTCTTTTCCAAAGAAACTTCCATTTTCACAGGAAATATACAGTTTCTGATTGTTAAACGCATATAGTCTCATTTCCACTTGATGCATCAAATACTGTTGCTAAACAGTGCCTTAGTGTGTCTGTATCTAACGCCGAGGGTCACTGACCAAGCATCGGGTTTTGACGAGTTGGAAGTGAGACTGTGTCGCTGTTGCAGCGGTAAGCATGGTTGATGAAAGCTGATGAACCAAAACATTAAAGACAACCAAAATAATGAGCTAAAAGATGCTAAAATGGTCCATAGAGCCGAGGGCAAGTGAGGAGTCGAGTGAAAAGCAACTCCTCTCTAATTATACGTATTTGACCCATAGTTCAAATTAGTATTGAATAGTGTAGCTTTAAGTCATTGTTGCTGACCTTACCTCATATTTGTTGGGTGCAACAAAATTGAGTGTCTCATCGGGATCATAGAGGACAGAGAAGGCTAACTCCAGCACCTCCTGAGAGAAGCAAACAGGACAAACAACACACTCAGTGAAAGCAAGGACTGAAAGAACAAACATGTGACTAGAATGACAAGACAGAAAGCTTGATGATTACTTTGTTTTGCTTCAGAGCGCTTTTTTCTTTCATGTGTGGGCAGTCCTTTCCGGTCACCACGGACTTGATGTCAGAGACGGGGACTAGGAGAACATAAAAGAAACTTAATAACTGAAACATTTATTAACGTCAACCTACTGACAGATTCAGTGTGGTCTGCTGGTAAATGCATCATTACGTGTGTAATGAAAAGAATTGGGAGTTGGAGCTACTTGATGGGAAAAAAAATCTTACTCTTGTCACTGAGTAGCTCAAAAGGCACTTCACCCTGGGGTGACTCATCAAGGTCTCCATAGTGCAGCACTTTGTGATTCAGGGAGAGTCTGCAGAACCAAAACTTCTCTACAAAAGAGGCAGGGAACATAATGCTTAGCTGATAATCAACAGCGGCAGAGCTCCTTCAGTGGACATAAAGAAAAATGTGATTGTAGCGATACTGTATGTACCTTGCCTTCGGCGGTTCCCCAGCTTGCGGAAACAGCTCCCCTCACAGAGCCGGTTAAGTCGCTGTTGCTTGATGAGCTCTAAGATCTCGGGCTGAATTCTCTCCCGCAGCTCTCTGGAGGACAAACACAGCATGAGCAACAGGGCAACACACACACTTGTACGATACTATACTTATAATTCATTATGATATATATTGACTTCAGACTGACATGATGGGAGGAGACTGGAAGTCGTCCTGACTCATTCTCTCTGACTGCCGCAGACGCAGGATCTCTGAATAGTTGAGGCCTCGAAGTTTATTTTTCAGCTGGTCTAAAGACGACGGCTTCATCGCCAGAGCCCTGGTGATCTGCTCACGGACCACCTGCATCACCTGCTCAGGGTTAAAGCACACACACGCATACACAGAATGATCGAAGAATAAAAAACATATCAGACTCCCTAAACGTTAAAAGGCGATTGGCATGTATGTTTTTCTCATCAGTTGGCAAATCCACCTTTTTCAGATCTACCTGCATTGGTGTTTAGTGAACTGTGAAAACTGTTAAAGTTGTGATTCACAGAGCCATTATTTTCCCATTTAGAAACCCACACTCTGCTGAGAGACATCTTTCCTCATCAAAGGCATTGATATTTCAAATAAATACTAGATGGTCCCAGGTGTTCTCTAACAATAGATTCCTTGTCCTGTTAAATAGATGTTTGCATGAGTAGTAATTTAACTGTGATCATTCGGACAAAGTACTTTTAATTGAAATCGACAGCATTAGAAATATAACTGTTATGCATTATTGAAACAAAAAACCTTTCATCTGTCTGTGTCAGCGGGCTGCTCACTCACTCACACCACAGCAGAAGAACCTAGAAGCTACAGTAGTTTTTAATTGTGTTTAAATATGGAGCCTGACATCGCTCACTTTCATACTGAGCAAACCTCTGTATGAAACGTTGCTCCAGGATTCTTAATTATGCTATTCATTCAAACTTCTCTTTTTAAACTCTAACAGTTCTGGGTAGCGTCAGATGTAGCCATTCAATCTATTCCCAAAGTAGAGGGGATTTTTTTTTTTATAACAAGTTCAGTTCTATAAATATCTAATATGTGAGGTCTGGGTAAGGAGGCAGGTACACAATGAACATTGGGTTAGAGAAGGACATGGGCATTTTAAATAATTTCAAACATCAATTTTACGCCTGGTTGCCATTCTGCTTATAACGTTAGGTTGAGCAATGCCTGACCAAAAATGATGAATGTTATCTATGGCTGCGCAGATGTATCACTCTTGCCATATGGGTATGTGCCACATATTCATAGATAGCAGTTACATCACTGTGTCCTGTCCAAAAATATAAACATTTAATATAGAACATTCATTAATATACATATACATAATATGTATGTTTGTTTTTTTATCAGGGAAAAAAAAAGATTACTCAATACACTGACCGAATACTGATGTTCAAATCTAGCACTCGTGCCTGTTCCCTTATGTGAATACAAATGTGTAAAAGACGATGAGAGACAAATCAGAAACTGAGAAAGAAACTGGCTATGTACAGACTCAGTGATCACACCCTGGCCATAGAGACTGGCAGAAACAGGCAGATCTGGCTGCCTAAAGAAGACAGGCTGTGTCAGGTTGTCCTCAGAGACAGGTGGACACAGAGCAACATCTCCTGCTACAATGTAGCACATGGAAGACGTCAGAACAAAGTTGTTCAAAGAATGTAAACTTCAAGATTCTGATTCACTCTCTGACCAGACTACAATGCAACATCTACTTGGAGAAAATAGTGTCAGCGCCATGGATGCAGCAACACATGTCAGTGCATGTCACAGCATAAGAGACAGCCAACACAACAGCATACAGTTCAAGTTCTCCAAGTTAGGCCTCCTCCGAAAGCAGACCTAGTTCATCTCCTCACAGGTCTGCCTTTTTATTTACTTGTTCACTTAATGAGTTTTTTTTTTCCAATAAAATCTATGTATATGATTTTGTAACACATTGTTGTCAACTGTTTCTGAATTCACTGCCTTAAAATGTAACTGTGATTTGGCAACACATGTCATGCCAATAAAGCTTATTGAATTAAACTGAATCGAATCGAACTGAATTGTATTGTATTGAATTTTATTTCATTGTATTGTATTGAAATGAACTCAGCCAAACTGAAGTGAAAATTGTATTGTATTGTATTGAGAGCACTCTAATGACCTTATTGAAGTCCTCAGCTGTGGCCCTCATCTCCTTCCAGGTTTTATTGAGCAGCTGAATGCAGACACAGAAGAACTCCTCCCACGCCCGGTCATGAGTGAAGAACATGGGGTGGTAGTCGTTGCAGCCCTCATTAGCTACACAAAATAAAATATTACAAAAGGAAAAAAAAATTAATATGAATATGAATAATTTTTCTCACACATACTGTCCTGGATTGGAATAATTAGTCATACCAAAACTTCTGACATTTTAAAATTGTGTGTCAACAAATCTACTTACGCAGTTCTCCAACCTGAAGGATCTCACACAACATCCGAGTGAGTTCGATGGCACAGCGGCCAAAGGGACATTCATGCTTGTCCTCGCGGCTGCTATTTTCCAAGACAATCTGTCACGAGTGAGAAGACATGTTAGGTGAGGCCGACTTTTCCAGAGATAAGTAAACTCGTGCATGAAGCCAATACTAACCCTGATGTACGTATCCTGGTGAACCTTGGCAAGGTAAAGCATGTTGTCCAAAGCCAGCATTCCCGGAGGTGTCTGGGTAAAGTCCATGGCTGGATTCACATGGTTCTGCATTTGAAACAGAAATAATGTGAGCCAGGAGACTATGAAGCAGTTTTATACCGTTTCTATTTAAATCTATTTATACAGCTGTATTACAGAGGAAACTGAGATCTGTGGCGGAGACTCACGGTGAAGCCCAGCATCTTATAGTCCTTGGTGTACATGGCCTTTCTCTTTTCTGTTCCAGTCGGGTCATTTTCTCCATCGAAAGCAATCCTACGCAGCTCAAAAATGATGTCTCTCTGCGTCTGAAACACAGCAAGCCAGCAAGTCTTAGTTTATTTGCACATACATATACAAACTAGAATTACTGCCTTGGAAACAAGTCAAGTTGCAGCAACAGTTTACATCCACATCTGTCCAGACTCATATGTAGCCATGACAGCTGAAAAATGCTTCAAATGTTGCTGCAAAGAAGCTACATATTCTAAAATGAGTATGTTCTATACACAGTGTCAGCTATTTTTTAATTATTTTGTTAAAATCAGTATGCCATAACAATATCATGTGAATCCTTCGCTCCTCAAAGTGCTCCATAAAAACTTCGGCTATGTCCTCCCAGAGGAAAATTTTGCTGCTCACAATAGTCCTTTCTTTGTCTCATCAGAAAAAAATCAGCTACGACTCAGTTTCAGATTACTAAATTCTGATCTGTTCCTCTGAAAAGATTAAATCAGCAGCAGTTCTTTTGCTGTGCTCACATGTTTCAAATCTGAGAACAGATATAATACAGAGTTGAGACTTCAATTTGATCACAGAGATACATTTCTGAAATTGTGCAGGCTCCTTATTAAGCCAATCAAGTTTCCTTCTGGATCTCAAGCGCTGATTGTTTCCGATAAATAAAGATTATTGCAGTGAGAGAGGAAGAATGGCATTTTAAGATCTTTAATTGGGATTGGGCTGAGACAAGAGGATGGCTGTTTCTCAGGGGCTGAATTTAATAAGTATGACAAAATGGTCAAACTCTCATATTGATGTTGTATTAGGCTCAGTTATGTCTAGGAGAAATAGGCTGGACAGAGAAGAGCTTTTATTTTGAGTTTTCCTTTCATCTAGGCTCGCCTTTTCTTGTTGGAGGCATTGCTCCTCCATTACAGTCAAAGCACAGTATCTTGCTAGGACTGCCAAACAAGATATATTATTCACATTCACGCTCTAATCAAGTGCCATGCTAAAGATGTAAACTTTCCTTGGGTATGTGTCTATCCCTTTGTATCATTCTGTGATCGCTCTCCAATCCCCTCTCTTTTCTAGTCCACTTTTTCCTCTTACGGCGGATCTATCAGAGTGTACACCCAACTGAGAGGAGGTTATATAAGGATGCAGATAATCACTGTTTAATTAACAATGTTATTCCAATGACTTGCCAAACTTAAAGTTTGTTATCTAAATTTTTACCTGGTCATTTGGGTCCATTTTGGTCATCATTCGTTCCTCCAGAAGGTTGAAGGTCAGTACCTGCAGCACATACAGCTGATGCGCCATTTCTGCTTTGATTGGTCGATTTCCTCTGATAACATGCTGGAAAAGAAGAGCGCCAAGTTCAGAACAAAGCCTCTGCTTCAGCTACAGTCTGTGCATCAACGGCACATCAAGTCACACAACACAAAACAAATCTAAATTGTTCTCCACTGAAGGGAAACTAAAGGTGAACATAAAGCTGATAATGCTAATCATCATCATGGACTGATTACACTCCGTGCATAATGCGTAATGACAAGGAAAATGATGTGCTGTCATAAAACACACTGTGAGGGCCCAACATGCAAGCAGGTCTCATTTACAGAGCACACAATGCTGGAGCTGCTTCAGGATGTTTCCCTGCTCAAGGGAGCAGGAACGCAGCGTCTTCCTCACTCCCATTTGCAACCACTTCAGTCAGGCACTTTCAGAGGAGTCAGTGCCAAAGGGAATCATTTTCAGAGCAGATTCTTTTCCACTTCATGGACTTCATGCCATATCATATTTGCTGGTTCTCAGTCACAGCTCTCCAAGTGAGTAAATCCTTACACTCTGAACTGGTAGTCCCTGGGATGAAAGATCCAGTCCCCCAGAGATAGGACAGTCTCTCACATAAATACTTAAATGTTTCTCAATGTTTTAATAATAAGTAGTTTCAAACACAATCTCTGGGAACTGCTCAAAACCTGTGCTCACACCTGGATATTCCACAGCCGTGTGAAGGCTTAATATCCAGTAAAGCAGAGCGCTGTCTCTGGTGTGCAGCTGCAATAGGCAGAAACACTTTCAGACTGTCATGTCAGACTTGATACTCACATTGAGGATGATGGATCGCAGGTGTTTCTGAGCCAAAGTGCTCGCCATTTCCTGATGATAAAGAGATACGTTATTCCAACATACAGGGCACATGAGGGAAGATGCTTTATTACACAGCAGTGACTTTACTCAAGTTCACCTACAGTAAATGAGAATTTCTAAACTACTGAAATGCAGCAGCCCTTCACATCCTCTGCTGTAAAACATGACAACAATCTGTCAACACAGTCTGTCTGCTGCTGCAGCGAGCTACGGTTCTATCTTTATTTGCATGGATTATGCAGTGGCTTTCCATGACACAGAAAGAGATAGAGAGCGAAGGCTGTGGGGTGGAGAGGACGATATGAGATGCCGAGGGATGTGTACTCACAGTGAGGTGCTGCTCCAACGGGTTAGTATACTCCTCCTACAGGTTGAGGGGAGGGAGGAGGGACGTGGGCGTAACAGTGATGGAAACAAAGAGCGCACACACATGGACAATGAGATACAGGGATACATCACCCAGCAGAGCATGCAACAAAAAAAACAAAACATAAAACAACATAATGTCACATAAGAACGTCAAGTAGTCACGACATGTAGCTGTTTGTAAAGCCTCACATGGCCCACATGCGGCGTCAGGCCACCACGCGTTTATTGCTTTTGAAAGGATTTTACAAATCTGGGAGCTGTGATATTCTATCAACCCACAGAGGAAGAGGTGGTCTTCAAACCACTATTTACACATGAATATCACTGTGATGTCCTGGTAGCTCTTAGCAGAGATGTTGATGTGTCGAGGATTTTCATCACTGTAAAAAAGCCTGTCCAGTGGACTGCTGTTGCTGCTGCTGCTGCTGCTGTTGCTGCTAGTATTAATGCATGATTTTAAGGATATTTTTCAAGTGAGAAAGAAAAAAATGCATAAATGTTCAATTTAAAAGGTAACTCTGCTCTAATGTACCTAATTTGACTACTGTTAGTGATCAGTACAACACACAGTGCCAGCCACATACAGTATGTACTCCATGTCCCTCTGCTGTATTTATCTCAAAAGAACTGACTCAGTTCGCCCTCCAGTGGTCAACAACAGCAGCTGGAGATGAATGCATGTTCAAGGACACCTGTCTGAACATACTGTGCGTCATGTGGCCCAAAACAAAAAAAGGGAAGTGTTACAACCCACAGTAAAATTAAGGCAAATACTCGCCCTCCTCTTCTCACAACATCTGACACTGCTGCATTTTTCATCAGCACTTTCAAAACTGACAGAGGGTTTTCTGAGGACTCAGGGTGCGAAGAACTTCTGAATTTTGGAAGAGAAATACTTTAATATATGAGTACTTTCAATCTCACTTTGCCCTGAAGCACAGATGAGACATCACGAAAGCACTCTTGTAATTTTGTGAATTTTGGCCAGATTAAAGTGATTACCACCAGAACATTTCTATTTCGCCCTCCTTAGAGCAGTAACTGTCCAACCCTACATTAGCACAGAAAGCCTGTTAAGCTTTCAGAAAATGCTAAATGTGTGCATTAAGAACCTGCAAGACCAACAGGAGATCGTATTATTAATTTTCCCAAAGCCAAAAACACAAAGGGAAAGATGTTGAGGATGCTGAATCCATCAAAGATCAACAAAAACTAACGTCGGCTAGCTTAGCATGTTAGCAAACAAGTTAGTTATGTTTCAACTTCAAGTTAGATGGTACCATTTGAGGCTGTTTGCATGTTAAACAAAAGGAAAAGTGGGACAGTTTAGTTTCGCTAGCAACGGGGTAAAACCAATATTAGAGAACAAAAGCTACACGGGGGTCAGAACTAACGTTAGTTTAAAATAAAACATTATGCTCAATCACCCTGCTGTGTAAGAACATTGTTGTTCCAGTGCATGTTTGCGCTTCATGTGAACTGTCAAGATATGGGGCGCCCGACGCTTAAGACCAGAGAGCTTTCCCCTCAATTTTAATGTCCTCTTTACTTAAAGAACTCCGCCGACAAACGATAATGTAAATGTAGCTCTAAAATTCATATTGTAGTCCCTTCTGTCTGCTTCTCTCTGATATTTAAGAATTCGTTTTCCAGAAATTTGCTGTTATTTATTGTGGAATATATCTCACTGATGTCGTTGAAACATGCCAGGTGTGAACAAAAAAACCACAAAGGTGGTAAAGTCCATAAGCTAGCATTACCTTTTACAAAACGACGGCTGGAGAGCTCACCACAGTTAATTCCCGTTTGATATAAGGATAAAGGAGTTCACTCAAATATATGTGTGATGCTCTGGATCAAAGAATTGATTTTAAAATACTTCTTATTGTTTTTACATGTTTTAATGGTTTAGCTCCTTCCTGTGTTGCTGGCATGCTCACAGAGTACACACCACTCCTTATGATCATCAATTAAAGGTCTACTCATTGTACCTAATATCAAATCTCAATCAGCTCACAGTGCTTTTAGTCATTATGGTCTTACTCTCTGGAATTTTCCTCCACATGAACTACGGCCTGCTACGACAGTGTTCTCTTTTAAAAGCAAACAAAAAACACATCTTTATTTGCAAGCTTTTTGTTAGGTATTTAAGTGTATTTGTGTTTTTGGTATTAGCATTACTGTTATTATATCCCCTTTGTAAGAATAATAATAAGAGTACCCTCCTATTTTGTTTTTCTTATAATTTCCTGCTTGTTGTTATATATGTAAATCTTAATTATCTTGATATTTTATGTTTGTCATGTATGATGTATCTTAAGCACACTGAGTTTACGCTTGTTGTATGAAATATGCTACAGTATAACTTGACTTGATTATGCAAAATTTTTCCTTCCAATCCTCACTAACAACAGTCCCACTCTCAAAATGGTCCAACTATCTGACCAGGTCTGATCCAAAACCCTCGTTTCTGGGGGATTTAAACCGTGGATGCTGAGGTGAACCAAATAACAGTGGGCACAGCAGATGCCTCCGTTCGTCCATGAAGTGGTGCAACAATACTAAAGTTTAAGTGTAAAGACCAGGCAGTGCTGACAAATGAAGTGGTAGTCCAGGGTTCTTGCTATTGTTCCTGGCGCATGCCCATGACACACAGCAACAATTACTATGTGCAAATTGAGGATATAACGTCACTATTTCCAAAAGGCTCCATTTTAGATTTCCACACGGATACAAAGCAACTGGAATTTTGAAAAATCTGCACTTTAGAAGGCATTTCAAAACATCTTTGTTTTATTGAGCTAAAACTGTTTGCGTGTGCGAAAGGCCAAAACATAAAGGAAAAGATACATCTTCAAATATCTGTATCGGTGTAGACATTGTCCTAAAAAGAAGGACAATCCAGCATGAGCACCATTAATGTAGCTATTTGTCAAACATATTACTAAAGGCATTTATCTTCCCTGTATCTGCTTTGAACAGACTCCTGTCCTTCTTGTCCTTCATATCCTCAGCTCTCGCTTCATCAACTATTATTACTCATTTTAGTGTTGCATTTATATGGATACTGAAATCTAATATGCAAAAGGCAAAGAGTTTAGTTTGTGATAGATGAAGACATTTTGGGGAATCATTTTGAGAATGTTGTAAATATGGTGTTTAAATTGTAAGTCATGACACTTCAGCTGCTAAAACAATATTTTTATTGTTTTATTTAAGTGATATTTTACCGTGGTGTAGATCTTAAATAGCAAGTTTATACTTTATTAAGTTTATATTTTTTTGAATTTTTATTCCTCAGATATAATTTCCCAGGTCTTGTATAGGACAGCTTTTGAACAGAACAAGGCTTCAAAGTCTTATAAAAATGTGAAAATACACAAGTAGCACATGTAAGTCAAATTTCAACATGGAGAACTGCAAACACAAACAACACTGACACAGGACACGTAACCATGTATGAAACAGGATGAAACGCTGCAGTATGCCAGTGCATTGTGTGAGCTGGGAAAGAAGTTATCACTGCGGGGTGAGCGGAGCACAGACTAATGAGACATTGTGACAGTGATGAGTAACATATTGGACAGACATCCATTGAAGCACTCGCTCCTTTAGTCTTTGTACATTTGGCTGTGCTACAAAGATATTTCAGAACCAGAATGCATCTGTTTGGGACGTTTCTGTCTGACTCTGTTAAATCAAACGGAACTTAATGTCATATTTTAGTATATTTGGATGTTATATGAATAATTTTTCACACCACGTTTGTTAAATCCTGCCTACACTGCCAACACTGCCAGGTTTCACTTAATCATCTCTGCGGATTTCTTCACCCTCCTCTCTCCATCTTAAGCACACTGGCTGGCAATGTAGTCCAATGTTTGAGTTTAATAGAAATGAGCACTTTTCACTGAATTTAGCCGACAAATGAATCCTTGATTGCCGCACTGTGCTCGGATCCTCTCCCAGCTCTTTGTCTGTTTGGCACAAACAGTCATCCCTCAGTTGGCCTACCTCGCCGAGCTATTCTGAAATAACTGCAGCATAACAAATGTGCAAACTTCAAAGGAAAGCGAGTACTATTTTGAGTGAGAGTGTCATTACAGCGGTGACTGTCAGACAGGCAGGATCCTGACAGCTGGCAGACAGACGTCTAATACATGAGATTAGCTTTAGTAAGTAACATAGTGCTGCAACCATCAGCAGCCAGGGTGAGGCAATATCTGCAGCTCTCTGACACCAAAAACATGATGCGACTGTTATGAATCAACGTTAGTCTATTATGCATGAGTGGCTTTTTTAAGAGCGTAATGTGAGGATGGAACATTATTAGTATTCTAGCTATGTCTATCCATTATGCGTATTCAGTCCTTTTCTCTTACACAGCACACGATGCTGTGAGCGCTTGGCACTGACCTGCCGTCTGTCCTCTGGTGCCTTCAGGAAGAGAGCATTGATGAGGGCGATAGCGTAGGTTTGGATCTCCTGGTTTGACCTGAAGGAATATCAACCAGCGTAACAACCAGTTAGAAGCTTCGTGCTCCACAAATCTCCACAGAGTTTAAACTACAGACTAACAACTATGCTACACAACCAATTCATCTTACTTTCAAAGCTATCACTACTTACACCTGAAATGGGTGCAGGATTTTTAGAAGCTCCTCTCTCACACCAGCTGTTTTGAATAATTTTATGTTTTTCCTAATTTTATTATGTGACCAGTAAAGCTGAGTAGTATCTTGGAAAATTTACAAGTCATTGGCAATAGCTTCATTACCATAAAAAGATCAAAACCAACAATGAATGGATCCTACTAACAAATATTGCCTGTTAAAGCTTGTTTCCTCTGTGTTACAGAGCTCCAAGAAACTATTACAAATCACACTGAAGAGCCACATTCAGCGTACAATTGAACTTTTTTCTTTCATCCAACCAAAAATGCATCCAAATAAGCCAAGACTTCAAGACGAGGGAACTGGGAGTGCAGAAATGATAACACATTCCCACTTTTTAGGATTCTTTCCTGTAGCACTCTATTACCATGGGTATTTATGTTATTTTTAGCGATCCCACATACACCATCCTGCTGTTGTAAATACTCACTGGAGTTCCAAATGTGCATTAATGTGCTGCTGAAAGTAGTCCATAACATATGCGCTATTTGCTTCTGATTGAATAATGTTTGCGAAAAGCTTGCAGGGCCTGGCTGTTTTAGGAAATTATGTTTATAAAGCGTACATATGGCCTGTTTTTTGAAGCTGGAGTGCAGCACTGTGGTGACTTTTAAGCACTGGCACACCAGAAGTGGTGTGCTTTACATCAGCCAGCCAGAATGATAGAGGGGAGAGATTAATTCATTTAGTTTACATTAGATTATTTTAGTTGTCTTTTTACGTTTGGCCTCATCTGTGTGCGTGATTCTGATGTTTTCCTCTGCTACTATATATATCGACAGTTTGAAATAAGATAATTAGATTAAAAGAAGTAGGAAAAAAGGAAGGGGGGAGAGACCTCTGGGAGTGGAGAAGCTACAACGGAAAATCCTAAGAGGCGTCCAGGAAAAGTTTCTGGAGTGGATGCTTCTCATAAAAAAGAAACTCTGCATTCAGAAGAAGGATTAAAATTAAATAAGGGTGTTTCTAAGGGGTGGGGGATGAAGGGATACATTATTAGCATGAGTCAACATTGTTTGCGTAATTACTCTCATGGCCTGAGGGGGGAGACAAAAGTTCCACACTCCAGCTTTAAGGTCTACGTCTTCAACATGTACCAATGGGCTTTGCGCTGAAAGCCACAGACTAATGCATTGCTGGTTTTGTTTTTCATGGGATTTGTTGGCAATAAGAATAAACTAGAATAACAGCAGCCTTGGTGTTTGACAGGGGTCATCTAAGCATCCTGAATTCACCCTTAGAATAATGCCACCAGCCAAATATGGTGGCATATTTCTAATATTTTATTTCCTAAGTTACCCCATGCTGCTACATTTACTCATCTGCCCCCCCATATCAGAGTGCGGGACGCCCCTGTGCGTGTGTGTGTGCTCACACTTGCAGGTGCCCGATGAGCTGTCCCACGGTGATCTCCTGCGCCACCCGATGGTACAGGCTGTGGCTGTTGAGAACCATGCTCTCCAGGATGGCTAGAGAGCGCTGCAAGATGGACACATCCACCATCGGCTGGTTCACATAGCCTGCAATCTGAGTGAGCACATAAGACCATGCAACATGAAGACTGAAGCTTTCACATCATCAACAGCACCGTTCTGAGTCAATTCAACAAGAGCTTGTAACCAAAAGTAGAGTTCCGTCTCCTGATGAGAACATGTATCTGTTTCTAAAAGAAAACTAATCCAGGAGAACAGAAAGTTTCCCAGAGCGACTGTCAAGACCACAAAGTTTTGAGAACAAAACTAGTCACACACTGTACACACTGAGGAAGCTTGAAATTATGTGGGGAGTTGCTAGGCAACATCGCCCACACATTTCCGGCATGTAGGAAGAAAGGTTGATAAAGTAATTAAATAAAAGCATATGAATAAAAAGGAATAAAAAAGGCAGTCCTTGAGATTTTAACCCAGTGTGGTTTGTCCAGCGGGCTCTGTGTGAAGCTAATGAGTAGCATGAATTGTTCTTTTGTTGGAGGAGGTACCTGTTTGATGAAGGACAGGGAGATAAGGTCCCAAGACACAATGCCGTGATCCATTAGCTCCAGGAAGGCAGTGAGAGTGAAGGCCAGCATTTCACCAAAGCTGAGGAGTGCAAAGAACAGTCAGAGACGTCATACATCGTCTGACCTTGGCCAACTTTATAGAAATAATAACACATGGATAAAAAAGTAAAAACATCATCGCTGCCAGAAAAACAGAATCTGTGCTCACTGTGTGCCACTTTCAACAAGACGTGCCAGCGTCCCAATGCCCTCCATATTGATGAACTCTGCAGCAAAGGTTGGGTCTGCAGACAGCTTGGCGAGCTCTTTTAGAGCCTCCAGGCGAGCATCGATACCGTGGGACTGGATCCTCTCCAGGAGCTGGCGAGCAGCACGAGCCTGTCACACAAAAAACATGACTTTCAAATTTAGTCACCCAACCATTCTCTGAACGATGATTTTAAGGCTATGCCTCAGGTCATTCTTTATAATATCTGTGTCAAAGTATTCTCAAATGGTTGTATTAGCACATCCTGCTAGTCTATGTATTTCAACACTAATGCATTGTCTCCATATACTTTCAGTGGTACATAACTATAATGTCTAAGTGCTAACTGTATATTACAACCTGTTCATATGTTATGAGTTAAAGGGGCAGTGTGTAAGATATGGCTACAATTTTAACTTAAAACATTCAAAAGATCTGCTGAAATGAGCATGTTAACCAGCTAGCCACAGCCAGTCCAGTCTTTTAATACCTTATACCTTGGGAGGCGGTAGTGAGTCACTTTAGCAACCAGTCTGTCTTCAGTCCAATCTATCTCAGCGTTCCCTCTCCTTACTTTGCTAACTTGGTGAGACGATCTCACTGAATGGCTAGTAGTGACCTTCTTTGATATCCACAACTATCAAATCACCAGGCACGATCATCATTTAAGCTAATAAAGATCAAAACCAGGCATTACATAGCTTAGTTAGCCTCAGCCTCTGACCTCAGTCTGTCTGGCCAAATAAGCAAAATGTTTGCTGCACACAGGCATAGTGAGTGTCAGGATCCCACAGTTTTCCGATATATATTCTTTCTGAATCCTCACGTCTTATTGCTTAAAAGCTCAGTTTTTTCTGTTTAACAGCTTGTAAATTTTTTTGTTATCAGTTCTTTATTATGTTCTTTCATTTTTGTGTTGTTTTCTATCCGTCAACTTAAAATGATTTTTTTTTTCCCTTCTAGTAGAGGTGGGACTTATATGCACACTGTCTCTATAGGGTTGGGAAACTGAACGAATACATTGCTTAGGCCTATATGGTATTGGCTGAGTATGTTGCTGTTGCACTTTGGGGTGATTTGGGTTTTTTGGGGGCATCATTTTATTTTGCTAATTTAACAGTATGCCTCTAAAGAGCAAGTGAGAGCTGCTGCACAGCAGGAGGTGACAGACAGCAGGAGAGAAAAGCGTGTACGGTCAGCATATTTTCACATCTAACTCAGTGAAATAAGGGTTTATTTTTTAATCAAATCTGAGCTGAAGATTGTTAAACAGCAGTAAGACTAACCAAGACCGTTATGGTGAGTGTTATTTTAGACTTGTTGTTGCAAGTCTGACTTAAGTGTTTTACGATGAGTTACCAAGGTGAATAAGCTAGTCTTAGTTCAGTGAAAGAAAGTTGAATTCAGAAGGTGCAATTTCTGTTTAACAAGAAAAAAAGGTGTCAGAATATTTCCTTCCATGACATTTTGTGAGTTTGTTTTGTTTATTTATTAAAATAAAAGAGCTGGGAGAGCTTGTCCCTATTAGTTTGGAGCATGCAGCCAGGCATCACAAAATTAACTTTGTACTTGTTTCAGAGTCTTCTTGGGTTTCAAGGAAACCTTTGGTTGTGTTTAATTTATTTGCTGAGTCTACAATCTATGAAAAGCAGTACACATGACAAGGTATATGTGATGACAGGTGGATCTGAAGCATCACTACAGCTTCAACTCAACGGGGTTAATGAGGGCTGTATAATATAAATTTTACCTGCCTTTGTCAAAAAATGTTGTTTTGTGTTTAGATGACTGTGAAATGGCCAGCAAGAGAACTTCAAAGTGAAACATTAAAGCCTCTATAGCACTGATAGGAATCTAGGCTTGAAGAAATGCACAACTGCTTTGAACATGATAAGACAAAGCTGAACCAGATCCAGGCAAGTTGCAGTAAATCCAAATTATTCCTTAAAAAACAGCCTGGTGCAGTGGGTAGCACTTTGTTTTGGTGGTGGAGGAGTGAGGTGCACCCACAGTTCACTTGGGAGGAAGGGTAGGATTAGGAAGAATATATTATCATACATTATTATTGAGTGTGTTGGAGGCTGCTATCAACCACAGCAAATCACATCAGCCCCCTTTCATCCTTTTAAAAGCAGTGTTCTCCCACCGCCATGCACTGACAGTCAGGCTATGGAGTACAGACAAGCGTGTCTTGCAAGACACAAAAAGTTTGCCTACACAGAGGTAGGGTTTGGTTTGGTCCATGTGTAGAGACCTATTCAAGGCACTACTAAATAAGAATTAGAAGACTGAGCAAGGAGCAACAATACACACCAGTTACTCACTGTACAAATAGCTCACTGTGTCTTATTTTAAGGAAAATTCAATTTCAAAACTTCCTTATAAAGACACAACTGAACAGGAATAAACAAAGCTGGGGCGTTGGTGGCTTAGTGGTAGAGCAGGTGCCCCATGTGCAAGGCTGTCGCTGCAGCAGCCTGGGTTCAACCCCAGCCCATGGCCCTTTGCTGCATGTCACTCCTCTCTCTCTCTCTCTCTCTCTCTCTCTCTCTCTCTCTCTCTCTCTCTCTCTCTCTCTCTCTCTCTCTCTCTCCTTCACATTTGTCTGTCCTGTCAAAGAAAGGCTAAAAATGCCCCCCCCCCCCCCCCCAACACACAAAAAAAGGAATAAACAAAGCTGACTCACAGGTGAAATGGCTAAGCGAAGGATGGTCCCGTTCTTGATTTCACCACGGCTCTGTAAGATTAAAAAGAAGATTATTTCTATATGTTCAAACAGTTGTTTACAAAGTCATCAACCCAAGCTTAGGAAGGATAAGGTGAAGCTCACCTGCTCAGTGATATAAAGCTGAGGCCCATCAGCATAGCGCAGAGCAAACTGCTCAGAACCTGATAAAGACCAGCTGAGGACGAGGACAGAGAAATGAAGATAAAATCATTAGTTCAAGTGTTAGATACTAACCAAAGAAGTACAAGGACATGAGGTGAACTTGTTGAATGTTTAATGCAGCATACTCCGGTATGCATGAACCAAATGTTGTTAAAGTTCGACTGCTCCCTCCAGCAGTTGTATTTATACGAGTGGCAAAACTGAGAGATTGTGGAGGAGAATTATTCAGTGGGTGTGAAAAGTAAAGTGCAAAGAATTCTCTGTTTCAAATGGGAAAAGGAGGTAGTGGGTTGATGCAGCCAAGAGGTGGATGGTGAGATAAAATTTGAAATATTCATCTCTTTAAGTACACGACTAAAGAGCAGGCACCAAACACTGAGATGAGATAGGAATTGTGCAAATTTGCAGGAAGGCCGATCAGTCTTTTTTCAGCATTGGCAATATAAAAATAAAATCGGGGAGTGCTGCAAAATACTTTTGTTTGTACAGAATGCGCCTTTTTCGGGGCAATGGGGGGGTGTAACAAACGTGTAGCTCAGCGTGTGACGTAAACAGTGACGCGGGAGGGAAGCCACGGCCAGTCAGGCTGTGATTCCCTCATAAGTCGGCCCGTTTTTCACCGTCCCCGTCATTTGATGGTTAATGGCCTCTTTGTTTGCAGGAACAAGGAGGGTGCACAATTCCTTGTCTCCTCAGTTGCTCATCTTTACAGTGTCTGTCAAGTTTGCGTTTCCCTAATACTACTAGCTGCTCGCTAATTCCTGCTATCAGCTGTTTCCTGTTTATCCACCGCCAGTGGCTCGCATGTGCGGCGTCATCAATGGCTCCTTCCACAAGTTATCAACAGAAGGCCACCTCGGTCTGTTTAATCTAAAAGGATTCTGCCAATATGATTACCCTAGAAAGGGGGAAAATTGGGCACCTCGGATCAACTCGCCAATCCGGCTCTCTGTGTCTAAACGCTCGCAGCTTGCCGGCAAAACAGCCCAACATTCGCAGAAAATCTGGCAGTGTAAAAGGGGCTAGTGAAGCACAAATCGCATGTTGAGACACAAGACAACAAGATGACAGATGAAAGAAACAATGGTCAGATCTTATCTGTGTGTGAACCACTGAAATGCTGTGATACAACTTCTATACAACTGCAACAACCGTGACAGGACTGAGCTTATTTTAGTCTTATATCATAGATGTACAAACATTTAATTAGTTGGTAATCAAACAGATAGCCAGAAATGATAAAAAACCATTACAGAAATATCAAAAAGTGCAGGAGAATGCTTACCCATCACATACTTCCCGTATTATTGAGGACAATGGTCTTTTCTGCAAACAGACAAAATGACAACATTGCAACAATGACAGCTTGTGGGAGAGCACTTACTCTTAAAAAGCAAAATTACATTACCTAAATCTATTAATCCTGATGGGTTATTGATTATAATAACCTTTAAGGTACCTGTATTCTGCATAACTAAAAAACATCTCAGCATTACTCAGGCCTTTCACTAACAAATCAAATTAAAACACAATGTCCCCATTTAGTAATCTCATCACTTTCTAAAGCCACTAACAGCTAGAAGATGTATAATTATTAGATTATGGTGAGTACTGTAATTGTTGAGCTGTCTCATGTGGTGTGTCTGCTGCTCTGTTTGTTGTTTCATGTCTACCTGCCCAGGGACAACACATGCTAATTAGCTGCTAGGTAACTCTGGTGCTTTACTTTTAATTATTATATTCCTTCCAAAAATAAAAAATAAGATAAAATAAGGCAAACTGGAACTTAATTTCATGTTTGTGGAAGTACAGACCTGGTCCATCTCTATAAGCTGAGCATTAGCACCAGGCCATTCAATTGCCACCTTCACGATGTCGGCTGGGGGCGGCATGGCTGTGTTGTTGCAGCACCCTGCAGGAGAAAAAAGAATTTTATCTCTAGTACGACTTCAGTTATTGGACAGGATGTAGGTTGATAACACCAGCTGTTAAAACACTTTCCACTTCCTTTGAACGCTGAATTACATTTGAATGTGACACAAACGCCATTAAAATGATAAACAATGAATCACGTTCGACAGCTCACCTCTTCAGAACGTAACATAAGTACTACTTCACTGTCGTAACTCAGTGCTTTTCCTTATTCTGCACTCCTACAGTGTGTCAAAATGTTTGGACTCAAGCAGAGCAAAAGCATTTTTGGTTTTCAGTCTGATGTTTGATTAACTTGAGAGCGATATGAACTAAAGGTTATACATCACCTAATGGAGAAGTGTTGAGGGGGTCAATCACTCTCACAGCTCTGCAGTAGAAACCACTGAGTCAGCTCCCCTGCGAACACACAAACCCACACAGCGGTCATGTCAGTGCGAAACCTTGTTTTCCTTCAAGCCCAAAAGCTCAGCTCGCTCCATCCCTGCATTTTCTCTCCTCTGAACTGAATCTGTCAGTGAGCAGATCAATAAGCATGACTGTTTTACAAAACCACCCACACATACATACACACACACACACACACACACACACACACACACACACACACACACACACACACACACACACACACACACACACACGGATCTTGCCTGGGTTGAGCCTTCTGCCTACTGGGCTCTGGGTTTGCTGTGCTTCATTGCCCTTGACTTCTTATTATTATTTCCAGTGAATATGAAATAAATATTTGTGCTTCACATTTCTTTACCAACTTTTTTTGACATTTTACTTTGAAGCATCTGACTAAAATGGCTTTGTTCCAAACACTGTGGTATCATTGCAGGTTAAAGAAGAAAAAGCGCAATGTATGCGACACCTCTCTTTCATGGTGGGATGAATAGAGTCTGACTTCAGTGGTCCAATTTTAGCTTAGCTCCAATTGTAGTAAAGAAATTGCAGTGCTGAAATGCCAGTGATTAACGTTATTTAAAAATATTTTGCTCACAATTCTTTAAAGCTAAATTCCAAGTATAATGCTACATTGGCTGACATGTGTGTGTGTGTGTGTGTGTATATATATATATATATATATATATATATATATATATATATATTATAATTAGGTTTTTGAAACTCTCATACTGTATATGTAGCTGTCAGCCTCAAAATGCCAGTATCAGTCGAGCTTTAGAAGTATGTGAAAAAAACCACCAAGAATATCACTCTTTGTTATTGTAGTGCTTTAAAAAACAGAGTCGCCGGATTTATCAGCGTCCCCTGACTCTCTTCCCATTTTGCATTGGAGCAATGAATAAATAAATTCACAAATAAATCATACGTACAGCATGTCCCAAAAGCTGTGCAGAAATAGCTGCAACATAGAACAAAATGTAATATAACTGTCTGGCCATCTGCTCTAAAATCACATTTTATTTCTAACTCTCATGTAGATCACATATTAATTCAGTCTTTACAGCTGTTTAATTTACATCATTGCAAAAGCACAGTATTAATTACCCAGAAACATTCTCTGCTTCTTTTATTAGCCACATTACCTCACATTGTATTCGTGTACCGATGCCTGTTACGCTTGTTTCATTATTTGTTCTGAAATACAACAGTAAAAGGCAAACAGCAGCCGGTCTTTGGCAACAAAAGGAAATTTCTCTCTCTCTCTGCTCGGACATAAAGTCAGCATGAAAAGCTGTCTGATGGATTCTGCTGGTGACTGAAAGTCAGCGGTAAAGAAAGAGACACTGCTGTTCTGCAAATGGCTCTATGCATTCAAGGTGCTGTTTGTTTGAAAAGCAATCTTCATAATCACCAAATTGTTAGCTGTGAAAACAACCCTCAACCTGCCTGAATCAACGACCGTCTTCTCGAGAGGTTTACCAGTGTTGTAGTACATTTCCAGCACTGCAGCGCAAGCCTTTGTTTGTCTGGTTCTATAAATATGTTCACCTGTCAGTGTGCGTCAAAAAAATCACTGACGTCTGACACTGTCGTCCTCTGATCATTCGTGAAATAAAGAGCATTCCGCCCTCAAACATAAGTTTCTTCTTTTGAAACTCGGTTGTCAGCACATCGTTGCAGAGCAGCTGCCGGGTCCTCATGAGGAAGACATCTCAAAGTTGGAATAAAAATTTAAACTCTGGTACTATAAATAATAAGCACGCCTGAATCCTTTCATCTTGGTAACTTTGAACCAGGGGATCGTCACTCTGCGTTCTCCACATAATTTGTCACAAATTAGAGAGATCAACAGACTGAGATGGGGCAATGTATATGTGATTAACATCAACAACAACAAATTAAGTTGAACTCTGCAAATGACACCGAGTGAAAACTGCCAATTAAATTCAGATTCCAAGCAGCCATCTGATGGAGAAAGCGCACCGCCTCCGCATCTTTAAGCAGACTGCCCATTACATCACATAATGTGTGATCTCTCAGCCCTTTCTGAAAAGTTTGTTCTTGTACTTAAAAAACACATGGGAAATGTTTTCCACAAGTTCTTATGCTAATCTAAATATTTCAGCACTGACATTTGGCTAAAGCTCTGCATGATGTTACGCAGTGTTAGAGCTGTTACAGTTATGCAGCAAAGCCGTGTTCCTTTGTGCCATATTATTATGCAGCGTGTAAGACTATTGATATTCATCATTTATCATCTATCTGTAACATCATATTACATTTTAATACGACGAATGATGACTAATACAACTAATAATGATAATGAATAATGAGACACTATGACAAACTAATTAACCATTTGATTCTTATTTTACAGTTTAATCACTTTGATTTATCAATCAAATGATCTACCCTAATTGCTTAAATGATGGGCTTTTTCCATCACAGTATTTTGTTTTATATTGTAATAATCCTACTTTATCAACCAAATTATTTTCCCAGATTGGAAATTTTTAATAGCTTTTATTATTTTTAATATGGTACTGCCTTTTCTGTTAGGAAAAACCATCATTGGGTCGCCCCTCAATGATCTCTCAACTATAAATAAAGGTTGAAAAAATCATCGAATGATAACTGCATTCATTTTTTGTAAAATAATCGAGAGTGCAGCTAAAAATAAAAGTTCCGGTCTGATTTCCCAACGTTACCATTCAGTCAAATGTAACCACTATTAAGTAGACAATGCACTTCTGTTTTTAATGTAATGTTCCTATTAACATTAACAATGGCTCTGAACTTTGTCGTTATGCGCCACTGTTTTCTCACAAGTGCCCCATCGGTACTGCCCCATGTAGGACTAACCTGGGCAAATGAGTTGCTGGATTTAGTTGCCCTGTGCAATCTGACAATACTAAATTTGATTTTTTTTAAAACCACATTGCCATATCTAGGTATTCACTTTGTTTTACAAAATAAGAAAGCAATGTTTAAGTTAAGCTCGATTTTGCCTTACACAGAAGAGTCCCAGCAGTAACTTCCACACAATGAGACATATACAACTTATCAATTAAACACTGGTATCAGATTGGTCCTCAGTATTGGTCGGTGCTGCCCAGGTATCAGTATCAGGATCAAAAAATCCAGATTAGTGCATTTCTACCACCAACTATGATTTGCTATGTCCAGGAAAACAGACTCTGACAACATATCACAGACCTTGTTACACATTCTGGTGGTCATTATTGGTTATCTCCATATTCACTTGAATGAGGCCTTTCATCCTCAAAGTGAAGCCTTAGTTTCAGGCACTTCTCTATACTTTCCATACCTTTCACTCAGTTTGTACATGAACCCGCTCACTGCAGTCCAAACACCCTTGACTTGATTCTATCACTCGGGATAGAGATTTCTGCTCTGACTGTCTGTCCTGTCACATTCATACTGTCAGATCTTTTTCTTATCAAATCCAAAGCGACACTAGCCCGTCTTTGTAATGTTGGCGCTGATGTATTTACCACTCGCCACAATGGTCCGTCAACTTTAACTGCAGCCTTCTTTGTGAGTGGTTGCCTGTGGTCCCATCTCTGTTCACCGCAGAGACTGGACCTGTCCAAACCAGTGCCACTGACTTAAACACAGCTCTTTCTTGTCTCTTGACAGTCAGAGGTCTCAACTCTGAATTAATGATAGCATAGCTACTTTTAATCAGGCCTGCAGGAGACTGGAATACAAATGGCCTGAATCAAAATTTGTCCTCTTACGGCACCATTTCTCTAACAATAAACACAATCCTAGAATCATTTTTGAAATGGTAGCCAAATGAACTCAAAAGCAGCTGTGTGTTAGCTGCTCACCCTTGAGGACTCTCCAGTTTCTTCTGCAGAACCTGTAGTGGAATATTCATATGTTGAACCCTGATAGTTCCTGTTCTTACTTTCTGTGTGACTATCTCAGACATCCTGGGACATTTCTGTCGCTCCTAGCTATCAGTGCCCCATCCCTGATTTTTGGATCTCAATCCTCCAGCCTCTCCTCTACTGTGTGTGTCTCTCCCTCTGTGTGAATGGTAAGCTTGAGCACTGCCTCTTGTATAATTGTGTAGTCTGTCCTCTTTCCAATCATCAAGGTGGTGAGGAGGTCATGTTGTCCAGGCTCTGTTTGGCAGCACTGACATCCTCCTGGATCCATGTTCTTAATGCGTTAAAAATCTATGTATAATTTTGTCCTGGTTGTCCATACTGTAATTACACTATGTAGGTCTCTGCACACACAACATCTATTGCATGTCGATCCATCCTGGGTGAGCCATCCCTCCTTCTTCCGTTTTTTCCCTGTTAAAAGGTTTTTCCTCATTAAAATCAGAAAGATGAGGATACGGCTGTCATATGCTGTATAGACTGTAAAGCCACTTAAGACACATTTGTGATACTGAGCTATATGAATAAAATTGAGTTGACCCAGTAGTGCAAGTGAGCCACTGAAGTGACACAGCTGCAGTTACTGATCTGACTGATACCTGTGCCTCTCCTGCTGTGCCATATTTATTTGGTGTGCCAGCACAGGGCAACACAGCACAGAGAGGGAACTGCTTTCTATCATGACTACTGTCTCCTTTTTTCCTACAGCCGCGTCATCTCACTGGTGTAACTGGTGCTGGGCTGCTGTACTGGGAGCTTTCACTGAAACCTCTTGGCAGCACTTCTTTGGCTGCACGCGCTGCGGTGGTAGCGTAGCAACAACTGCGAAGGAGCTCGAGCCTGAAAAGAAAGCCCACAGTGAGGTCTGAGCCTCGTTTCTAAAGGCTCCCAACTTCTTCTCCTGTCCCCCACCGGCTGCTCCTCACCGCGACCCGGATGTTTCTGACGCCATTTTACTGTTCTTATAATGTGGTAAGGAGGTCCCTTCTGTCTGGGCTGCTTCAAATAAAACACACATGTCGCGAGGCTGTGAAGCGCCTAACTTTTGTGATAGCTAACAGTTAGCTAGTTTAACGTGCGGAGCGGCGCCCCCTGTGGTGATATGATGCTTATTGTGAGAGGAGAAAAACAGCTTCGGCATTTTCCTTCATCCCATTGTCACATAAAGATGATTAAGTTAACACAGATTTTACATGAAGCGCGATAACAGTCTCGCATGTTAGGAGATGGAGCGTTGGTTGGCACGTTAGCTATCGCATCAGACGTTTTAGCAGCCACCGTTAATTTCATCGATACACACTTCATGTGTCATAAACTTCATTAAAATAATGTTTAAGGCCCGATTTTATATGATTCATCAGCACGGGCTGGTGCTGTGATCACCACAGGGAGCTCACACACTGGTGCAGCAGCGGCTCCAATTTGCACCCTTGTGATATTTAGCGAAATCAATCACAACTCGCGATAATGTCGGCACGTTATATTAAACAGCTGCTAACACAGACAACACTACCTCCTGTAATTCCCTGAGTGAAAGTAACAGTAAAAGGTAAACTCACTCGCTATTACAGTCAGTACCAGCGTTATTCCTCAAAAGGCGGCTAACGTGATTCAGTCATCCAGCCAGTCTCTGCCTGCTCCTCCATTGCAGTCATGATCATGATGCAGCCCGACTCCCGGCGGCGGTTCGGGTACTGTCCTGATGGATCTACTTTATAAACGGCTCTATGAATTTATTAAAGCCTACCGAGCAGATAACATCGAGACTCAGTGTTACTCACCCTGTGACTGGGCCATCGATGATGCTCTCAGTATCCCTCTCTCCCTCGCTCCTGTGAGATACTTTTGGAAAGGAGACACTATTCCACGCCTTGTAGGCGGGACACAGTGTAAATGTCACCGTCTGCTAATGAGACAGGCCCTTCATCTCATCATTACTGCACACTCTGACATCTTCCTCTTATGCAGACAGGTAAGTTAACTTACTGTGCAAAGGATGCGACATCACTGTCTCTGTATATGACAAAGGTGCAGTGATCTCTGACAGGGTCATACTGAGTCTTAATAAGACATCTTACTATGCTCAGGACGTTTCTATCTATAGCCTTTCTTTTTTTCCTAATTTCATTAAATTTTACCTTTCTTCCAAGGTAGTTTGTATCATTTAAGCCCAAACCAATACGACCGAAAGCTGAGAATATCACTTAATAAGATGCCAAGTCTAAAATATGTATTTTTAGATCTAGGCCTGGTTGATTTTGCTCAGATGTATGTTACTTACAAAAGGTCACAGACTACTGTAAACAATACTAAATACTGTCTGAAGCAACTCCTGCAAGCATCTTAGAGATGCACCTGTGCTGAATGCCAGGGTCGTAAAACTGATACGTCTTGTTTGTTGTGGCCAATAACAGTGTGATAGCCATAACATTACTCTTCCATTAAAACAGTGAAGGACATTAGAGGCTGTTTTGTAATCTAATTTTTAGAATGAGTACTTCATGTTCCCGCTGTCACTGCAATTTCTGTGGCAATTTCTTGAAGTTTTAACAGGCAGCAATGCAATTTATACAGATTTAAAATAAAATATTGATTGATTGGAGAGCCCCCACATTAAACATGATTCACAATACAACACCCAGCAGTTAGTGTAGGAAAGTGCACCCACTTGCTTAAAGTGACAGCTCACCCCAAAATTCAAACCACATGTTGTTGCTCTTACTCGTAGTGCTATTTATCACTCTACACTGTTTTAGTGTGAGCTGCTTAGATACTGGCTGTAGAGATGTCTGCCTTCTGTCAAATATAATGGAACTATGGCACTTGGCTTGTGGTGCTCAAAGTGGGGAAAATTTTATTTTTTTAAAACTCAACAGCAATGTCTCTTTCCAGAAATCGTGACCCAGTTACTCAAGGTAATCTACAGGCCAGTTGTGAGCAGTTTCATGTAGGAACTATTTTCTTTCTACTAAACTACACGTGCCAACTGACTCACCACACAGAAAAAGGTCCATCTTCTGTCTAGATTTATTTAGTAGATGCATATTTCTTTTTGATTACTTGGTCTGTGGATTATCTTGAGTAACAAAGTCATGATTTCTGGAAAGAGACATGATTGTTGTACTTTTTTAGGCCCTTTGAGCGCCACAAGCTGAGTGCCATCTAGTTCCGTAATATATAAGAAGGCAGACATCTCTACGGTTGATATTTCCAACACTCAGCAACTCACACCAAAACAATCTAGACTGATAAATATCTCTACAGGTAAGAGGAAAAATATAAATTTTGATTTAGGAATGAACTGTCCCTTTAGGCATCTTTGTTGAGTGACATGTTTTGTGTCTGACATAGTGACTTGCACCTGTCTGCCTGTGTCATGGTTACACTTGTAGTGTTCATTCCCAGGCACAGAAGAACTGCAGCTGCTGTAATTATCAGATACATCCTTATCAGAATAATAACAATAATTTTCTCATTTATTAGAGATTGGCCACCAACATTCTGAACAAGATTTCTTGTGTAAAATCTGCTTAACAAATGTGCCTATCAAAGCAACCTTAACCTTTTTATATTGCTCAAGAAAACTAAATCCAACATAACCATTTTATGTATCAAGTTTCGCTCCTGAGAAGATGCACCACACTGGCAGCAAATTGCATTCACGGCACAATACATTTTTATTGAACACAGAAACCATGTGTACAGGGAAAATATCCACAGCCTCAACTGATTAGGTAACACTGGCTCACCTCATGGGATGGATGCTGGTGAAACTTGAGGGGGCAAGCAGACAACTGCACTTAAATTCACTCTGGGAACAACTTTTGAAAATCAAACAACAGCTGAATGCTTTTAGCTCCACGTTACATTCTCATGCATGACATCAAAAATAGTATTTCTGACATAATAGTTTCATCAACAAACACGGACATACCCAATCTCAAATGTTTGACAGGCACAGACACTGAGCCAAACTGCTGCTCTGGAAAGTCAAAGTTTAGAATTAGTTTCAGATTACACCGGGTTTATATTTAAAAAAAAAATCATCACCTTATATCAAGACCTACTGGATGCATTTCAGTCAATAACACATTCTGTAGTTTATCCGTGGATCAAGTGTACCAGTAACCCCAACATTCACAGATAGAAAATCATGATACTTCAGAGCTATAGCTCTTTTACAGTTTTCAGCAGCTGATCTAATGTTTCCCTTTTCAAATGTGAGATATCACAAAGTCCTCCATTCATTTCCTGGCAGTTTATGTGTTTTATGTCATGCCATCAGAAAATTAAAATAAAAATAACTAACATAAAGCTTCAGTAATATCGGGAAGGCTGAGGGTAACAATATATCTTCGATGGTAATTTACTGACATGTACACTTCACTGCATCAGAGACACACATACTGACACCAGCATCAACAGAAAGCATCACAGCTGTTTAAGGTTTGTAAACACATGACCATACATGAACACATGACTGCAGAGGTTCAGCGACACAAATGCTCCAGGAGTGATGTTTTTTTTTTGTTTTTTTTACACCATTGCACTGTGACTGAGAAAACACCAATGTTGTAGATCTGCCTTTTTGACGTCCTTGAATACACTTCTCTCAGCAAAAACAAAATGAGCCACAGCAGGTCCTGCTGTCATAAGGTCTACATCCAAACAATGCTGAAAGGTTTAGAAAGAAAGCATGTTCACTGGGGCTGCAACTAACAGTTGTTTTCATTATTGATTAGCCTGCCAATTATTTTCATAATTAATCATTTAGTCCATAAAATGTAAGAAAAATGTGAAAATGCTCATCACAATTTCCAAGAGTCCAAAGTGCTGACTTCTAATTGCTTCTTTTGTCCAACCCAGAGATTTTCAATTACCATCATAAATGACAAAGAAAAGCAGCAAATTCTAACATTTAAGAAGCTAAAACCTACAAATGTTTGACACTTAAGCTTGAAAAATAAGTGAAAAGATGAATCCATTATCAAGAATACTTGGCAATTAATTTTCTATCAATCAACTAATTAATTAATCGTCTAATTGTTGCAGCTCTAACGTTAATTACTGAAAACTCAGCTGTAAACTGAAGACTTCTTAGAGGTAGGAAATGGACATGGAACAAAGTTCCCAGAAAATAGCCTTCACATGTTTAAAGCTGTGGTAATAAAACATTATTTCTACCAATCATAAGGCCCAATGAGTGCTGCCTATAGAAGCACAGCAAAATATTCTAACACCCTAATAACAAACAACAGCAACGACCCAGCAGCTTTATTGCACAGGTCGACTGCTCTGTGAGCAGCTAATAATTAACTACTGGCCGATGATCACAGACACCAAGCCTCAAAGAATCCAATGCAAACCAATCATGTTCTAATATTAGTCATTATCCTCTGGTTTAAAATTTTATGCAAACGTAGATGAATCAAATAGAGTTGTCCAATACCAGTATCAGTAATGCCTCCAATACTGCCTAAAAGTGTGTAGTGGGTGGTGATCTGATACCACATAACTTATAAATAAAGTTCAAAGTAGTCTCACATCTGGGTTAAATGGCAGTTTTCCGAGAAATCAACTCTTCTTTGCATCTCTAAAACGGTAGCCTACACAAAGAGTTGCGCTGTGCAGCCACTGGCAACAACTGTTTTAGAGCAGCGAAGAAGAACTGATTTCTGCTCAATTGTGTAAAGTTAGCTGTTAGGAAAATGCCAGAAATTTGACGATATTTTACACTGGAAAGTCCCACAAGTTTAGGGTTTAACCTGAGCCACACCATACAACAATGTTAGTACTCATTTTCCATCCATAAAGGGTTAGCAGTATACAGCTGGTAATTATTTAAATTATTTATTTTTAATACGATTGTATCAGATCGGTACACAAGTTAAAGTATCAGAATTGGTATCAGAAAGGAAAAAAAGAATATTGGAGTACCTCTACAATCAGCCCAGACCTGGAGATGAAATTGGTTTAAGTGTATTTAACTTGAGTTGAGTCTGGGTGGTTTGCATCATTATTGAAGACTTGGATCTTTAAATTATTACACATACAAATGAAACTTAAGTTATTTACTGTATGAAACAGCTGCTACACCTCGTGTTTTAGGAAATTAAAGGCCACATAGGGAAGTAACTGTAGATTCTGCAAAAATACGACCTAGCTTTAGACCCTGACAGCTCGTTTAAATTTTCAAATTACCAAAGGCTGGTAAAATACCCAATTTCACACTGATTACATTCCCACTCTCTAAAACAATGAGCTTTCTGTGACACATTTGCATCTATGATGAACATCGTGAGTGCAGCTGCCATTTCATCGGACAGAGGGACGTACCAGGTTGATTAAATAAATTCATAACAAGTGTTTGAGAGCTATGACTGTCTAACCATTCAGCATATAATGAGCCTCATTAACATTACTCCACAGCTCAGATGTTGATAGGAGTGTGAGGATATTTGTGACACCAAATCCTCACAATACATAATGAGCAAGGTGCTGCACTAACACGGATGTGGAGAATAGATCACACAAGGAGTTGCTTCATACCAGATAAAATATACAATGGCTGCTCAGATCAGTTCAGTTGAGGTCACAAGTTACAGGCTCACAGGCAACACCATACACTTCACAATGTAGTCTACATCTGTGTTCAGTTATTGAAACACACCCTCCACACACTCATTCTCTACGTACAGTATATCACCCTGTGATGAGGGATTTCTGTGTGTAATTATCTACAAACTGCATATCTCATCTTTAAACACCAATTACTTAAAAATAACAAATGTTGTAGCTTGAAAATAAAATTACAAAATTATGGATCAAACAATTACTGATGTCCAACAAGTGGCTTTCAAAATATGAGACATTGTTCACTGTTTTTAGAGCATCACCTGGATTTATAAAATAACAAGGGAATACCGTCTGTTCTGACTGTGTGAACTCTGATTGGGAAGTGTCAATTCAAATACTCAGCCAGCTTCAAAGTCGGAAATAGAAAGAAAAAACAAACAAATACACAGTATAATAATACATTAATCCCCCTCCTCTCCCCCAGTAGATCAGCAACTATTGGCAGGTGTTGGGACATTTTTGTGTAATTTAATGCTTCTTTTGCGACTTATTTCGGACATATTTCTGGTTTACAATTCTCAGCCCAAAAAAAACTTCCAGTTGTTATAAAAACACAATGTGATTTATGTTTGATTGATTAATGCTGCAGTATAAAGTAACATAATTTGAAGAGATGCATACAAAAAAAAATCCTAAAATAATGTTAAGGATGTGCTTAAACTGACGTTTTTGCAATAAACATTTGAATGGGAGTCAATGACAAGTCTTGTACTGCTGTTGACAACAGATAGTGACAGTATTGTATAAACCAATCAAAATTACTTTCAACAGCTCATTGATGTTAAATTCATTTGGTGCATGGCACCAAGGTGATACAATACAAGCATACCAGATGGGCAGTTATTGATAAACTTTATGTGTTTAGGACACATTCAATTTAACTGTCAAGCATCCTGTTACATAATTTTCTGGTCTTGATAACATGATCATGTATATGCAGCTCTTTGCTGTCAAACCCATTGACTGTTTGCACATTTTAAACAAAAAAAATTAAATCAAAACTAAAAAACTATAAAAGTCATTTATCTCTAGCTCATTACACATTCAATTATTTTTATTTAAACTTTACATTCCCAAATAAATTTGATTAATGAGAGCCAATTTGTTACAGTGATTATTTGTTCCTTTGATTTAAGACAACACTTTCCGACTACAGCGTAAAAAAGGCTCCAACTCTATTAGAGAAAAACAAACTCTTCATAATCAATTCTACAAGAACAAAATGTGCAAAAGGTCCAGGGGCAGAGCAAATCAATTTGATTGAACAAACAGAAAATCATTTCATTAGTGTTTAGTCAATCACACTGTATTTACAAGGATTTATATTTACAATGTCAGATTTCCTCTGTCATGCATCGGTTTTTTTTTAATGTGGTGAATTAAGAACCAGTATCGTTACACCCACACAGTATGAACACTGGCTTATTCATCATTAAGAGTAATATATTAGGGGAGCCCAGGCAGAAAGTTATGACCATATCTACACTGATTTATGCCTCATTTATTGTGATGGAGCTAATTTACAATAAAATACATGACGACATGTCAGTATAGTTGTGCATTTTGAGAATGTTTCTTTAATAATGAGCTCAACTTAACCCCGGGCTTTGTTCATTGTTTCTTGGGTTCATAATAAATATATTCTGAATGGATTGGCAGGAACTAAGCTGACACAGCTCTTTCCCTAAAAGTGCCAGTGAGATGAACAGATAGAGAGAAACGGGGGGGAAGAAAAGGATGAGGAGATGTATGGTTGTGAGGTCACTACCAGTCTGCATTATCCCAGGTTTCCTCCGCAGGTTTTGTGGGACTCTTCTTCGTCTTACCATCTGCGTTCTCCCAGTTGTTGTCCCAGGCTTCCCAGCTCTCCTCTGTGCTGTGTTTGTTGTTGGACGCTGCTTCGGAGCCCCAATTGTCCCAACTGTCAGAGCTCTTCTTTGCGGAATTATCTGCGATGGTCCAGCTGTCACTGCTGGGAGATTTCTTGGCCTTTAAGGAGCTGTTGCTGCCAAAGGTTTCCCAGAAGTCCCTTGACACAGGCTGGCTAGAACTGCCTTGATATCCCTCAGTGGCATCCATGTTCTGGTAGCTCTCTCCAGCAGACCTGGACAGTAACAACATGAAAACAGGCTTAGCTTTAAATCACACAGTACAGAAGATTTTGCATGCAGGAGATTTAAGTTGTATGAAGCTGTTATTATTACCCATCCTCCGGTTTTCCAGAGAAGATATTGGTCAATTTTGCACCAGCTCCCTGAACCTAAAAACAGAGGACACTTCAGCTCACAAGAATTTTCTGCAGATGTTACTGCAGGTGTTAAAACACTGACACTGTAAGACACAAATGTCTAACACGTAGCATTTAATATAGTCTAAAAATTGAATCAAGTGATAATAAAAGGAATACAAATAACACAATATTTGCAACACAACAAGTATTATGCTGCATTTTTAGTTTTAGCAACAGTTGGAAGCAGTAACAATAAAACTACAAAGAGATGTTTGCTTTCTAACACATCACAAAGGTTGACCTTCAAGTACTCACCGCCAGATTATAAATGGCAGCAAGAAAACAAAGAATGACAATAAATTAGAATTTTTCAAACATTCATCATCAGAGCAAAACCAGTCTCCTTTGGGGTTTATGATGTTTGGGGATGGGGCAGCCTCTGCAGATATTGCCATACTAAGAGACACTCAGGTATTGAGACACCCAGGTATAAATTTATAAGTGTTGGATCAGAGCTGCTGCTGCTGCTGCTGCTGGCTCAGGAGACTGGTTTTGCATCTGCACAGTGCGGCAGAGATCTGCCCATCCTACCTTGTTTGCCAGCTCAGAGATGCCGACTGCCATTTCATCTAGCAATTTGCCATCTTTGACCTGAATGAGCCAAATTATTATTAAAACTAATGGAAAAAATACATCCATATATATTAACAGAGCATGTAGTGAGCAGCAGTTTGTTTTTGATTGTGAGAAAGGCAATTTGTGCTTTGCTAAAGGCACTGATAATCAACATGAGGAAATTAAATTTTGTTTGAGTCTTAACAGAAAATAGCTCCACTGAAGCAGCTACAACCATTTAGCCAAAGAGCAAGAAGACTGTTACAAAGGCACAAACTATACAGACCTTAAATCACCAATGCCAACTGTACATTAGACGACAAAACATTTGGTTTAATAGCAGTTTCACCACAAAGGGATTTTTAACTAATTAAAAAGTAAACTCTACTTAAATCCTACTCCATTTTAATTTATGAACGTTTGCATGTTTTCATATGGCTACACAGGCCTCATCTGATCTCATTAAAAGACGCATCCAGGAGCTGCTCACTTGACACCAAGCGTTAAAGCAGGTGTGAAGAAATTCACCATGACTTCAAGGACATATACGTGCATACATGATTTAAAAACAATAAAGCAATTGTCAATTGAAGAGCCCCAGGTTGAGTCTCTTATTGTTTTCTGAACTCAATAAGAAAATCTCATTATTTAAGAAATATGAAGACCAAGAGTGTGGCACTTTATCTTTTGTGTGTGGCTTGAATTTCCAAGATAAAAGCCAAATTTGAGGTTTTAAAATCATTTACCTCACTAGATGAAAGGGATATTAAATTTGATTATGGTCTTTGTGTCAAATATAGATTTCTTATTCTTGAAGTTGGATGTAGCACAGTTTTGAAGTTGAACTGAAACATTTTTAAATGCAAGGGCTTAGGTTTTGTTTCAACGTCGGGACACACACACATGAAACGGGGTTTGTGTGTCCTCTGCCAGACATTTTTGAGCATCAAACACTTAATGCCCTGCATTGTGGTGGATTTGCATGTCCCAATTTGTGCCTTTTCTGCATCAATTTATGGAGTAAATGTCTTAAATTTTGTAGAAGTTCCTCTGCTACTTCTACATTAACAAGCTGTTGAGGTTTAAGGCAGGTATTTTTGCAGAATCTACGGTTACTTCCTTATGTGGCCTTTACAAGTATTGAGGGGGATGTGTTCCTTGCATCTCCTCCAAAGTTTATGCCTATGCTTAAATGTAGTGTTGATATGAGGATGCTTGTATAGTTACGTATAAAGATGGCTCATGTAAGTAACACTGAAACCTATTATAATTGCTATTTACAAAAAAAAAAAAAACATTCAATAAATTACTCTTGTGTTACTTTGCAACTAAAAACTGAATGCCTTGAAGGTGGCATCATGATATCCAAACAAAGACATAAGCTTCTAAAAGTGTTTAAATGTATTTTTAAGCCTTGTAGAGTGGCTGGAAGTGCTGGAAGTTAACACTGACTCACATCCGTGACCAAACAGTTCACAGCTGTGTGCTTCTGTAAATCCCATTGCTGAGTCATTGACTGGGGGAAACAAAAGGATTTTAACAAGTTCTTTTTCTGCATCCTTGAAAGCGTAGGTTCTGTCGTTTAATGTAAGCTGGCATAAAGCAGATAGACTAGCACAGGCAAGCAGTGAAGAAAATAGCACATTCACATCTGAAGCTGTTTTTTTGCTATGAAGCACTGAATCCCACCACCAAGTCAACAACTTCAAACATCAATGTTACCTTTTCTTGGGTGGGTTTGATAACATTCTCATTTATTGTCTGTCCTAACTCTGTGGCCTAGTTGGGAGTCAGAGGGGAGAATTCACTTGAATGAAACAGAGTTTAACATTCACAGTAGAGCAAGACACTGAGCCGCTTGTTCTGCAGTTGCATTTAGTGACTGATCATTCCCATTCACCATGACACTGAACAAGCACTAGAGGGTGTAATGGTTCCAAAAAACTTGCATCATCAGTGTACAGTACATTTTTCATACAAGGCAACACTGCATACACCTTATTTTTCTGTGTAGTTAAACTAGAAGCCTTTTAAATGTACATCTGCAATGCTAGATACTAAAAAGACTAAAATCTTTGCTTTTTTATTTTACCTCCTAAGCTCTGCAGGGTAACATACTACATAAAGGATTTTTCCAGATACCTTGTTGCCTTATTTATGGACAAATCACAAGACAAACACCTACCAAATGTTGCTATGCATTCATTTTAATGAAACGTAATTGTTTTTACATACCATTACACCTCTATGACACAGTTAGCAGTCAACACAAACACATGCATGAATGGATAATCCATTATTAATGGATACAAGTGAAAAGTTTATGGAACGTTTCTATATTAGGGGTAGGAATTACAGGCAATCCCCACCCCGCAATACAGTTACCAACTGTCTTTCACAGGTTATCCATAAACTCAAAGTACATGAACAAAGAATTAATAAGTATATCCAAGCAGAAGCGTGTAAAGGTGGCGTTCACCATTTTGCAAAATGTTTATTAAGCTGTGAATACTAACTGAAAAACTGACAAGCTGATGAAAATAAAGAAAATGGATGATGTGTATTTTAAATAAAAAACATGATGTGGAAAAAGCGCCATGCACCTATTATCTGCTTTACCGGTTCTGGGGGCGCTTTATAGCCCCTTAACTACATCCAGAGAAGGCAAAGAGATATTAAAGTAGTAACACAGTTATTGCAGTTTGAGAGTTTACATTATATGTTAACAGATTTACAAGCAAAATGGTACACATTAAGAAAATGTGGGGCTATTACTCAATAAAACAGAGAAGGGCAGGGAAAAACTTCAAATGTAGCTCTGACTGACAGAAACCTTTAGCAGTGCGGGTACGGGTAACTATATGAGTCTTACCTTTAGGGTTGCTTGGTTTGCCAGTTTAGATGTCTGTGTGAGGGGAAAATGACAAACATGAATGAATCATCTGCCTTTACTTTATAAGGGTTGGTAGAAATTCAGACTCAAATTCGACACTGCCAAAATATGACACAACATTTATTGGGTAAATACACTTACATTATCTTTAGCAATAGAAGCAAACTTGCTAGCTCCAACAGTAAAACTGCTCCAACCCTGTAAAAATAAAAAATAAATTACTAAAGGGGAAGAAAAATACACCAAAAGTACAACTCAGATAACGGATTTATAATATAACTTACTGAATAAATAGAAGACATGGCATTGTTGATGAAGTCATCTTCTTTCTTCTCTGGGGTCACTGTGTTCCCGAAGCCAACATAACGATTCTCCTGATTCCCACTGTAGCCCCCTCCACTGCAGTGGCATAAGAACATTTTTAAAAACACTTCTTTTAAGGGAAACAACAGACAAGTGCATAGTATAAGAAATATAAATACTGTGGGGTTCTCACCTCTGATATGAGTTAACATCGTCACTCAACCAGTCTTCAAAAGCCTTGTCGTTAGATTTCCCTGAGCTTTGTCCAGGTCCTCCAGAGCTGTATGACAGAAACATGAATTCACAGCTTTAACTCCTGTCCTGTAGTCTGGCACTGCGCATAGTGTGTAAAACATTTCTGGCACTTTTACCGATGAGAGGATGAAAGGCTGGTCTTGGGTTGAGGAGATGTCCAGTTTCTGGCAGGGGACGTCTCAATGGACCACTCCTTACCCTCTGCTAAAGTCGCAACCTGTCATGTACAGTGTCAAAAGATGGTGAAACAATGTGATGAACAGAGGACACCCTCACAAGACAGTAATCTCACAGAAGCCTCAGTGACAATCAGACCATTCTGCGACTAGCTTTCTGTTTAAAGGCATAGATCTTCTCTTGCACACACACTTACAGTTAGAATTAAAGATCAAGTTCCCTCTTTGGTCAATTTCATGGTCAGTTACTCCTTTAGTTTATTTATTTAAACTTAATGAATGGACAAATGAATTACTACTGACAAACCACTGACAAGCTTTAGCTTCCTGAATTAAATAATGGAGACTTTAGTCCTAAATGTGAAATGTGTGTGATATTAATAGTTGACCATTAGGTCTGCACATCTCACCTTGTCTCTAAAGAGCGCAGCAGCTTTGCTGTTGTATTTCTCCTGTAAAGTCCAGGTGGGATCATAATCATCTTGGAGTTCAAGAAAAAGGCGGAATTTTCCATTTCCTCCCGCTTTCATCTTTTCAAGTTCAATATCTTTCCACTTGTCCATGGTGACAGAGCGCACAAAGCTGCACACAGGGCAGGAGAGATACATTAATCATTATCAGGCTGTCCAGGGTCTCCAGAATCATCCAACACCATAATACATTCCAATTTTCTTACCTGAGATGTACTCCGAGGCCCCGGTGCTTGCCAGAGCACTCAAGACAAATCCAGATCCCATAAGTCACACTGACCCACTGAGGGTTAAAAGCCCCACACTCAAAACACAGCTGATAAAACAAGACACAGGACAATTAATGAATTTACACATAAAAACTATTGAGATTGATTTACACACTTTTGCACATTGGATATCATATGAAGGCTGACCCTGCATTATAATAAAAATGTCTAAGACCAACAAAAAGTCCATTAAAACCAATGTATTTCACCATTGTGTACCATTGTTCTTTATCCTAACTTGTCCAAAGACAAAACAAGACTATTAAAACATTTACGTTAAAAACATTTTTATAACGTTGACATTTACTTGACTGACGTTTCAAGAGAGTTATTTTCTTTAAGTATGTCAGTTAACTAACAGAACAATAATATATTTAATTATATGGTGCATTTATTTTTAGCTTAGGCGACATATCTGTCCTACTGTTACTGCCAGAGATGCAGGCCAACAAGATGTCCACTGGCAGCAAAACTGCCACCTAAAATTACTCCCACCATTTATTTGAACAAGGATGAAAGTGGGGACATTTTGTGGAGGACTATGGAAAGGTGCTGCTTTGCGAGCCTCCCAAACACCTGCTACCTGCTATGTGAATTATACGCTTCCAGTGAGGTGACTCGATTATGACCAAGAAGTGAAAATGACAGGCCACATGAATAAGTTCCTGTGAAGACTTACATTATTCTCGTCTTCTGTTCTCACTTCCTTCAGAACTCTTCTGGTCCTTGGACTCGCCATGTTGACCCACACTGAAAGAGAGCGGCAGATGAAGCACAGTTAATTATCAAAGCAGAGTACTGACACATCATTCCTACTGTATTGTCTCTTCAGGAGAAAATCCACCCCGAAATAGAGGTGACACTTTGTTTTATTAGATAACAGAGGTCAGTTTTAATTTGTGAATTTAAACCTGTCTGTGGTTCAGAGCTGTCAGCAGTGAGAGACGCTGTTTTGATGATGTCATCCAAAACAACCCTGGACCTGCTCCATGAAGCAGGCTTGTTTGAGATGAACTGTGCCTCGCCTGAAGCGGATGAAAGCAGCAGGCAGGTTGCAGCCAAGGGTAGTGACAAAGAGGCTGCAGTAAATCCTTCCCAGTGCAGCACAGAAAGTCAGCTAAAGCTTTTTAAACTTGTTTTATATATATATATATATATATATATATATATATATATGTGTGTGTGTGTGTGTGTGTGTGTGTGTAAATATATACAACTTTTTCCCCATTTTTCCCCTCAAATGGTTTTTTGGGGGACTTTACCCACTGTGAGGGTCCATGGACAGAGGGATATCGTATGCTGTAAAGCCCGCTGAGGCAAATTGTAATTTGTGATATACAGCTCTAAAAATAAAATCGAATTGAACTTTTTCAGGTCACAAATAATTATTGTTTACTGCTGTGGATGTTCTGAGAGATAAACCATATGAGAATCTCATCTCCCTATACATATTGTTAGAGGGGCTGCAACTAATGATTATCTGGATTATCAATCATTGTTTGGACTATATTTTTGATTACCTAATTATCTTTTTGATCCATAAAATGTGTCAGAAAATAGTAGGAAAAAAATTACAAGGTTATCTCTGTACTTGTCCAAAGGCATTCAATTTGCAATGATATATCAAACAGAGAAAAGCACCAAATCCTCCCATGTGAGAAGCTGGAGCAAGTGAATATTTGGCATTTTTGCATGGTAAATGGCTTAAAGATTCAACTGATGATTGAAAAATTGCTGTTAACTAATTTTCTGTTGATCCAATAATCAATTAATCAAATAATTATTTGTAAAATAGTTGTCTACTACTGACATGTTACCACCCAGTGTAAAGACATATCTGTGGCCGCCTCAGTCTCATAAGGTTCACGCTACCCATGGCACTATGGCACCACAGCAAGTCAGCAAATACATGGGCAACGTGAGTCATGATGAATATGGGTACACATTAACTGCAACAATCTCTACACAGTCTGGTGGGGTTGGAAATTAGCTTTTTTGTCCAGCTGCCTCAGTAGCTGGTGGACTTCAAAATCTACTAGCCATTTAAGTATTTTACCAGCATATGGCCAGTGACTGTTGCTAACTTCTAACTCTGGTCTGGTGATGCTGTGTGTTTCTTTAGTCAAAAAATTCCATGAAAGAGACAATTAACAATTAATTCATCTTAAGAGAAAAAATCTATGAAGCCAAAACCCGATGTATCTTATCGCCGCTGTGTTACAGGCCTGTAATGTCATCCCAAAACTATCAAAACACGTCAGTGAGCCACACCCTCACAATGGGTGACTGTATGGGCACTGTAGTTTATTTTGAGCCAATCCTACACCCAACTTCCTGCTGGCGTTAATACACATGACAGCACCAAATGTGTATTGATGCACAGCTGGAAATAGTCCCTAACAAATACCATTTTTAGTCCTGTTTGAATGATGATAGCTAAAACCTACAGTGCCCAGCTGTTGTAGATGTTTAAATTTATGTATTTGGTGAGAATATGTGGGCCTGGGACTGAGAGCCACAGACAGGGTGAAAGTCAGAGTACAAAGACAGCATAATAGGTTGGTATTGATATTTTCATGTAATTAGATGACAAAAATTGCAAATATAGAAAGATGGCAGCCTCATCCATGAGACTATCGGGTATGTTTTAACTTGTAGAAAAGACTCTTGCACGCTGATTAACATGCATAAATAATGATTTTAATGCTGCAGCATTTCAGTAACTAGACCTTCATCAGGTTTGCCTGACAAAGGTCTAGTTACTGAAACATTAGAGCAAGTTAGACAGTCTTTTCTACAGGTTTTATTCTTCTCGTCCCTTTCCAACGCACCTGTTTGGAAATAGATGTGTGAAGTATTCCTTTGTTTTGGGTATGCTTTGAGTTTCGTTTGACCAACAGTCCCAAACCCAAATATATATTATAATGGTCAACTGATTCTAATCATTACAGCAGATTTAAAGATACTGGCATTATTATCCAAAAATCACAGAAGCAGCACAATATACAGCACAACCTCTGCATTGAGGTGGATATGAACTGTGCAGGTGTGGTGTTTTACAGAGAAACCTTAGAGAAACCTAAGCATAGACACCTTCAGTCGACTGGAAAGTTTACATTCCTCAAACCAACATTGCTTCACTGAGCAGACGAAATGTCACTCGTCTCAACCAAGCACTGGCAATTTTGGGGATTACTGGGAGCAATAGGATAGATTTTGATGGATTTTCTTAATAACAACAGTCAGTAAGAGCGATGCTGCTATTTAAGCATATCAGATTTAATATCAAGATTCACTTGAAGCGAGGCCTAAAGGCAAACAGCCATAATTATACAATTATTAAGTACACACCGTGTCGCATATGTCCTTCAGGTCACTATGACTGCTGTTTCTTGGGGAAATTCAATCAGTAATGTTGAAACTACTGAAGGTCTCCACACAGAACTGCAGTCGTGTCAGCGCTTGACGACTCGTAGCCTACACTACAGATGTCATTCACCGGGCTCCGTGTGTATTTAACCAGATACGTCTTAATGTTGCGATGACTTGACGATGTCTGACTTCATGTTATCATTGAAAGCTTATTCCCACACAGACATTACACTAAAATGTGATGTTTAACTTAATTTATACGGTAACCATCGGAGATGCTAACGTTAGCTCCCCACCGAGCCAACCGAACCGTTACCTGTCTGTGATTGATGAACAACGAAGACGCTGTTTTCGGAGGGTCTGCTGGCTCCGCCGGGAAACTCTACGGAGGCTTTTCTTCTGTGGCGGAGGCTCAGCAGATTTTATACTGCCACACACTGTGTCAGGCCCACAGAAGGGAAATATAACGACAGACTGCTGATGTTAAGCACCGGTAGCCATGTTCCTGTTTGCATACGTTGGCAATGCGGTGCATCATGGGAGTCGGTCTTTTCGTCGGTCTCTTCCTCGTCTTCGTGTTGTTTCTTCTTCTCTCTCTGCTCGTGTCTCTGCTGCCGCCATTGCTTCGGAGAGTGAACATGCATGTGACTGTGATATTACAGACAGGTAAAGCTACACAATCTAATTTAGTTTGGTGTATTATTATCATTTAAGCAACTCGGCAATAATAGTTGTTGTAGGCATTGCGCATTAAATTTCATATACAAAAAATCAACCTCCGGGGTTGAAACACCAACACGAAAGTGACAAAAACTGCAGTTCCTTGAATGGCCACTTGAGGCTGGCTCTAGAAGCCAGTCAATTCCCATAGACACCTGTGCTAAAATTACCAATGCCATTTAGTTAAGTCTTACAGTTACGTATAATTAAGGGCACCAGTGCCCATAGCGTCCACTGCATCTCTCTCAGTCAAATCCACCCATTGCTCCTCCACCGTGGCAGCCTCCTCTCACCCAAATGTGGCCACTTTTAGCTCCAAAAACCTAAGATGGGGACAGTCACAAACCATTTGGTGACATCACAGTAGCTGCATCTATTATTTTTTACCATCTACGGCTATAACATTAGAAAACCCAAGGTAGGCCAAGTGTGAATAAAACTCAGATTTAACAACTGCTAAGTGGCACAGCACACTCAAAAAAAAAATTGTCGTATTTACTTAAAAATGTCATGTCAATGTTATGTTATATTAACAAAGCTATGTGGAACCACTCGGCATAACATTTTTAAGTAAATACAACAAACCTTTTTTTTTCATTCACTGTCAGAATTCAGCCTTTTTATTGTGGATTTGTTCTGTCATTTTATCTTGTTTTACAAGACCTTTTCTAATCTATTTGCTGTGGTATTATCAGTGGTAGTGGTTGCTGATTAGGTGGGTGCAATGGGTGGTCACTGGTCACAGAGGTGGGTACACTCCCTTTAATATTTTATGGGCTTTATGGCTGATAAGTATACTGTAAACTCACAGAAGGAAAAGTGGATAAATCCTGTTTAGCTGTGTATGCCCTCCACCACACAGGTGCTATTATCAGTGTTGGGCAAAACGCATTACTAGCAACATGTAAAAATAATGATATTACTTTTTCCAGTAACAAGTAGTGTAACTTAGTACTGTAAAATTTCAGTGATAATATTACAGTTATCCAAAAACCAAATAACTCTGTTATTACCCCACTACTGACTTGAAATACAACAATAAATCACATCAGCAAATTCATTGTCATAATCATGTCACAAAGCAGCAAGTGAGTTTGGAAGATGGAAGCGCTTACATTAAGCAGCTGGAAATATTCCCATCACGTTGGTTTTGTTGAGGGGAAAGATAACACGAACACTACTGCTACAGGTCGTGCTGCTAAGACACTTTGTACTGCGAAAAACACGGCCTCGAATCTACAGTCTGAAACACCTACTACGACTGACAGCACAACAACGGAAAGCTCCAGCAAATACACCCCACCAAAGGCTAGTCCTTGTCTGCTGCTGCAGTTTGTTGTAGCCCTACACTGGCTAAACAACCAAAACTGGATTTAAATCGTGAACAGCTGCAGGCTACAAGCGACAAAGAACCAAATGAAGCTTGTGGCTGGATATGTGGTGAATGTAATGTTGCCCATCTCCATGACTGAGTATCCATCTTTCTGACAGATCTTTGGGAAAATACCAGTCACAGGCAACAGAAGACCCCCAGGTAAAAAATCATTTGCAAGCTATCTAGCCTTGACTGTGTCTACCATAGTTACCCTGACATTCACACAGATGCACATGAGAAGTCAGAATTTTGAGGAAAAAGGCACAAAATTTGTAAAGGTGTAACGGAAAAGTAATGTAACGAGTAGTGTGCTGAATTACTGTTGGCAGGGAGTGATAAGTAAAGTAGTAATATTACTTTTGAAAAGAGCAATTAGTAATGCATGATATTCTTAGAGTAACGAGCGCTGGTTATTATTGTTGGTGCTACTGTTGCTACTGTCGCTTTCCTCAGAGCCAAGCAACAACCACAGTTTCCACAGTTACTTTAGATGTTCCACTATTTCCGCTACTGGGGATAGTGGCTGTAAAGAACTTTAATTGATATTCTTTGGTCACTGGGGATAGCTATTGGTAGCTTCTTAGGAAAACAAATGTGCTATCCTCTTTCTTTGACACACTGACAGTACTTTGTGCCATGAATCAAGCCTTCATTTTCCTGAGAGATCGTACCTGGTGACAGACAGAATTGCATTGCGAAAACGAGGCTTATAAGGAACCAATCTAAATACAGATGGTTTCATTATTTTATAGCTATTACAACATTTACCTCATGATGACAAGTTAAAGTAGGAGACTTGTCTATTTCCACTTTAACTTTAACTAGGACTGTGATGTGTAACAGGAGGGTAAGAGAAAAGGTAATTTTGAGAAGTCTGAGGGATTAAAGTACAGTCTGCACTCAAGGTGCTGCAGTGTTAAAAGCCATGTCATCAGTGGGGTTATGCTCCAATGCCATTAGTTGATCTTATCTGATAAAACAGAGGTATAAAAGTGGTGTTGCTGCAGCTGGGGGAGTCACTGTGAGCTGTGCATCATCATGAATGTGTCTACAAGTTTGAAGGTACGCCTGCCCGGCTTCGTGCTGGTGATGGAGGTTGTCATGATAGTGCTTTATGCTCTTTTTGTCACTTATGACGACAATGCCGACGCTAAGCTGCAAAACAATGCGACCAACCCGATGGACAACTCCATGTATCGAGATTATCCCTACTTTGCTGACGTGCAGGTGATGATCTTCTTAGGTTTCGGCTGCCTGCTGGCGTTCTTCCGATTCTACGGCTTCAGTGGGATGGTCTTCAACTTTCTTACAGCTACATTTTCAATCCAGTGGGCGATCCTGATGCAAGGCTTCTTCCAGTTTTACTATGATGGTAAAATTCACCTGGGAGTGATCAACCTGGTGAATGCAGAGTTTGCCTGTGCTGTGGTGCTCATCTCGTTTGGGGCCGTGCTTGGAAAGACCAGTCCTATTCAGCTTTTGGTCATGGCTTTGCTGGAGGTCCCTATCTTTGCTGTGACAGAGTGGGCTGTATTGAAATACATTAGGATCAATGATGCAGGCGGCAGTATTCTTATTCACCTGTTTGCCTGCTACTTTGGTCTTGGGGTGACTTTTGTGCTGTACCGCCCAGGCCTGAATGAGGGACATTCTAAAGAGACCACTAGTTATGTTTCTGACATCCTCTCTGTAATGGGAACCTTATTCCTCTGGGTGTTCTGGCCTTCATTTAACTCTGCCCTGACCCTTAAGGGTGATGATCAGCACAGAGCAATACTCCACACGTTTATAGGTCTAAGTTCATCCACTATCACTGCCTTCGCGCTCTCTGCTCTGTTCAACAAGAGAGGCAAGATCACAATGGCTGATATTCAGAATGTGACTCTGGCCGGAGGTGTGACTGTTGGGGCTTCTGTAGACATGATGATTTCCCCTGTAGCTGCATACGTCCTGGGCATCATGGGCTGCACTGCCTGTTTCTTGGGATACAGGTACCTGACCCCCTTTTTGGCCCAACACATGAGGATCCAAGACCAGTGCGGTATTCACAACCTCCACGGGCTCACTGGCCTCATATCATCCACCGCAGGGATCTGTGCCATTCTCCTAGCCACTGAGGAAACCTACGGGCCCAGCATGTATCAGATCTTTTCCCACCGTGCTCCACCTGAGGGAGATCCAAAGCTCCTGGAACTGCAGCAGCTGATTCCCGGGCTGAAGCCGGGCTTGGGTCGTACTGGGCAGGAGCAAGCTCTCTTCCAGGTGGCAGCTGTCTTTGCCACCATCGTAGCATCTGCAGTTGGAGGGATGCTCACTGGTTCTGTCATGAAGCTGCCCTTCATGGCATCCCCGTCTGACAAGGACTGCTTTGATGACGAGCTTTTCTTTGACATGCCCTCTGACTTTGATAGTGTTGAAGTGCTCAAGACTGCCATAAGCCTTGAAGAAAAGGAACAAATGAGCTCAATGGAAACCAAAGTCGACATACAGAGGCCGTCATTTTGAGTCATTACATTTTTTAAATTATTGTCATTGCAAATATTTTAAAATGTAGATGTTTTTCACACTTGTTTGTGAGTTTTACAGATTGATTGTTATTTCGTGTTGGAGAGATGAAATATATTTGGGATTTGAGCTGAAACATTAGCATTTACCGAAAAGCTGCTTACTGTTTTAGCTGGAATTTGAGTTTTGTATGTAAAATGGCAAAGGGCAAGTAAAAGTGTAAAATGTGACAGTTAATGTAATTTGTATTGTGTTTTATGATTTCACTTTGAAATAAATGATTTTTAAAATATCCTAAATAATGTGTCTTTTTATTATTATTATTTATAATGTGTTGTATATTACTTAGTGGCATTTAAAAATCATTGGCTTCTTTTCAGTTCCTCTATTTTATCTTACATTTATAATTAATTACCTCATGTGTAAGAATATATAAGCAACAGCTTGAAACTACTGTTATAAGTACATCTGAATACATGAATTAAGCTCACTGCAAAAAACCTTCCAGTGTCACATCTCTGACTGTGACTGAACTCGGATTCTTTCTCCCACAATACATGCAATCACCCATACATTACAAATTATTCAGTTTCATGAAGTCGGCAGTAGCTCAGTCCATAGGGACTTGGGTTGGGAACCAAATAATGCGTGGAGAGGTGCCAGTTCACCAAGGCAGCCCCCTCACTCTGACATCTCTCCACTTCATGTATGTACAGGTCCTGTTTGTGCATGTGTGTGTCTTTCGGGCCTGTGTGTTAATGACAAACTAGAGAAGCCAGATTAAAAACTGCTGAGCTTCTGATTAGTGGATGATCCTTACGTCCTGAGCCGCAGCCGGGGCACAGTTTGATTCAAAAGCTATCGCTACAAAGCCCTAATATTAAAATATGTCCTTCCAAAGATTATAAAACATTGAGTATCTGAATTATCATTAACCCGCCAACCTATAAATACTTGCCTTATGCCAAATCTACTGCCAACTCTTACGGAGATCAAGGCATAGCGAGGTCTTCTTCACTTCTTCTTTATTTGATTCCTCAATTAGAAAGTTTATTGATTTACACTGTAAGCGCTTTTATGCTATTTACTACTCTGTTATCTGTAGATTATTGGGCCACTTTAGCTCTTCAGATGTGTACCTCACTAAGATAAATTATGTGTTTAAGTGCAGACAAAGTTTATTGTGTCCTTGAGAGAAAAAGTGACAGATACTAGATAACAGGTGTTGTTTTGTCCAGTCAGGACTGTGATTGCCTGCATTAACATGCATGCCATTAGTTACAAAGGTTGGAGAATCTTCTCCATCATTATAGTGTCCTTTATTAACTGATAAGGTTTCCAGAAAGCCTTGTGTAATCATGGACAATAGTCAAACAATTCAATATCTCTACTAATTGCATTTTATACAAAGTTTATCACTCAGAGTGCTGATACATACTTTAATGCTGATTTGATCCTCCTCATGGAAAATTCCTCTGATGAAGAACTGTGTGTCATGTTTACTGATAAATAAGAATAATTTGGAGAACTTAATAAGCTCAGACATCATGATTTTAAGGGCTAAGACAGGGCACATAGAATATTACTGACCGCAGTCTGAGAACATCACACCACTGTGACCATGACTTCTTTAAAACTCTCTAATATCTAATCACTAATATGGCAATCCATGCAATAGTTTTTGAGAAATTTCACTAAAACCCACAAATGTCAGTGTCATGGTGGTGCATAAAGAAAAGTCAGGGGATCACCAAAGTCGTTAGGGTACGTCATCTGTGAGCCATGAATGTTTTTGTGAATTTTGTGTGGATTCTTCCAGCAAATGTTGAGATTTTTCACAGGATAATTGTGAAAATTTTGAGCTGCTGGTGACACTGGATGAAAAATCAGCAATCCATCTAATCCTGAAACATTTCGGTCCGAACCAAAGTGGCATAAAGACTGATCGACATTGCCATCCATAGCGCCATGCTAATGCATGATGCAGTGTCTTTGAATTTTTTTTTTTAGCTTTATGACCTTTTGATGCTACACAATGTCATCAATAATCAAAAGGTCATGGATAATCCGTCAGTCAGTTTTTATGCTCTGAAGTAGATAACACAGTGTCATCCCCCTCCCATGTGAACTCCCACATGCTGTTAGAGGACAATGTTACAACTGTCCTGCAGCCCACCATTAATCATGATAAAAGCGTATTATCTCAGACACTGATTATTGCTGACTTAAGTGTTATCACTGTCATAAATAAGGTTATATGATAGAAAATACAAAGTGCAGACCAAAGCAACCTTTCCTCCAAGATGCACGCTGTATAACAATATCTTTTGATTTTATTTCATTATATGAAGCAATGAGTATGGTGAAGGGAAGCAGACATTGCCGTAGGGTACCTGCGTTTTGTCACTATGAGATTTTACAGAAACCACCAATGAAACTGAAAAAAACAGATACATAAGAAAGACTTGCTTTAAACAAAGTAATCTCAGTAATCAGTAATTTGACAGGTTTAAAGATTAATTTATCAAAAGGAAGTGACATTATTTGAATCTGCAGGAAAGATTACAGGAAGGAGAAAGAGCTGGTGTCTACAGTTTAACACAACTGATTTCACCAGTAGAGAATTAGAGGTCAGATATTGACCCATGGGCACCTGAGATGTATTTTAAAGTCCCCCTCCACTCAGAATTTTGCTCATTGTTACTTCAGTTGGATGTTTGAGCTTCAATGTGCAAAATTACTTTATGCGATTTTTCACATTTATCCATTGAAGAGAGAAAGTTTCTCCGTGCTCACCTCAAATATAATTCTAACATGTTGGCTATTGGCATATTTTGTGACATCACAAAAAGCCAACTGTGATGAGGAAACCTGAAACTTGAAATTAAGCTTTTTGGTGTAAAAAAAATCCCTGGCAGAAACAGATAATAATTCAAATCAGAGTATTTTTATCTTATGTCTTCAAACACATCAGGAGGAGATCTATACTAATCCATCATTTCAGTAAAGGTTACACAATTAATGAATCCCAGTTTGATTAAGCATAGAACCAACGAATTAAAGGTATAGGATATTAAGAATCAAACACATCGCTCTTACAAAAACATTGGCGACACCAAAACAAGGCAGGTCCAAAACATGTATCGAATATTCTCCAGTAAATACAGTTGTGTTCATGTGCATGGTGACATAGCTGAACAGAGGCTTGACATTTCTGATATAATGACAAACAACAAACAGTGCCATCCAGTGGTGGAAGGTCAGGCTGCACAAAGACCATCTCATCTCAGAGATGGTTGGCGTAGCCCTCCCCACTGTCTGCAGTATCGATGGTTTTGGTGCGCTGATTTTGCACAGAGGCATATAGATCAGACATGGTGGAGAAGGCGTCTGCGTTGCCTTCATCTTCCTTCAGCTGCTCCTCTAAATGAACCACATCTGAGTACTGTATTTGTGGAGAGCTGCGGCCAGACTGCGGCCCGGGAGGCTTCAGGGTCAGGTTGGCATAGCAATCCTGAGTTTTGGACTGGAGAAAGAAATAAAAAAAAGACACAGTTTTGCAAAGTTATCCAATATGATCCAAAAAATCCTGTCCTTTCCTCACAGAGCCCCCCTGCACCAAACCTTCAACTGGTAAGCCCTCAGTCTTTGTAACAGATGTATAAAGACTCTACCTGTGATTCAGAGTTGACTCTGTGTTGATCCCTCACAGATGAAGCGTATTGAGGATCAGCTCCAGTGAACAAAGTCACGCCTGTGGAAAACAACATCACACTGTGAACACACACAGATAAAAGCTCTGAGAGAGACACACATGTACAACGCACTTACTCGTCTGCATGTAGCTTATATTTCCATAAATAGGATTATCTTCCATCTGCCTCGAGCTCCGTCTGAAATTGGACAAAGATGACATTTGTTATTTTGATTTTCAGTCTGGCAGTGATGTCTAAAAATGCAGACCATCAAAGAAGAGATCATTTTGCCTCTTCCATCGAACAGTAATAGGCTACATACCTTCTTCTTGTCCTTGGTTTACACCTCCCTTCTCCTGCTGCAGTAAGAGAATAATACATTCACCTTCAAAAACATGAAATGAATTTGTTTTCATTCGATTTTTAATGGGTGAATAACATCATTACCTGAGCAACATTTTGATACACAGCAAAAAATATTCCAAAATAGTGAGAGGACCAGTATTGCGCCGATACCCCCGATTAGCAGCTGTACATTCAATGGCTCACAAAAAAACTTTGAACCTGGAGAAACAAAAAAAAAGAATTATATTTATTGTGAATCATTTCAAATTATTTGAGAACCCTATCAAATGTTTTTAAACACACACACAAAAAAATAGTTGAAAATGAATAAAATTATATTGACTTCTCACGTATTTCAATTTTTATTTTCATTTATAAAGTTTAGTTGGACAGGATACTGTCCTCAGTGTCTGGAGTTTGCATGTGTTTGACCTGTGTGAAGAAACGGAGGCACCTAGAGAAAACCTTTGCACACATAGAAACAACATGCAAACTTCCCACAGAAAGACCCCATCTACGCCATGAGGTGACAGTTACAATCACTGAACCACCACTGTATTGGCCTACACACAATAAAGGAGGGTTATTTTAAGAAGTTTCTGTCTCCTGCCAGTTGCATGCATAAAGACAGTTGCATGCATAAAATAACGATGCATAAAAGACACTGATACAGCATGAGGAGCAACAACTACATGATACTGTGAAATCAAGAACACTGAGATTGATTAGTGTCCACATACATCAGTTTGGCTAGAAAATGTCATTTAGTTTTTGGTTCACTTGCTGCAATCCCAACCTCATTATGAGGTCAGATATGTTGTATATAAGGCCCATACTGAAACTGGAGAGAGCTGCAGGCTCTGATTTTTGTCTTTCAAACTTAAGCCACAGCAGGGGTGACCTTAAGCAACAGATTTACACCATCTCTGTCCTCAGTGGATCTGCTGTCGTCTGCAGAAGAAGATGTGGTTTGTACTGAGATGCTTTCACACATGAATGTGTGAACTGTGTTTGCACAGTGCAGTTGGCTTCTGTTGCAAGAATACGTGCTCAGCAAAACATGTTGGATGCATTTCCTATTTCAGCGAACGCTTGCAAAGCCTTGTTTCAGTCCACCGTCCTGACTGTTCTAACATTTCACTGAACCTATTACTTGCTTAAATAATGTCAAATATTCAATCAATAAACTATTTCTTTGTCTTCACCACAGCATTTAATGGAAATTGCTTTTCAAAATCCTGCTTTTGTCCAAGTTGTTTTAATTGTTGCATGCTGATTCTCTTAGTAAAGCCTCTGAACGTTGTCTTTTTACTGTCCAAATGTCATTAGTCCAGATGAGAGAAGAGAGGAATTGACGAAAATGTTAATACACTCATCTTTCCATATCAACAGACTCTTTTGACCTTGGTTTTGCCTCTCAGACAGGCTGCCCTACAGTACCTTATTGGTTGTCAGGAATACCTGCAAAGGATCATTTTTTTTTTTTGTAAAATATAATGTAATACAATGCAGAGATGCTTTCTTTGCACTCAAGTCAGAGTCAGGTGCTGAGTCCTAAACTTCGAGTGTGAGTCCTAAACAAGTCATAATGCGCTCTTCACCAAATGTAATGCCATTTTAACAACAGAGTAAGAATAAATTAAATTTACAAATATCATGAATGCATTTTAAAATTCGTACTTATTTGTTAAAACAAGTTTATTTCAAGTCACTGCGTTTGTGTCTATAATTTCAACCTGCATGTTTTGCACACTGCACCTTGCTTCCTGTTGACCACAGAATAGTTTTTGTAAGCAAACAAAATTATCTTTGGTGTGATTTTGTTCAACTGGCACCAAGTGACGCAGTATTAGTTCTTCAAGGTTTTCTCCTACTACGTGACTGGATGCTGTTGAAGTGGTTCAAACAAAGTGGATCTGAAGAAATAAGTATTGAGAATGAATAGTGTTAATGTTAGTTGATTCAGGAAATGAACTGATTCTAAAACATTTACTCTTTGGGCTCGAGAGAGTATATCAAGTGTTTTCAAGTCAAAAGACTCAAGTCCAATTGAATCCAGAAGTCATTGGTTGGTGTTAAAATACAAGTCGAGTCTCCAGTCTTTTTTGATTTGTTGAGTACAAAGTCATCAAATGTGTGACTGCAGTCTGACTCGTTCGACTCATGTGACCTGAGTCCACACCTCTGCTGATGTCTATATATACTTTCATACATATAAAATCTCATATTATGATATATATACTATTATATGAACATTATTCACATTGTGGTGGTGTGTGACTTCATCATAATGTGAAACCCATTCTGTGCATGATGTTGCATGTCGTCGCCTTTGGGCAGAGCAGCACCAACCTAATTAACTAACTGAGTGATACTTAAACAGGCGTCTGACTGTGTCTCACTGACTGCCTTCATTTAGTCGCAGTTTCATCAGAAAATTTTGAAGATGAATAATTAGATCACATTGTTACCATGGTAGCACCCAGCGATGGAGGATTTATTCAGGTCCTTAACTCAAGTAAAAGTACTAATACCGCACTGCAGAAAATAATCTGTAACCAATTAAACACGTTATTTAAGTAAAATCTACAATGTACTCATCTCCTGGCAACAGATTCAGCTCCTCAAAAAGAATATGGACTGAGACTGCTGTAGGTTCTTGAATATCTAAATATACCATGTCACCTAACTAGTCGCTATAGTAACCACCGACTCAGTGGTTTCTTCTACCAACTGCAATAAGAAATACTTAATACATATGTCATAAATGTCAGCCCTTACATCAAGAAGGATCGTGTTATGGCTCACCCTTAGATGACATTTTCTATATCTTAAATCAAGACTTACCACCGTCATGTGTCCCATTGCAACAGCTTGCCATGGCAACGAAGCTTTAACGTAGGATAATTCTCTCTTTCTTTCTCTGTGTTTCTCTTACTATACTGTAAATGTGATAAACAGGACTACAGCATCTGTTGCATGTTTATCCTCACACGGTGTGATGCTACTTGAGAGAAGAAGCTGTTTTTTTTTTTCAAAGGACTGCTACAGGATGTGTGCTTTTGCAGAAAACCACAAACTTTTTTTAGACTGAGAATAACATCAAGGCAACAGGTTGACAGGCTGTGAACTGCTTTTGACAATATCAAGGAATTTTACAGTTAAAACCAGTTTTACTGGAGATTACCCTGAAAATTACTTTACTTTAGGTATCTTTGAGAATACAAAAAGTAACATTTAACATATATTAGCCGGCAGATATTTAAAGGTCCAGGATGTAGGATTTAGGGGCATCTGGCAGAAATGGTATATAATATTCATAACTATGTTTTTATTGGTTCATAAGTAGCTAAAATTAAGAAGCATTGTGTTTTGTTACCTTAGAATGAGCTGTTTAAGTCTGCATGGTGGGTCCTCTTCCACAGAGTCCGTTATTATGTTTCCACAGTGGTCAAGGAGAGACACAGTTAAACTCTGGCTCTAGATAGGGCCAGTCCCGTTTTCATTTTAGCCACCATAGTTCTCCTACATGCTTGGCACATGGGAGAAGTTTCACTTTTGCAACCTCACCACTGGATGCCACTAAATCCTACACACTGAACCTTTAATAATTATCATTCTCTCCTGTTTCAATATTAAAATACATGTTTTTTTTTATCTGGAAAAAAACAGAAACAAAACATGGGTCCCTTTCATACGTCAACTCTTAATAAAACAGGATATTCATAGTCACACAAAGATGATGCACTGACACCTCAGCCACAGTGTTTGTTATCCAGTGACCACAGATCTCTATGGTATATACCTTTAACCTCAGGCATGAGCTGCCAGAGCAAAATACGCTGGTAAAAATGACTGAGACCAACAAGTAAATGTGAAGAAAAATTCCATTATCAGTGTGATGCCCTTCACATACAGAAGTAAGATAATGTTGATTTACCTTTTATCATGATGACCTCATGAAACAGAAGCAAACCTCTGTAACCTGCAACACACTCCATACTAGTGACTGTGAAACAATTGACATCCTATAGGAGGGAGATATCCACAGAGATTATAGTTTATTAATATGTCAACAAGCAAACTGGTGTCCTGGTCTTGTACTGGTTTTGATCATATTGTTAGTATAATGTTTAATGCAGCACAGTCAAACCTGATTATGCAGCTCTCTGTATGCCTGGTTCTAATATTATCCACGTTGCTGTATCTGTTGGTGCAGCCATGTGTTTGGCATCTTTACAGCCATCAGATCTCTTTGATTTCTCTACAGACTGAGTCCTCTCAACATTTGAGGGTAAACCCAGTTTGTTCTCTAGAATGTGACCACTACAAAGCGACGTGAGATGCACACATGGAAGGGAATGATCAGAGAGACAGGGAGCTGGAATTTTACAAAGGTCGCAGCCATAAAAACACACAAGCCACCAGTTATTTACATCTTTTGCAAACAGTATATAAACAGGGTGATGTTCTGCAGCTCAAAGCCACTTTTGAAACCTGTTTATCTGTCAGTTGTTTTTGTCACCTCCACCCTTCAGTGGTTACAACAAAGACGGCTTTTCTTTACATATGGATTTAAATTTTCCAGTTTGACAGATGATACTACAGCCTTAACTATTGCCCTGTTTAAATGACTAGTTTTCTAATTATTTTTCTTTTCTTTACTGCACCTTTTTCCACGTTTGAGATGATTGTCAGTTAAGTGAAGTGGCCTGACACATCATCCAGCTGGTTCTCAGGTCTGTTTTTAACACATCCCACCCACCAACACTGGATGAGTTGTTTCTTGCAAGGAGTGTGGGCTACCATAGGTCAAGCCATGTCCACCTTCATATCATGATACATAGTTATTTAAAGAGATGGATCTACAGAAGAAGTTGTCAGGGTGTGTGTCTTTTTTAGGATTCATCAAAGGATATGTTGCTTACAGGACACACAAGAGTGTAATTGATATATCTGACATGCTGTAGTTTTTAGAGTCTCTGTATGTCAAATTGCACAGCTCATCCTGGTGACAACATGTTCTGTATTGTGACTCTGCTATTCTCTGCTCATAACATGGTTTTATGGCAGTGTGTGAGATCAAAGGAATGGTTAGAGGAATAAAATGGATGGACCTCAAGTGTCGCAGTATATGTTATTGGTTTATTGTATGTGCTACCGGTGCAAATAAACCACAGTGACATCTTGAGGGCCTTAGGTCCAACCACATCCTACGCTGTTTATATTTTCCTCCTCATGCTCTCAGCCATTCTCTGAACACTGATACAAAGTTTACACAAACTCAAGCAGTTCAGACACTGAATCATTTTTAAGCAGACAAAAACTTTTTTTGAGCAGTGCAAGAACATTAAAGTTTTATCTTCACAGTGAAATTGCTGTGTGGTTTATCATAGCCTTTCTCTATATTTACAGGAATACCTAATGTCATAGTGATCTGATCATTAATGTGAATAGGCTCATGCTGTGCATTACTTGTTACAAGGTATTTTTTTAAACTCTCTATAGGCTATTGGTCATATTTGTACATGAATGTTATAGTAATCAGTCAAAATTTAACTTTATTAAAAGTAAGAAAGTTCTATGACGTACCCATCATGCAGCAGACTAAACCCTGAGTTCATTGTAGTATTTCATTATATTGCTGATGCACTAACATGTAAAAAGGATTGCATTTCTGTGGCTGGTACAGCGAAAGCTCTTTTTAGGTACTTCACATACAAGTACTTAAATCTACAATACTGCACTATTGTTCAATTGTTTGTGTCTGACTTCAGTTAAAGAAGCAGTGTGTGTGGGATTTAGTGGCACCTTGTGGTGAGGTTGCAGATTGCAACCAACTGATTATACCTTCACCTCACCCCTGTGTTTCAAAGCCTGTGGCAGAACCTATGATGGTCTTCAGGTAACGTAAAAACAGCAAAGGCTTTTTCTGGAGCCAGTCTTGAGTTTAACCGTTCTAGAATACAGTCGAAACATGGCGGTGCAACATGGCCAACTTTGTTAAAGAAGAGACAGAGTAATAAAGAGTAAAGAGGGTTATGCTTTTACCGTCCTGGGGAAAATAAATTTGCACTCCCTCTGCAGACAATATGATGGGCTCATTCTAAGCTGGTGAAAACAGCACTCTTATTTTACTTATTTTAACATATAGCTCTAACTTTAACTGATTTTCAGGTCTTTATACAATAATATACATGTTGATGTTTCACTGTTTCATTATATTTAATTTCTGTCAATAGATCACCCTAATCATACACACTGGTCCTTTAAGTACAAGTATCAGTAGCCTCAAAAGTAAATACTCAAGGATTTTCAGGCAGGCAAGAAGGTCGTTCCTGTCATAGTCTCCAGAATATAAACAACAGCAGGCAGACATAATGCAAAGGTTGACTCTATTGTATGGGCTTGGAATCTTGCAATCTGCACGCTTTTCTACAAACAACAAAACCAAATGTCACGTAGATGATGACGCAAGTGTAAGCCTATTTCTCTATGCAACAACATTACTAATGTGAAAGCTGAGTGGCCGTGAGGATTCATTTCACAGCAGATATTTTCACATCATATTATATTACCATTAATATATTATTATGATATTAAAAGCAGGTGTATTCAGTAACATTAGCGATAGCTGCATTCACTGGAATAGCTTACTGGGACACTTAATGTAACTGAACCACTGTTAATGTTATCCATTTCACCTGTGCTTTTTCTACAATGATGAGTTAAAAATGTCTGCAGTGAAGAGGGTCCATTGCAACTTATATCAAAAAGCCCCCAAATTCCCTTACCTCATTGTCTTGTTTCCTCAAGTGTCTTACTCTTGAAATGACCCTGTGGGTGACCTTTGACCCCCATTCTGAAAACTTCAAAGTGATGCAGAGATCAAGAAGTGTCTGATGGTATGCCCCTAGCGGTTCAGTGGTGTTAGCCGATCCCTAGAGTGATATGCCACTCATGTTCCACCGGCACACCGTAAATTGTATATTTTCTCTGTCTATATTGACAAGCTAGTTCAACATAGCGCTGTAATTAAAGGGATCATTTAAGTCCATTATGTTGTTGGGATATGTGCAATGCAATTGAAATGACAGTAAAGTAATTTTATGGATATGTTTACCAATGTACCCTGAAACTAATATTAGAGCTAGTTTTATCTATCATTGCTGTTGTTAGCCTAGCCATTGTAGACAGTCTGGCTAATCGATAACAGAAAGTAAGAGACAACTGATAATACTGGTGATTGTATTAGTTCTGGCATGTTTGATGTTCATAGCAGAACGTGATCACACTGTACATCATATTAAACTCCAAGTCATTAACCAGGCATACATATGGCATATTATTCATTATTCACCATAAATGCTATGAATAAATAAGCAGTTGCCATTTCTTGATCTACTGAAATTTCAGTAGGTCTACCAACATTTTTTAACAGCATTGTTATGGGAAAAAGCTCTAAGTTGCGTTCAGCACCAACAAAACACAGCGAAATGTTTATTTAGACAGAAATGATGGTGCATTGAGCAGCCTGTTGTGTTATGTGTACTACCTTTTAGTACGGTGGGTTTTAATTCAGTTTGATTCAAAGATGCGTTTTATTGGCATGGCAAACTGTGCACACAATAAGTGAAGATCTACCAGAATTTGGTTTATAAACACGTCGCTGCCTATACACACTTTTGACACACCTACCAAATGAGAGAAAATGCACCTCAAAACCCATTGCACACTGTTTCACACTATTTTGAAGAAACATGTCATTTAAGCAGGAAACCATAGCAAAATGGTGCACATCATTTTGAGATTGAATATGCCCCTAATGAATGTCACAACCAACTTGCCCAATAAAGAAAGCTTTTATCACTGATAAAAAACAATAAATTGTGAAGACAGTAAAGCCTCCACTAACATAGCATTTTAAGTCTTGTGTGTGATTCGGGGATTTATACTTTGGGATTTATCCTGGCTTCATATGAGCAGAGGAAATCTCCACTCGTTGCTAGGCTAATTTATACAATGTAAAATGCTGGTGCTAATAACATCAGCATTTTGCATTTGTTTGGAAAATGTGCTCAATATAACAGTTGTTTTGTCGGTGAATGCTGTGAGTTATAATGGAGCCAAAATGTTGCTGTTGTCCCTGGTTTTATATGAGTACAGGAGAAGATTGCCAGTTGCTAGGCTAATTTATACAATGTAAAATGCCATAGACTTGTGCTAATAATGTTAGCATGTTGAATTAGTAGGGAAAATGTGTCCAGATGAAGACAAGTATTTGTCTGTGACTGCTGCGAGTTATAGTGAAGCCAATTTGTGTACTTGTGTTTGAAATCGTCTCCATTAAGACATGTTGAATGTGTGCTTTGAATCAACTAAACTTTACACCGCTTCACAGAAACCTCCACTGCCGACTAGTGTATTGGAGGTGTAACTGCAGAGTGACACAGACACACCACCACACTGTAAAAATGCTCACAATAGCGTAGGCGACATGCAAAGGCTAACCTATAAATCCCACATTATTTTTGAAAAGGCGCAGCTCCTGATAGAGTTTATTTTATTATTTTTTTTTCTGCAACTAAAGTGACCAAAGAAATATTGCTGACTAAAGACCTTTCTGGTCGACCACTGCTTTATGGACAACCAACCCTGTTCTCCCCTACAGTGTGCAAAAAGAGGCATAATATGCAGAAGTTAGTATCTCAGCTGTCACCAGTATTTAATAAGGACTAAGTCTGTAAAAGAGTAAACGGACGGACTGGCGATCTGTTGTCATTTTTTACCCAATACTGTTTGAAAGCAACAATACGGACGAGTTGTTACCATAGACTGTATAAAATACAGTTGTTGTTACACGTTTTCCAACACTCACTTCCTGCCTGAGTAAACCTCCCTGCTTAAAGCAGACTGGTCCCTCCCACAGACAGTCCTCCTTGTCCCGCCCCTTGTCCCTGCGCTGTCTCTCCTCTCCTGAACGCTGATGTGTTACTAACTCCAGCTTCAACTCCAACAAAAATGTTCAATTTCGGGTCCAAATTTCTGCTGCTGTTCCTCCTGGCCTTCCCCTGCGGGTTAATATCCATCGGTAAGTTACATTTCTCCTCTGAAACACACTCGTTGTGTCGTCGCTTTACTTCAGCAACACTTGAAAAGTTTTAAGACAGCCTCACATATTGACGTGGCATAGTGCCGCAGCTTCTCACCGGCAGCTGGAAGTCTTCACCAAAACTTTACCATCGTCAATGCATGTACGTTTTATCCGTGTTCATTCATAGGAACAGGAGAGCTGCAGCTCTTCTGTTTTACTCTGAAATCGGTCGTCTGCAGCCAGCTGCTGCCGTCCAAACGCGTAAAAAAGATGTCAGCCATTAAATGTGCAGTTAAATTTGACCGTGTGAGCTTTAGAGGTGATTTTAGGCAAAGTCTAAAAGTCCTTATGGATGCAGCAACACTTAACGGCTCCGTCAGGCTGGGACACGTCACCATAGATAACATGCTTACTCTCACTGTGTGTTTGTAGGTTGCTTTAACTTTTTCCCGCTCACTTACATTAAAACTGGGGCTTTTATTGTGCTGCTCTCATTTTATACCGACAACAAATGTAGCCAGTTTATCTGCAAGGAAATACCAGGCTGTAAGGAGAATGTATCAACACGTAGGCTACAATGTGTCAGAAAACTCAGCCATTCATGTTACAGTGCATTGCATATACGGTACTACCAGGGTAATCCAGCTGATACATCACTTTAAAACGTTTTATTCATTGATTTGTTTTCTCAGTGGTCAATATGGTGTGAAATATTCCAGCTACATATTTTACATTTTCATTTTTCAGGAGAAAAATCACTTTCTTTTCCCAGCTTCTCTTTTCTTTGTCCACAAACAACCACTTAAAACACCTTTTATTTTGACATAACTTGATAAATTGTGGTGATCCTTAGGGATGACTGTTGGCATTTGCAGAAGATGGAGACGCTCTATAAAAATTAGCAAATGTGCACATGGTTCATTTCGCTCACTAAAAACGAGCCGTTAGAGACAATACTACAACTCAAACGGTTTTAACACCAGGAAAACACATTTACCGCAATAAGTATTATGATTGTACAAACTTTCACTCACATATACCGTTTTGTCCTCTTCCCCATGCAGGCCATGTCTCTGCAGACCCAGACTCTGCTGAGGACATCGCTGAGGACGCAGATGCTGCAGTAGATGAGGAGGAAGATGATGAAGAGGTGCTCGTTGAGGAAGATCAGATACAACCCTCGGTATGTTTGTTTTCATCATACAGCAGCACAGCAAAACATAGGTTTACCTGTAGATGATCAAGTTACAATGTCATGTGATGTTCCTCCTCAGGAAGGAGACGAAGACGATGCTGACGAAGCAGGTGATAAGCAGTTAACATCTCACCCTGATGCCGACACGACCATCATCTTCATGACCGGAGAAGGTTGGTTTTTTACTCAGTGAACTTTCAAAGCTTTAACACTGTGTCAAGACATCATCTTAGACTGCTTTTGTTTTATAGGGCGACATATCAGGCAATACTGTGGCTTTGTTAGTACAACTTATAACCTTGTCCCTTTGCTTTATTCATGTTTTTTAATATATTGGTTATTTACTTGGATTCTTCATACATTTAGAGTTCCCTGCCAATGAAATTGTGAGGTTCCTGGTGGGTTTCACCAACAAAGGAAGTCAGGATTTCACCGTTCAGTCGCTTGAGGCCTCCTTCCGTTACCCCCAGGACTTCCAGTTCTACATCCAGAATGTAAGTTTGATCTCAACATTGAAAAAAACACCCAGAAACATTTTCTTTATCTTTTGACTTAATCTGGAGTATGTAGTAAATAAATCCATTAAAGAAATATGTCAACCCCCAAATGATCTTTTGTATAATTACCCACCTTATGTTTACCTGAATTTGTGGTGAAAACTTTTCTCATATGCCTCCACAGTGAACGAAGAATCCAAAAACAAAGAAAATTATTGGTGAATTTGAGTCACAGCGGGCTGCGTTTAACAGCAGCAAAACTATATCAAAACATCCATTTACTAGGGGTGTAATGATCCCTGGATCTGTGTCATCATCAAATAGCGGCAGGCAGATGGCAAGCAGCCAAGAGAAAGACGATGAGGCTAATGTTATCTACTCGGGCATGAATAAGCAGTGTGGAAATATTTTGGATTTCTGAGAAAAAGGGGTCAACAGACAGAGCACATGTCATACATAAACCATGCTGTTGTGACATAAAATACGATATAACATCACCAGCCTGGACGGGCATCTCATTCTTCTCACTACAGCAACATTAAAAACTCTGTTTCAACATTTTTTTCGGCTGAAAAAACGTGCATGCAGGCTTAAATTCAACTATGCTGTTCTGTATATTTACAATGGACATGCAGTGACTTAAAACCCACCCTGACCATTTACAAACTTTAACACCCAACTTCCACATACTCCGTCTGCGTCGCACACTGTGTAGCAGATGCGCTCCCATTCTAGTGAATAGCTTAATTTCTGGAGTGTCCCAGAAGTGCCACAGCGCTCCGCTTCGTCGGAGATATGCGCCAGGTCTATTTTTCAGTGACTGCGCGTCCATAGCACGTCAAGCCACGTAGCTAAGATCGCACCAGACCAGAAGCAGAACGCACACAGCATCCGGTACATTTCAAAATACAACAGAATGCACTACAGATTTTAAACTCTCAGTTTTTTAAAAATCACGTCACATACTGTCGCACAAGTTGTCAGTCAGTGTGAGGGTCCGAGGAAAGATGGATGAGATGAAACTCATAGTTAAAGTTGAAAACCATAGTATTTTGTATGACACCACACATCCTTTCTACAAGGATACAAACCGAAAGGAGAAGACATGGTGTAAAATTGCAGGAGTTTTGGGAGTGAATGCTTTTTATCGCGTGATTTCGCAGTTCCCACATGTGAGATTGTGGCTCCACTACGTGGCGCTCCAGAAACGCATCTAGTAAGTGAGGGTACATGCTGTTGGTCGCTCCAGATCCACAGTGCTGCACAGCGTGGTGCAGGCGGAGTATGTGAAAATTCGGGGTAACACAGCTCATGCAGTATAATCCAACTCCAACTGATATACCCAGTCGTATGCTCAGTGGTTCTGTACTTACAACACTTAAGCATAAACAGCACAGGCCTGCTGCTCCTCTTTGCATGAGAATGTTTATGGATAAGTGTTTGAAATTTTAAGGTTTTAGCAAAAATGTGTGAGTTTTGGAAGTATGGAGCATACAACTGGATAAATGAGACCTGGACTGTACTGCGTTACTTGTGTGAGCGTTTGTACATTGGTTAAAGTGTTGCTGTTGTTAAACACAGCCCCCTATGGCTTTATTTCATCAAGAATTTTATCAGTTTTTGGATTCTTCGCTCACTATGGAGGCATGTAAGAAAAACACAGTTTTCTTCATGAAAACAACAGAACAAGGATGAGTTGTTGATATACAAATGAGTATTTGGGGGGTGGAGTATTCCTTTAGGCCTGTGTAAATTGAAATTTGTTACAGTTTAGCACATGCTCACACACTGATGCTCACACACTGCACACCACATAGATATCTAGCCTTTTTTATTTTTAGCAGAAGACAGAAAAATCCACAACATTATCATTTATGCCTCTACTGTATGTGTATGTTTATATTGCCAAAAAAGTCAGCTTTTTAATGATGTATGTTTTGTGTAGTTCACAGCGTTGCCTCTGAGCACTGTCGTGCAGCCGCAGGCTCAGGCCTCCTTTGAGTACTCCTTCATCCCAGCCCAGCCCATGGCGGGTCGCCCATTTGGTCTTGTTATCCTCCTCAACTATCTCGACTCTGAGGTAAAAATGTTTGTCATTATTTATTCATGAAAAAATATATGTGTTAATGGTGGTCGGTGCTCGAGGTCGGTTCAGGTGGACATGTTAGAGAAGAGGCAGTGTGATGATGTGAGGCAGTGACTGTCAAAATGCTCTGCAGGAAGGTTTTTCCACAGCCCACCTCAAATTTTGATGATTCATGAAAATGGATGCCTGAGGAAGCCATTGTCAGCGCAGCAGTGTGTCTTTATATTCTTGTTACAGCTTTATTTTTTTCCTATTTTATGTGTAATTGGGAGGACAGGCAGCTCCTTACTGTCATTATTTTCTGCCTGCTGAGCTTTGACTGATGTTTCTGTGCTGTTAACGAATGATGTGACAGATGCTGACTCATAATGGCATTGAGATTGTATAGAGCAACTCTAAAAACTTGAGAAAGTTCTTAAAATTTCAAGGTACTTGTTTACGAAGAGGATTTGCTTACTAGTTTTTTAATTTTCTCTTCAGGGCAGCGTGTTTCAGACTGCCATCTACAACCAGACTGTCACCATCACTGAGCTAGAAGAGGGACTGGACGGAGAAACGTAAGGCTTTCTTCTATGTTCTATCACGCACATAATTGTAAATGAAAATGTAGAAAATGTTTTTGCTCTTTCATATTATCTCACTGCAAAAATGAAAGGCAGCTCACAAGCTATGGAGTAGCGCCAAACTGACTGAATCAGAGTAGGCAGCAAGACATATTAAACCAATCTCAGTTCTGTGGAAGTGGTGTATAAATCTAATTATGTTTTCCACCTATTATTTATCCAAAATGTCCCTTAAGGCTACATCCAGCTCTCTAAGGCTTCACAATACCAGCTTTCCTAGACTATTGCACATGTAAGAACCTGTAAAAGGAGGTGTGAAATTGGCACAAAGAGATTAGTTGTCAGAATTGTGCTGCTGGTGCAAGATGCAGAAACTGTCACCAGCAAATTATTCAAGCCAAACAAAGTGTTTTGCATCCTTAAATCTCCAAATGGACTAGGAAATGTTGCAGATCCAGATCAGTTGAAGGTCATTTAAGGGCGGTCTTCATGCAAAAAACTTGCAGTTGCTGTTAAAGGAAGCTATTTGCTGGAATATTGCTATTTTTGATGGCTTTCTTGTGCTGCATCATAATTAGCATACATTATTTAGCAAGTAGACCGCACAATATCTGAGAGGTCAGAGATGTTTTCATACCACAGTCGTCAACTGAGCCTGGTTGCTACAGATATTTAGATAAATAGCACTGCAGAAAAAACATTGGGAACATATTTAGCTCTGAACTGTGACTATGCATTGTAATGGAGATGTAAGTAAATTAAACTGCATTTCAGCCAAGGTCTTATTTGTGTCTTAAATCATCCAGTAGCCATGCATCACTGACACCATCTAACTATTTAACTCCTTTTGTGATTTCTGTACTCTGATTAAAGAAATCATTTTGTTTGTTTCTGCAGGATGTTCATGTACATCTTCCTGACTGGACTGGTGGTCCTGATGCTTTTTGGGATGTACCAGGTCCTGGAGACGAGGACGGTATGTGTTTGTCTTCTATCAGCTGCTTTATTCCTCCATATGTATGTTTGGTCTGCTGTACTTAGGAAATGGGATGAGTAATTTCTTCTGGTTTACCAGTGCAAATTAAATTAAATATTGTTGTGTATAAACTCAAAAGCAGCACATTAACAAAGAGTGTCATCCATCCTCCTCCCTGTACAATCTGCTCATTAAACAGGGATTAATTGAACTTTAAACAGGCTTATGAATAAAATGGTTTAAAAATGAGACGTGTCAACTTGTGTTTTGCAGAAAAAGAGACTCCCAGTGAAAATAGAAAAGGGCACCGGTGGGATGAGCGATGTGGACATCAGCTGGATCCCTCAGGAGACCCTCAATGTCATGAGTATGTTCATTTTTATCCCCAGCTGTCACAAGTAATATCAGGCTATACAGAGAAGTAGTTTTTCTCATATTACTGTAAATCTCTGTCAGAATGCAGCAACATAAATCTAATCTTTATATGCTGTCTTCCAGACAAGGCTTCCCCTAAAGCATCTCCACGGAAACGAACCAATAGGGCAGCTGGAGCAGATCAATAAAAGCCGTCTGTTTCCTTCCATCATCATGCTGTCCGTCAGGCTTTCAAAGCTCATTTCCTCACCACAGTAGCCCGCTCTCATTTACAATGGATCAACATTTCCAGCCCGAGCAATGTGTTAGATGTCTGTACGGATCGCAGCCTCTCGTCCTGCTGCTCAGCTGGATCCACAACAACACGGCATCCTGGACTCTACTGCTCTGATCAGAACAAGACCATTCAGACACTAACAGGACTGAACTACAGTTCATATTTAAAGGGACTTTTTTATCAGTATGTTTGTGTGAAAGGTGATAAGAGATGAACCAATAAGTAATTAAACTTTTTGTATGGGGAAAAAACGAAGGGATTTTGGTACAAACTGCCCCGCAGAAAGCTAAAGATAAGCATTCCTGTTTCATCTGTTAAAGGAGATGAATCCCCCTCCTCTGGATCATGTGAACACCACTGTGCCTTATCTGTGTTATATCTGCAGTGCCCTGTAAAGGCTTTATGTTAAAAACAAGTAGATGCAATTGATTCAAAGGTTTCCCACTGAGTTGTATTTCAGTGGGGCAAAGGCAGCTGCATTTACAAGCAATATTAAAGCAGTGTTCTCTGGAGTTTTCTGCAGGTTAGTTTACCTGGATTATTTTTTCACCTGCTGTTGTGATGTAACCGTTCTTGGTGGAGCAGTCTGACAGACTGCTAGTTTTGGAAAAAAAAAAAATGTTTTCAAAAACAATAAAAGGGTGAACAAAATATATTTTGTCCCACTGGCTGCTCTCTTATTTCTATTTTTTAATTATTATATTGTCTGCATTCTATAACAGTTTGTGATTGGTGCAGTCTCCAGTACACAGCATCAGGAAGATGACAACAGTGGATGCTGTCACTCAGACAAACTTGAAAGGAACTGGCATGTTAGGCTGCAACTCACAATTATTTTAATAATGGAATAAATCTTTGTTCTACAAAACATCAAAAAATTGAAAAATAAGGATGTCACCAGATGTCTTGTTTAATCCAACCAACAGTCCAAACCCCAAATATGTTTAATAATAAAACAAGAAAAATAAGAAAATTGTTTGACAAAGTGGAACAATCGGTTTTGCTTTTAATGAATTAACCAGTTATCAGGAAATATTTCTGTTGATCAACTAATCGATTAATGGACTAATCGTTGCAGCTCTTAAGACATTTTGAGTCACATTAACCCCACATTTATATGGGTCCATCAATTTCTGGTCAGAAGAAAAACTATATAGATCTAATTTGGCACAGACTAATGAAAAACTTAATTATAAGAGAAAGTGTTCAGTTGATCTACATCAACAATTTATTCCAATTAAATGCTGAAGTAGTGTAACCTAGAGCGGTGGTTCCCAACTGATGGGTTGCAGTCCAAAGATGGGACCTGGGTCCATTGTGAATGGACTGCAAGTTACTCACAAACATGTTTGTGAAAACACACTTTTTTCTTTCTTTCTTTTTTAAATAAAAAAAGCTTTATTTTGATGGGATGAACATGACAAGTTTGCCAAAAACACACTTTATTCTGAAGTACAGTGAATTTCCAGCACAGAGCTTTTACATTGAAGTGCTGTTTTCTGCTGTAGAGTGAGTGACTAACAGCTATTTGACAGAGACAGCAAACTAGCTCAACAACATGCCCAAATGCAAATATGACACTGAATGTATTAAACTGTGTCGCCTTGAACTAATGACTAAAGAGAAATCTGGGCCCTGTGGCTGAACCAGTTGGGAACCGCTGACCTAGAGAGTCTCTCAGCCAGTGAACAGCAGGTCGGCGAGACATGCAATGTGCAATTTGTCTCTAAGTAAGCATACAATTAGATAAAAATGATGAATAAATGCTTGCTTGGTTTTAATGTGCCAGTTTAAAGGAAATGCATCTGGAAATCAAAAATGTATTGCTTTCATGTGGTTGGCTTTAGGTTGTTTATATTGTGATTGACTGGATACACCAATAAATAATACAGCGAGCCAAATAAAAAGGGAATGGAAAAAGAAGTTTAAAATTAGAAACATATATATTTTGCTTTACCTCTATTCAGTTGATTATTAAATTAAAACTATATTAATTTTACTTTTTATTTTTCACTTCCGTAGCTACTTTTTTAAGTTCCTTATTGTTTTGGTCTTTGCACACATGTAGAAAAATAGAATTTTATTCATCCCTGAAGCAAAATTCAAGTGGTTCATAAAAAAACCACACTTCCCATCATCAACAGTAATACAGTGGTATTAAAATGTAAAATAAAATGAAATAAAACAAATTAAAATAAGTGCATGAATAGAAATGAAAAGTCAAATTGAAGTTGAATTAAAATTGCCCATTCCACAGTCCAGTCCAAACTATTCACATGAACTCTATTTTCCCAATGCAACACTTCTGTGATAATGAGATGGGTGTCTACATACTTTGAAACTCAACATAACATTCTCAGAACTTTATCTGTATTTACCCATATAATTAGTACCAAATTATGTTGGTCTTCTCAGGAAATGATGTTGATGCACCCAGTCTCTGCATGGTGGGCTTGTCATACCTGTGTTACAGCACGCAGCTCCTGCACTGAGATAACAGATGATAATCTATAAAGTCAGACAAAGTGTGTGCTAACGAGCAGGGGCATCCTGAGCGTCCTCCCTGTGTTGCAGGAGCATTGCAGGGAGGTTGCGCGGAGGTTCCTCTCCTCCTCAGGGAGGTGAGGGAGCTGTCCGGTGCTGAGGGGGGAAGATGAGCTCAGCGCGCGCCGGGGGGCAGGTAACGTCAGCAGTCGGCCGGAGCTGGGAAAGACTGTACATACACACCCACCAAGTGTTTATCGCCGCTTAATCACTGATACACACCGACACACATTAATAATGGGCAGCTAATCAGCTCCGTGTGACTCAGCTGCGCGTCTTTATTCCGATTCATGAGTGCCTCGGCAGCATCCCGCGCCCTCCGCTTGGCTTGAAATGGGATGATATGGGATTTTTCATGTCGACGAAGATCGGAGGGATTCTTGCGTTTGCCTTGGGTAAGATATCTCGAGCTGCTCCGTGGGTTTTATTTTGGGCTGCGAGCCACTTTGGATGGTTTGACACAGAAAAAACTGTCTTCCACCTTCTTTCTTATCTCCCTGCATCAGAAATGTCACGCTATGATTGTAATCTTTATTTATTTCCATCACTGATGCATGATGAGACCTGCACGGTGGCCAACAGCTTGTAGTACACCCATCGACGGTAGATACTGCTGGATGTCTATACTTAGATGATAGTGTGCAAGCTTTTGGACACGCAAGATCCAAAAATAAAAACCCACAAATTGATGTATTCTTCTCAGGTGCCACTTTTACTAATATTAAGTGCTTTCACTGCGCGTACTTTGCATTGTCCTGTTGGGAAATATTAAATTATGGACATGTTTGAGCATTTAAATTGCAAATAGCTCTGAAGAGAGTGCTGCACCCCATGTGGAAGGAATGCAGAGGTCTGGACTATTATCTGCCAACATCTGTTTCACGGCCCACCGCCCACTGACATCTGTGTGAAGTTAAGTTCAGATGACATGATTGCAGGATCCTGAGATTCCCAAATTAATATTAAAACACTTGCATGTATTTATTAAGCAACAAAATCACACACGTTTTGAATTTAATATTGTGTTTTTGTGGAAAAAGTTAAGCTGCATTTGAAGCAGGGAGGTGGTAGAGAAGGAGGAATCAGACTGAGACTGCTTCACGCACAAGAAAAATAGCACATTATGTAAAATAAATTATAACTTATAATGAAATCCGGTCAAATGAGCCACCCTGTGTCTGTTTTGCAGTATTCCTGCCCCTGATGGTGTCAGGAGACTCAGATGCAGACGTGAAGTGCGAGAACATTTATAAGGACTTTTCTGATTGCGTCCTGGAGCTGGGAGAGAGCATGGACAACTATCAGGAGAACGTGACCAGCGAGAGGGGAGTGGCAGCTGTGTGCAGGTGACAATAACTTTATCAGTCAGTAAGAGAATGTGTGCACACGGGGCATCCCCCATTAGAGTGTGTGTGTTTTTATTTAAGCTGATTAAATCACTTTTAACCAGAGAAGGAGGGAAGTGAAAGACAAACTCAGCTGTGATGGGTTGGAATATAAAACTATCTACAGCACTGTGCACAGAATTGTGTTTCAGTTCAATGTGAATGTAATAGTGCATGATTTAGTGAATGATTACAGACAGATACAGTATGAAGTCTGCTACTCTTGACACAATACTGGAGAGAAAGAGAGCAGATGCCCTGATCTCAGAGGGAGAATAGAGAAATGAATGGTGCTGAGACACTGAGCCATTGTACTAAATAATTTATGACTTTGCTGCAGCAGTAATGAAATTCTGGGGACGTTTTTTGTCATTGTTACCGAATGCACATTACAACCCGAGCCGAGTATATTGAAGACAAAGATTTACACATAAGCCTCCTGCTGAAAATTGCCCTCTTGCAATATCATCTGTGATTTTGTTTCACTCTCTGATACAGTTGCCATGGTAATTAAAGCTCAGTTTGACTTACTTGAAGCCACCGTAGCCGCCTGAGTGATAGATTACTGGCAAGTGAATTAATCCACAACAGCCAGTGCACGTCTGCGTGCTGTAGCCGGGATGAATTCTGAGCGAAATGGCAGACGCAGCGTTGATCTGATGATCCTTTGTTTGCCACAGCCACTGGGAAGCTTTCCACACATGTGCCCTCACGGCGCTGTCCGACTGTCAGAAGGAAGTCAGCTCCATCTGGGAAACTCTGAGACAGGACTCCAGGAAGATTCGCTTCCAGGGGAGTCTGTTCGACCTGTGCAGCCCCAGCTCCTCGCCAAGCATAAGGTCACCTCTTGCTGCCCTTACCCTGCCACTGATAGGCGTGTTGATCGTGGCTGGGCCCAACTGGTACCCTGTATAGATGGGGGTGAGGTGGATGGGAGGGGTGATGAGGAGAGCCTCAGATCCCCCCTGGGTTCAGTCCTGCTGAGTTCAAATTTAAAGCCAAGGATTTAAGAAAGTGTTTTAATAAGGATTATTTTGACACAGAGCCACGGAGGTCTGTGGTTAAGCCAATCAATATTTGCTGTGGTGAATAATGTTTGAAATCTCTTCAAACACTTCAGCTTGATCCTCCCTTATGTCCAGAAACTGATAGAGCACTTGAGAAAATTACATTTTAGCCAACTGATCAGTCCAGGCTGACTACAGCAAACACTCCAAGTATTCAAGGGAGTTCAGATACAGTGTGAGCAGATCAGTCAGACACCTGTGGCTCTGGGTTACCAATATACAAGGAGTGGACACAATATCATGAACACCTGTACAATCTAATGCAATGAGTGTGTTAGTCATTGACACTATCATGTTCTGTTTCTGTGGTTTTAACTCTGAGGTCATTTTAAAGCAGTATTTGTGGAGTTGTGCTGGTATTCATTATATTCTAACATGGCAAGGGGTTGATGCTTTTGTGTCCACTCCCTGTACCATGTGTTGTATGGTTTTATCATGATAATTAAAGGAATAGTTCAACATTTTGGGAGGTAGCTAAGGAGGTCTATACCACTCTCATGTCTGTACTCCAAATGCTAATTTATAGTCCCTATACGTACGAAAATAGATCTGTTCCTTTCAAACATTCTGACCGTCAATGCCCACATACTTCCATGTGTCCATCCTTTATGTTGGCATTGATACATCCACTAGATGGCACCAGACAGCGGAGTCGAACGTTTTTGACAACAACGACCACAGCAATAGGGGAAGAGGTCATAACAATATACCTTTTGACGGAGGAATTCCTTTCACAATATTACTGATTCATTACATTCTGCCATTTTTAAAATATCTTCGTCGTGTCCTACGATCATGCGCAAATATGGACCAAATAAGTACAGGATATGGCTGGAAGGCTCTGTCCATGTCTGTATGCGTTTCTAACGTTGATCATAACTGAGCCAATAATATGAAGCTACTGCCTGCAGCCAGCTAGCTTAGCACACATCTTGTTTGGCTGCTTCCATCCAAGAAATTTCCGTCCATCCATCCTTTTTCAACGGCTTGTCCAAAGCCGGATCGCGGGGCAGCAGGCCACACAAAGCACCCCAGACATCCAGCTCATCCTGGGGGATTCTTGAACCAAACACATGGTTTGGTGAGGTCACGTGACCTCTGAAAACCAAATTTCTTATCTGTTTATTCTGCAGTCCAAGTGAGGCAGATTTGAAAAAATTCCTTCAAGGTGTTCTTGAGATAGTGTGTCCACGAAAATGAAACCAATGCAAGGTCACAGTGACCTTGACTTTTGACCACCAAAATCTAATCAATTAATTGTTGACTGCTGGTGGACGTTTGTGCCACATTTACAGAAATTCCCTTGAGGTGTTCTTGAGATTTTATGTTCCTAAGAATGGGACAGACAGACAGACAACCTGTGAACATAATGCCTCCAGCTATGGCTATCGCTGGCACGGAGGCATAAAAATTCGTAGCCGGGACATTTTGCGTCATTTTTGTGTAGTGGGAAGAAGTGGAGAGGCATTGCCCATCATTATATACAGTCTGTGGTCTCTCTGCTTAAAACCACAACTTTAATACTTACACTTTTGTAAGGATTAAACATATAAAATGTTAATTTGTGAGACTCCCAGTTTCCTTTTGTTTTAGCTAAGCTAAGCTAAGCGGCTCCTTGCTGTAGCTTTATATTTAGTGTACAGACATGTGAATGGTATCGATTGTTGCATGTGCTATTCTCCAGAAGTGGAACTATTTTTTTAATTAAAAGCTATGTTAGACACCAAAACACAGATTTTAATCTCCAGTGACTTTGTATAAATACGGCCAAGCCATCGTGATGTAATTAGCTGTCACTTTGCAAGGAAACATTTAAAGGAGCATTTCACCAAAAACAACAGCAATATCTCAGCAAATCTTTGCTCTCAGTCATTACAAAACTATTTGAATAATTTGATAATTTATTGATAAGCAAAAGGACCAAAGGACTGAACCAGATATGAATCTGACAGATTAATAACACTGAAGCTAGCGACTAATCAACATTCAGATGTGCTATGGGTGAAATGCCCCTTTAATCTGTTTCTAAGTGTAGTAAATGTTTGTGTAAGTGACAATCAGGCCACTTGTATAAAACTTTTGACCCCTTATTCCCCTCCAACACTTCAGCCCACTGTGGCTGATGTTGCACGGCTGCTATAAAGACACCAAAAACAGACATCTTGACACGACATCACATGTTCACCTCTCCTCCCTCTCGCTCTCTCAGAGCCTCGCCCCACGCTTTGGTTCAGTCTTAATGCTCAAACTTCTGACGTGTTTGTGTAAAAAGAAAATTGTGAATGTTCAGTGTTGTTTCACTAATTCCTGCTCAACCTTGTGTGAAAATGCTCTCTAGCAAAATATTACTAAAACTTTCATTTTAAGTATTGCATAAGGAAAGTATGTCAAAGAGGAATCTGTATATAATGCAGCCTGAGGTATAATAAAATTCTATTTTAATGCCAGAGTACTCATACACAGTATTTATTTAATTTTTAAACACCTATAATAAATCTTAAATTTAAGTCAAATTATAAGCAATAGAAAAAGAGCAGCTTATTTTTTTAAATATCCATATACAATCGCTTTTCTATCTATAATTAAAGATCAATCTATTAAAGCATTGCTTAATTATGGTATTATACAAAATAAATTCCAAACTGTGCTGCTCCCTTTGTCTGTTTCATGCTTTTAATCGATTGCATTTTGAGAAACTTTGGCTTGATTTTAAGCTTCAAGAGCAGCCAAGACTGACTGTAGTGAATCTCAACAGAAATTCATTTATGTGTATTACAGCTTTTAGAAATATAACTGGCATCATTCCAGCTCATCTTACATGTTTAGCCAATAAACCGTGTGAGGTATCACCAATTGTAATTGTCTTTTTATCACTATGAAATGAAGTGATATTCCCGCACATAAATCTGATGTTTTTGCTGTTACTGCAGTGGTCCCCTAGATTCAGAGCAAAATTAATGAGCGAAAGCATTGATTTGTTTTGTCTGTTTTCCAAATCTGTGTCAACATTTGCATATTTCCTTTAACTCTGATGGTCCTCGCAGGCATTATCAAAACATGGACGATCTCCTGAATATTTCCCGTCACCCCTTCGATCCTAAATGCATGATAATTTGTGACAGTGCTTCAAGAATAATCTGTTGATTTTACCTTGGACAACATGTACATCGATCTGTGCATGAAGTTAGGCTGTGTATCTCCTCAGTGTTTCAGCATCCCCTTTTATGCAGATTCATTACCCACCCACCTCCGCCTCCCTTAGCATGTTTGTTCTAGTTGTTTCTATTTATTTCACGTCTCGCGAGTGCTAGCATTATGTCATCCATTGTGCGTCTGGTGGTGCGAATACAAAAGCAAGTTGTGATGTCCTCAAAGCATGAGCAATATGTACGGTCACTTAAAGAGAGGACTGTTATCCTTTTTGTATGCTGTTGAAGAAAGCATGAAAATGATTGTGTTATCATAAAGCATTAGACCATAACAAATGAACCCTGATGACAGTTAAAACATGGAAAGAACCTCTGAATGTAAAACAAGTTCAGTATCCATGTGGGTTTTTTCAGTTTACTGATAGAAAAGCACACTATTTACAAGACTGTATAAAGCAATATATGGCAAAGTAATGTGTTTGTAATAATAAAGCACCATGTTTAAAACAAACAGCGTGTGTGTGCATCACCGTCAGCAAAATAACGGATAGCAAAGATCTGGAAACACAAGGTGTTGGAACAGCGGAGCCTTTAATCGATGCAGTAAGTCCTCTGCTGTATGACTCTTTTACTATAATAGAGAACAGAGTTTCTGTTTTTAGCCCTCCCTGAAGCAAAGTGTTGGTAATGAGCACCGCAACCAGTGTTTTTCAACTCGTTAGTGCTCTCCCATCTGCTCCTTTCCACCTGGACACTTCCAGAAGAGGCAGTGGTTGGAGAAAATGAGGGATCAGGGCCCAGGGTGGAAAACTTTCAGAGATCTAAAGACATGCTCGTGGTGTGCCCCTCATTAGAAGACCTATCCTTGACATCTGAAGCGGAACGGCCAATTATTTTCTCACCTGCAGTTTCCGCACTGAGATTTACATGTTTCCATATGAGCTGCTAGTGTTTTATTAAACAGCATATGCAAAAAAACCTCTGGCGTTGTACCATAACTCACTGATGCTGGTGCCAACAGCCCCGAACAGTTCAACATTTTTGGGATATACACTTACTCACTGTCTTGCTGAGAGACGAGAGGACTGATACCACTCATGTTTGTGAGGTAAATATAAAGCTCAAGCTAGCGAGCAGTTACCTTAGCTTACCATAAAGAGTGGAAATGGGGGAAACAGCTAGTCTGGCTCTGTCCAAAGCACCTCTACAGCTCATTAATACATTAAATCTCGCGTACTCTGTAAGATAAACCGAAGAGAAGTTGCGGATGCCAACTGGACTCCAGGAAGTCTCAAGTCTCTGCACCCAGCCAAGAAATAGCTAAGCACATAACTCCAGTAAAACCACAACTTCTCATTCTTACCCTTTAGTTTTAATCAGATCAGATATAACGTGTTAATTTGTGAGGTGCTGGGTTTAATTTCGTCACCTCTGGACAACAGGTTAGCTTTTCATGAGTTTCCAGTCTAAGCTAAGCAAACTACTTGCTGGATGGAGTTTCATATTTAATGGACAGACATGAGAGTGGTATTGATCTAACTCTCAGTAAGAAAGCAAATAAGTGTATTTCCCATAATGTACAACTACAGTGGCGCAGGAATGAATCATAAATCCCACAAATGAGTTAGCATTTTACCATCCTCTCAGAGTCAGTGGGTTTTTGGTTAGATGCCTAAAATAAGGTCTGTGCTTAACACAAGAGATTTCAATGTTTTGTTCTACAATATAAAATATATCAGTAAAAATCTCATTCATGAATTTTGAAGCTTTAACATATCTTAAAAAAGATAGATGCTAACAAATGGCTAAATGACACTACAGAACTTCATCATGCTGAGCACAGTTTTACCGCCTCGTTGTGGTGGCATGCAATTGTAGTGTAATTTGTTTGTAGCCTAACGTTAGCTTTTTACTTCTGGCGATTGTGTTTACTCTTCAAAATTAGGTGGGGGGCAGATGTTAATTTGTGAAGATCTTGCTGAACCAAACATGTAAGTATCATAAATGTTTACTTGCCACAGAGCTTACTTTCTGCACTGAACTGAAAAAAAAACATTGACTTTTTCATGAGGAAACCAGAGCAATGCTAACCGGCACGTTGGCCTACAAATTAACATCATCTGTGCAGCAATATTGTACAACTTTAACAACTCACCCTCCGCATAATGATGTGCTTACAATAAACTTAAGAAACCTAAATTCAAACCTACGCACTGCATATTCCACACCATCAGAGCTGCAAAGGTTGATCTTACAGTCACCACACAGAATAAAAAGATATGAGTGTTACAGGATCTGTAATACTGTAACAATACACAGTTGATTCAGACATGGTTTTAAAAGCCACCGCTGAGTGACAAAGCTTCTAATGTTCCAGAAACCATCAGTGCTGCACATTTTAGTACTTGTCACATCACGTCCCCACAAACAGTAATAGTGTTTTCAGAAACACAGACACAGTCTGCTGTCAGAACACAGCTGGTGGCTGACAAACTCTCCCCAAAGTGCCCACCGAGTCTGCATAATACATCATAACATAAAGAAACGGAAACAAATAACATTAGCTGTGCAAAATGCTGTACAAGCTTGACAACAGAGGCCTAAACCGAGCACTGTGAGGCTGAAAGTACAAACGTAATCCAGGAAGGTAAAAATAAGCCTGATTTTATATATGTGATGGTGTGTTGAGATTATAAAGGATTCCTACATTTGGATTGACACAATGATTGAGTATTTTGTCAGGGAACTTTAGTCTACCTGTTTGAACACTGAACTTGTTACACAACATTTAACTTTTAGATGCAACTGAAAGAACACATAATAAAAGATGCAACAGTTGACTCTGAACATTGGCATCTCTAAATTGCAGTAAGATGTGACTGGAACATTCACATTTTAAAACCTAAATATCCTGTAACATGATCATGTTTGTTTGCCAACCCAGCCAGCCTGTAATTTTATCAACACAAAGAGAGGGGAAAATGTCGCTGTTGTTGCTCTCCTGTTGCTTTTTAAGACCATTTGTATTTGCTCTGAAGTTTCAATTCAAACGAAGACATGCATAAGCCCGAAAAAAAGAAGAATTACCGCAAAACTTAAAAGTAGGAAATTGTATGTCCTTGCTTATGTTCTTAACATGAACACAAAAATGCAATTATGAAGAATAAAATGTACAGGTTCAGAGAAAGGTGTAAACTGACACCTGCTTTTATCAGCAAGAAAACATGTATCTTAATATGCTACAAAATTAATACTGCCCCACATTAAACAGACAGCTATGAATAAATAGATCAGTTCATCTGATGTGTCACTTGAAGAGGAGATGGATGACAATCCAACATCTACGCTGATGGAGGTTTGTGCTCCATTTCTTTTTGCAAGCAGTGAAGAAAAAAACCTTCTCTGAGCGAGTTCATCAGGGGTTAAACGTCCGCAGACTTTGAGTCTGGTGTCTGCAACAATTCACAGGTTAGATTTGGGTCCAGTATTGACTGGAATGGCCCTGAGCTCAGTCCGCATGCACAAGTACTCTCCGATTACAGCCATCAATGCCATGCAGGCTACATTGACGAGCCACCAGGACAGGGCCACTGGAAGATGAGCATTATAGATCCAGCAGCCAATCATATGAAAGAAGTGCACAGTAACTGTGAAGTCCAGGCACTGCTTCCCTCGGCGGATGAAGAACCACAGGCCCAGGGCGCTGCAGGAACAAAGACGCAGAAAAGTTTTGCTATTACTCAGCCATGCTCATTTATGTTACAGGTAAGATCTGTGTGGATACACTGATGCCCCTGAAAAGTTATAAATGTTTAAGTCTTACCATGTACCAAATCTGGAGAAATTATCTTATGTCCTATCCTATGTAAATAAATATATTTTCCAACAGTGTTTAGTCCTATTGGTGGAAATCAATCAGTTGTGACGGTGTGAATAAATCCATTATGATGCTTGAACAACAGCATTTTGACATAAGAGCTCATGACAGGTGTCAGAGCTCTAAGTGTTTTGAATATACAGAGAAAATACTGAAGATATTGCTTACCAGGTGAGAGAGTTCAAGATGAATGCCATCATTGAGAGCCTGCCCTGCATTGTTGCAAACCCAAGGACCTGCCGAAGCAGAGCAAAGATTTAAATACCATGTCACAAGACTACAAATGTGCCACAAACATGTATCACAAAACTAGCAGAGAATTAATAACTTACCTCATAGCTGAAGATCTGGTCCAGTGACCGACTACTCTGCACCAGACTGTCCACTCCTGCTAACCACAGGCCCAAGAAGCTGTAGTAGATGCACTGCATCAACACAATCTGACTCACAATGAGGACCGGGTCCCAGATGTAGCTACGGAAGTGACTGGCCATTGCAGATTGATGTTACATATACAGGCCCAAACAATGTTAACAGCTGGCCCCGACTGTTACCACCTTGGCCATCCAGTGTGACCTGCGCGTGATCTCAAAATCTGAAAAACAGAAAGTCACATTCAGTGAAACACGTTAACATATTTTACATCTTGAGTTTGGAATATAGGCCCAACTGCTTCATTACGCTGAAACAAGACAATAACTGTAGGATCCTGGCGACTTCAGTGACAATACAGCCAGCTGCATTGCTGTAAAGTACCTTATGAAGAGTTGTCCCATTATCTTAACAGATGGAATGAGAAGTACAGGCCAAAATCAAAAGAAACACACATGAGCTCGATTTTATTAGAGAAAGCAGGAAATATTGTAACCTCTTTTAGTTTGTACTATTGTGTGACACCTCAGGCATTTTGCTCTTGGGTTATTTACCTTGTAAAGAGCGTGTGATTAGTTTAAGCAGTACAAACAGTCCTTATTTGCTTTCCCCATACAGAGTTTACTACAACTTATCATTGTCTTCAGGTCAGCTATGTTATCAGTATATTCTTGTCCCTTTCATCTTTAATATGAACGCTAAACCTTAAATTAAGGCTGGGCAACAAAGAGAAAATCAGATAGCGTGATATTTTTTGACCAAATGTCTCAATAACAATATTGCAACAGGTGCTTTCACAAATTATTTTACACACTGAGATTTCTGATAATCATCAGTAAATGTGGATATAATGACTAAGTGGGTAAAGGCAAATGAACAGCTCAAACAGTCTGGTGACTTCAGTATATTGCTTCAATTTACTGTAATGCAGCCTTTCAAACCAAGAAAAGAAAACACTTACAATATTACGATATCCGAAATCTAAGACCATATCTAGTGTCGTATCCTCATGTCAACACAATATTGATATAATGCCCACTCTTACCTTGAATATAGCTAACAAGTACAATTTTTAAATTGTAGGAGGCAGGACTTAAGCTGAGCTTTTATTGCCAAACCATTATGGGGTATTTGAAGCTCATACTGACATCAATATTTGAGTTTATAGAGCCTGAAAACAATTTATCAAGCAATATTTATTGGGAGCAAAACATACACAATAATCTGTAATCAGTAAGAGGGACATGGTTCCAAAATGACCTCAAACCTTGTTTGGCATTACTGTACTGCAAGTTCTTTTTATCTAACGACCGAGACATAGTGATCAATGGATATCAATTTACATACATTGAGCTGCTATCGTTTTCATCATCCTAGCTCTATTTAATATATTTATTTAATAGAGGAATATGGTGCCAAATTAGTGTAGACAGACAACAGAAAAGCTATACTTAATTAAACCAAGAGAGATGGGTTAATGCAAACATCAAACCTCTGTATAGGAGCATCTGCTTATGGTCTCGCATCTCATTAAAACAACAGTCACAGCTACTGCGTAGTGCTATAAAACACATATAAAGAAGGGAAGTGGAGGGTAACGTTACTGTCGATGTCGGTGAAATACACACGGGTGTATCCAACCTTCACTGTGTCACGTATGCTCACATTAAAGTCAGGAGCAGGCTAGCGGAGCACGAAGCTAGCTGTCCTGTCCACCAACACAAACTCAACGATTAGACAAAGCTAACGTTACCTTTTACGTTAACCAAGTACAGCCCGTTAGCGCCGTTTGGTGGGTGAACTAACCGCTCAAAACCAGCTGTGACGCTCAGTAAAAGAACAGATAGAAAAGTCATTTGAACACAGACATTTAACCCTGGGTGGAAACGACACAAACACTTAGGTCTCGTCGTCTAACGGTAACGTTACACGACAGATGACCAACAAGTTACACCATGTTAGCATGGCTGTTTTCTTTAGCAGCAGGGGGGACCCGTTTCAACAAAACATACAGACAGCTGATACAGACCTGAGTACTGGACTAGAAAGGTTTCAGGTGCCGCGTTAATGATAATCCATCCGGTTTCTTACAGTTTTTCAGCCTCTACAGATAATGAACCAGGCCTAGTAATCGTTTAGCTGTGCCTGGTTAACAACACGGAAGTCACGGCGGTGGATCCGGAAAGAAAACCTTACACTTAAAACTTTATTTCAATGTAAAAAACCTTATATGTATTGTTAGGATAATCTGTACCTATTATTCTGCCATATTAGTTTTCTGCAAACAACCAAGAAAGAAAATCTTACAATTTATTATATAACCGCTAAACTTGTGCCGTGGACGATGGACTCACTGTTTGTTATGGTTTTATTTTTTCATAATATGCAAGCGCAACTTTTATTCTGAAATCCTTTCCGTTTTACCTTCCGTAGGATGTAAGTACTTTCAAAGCGTTTCAAAAAAAACAAGTTGACATAATGTTATGTTGTGTTAATTATTATTATTATTAATGTTATTACAACAAAGGAAAGAAATAAAAATGAAAGTCAAACAATTCTGAAAATGTAAGTTAAAGATAGACTTTTTTAAAATTTTATATACTTTATTAATCCCCGAGGGGAAATTCAATTCTTTCACTCTGTTGTCAATTACACACAGGTCCGAACACACCCATGCACAAACAGGACCAAGCAACGTATTTTTTCTCCAGGGTTTCTACAAATATATTCTACAAATATAGAATCTTTTGCTTGCAAAAGATTTTTGAAAACCAAATGATTAAAAGTATATTTCAAAAAAGATAATCCATATACTACTATACGTTACTTACTGTTAAAGTCCATTCTATTTCCATTCCAATTTTATCAGGATATCCGAAGCCTGGTTGTGGGGGCAGCAGTGCTGAGCAAAGTACTCCAGACGGCCCTCCTCTTAGCAACGCTATCCAGCTCCCCCTGAGGAATCCTTCTGCGTTCCTTGGCCAGATGAGATCTGCAATCCTACCAGCATGTTCTGGATCTGCCCTGGTGCCTCCTGCCAGTTGGACGTGCTCAGAACACCTCTAACAGGAGGCCCCAGGATCAGATGCCCGAACCACCTCAGCTGGCCCCTTTCAACACACAAAGGAGCAGCGGCTCTACTCCGAGCTCCCTCTGGATGTCTGAGCTCCTCACTCTATCTAAGGCTGAACTTAGCCACCCTACAAAAGAAACTCAGTTCACCAGCTTGTATCCGCAATCTAATTTTTTCAATCACTACCTTAAGTTCTCTGGCAGAGAGCCATGGCCTCAGGCTTGAAGGTGCTGAATCTCAGACTCGGCTGCAAACCACCCCAGTGCATGCTGGAGATCACGGTATGATGAAGCAAACAGAACTACATCATCTGCAAAGAGCAGAGATGCAATTCAAAGATCCCAAACCAGACTCCTTCCACCCCTGATTGCGGCTTAAATTTCGGTCCATTAAAGTCACAAACAGTGGCAGTGGAGGCCAACACCCACTGGACACGTGTTTGACTTTGTGCTGGCTACGTGGACACAGCTTTCGCTTCGGTTATAAAACAACTGAATGGTCCCCAGTAGTGACACATTTAGTCTATCCAATATTTCCACAGTACCCCCTCACAACTCCCTGTGGAACATGGTTGTAAGCATTCTCCAAGTCCACAAAACGCATGTACATCTATCTGTCTATCTATCTATCTATCTATCTTTTTGGCTGTCTTCAGTGGGAACATGGAGCATAGTGGATTGGATAAAGTATTTGGCCTTGTCGTATTAACTACTGCTGGAATAGAAGGGAAATCTAAGAAAATTGACATAATCATTGATTAAGCAAGGAGAGACGTGTTCAGGCTCTCTCTCAAAAACCTGGAAAACAGAGAATAGAAGAGTATGAAATGGGTGAAAAAAGGGTCGTGAGATTTTAGTTAAAATCCAGTAGTTGGCGGTAGTGCAACATTGTGGATGCAAGCCATCATTAAAATCAAAGAAGAAGACGACGAAGTTGAGTTCCGTAAGGATTGTGTTTGCTTTGCAAATATTTCCGGTTTTGATTTATTGCACATTCCGAGACATTAAACTCTGTGTCAGCCGCGTGTGTGCACGTTACTCAGCGTGTGAAAACACAGCAGTGCGAGTCTGGAGGTGCAAAGTCAGCTGGATCACTGAAGTCAGGTGAGCCTTGGTGACCAGACTGCATTCCTTCTTTTCGGAGCATGTTAGTTTATATACGTGGTCATCACTGCAAAATACGCACTTTCTGTCCAGAATAGGAGAGAAAATCCTAGCGGAGTGGAGGGTGTTGTGGAAACTGCGGGTCCTATTTATACATTTTCCTCGCAATTTAGGATGCATAATAATAATAATCCACCTCTTACCTTTGACACTGTGTCATGATCTATATGAGCTTATTGTTTTACTGTGAGCATTAGGCCTGTGCTTATCACTGTTGTTGTGATATGATATTGTAATATTTATCATTATATATTTCGAGGAGTGGAGTAGAAAATGTCGTGCATTTGTCACTCCACATGTAGTTCGGCATACAATAGCAAAAGATACACATTTTTGTCATTTCTAATCTTGTTTTTAATAATTAAAAGAATAATCAGCGGCAGGATAATGTAATACAGTCAGGGTAACTTTAATCACAACTTCTGCTGAAATTATGATATGAATATGGAATCTATAGCAAAAAGAGTTGTAAAAAGTAGCTTAGTATATTTACACTAGCTACTGTGATTAAATACATTCTGGGATACTTGTCCTTTAGTTGATTTCTTTTCTGCCTCTTCCTTTTTACTCCACCACATTTACAGCTTACAAATGTAATGATGCTACTTTTTTTTATAAAAGGACACTTTTCCACATTTTTGAGTACAGCCATTCATAAATTAGCTTATTATAACTGTTTTCCAACACATGGTGTGGAGGTTATTTAGGCCAAAGTTGTGAGGGGGAGCAAGCCTGAGTCTGACAAACCTTTGGAGCAGATCAGTAAGGTTTAATGTGTAACCCTACACCTCCACTGACTGGACAGATTGACTTTATTTCACCAAGCAGACGTGACAGTGGAATGTTTCATGTATCTTGGTGTTTGACCTCCACTCATTTCTTTTTTAAAGGGGAGAGAGAAACACCACAATGGTCAGAGCTCATGTGTGTTTGACTGCAATACGGCAGCACATAGAAACAAAGATGATAGCATCAGCATGGCTGCTCGTGCTGTGGGTAAGATTGTTGTTCTTTATTGTGTTATTATTTGAGACATTTGTGAGTTGGGCAGTGAAATCTACTTTGGCTCTGAGTAAATGTGTTACTATAATACTGCAGGTCTACATCTGCTGCTTTTATATGAAGGTCTGAGCCTCAGATATTGTTATTTTCCCTTCAGCCACTGCTGTTACAAATGTAAAATAATCACAAAAAAATTCTAAAGCAAAAATAATTTCAGCAATACTTTTGAAACTATAAATGATTTCCTGCCATCTCCCCCAGGGAGGTTGTGGTTTTCTGCAGGATTTCTCTTTATGATTGTTTGTAAGAGAGCAGCACAAAAACCTGTCAAGAGATATCTGTAGAATAAGACCACAGCCCAGGGATTAAGTTATTGCTAAAAAAAATTTTTTTTAACAATAATTGCACACATTTCAAGATATCATTAAAAAACATTATTGCTACTTTGTCATGAACTACTGCTCTGAAAACTGTCTTCACATTGACTATGATAATGCACATTTTGATGCAGAAACATATAGTTCAGTAGTAAAGGAGGCTGATTTCATCAATTTGGTTTCAGGTCAGGTCATGGTTGGCTATTTTAGTGATTCGATTCCCAGCTCCTCATGTCCACATGTTAAAGTGACTTTAAGCTGACCAGGGGTTCTCAAGCTTTTGTTATTTAAGGCACACTTCTGACTATTAAAAATACTTCAGAGGACCCCCTTCCCAAATAAATGACAAAAAAAGAAAACATAACATGGCAAAACAGGAGAAAAAATAAACTGGAATATAATGTTAGCTAGTGAACACTGGCAAAACATGTTTGTCTCTACTAGGCTTGGGAAGTATCTGTTTCTTTCATACCTTAGTGAAATTTCATGGTATATGGTATATGAAGATATTGTGTGTGGTGTTGCCACAACCCTACCCCACCACCCCCCACTGGAAACTTAGCTATGTTTCAGTCTAATAAATATACTAAATATCCTCAAAAATGCCAAGAAACGTAATATACTTACACTTACTTTTCTTTTTGAACAACGAAATACAACATACACCCTCTGAATTTGGGTTTACCTCTTTTACCAAAGTAAGACGAGCTTCACTGCCTTGTTAACTCATAGTTCAGTCAGGAACGCTTTAGCCAAGGAAAACTGTATTTCCATTTGCAGTATTGTATTTGGCGGTATAGCTTTGTTCTGGGGCCTCTATGCCTTTCTTCAGGCCTATGCAGAAAGCCTCTTCCATGTGCCTGCGTGGAAAGCATAACGGTGGAGAGAGCACACCTCTCCGCCCTTCTGTGTGCCTACGTGGAAAGCCCTAAGGCAGAGAGAGCAAACCTGTCTGCCCTTCAAGGTGCAAATCAGGAAAGCCTTGAGGCAGAGAGAGCACACCTCCCTGCCTTTCCATGCGCCTGCAGGGAAAGCCTAAGCAGGGAGAGCAGCAGCACAGACCCCACAGGAACAGAACAGATGACATCGATAAGTCAGACACAGCATGAAAAGGAGGAGCTGGGGTGGAGGCGGGTTGCAAAGCAGCTTACAGAGGAAGCAGCAACAGTAGGCAGGCCAGAGCAGTTTAAATAGGGCGCCCCTGAATGAGATTTGCCAATTGGTTGCACAGAAAGGAATCATGTGATCTATCAGCTGACTCCCTTCCATTATTCAGCTGCTCCATCAATTGATTGGCTGTTTGAGATCAACTGATGTAGCTGGGATGTGAGCCGAGCTTGACATTGTGTCCTGCCTGAACTAACACTATGCTCATTTAAAACACTGATACAAACTTGACAGAAACAAAATGAAACTCACCAAAGCCATATTGGTTAGTCTTGTTTGTTAATTAGTCCACTGCTCCAACAAACACCAGCTCTGGACTGATCAAAATTAACCCTCGATTCACTGTGTTAGATGTGAAAAATATGCTTTTTCCTCTGTGTCTCTCTCGCCATGTTTTTCATTCATGTTAAGTCTTGAGCACATTTAGATTTAAAAATAACTAGCTTTGTAAATTACAAAGAAAAAAAAAATCAAATCATTTGGCAGGACCTCCTAAGGACCACTCTATCACACTCCGAGGCCCACCAGAAAATTGCTGAGGCACCCAAGAAACCTAAAATTGCTCCCAATGGCTGTGTATGAAGGGAAGTATGTAAGTGAGAAATAGACAAAATTATTTGCCATGTACTATGCATGAAAAATCTAGAATTTCTCTACATCAAGGTCTGTTGGATCTTTATCAGCCCTTTGATACTTGATACAAAATCTAATAATTTCACATCAGAGCATTTGAATTAAATTATCATCTGCAATACCTCTCAGAGTGTCTTTTGTAAAACTTTAAAGTTCACAGGTATATTTTTCTTGTAGGTGGAGTTCGGTGGAAGAGCAGCATTAGACCAGCCCCTCTATTGACAGCTGCTCCTGCTCGTGCCCTCATAGATGAACCGATCAGCATTAAAGGACGTTTCCTGCACCCACACAGTCCTGTCACAGTGTGTGCACAAATGCACAGTGATGATGGTGACCTGTGGGAGGCATTCGCCCATTATAACACAAATTCAGATGGCACTGTCAACTGTGAGTCACGCTGAGTTTTATTGTACAGTATATTACCTGTTGGATTATATGTAATGCTGTTGTAATGTTATTACCACAAATGTAATGTATTAACTTACAGTTTAGATTACAGACATAAAACAGGAATTCAGGTAAATGTTGGAAAATGCCATGAATTATTGTGAGATTAACACTAAATTCTTTTTCAGTGACCTGCCATTCAGGTAGATAAGTGTTCACATCTCTTTTAATAAAACTTAAACAGTTACTCAAAGTTAAAAAGAGAAATGAACTACTTAAAGAACAGCTAAGCTGAACCAAGTGTTAAGTTTTAACTAAAAGAGCTATGTATGGTTGATGAATGTTACAAGTTAAAGGGACAGTTCACCCTAAAATCAAAGATACATATTTTTCCTCTTACTTGTAGAGCTATGTATCAGTCTAGATTGTTTTAGTGTGCGTTGCCATGTGTTGAAGATATCTGCTGTAAAGATGTCTGCCCTCTCTCAAATATAATGGAACTAGATGGCATTCAGCTTGTGCTGCTTAACATTAGTGTTCTGCACCTGCATGAGAGGCAATAATTCTCCACACCAGCAGACAGTGGTTTTCTGTATGTGTCATTCAAATAGGGGAACCGAAAGACCATCTTGGCACTAGTTAGCAAGTTAGCACAGTAACAACACCACCCAGTGTGAAAGAACAGAGCATATTTACCGTGCACCAGTGAACAGTAACACAAACTATCATGAAACACTTGCTCAGTGGCTCAAGGAAAACAATCTTATCTTATATAATAAGTTTCCTCTTGTCCATGATTAGATGCAACTTCCTTTTTGCGTAGTGATACAGTGGGTGGGTATAGTTCGGTAGAAAGAAAATAGTTCCTACTGGAGCTGTCAAACAATTAATTTTTTTTTTAAAATTGCACAGTCAATTGCATTATTCACATTTTTATTGCAGGTTTAAAATTTCAGAACTTTGCACTTTAAAACAGTTTTTAAGTCCATAAGAACAAGGTGAGTGTTTTGATTGGGAATCAAATGAATGCAAAAAATTTACTTTATGATCTTGACTTTTAGATTTATTTCTTAAAAATCAGTGCTGCACTGTTACAACAGTGTGGTTGAAGAGGCAAAATAGCAGCACACAATTCAACCGTCTGAGCCCCACATATTGTAGACCTGTTTTTGTCTTTTTTGGGAGGGGTCTGGGGATCTTTTGGGGGAGATAACAGGTCAACAATGTATGCCACATAGAAGTTGTATATATCACCTGAAAGCTGGACACCTAACGATTAATTTGAAAAGCAGCTCAGCACTGTTTATCAATTTTTTCATAGATCTGTGATAAATATTGCATGCAAAAAGTGCATAATTTGTTCCCAAAACGGCATGGGACCAGCATAAAGTGGCACATTTGTAAAGGGGAGATTTATGGGTATCCACAGAACATATTTTCATTCAGATGTCTTGAGGTGAGAGGTAAAGAGACCTCTGTGAAAATGGCATTGCTGTTTTTCCCTCAACAAAATTTAAATTTGGAGCATTAGTTATCCCACTTTTTGAGAAACTAGCATAACATAGGAATGGGTTGGTACCACTGGATTCCTTAGGTCTTCTAGTTTCATTTAATACTGGTATCATCATCTAGCTTTGAAAATCATCCATCTATAGCCTCTAAAAGACAGGGGACAGCAAAAATAGCAGCACACAATAAAAATTAAATAATAAAAAAAATGTGTAAAATAAAATGTGTAAAATAAAAATGTACACATTTTCAGACCGTAATCGCAACGTAATTAACATGTTGTGCTCACAGCAGCACTTTTTGGTTACTTTCAAGCTGAGTGCCATCTAGTTCCATTATACTGGAGAGAAGGCAGACATTTCTATGGCAGATATCTCCAGCATTTGGCAACTCACACCGAAACAACCTTGATTAATAAATGGCACTACAAGTAAGAGGAAAAATAAGTATCTATGATTTTGGGATGAACTGTCCTTTTAACATTGAATCTGTGTATCATGAAAACAACTTTTAGAAATAAGACTATTTGAGCCATTTAGACTTTTATGCAGGCAGCTGCTGATCTTCTCTCCTCTCTTTTTTTCTGTCTCTCCAATAGTGACCAGGGATCATTCAGTCGGGGGTTCATATTTGGGCTGTGAGCCGATGGGACTGTTCTGGGGACTGCAGCCGGCTCCTGGTTCAAGAGAAGGTTTAAGGCAGGTGGTGAAAACAAGCTCACTCAGAGCTAAAGAAAATTTAAAACAAGTTTGTGGCATCAAACCTGACTGTGTGTCATCTTACACACTTGTAGCAAAGCTCAACATCTCTGCCAACCCTGTTACTAACTGTTATTGTTGCATTTCCTGACAGAAATGTGCTCTTTCTGACAGGCTGAGAAAGAAAAATGTAGAGACTCCATACGTAGTGCTCATGTCCTTACTGGAGGGCCACGTTTCACCCAGTGAGAGACAGAGCACCGAGCTGGCTGCTGTAACTACTGAGCGCTGCTACATGGCACCTGGTGTACAGAGAAAAGAGATTCGCCAGGATGGAGTTGTCGGGACGTTGTTTTTACCTCCCGGTGAGATTTGAAGCATTCACTCACACATTTTAAGACTGCCCTGGACAAACTGTGTCCTCTGAACAGCACCTACTGTACTGATTTCTTGTAGGCTCTGGCCCATTTCCAGCCATGCTGGACTTGTGGGGAATGGGAGGAGGACTGGAGGAGTACCGCTCCGCACTTTTTGCATCCAGGGGCTATGCTAGCTTGTCCCTTGCCTACTTCAATCACAAAGATTTGCCTGGCCCGCGACGCCAAATTAATGTTGGCAATCCATATTTCAAAGTGAGATGAGAGGCTTTAACCTATTATATGCTGTTTTCTCTGCAACATGTGCACATCTCAGTTAGATAAAGCTCCGATTTACTTTAATGACTGTCATCACCTCAAAAATCCCCCCAAAATTTGTTTTGTTTGACAGTCAGCATTCCACCTCCTTCAAGATCATCATCAGGTCTGTGCCGATAGAGTTGGGATTATCGGTTCGTCCTATGGAGTCTACTTGACTCTTCGAATCGCCACTCAGACTGGTGTCAAAGTATGTCAGAAAGATCTCTCTCTCTCATCTTTTTTAAATTGACAGTTACACAGCATACAATAGATACATACATACATACATACTAAGCTTCATGCACATGAAATGTCACACCTATATTGAACAGCTATAAAAACACTATACTGTAGATATATAGTATAGACCGAGGAATAGAGATTTTGGAGAGTTCAAATTGACTTTAAACAACTATTGTTCTCCCCTCCAGCCATCCTGTTTGATTTGTATCAACGGCCCAGTAGGAAGCACCATCAAGCTCTCAGATCCAGATGGCAGGACTGTAGACGTCGATAGGTAAATGGTAATCAGAGCTGCAACTTGTAGAAATTACTGTTATGACATCACTGTGGGATAACTGATCTAGTATCAAGTGTGAAGTCTGTTGACAACAGTACTAGTTTAGTCTTGTAGACTAACAGTTTATTGTTAATCTAATTTTCTAAATGATGGATAGCTATTAAAATAGCTTTTCTAGTATTCAACCCAGACTTTATGAAGCTCAGAAGCAGAACATGTTAATCACACAGGATGTTTTCAAAATTTTCACCAAAGACAGATCAGAAAAATAATACATGATGCATATTTCTCTGTCAACTTGTCCTTATAGTAACGAGAAATATAGGGGGTATGATGATCAAGGCTATGTGAATTTCAGAGACATCACCTTGCCTGCAAACCTTAATCCTAAGGGCAAAGTGAAGGTGAGGACTTAACAGTCAATATGCATATTGATATATTGTATGGATGAACAAAACTTGGCTCCAGAATGACATCTTGTGTTTTCTTTCTTTCTTTTTTTTTTTTTCTTTTGCAGTTAGAGCACCTCGCCTATCCATTGATGTACATAGTGGGTGAAGATGACCAGAACGCTTCAATCATAGAGAACGCAGACGTGGTACATTGTCTTTTTTTTACTTTTTCTCCGACTATTACAAATTATTGTTATTGGAAAGCATTTATAAAATCATCCTGGATAAATGTTCAGTGCAAACCATGTTGTTCATAGTATTTAGTTATATGTGGTCTTTGTTATGTCAAACATTTGAGCAGTCAAAGACACATTAACTTGTGTGTGTGTGTCAAGCTGTGAGACTCACTGTAATGCTCTAGTATGTCTGTGGTTATGAGCTCACCACAGTGGCGCAGCTAGAAATGTTTTCTAGGGGTGGCCAGATGGGGCCACTGAATCTCTTGGGATGACACACAGAAATGAAAAACCATTACTGAAGTTCAAGGATGCTATTACGCTATTTTAGTGTATAGGCTAGCTGAAAACTGTTGATATGAGAGTTAAGGAATCACATACTGACATACTTAATTTTATCATTTTACAGTTGATGTACATAGACTATTTCCTGTACTGTTAACATTTTGAGTTCCACAACAATCCTGTTTTAATGTGTTATGTACAGTCCCAAGTCAAAAAAAAAAAAAAAAAACTGGGACGCTGTATAAAACGTAAATAAAAACAGAATGCAATGATTTGCAAATCTTTCAAATTGTTTCTGAAAATTATGGACGTCGTGTCCTCTGGTCTAAAGAGGAAAAGGACCGTCCAGATTGTTCCCAGCTCAAAGTTTAAAGCAAACATCTCTGATGGTATCTAGGTGTCTTAGAGCCCATGGCATCATGGGAAACTTGCACATCTGTGAGGGCAAAGTCATATATGAAGCAAGAATGGGAAGGAATTTCACTTTCAAAACAATGACAGTTAGTGTCCTCAGTTACCAAGGTGATATAATACAGGAGTAAACATGCTCCTGATATTTGCACATTTAATTTTTGGTAAACAGTTTTGATTTGGAAAATCATTGTGGTTGTTGTCCTGCATCTGCATGTGTTAGGCGATTCATTTATCTTTTATTTATTGTCCTCTAAGACAAATATACAGCTTTAATTTGAATGAGTACATTGTCATTCACTTGCAACAAGCCCTCTCAAGGAGACTTGTGGGTACCAAGAACCCATTTTCATTCAGATATCTTGAGGTGAGAGTTCAAGGGACCTCTTTGAAAAATGGTCAGGCCAGTTTTTCCCTCACCAAAACTGAGTAGCCCCCGTACCAAAGGATGCCTTAGGTTGTGTAGTTTCACAACATACCACTATCTATTTAATCTAATAGCTATCTTAAGTAATTATTTTTGCCAGAGGGGAGCCGTTTTAGGAATTGCTTCAGGGTGGCCATGGTGCCACTGGCTCACTGTAGAGTGTTTGGTAGTTGTTATAGCTCTGTTTTATTGATCATCAGATCGAGGAGACCCTGAAGGCTGCAGGAAAATCCCATCTGTTCACCCGTGTGTCGTACCCCGGTGCTGGTCACCTGATTGAACCACCTTACACACCACACTCAGGAGCGTCCCTGTGGACAGTCAAACCCAAAAAAAGTGAGCCTTGTCCCAGAGCTGCATTTTTTTGTTCAGCCAAATCCCATTTAATAACTGTTTTGATTGCATCATTAATGTCAGACCAGCAAGTGTAATAGAAAGTATTTAACTATTATGGAAAATAATAGTGATAGTAAATCTGCTTTGTATCATCTGCAGTGTTCACTGTGTGGGGAGGTCACCCTGCAGCCCACGCTGCTGCCCAGGAAGATGCCTGGAAAAAGGTCCTGGATTTTATGGAAACTAATCTGAGATGAATCTTCACAGTAAAGATATCTCATCATAGATGTGATGGAATATGCTTCATGTCTGAGTTTTACATTTAGAAAAGTGAGGGAGGAAAAAAGATGAAGAGAAGAAGAAGAGAAAAAGGACCTCCCTGAACTAATTAATATAAACTGGATCTGAATGATGCCTTGCTATGAACACTGATTCTGTCGGTCCTCTTTCAACCAGAAGACGTGCCTCGATGAAATCTCGCTTTGCCTCAGTCAAGTGTTTTAAGGAGTATTAATGTGCACTCTCAGTTGCTAGGGCAACATGTTTTTCTTACCTGATTAACATTAATAAGTTTTAAGGTCTATAAACGTGCTTTCTCAACTGCTATGACAGCATGTTTCTCTCACCTTTTAACATCAATAAAAATAATCAATGGATTCTGTTTGATGCTGTTGTTAATCAGATACAGAATACCCCTGCCAATAGCTTTTCAGTCAATGGTGGTGGTTTTCTGAAATTCTATACAAGTAGGACTGACTCAGTTAGAGATTAAAATTAATGGTTAATACTCCTCTCAGAATGACAGCTATGAACACTTTAATACTTTGACCTATGTGGACACTTAGGTTTGGACCAACGGGACCCTTCCACGGTTAGAAATAATTTCCCCTGAGGACTATACCAGTGTGATAACTGCTTCCAAACCTACAACCTGTTTATTAGATCCTGTATTGTCTGATCCAGTGATACTCAACTTGTGGCCTGTTGGCCAAACCTGGCCAGCATTAGGGCCAGGGTGACCTGCTGACCAGTCTTTAGGGATTTTTTGTCATAGTTTGAATGAAGATAAGGTTCCAGAGTGCAGAAAAAACATCAAAACAATGCTTTTTTATTAAAAAAAGAGAGAGGAAAAAAGGGGGGAGGGGGTAGTTCATTTATTATATACTCATGAATATTATTAATGTTTGTTATTAACCGGCCCCTGGCCTCTGGTCATATTGCAAAAGTGGCCCTTGGGCAACACAAGTTGAGTATTCCTGCTAAAATCTTTTCAAGGACCTATTTCCTAGATTGATTAGTCAGATAGTAAAAATTATTATCAAGTCACTTTCTGCGTGCTCTGTGCACTCAGTTTTTAGCACGGCTGCTATTAAACCCTGTCTTAAAAATCCTAACCTTGATCTGCAAATTCCCAGCAATGTCAGACCAATTTCCAGTCTTTACTTCAGATTGTTGATGACTGATTAATTCACCAGAGGACTCACCAGATGTGTTACATGCACCCTGATATCTGTAGTGTCTTACTGCTGGAGGAGCAAAGAATTATGATAACACTGACATCATTATAGATGCAGCAAGGAGACATCTGAGTGTTGTAGTTTCTGGAGCCTTTATACTCTCTCAAACACCTGGGAAGTAGAATTTATAGTGGAGTAGGAAATGGGTGGAAAGGGGTTGTGAGATTTTAGTTAAAATCCAGTAGGTGGCGGTAGTGCAACATTGTAGATGCAAACCACCAGTAAGCCAAAGAAGAAGGAGTTTGGTTCTGCTCGGGTCAGCTTTGTTTCGTCAGTATTTCCAGTTTTATTTTTCTGTACAGTTAGAGCCCAGAGACACTGAACTTTGTGTCTGCTCTGTGTGTGGACGTGTCGCTGCGTGTGTAAACAGGAGTGTGTGAGTCGCAAGGAGCAGCTGCACGGCTGAGGTCAGGTGAGCTGTAGTTTGATCAGACTACGATCCTTCAGAGAAACTCGCAGCATGAAGCTGTGTTACGATCTGTAGGAGCTTATTATTTTGTTCCTGTGCAAATCATTATTTCTGATCCCTGTTGTGATATGATATTGTGATATTTCCCATGATATATTTAAAGCCGAAGAGTGGAGCAGAAAAGCTGATGCCACTCCACAACGGCACATACAAACACAGTATGTTTATATTTATAAATAAATATTTGTCGTTTACAGCCTTTTAAGTTTAACTTTGATCGCAACCTTTATTCAAAATGTGAAAAATTGTGAGGGAACTAGAAATTGTGGCACTAAGACCTTAGTAACACATGTAGGGGAGACTGGGGTTGGTTGTCACACTTCATACTCTTTGTGAATTGCTCATCACCAAAACATCTTTCCGTAGTCATTCCATTATTAAATGAAAGCTTAAGGTCTTTGCTTGAAATGGGCATCCCTTTAATTTTTTACAACTTACTGTAACATGATGTAGTTAACCATCAAAGACACTCTGACACATTGTGACCACTAATCCCATCCTGAGGTCTGTTGTCCCTGCAGTTATCAGTGGAGTTTCAGGGAAAGATAAATAAAAAAAATGTGTATCTTTTTAGTGTTTTTAAGATACAAACACCAGTTTTGAAATGCAAACCACGTCTGTAAGAGTGCTCATCCATGTCCCTTGTGTTTCAACTATGTATTTGAACCAGTACAGGTGATTGTTTGAATTATCCTCTGTAATCAGAAGTGAAATGAGGAATTTATTACTGGGAAAAAATAGCTTTCATTAAAGCCATTGTTTCATAACAATTCATTGTGAATATAACATGAAATGAAAGAGTGAGACTGGAATTGATTAATCTTTATCACAATATGACCAGGAAGTTTAGTCAACATATCAAACAGCCGAGGTTAAAGTCTGTCACTGTTAAGTAACAACGTTGTTTTATAATGAGGAACTAAAGTCACATTGTGGGTCTGGATCTCATCCCAGCTGACACTGAGCCAGAGGTGGAAAACACTTTGAACAAATAGCCAGACTATCTCTGTGACACATGTAGACAGATACAGCATCACGCTCACATTCACACCAGCAATTGACAGTTACCCACGCTGACATGGGGAGAACAGAAGGGCCAGCTGAAACCCTCCTGTGAGGCGACAGTGCTAACTACTGCGTCACTGTACTGCCGTTTTCAGGACTTAGCCAGTCATAAATTAGCGTCTTAGAATAGTTTTCTAACAGTTTGGAAAGTTATGTAGGCCAAAGCTGTGAGGAGGAGCATGTCTGAGCCTGACAAACCTGCAGCAGAATGTCCAGGTCACCCTTGGATCAGTTGTAAGGTTTAATGTGTAACCCTACACCTCCACTGACTGGACAGATTGACTTTATTTCACCAAGCAGACATGACAGTGGAATGTTTCATGTATCTTGGTGTCTGACCTCTACTCATTTCTTTTTTAAAGGGGAGACAGAAACACCATAATGGTCAGAGCTCATGTGTGTTTGACTACAATACGGCAGCTCATCGAAACAAAGATGATACCATGTATCAGTGTACACAGGAGCCTGGCGTGTTTGCATCGTGCTGTGGGTAAGATTGTTGTTCTTCATTGTGTATTATTAGAGACGTTTGTGAGTTGGGCACTAAAATCTAGTTTGAATGTTTAAATGTGCTACAATAATATTACAGGTTTACAACTGCTGCTTTTATTATAAATGGTTTGAGTGTGACTTATGTGAGCATCTCAGATAATTTATATTCCTGCCAGCTACATGCAAACATTATTCAGGATTAATGTTTAAACTAAAGTCCTTGTCTATAAATGATTTCCTGCCATCTCCACCAGGGAGGTTGTGTGTTCTACATGATTTCTCTTTATCATTGTTTGGACTCCACAGCTTCCTGAGGAAGAAGAGGACAAATCTGCATGACAGGCCTGTCCAAGCAGTTTGTCCTGGTCTTGATCTTTACTTGTCGCACAAGTCCTCCTTTATCTGGAACAGCGTCAATAATACTCCCCACAATGAACCAAGAATTACGAGGTGTAGAGTCATCCGCAATGAGCACAGTATCACCAGGAATGAAATTTTACCTCGCTCTGGTCCACTTCTGACCTTCTTGAAGCTGTGGCAGCTACTCCTTTGTCCATCTCTCCCAAAACAAATTGGACATATACTGTACTTATTTGCACCTGGAGGATGCAGTGCACTGCATCCTCCATGTCAAAGATACCAGATGGCAACGATGGTTGACCCTTGGGGAGCAGAAGGTGGTTGGAAGTCAAAGCTTCGAAGTCATCATCAGGATCAGTGGGTGCCTTTGTTATCGTTCGGCTATTCAAAATACGCTGTAAATATGTCAGCTGTTAATTTTGTAATGTTGTGCCTGAAGCCTTTTACTCAGGAAATATTCTTTTAGGCTTCCCAACACATCCCAAGTGTTTGTGTTTAAGTGTCTCTGGAGCTTTGATGGTTTTTAGCACCTCATTTGACAGGATTTCACCACATTGAACACGCTGTGCTTTTGGCTCGTCATCACAACCTGTCCTTATGAATCCAGATTTAATGTATTCAGAATCATTTTTCCTCACCACATATTTTGAGTTTCACATCATTTTTCTTTTTCAAAAACCGATCCGTTTTGTGTCACTGCATCGGAGGCAATGTTAGCGAGTTAACAGTAGCAAAACACGTCTCGAGCTGATGTGTCTCGTGTGGTGATATTCAAATATAGCTGGTCGCTGAAATTCTGCCTTTTCATTTGATGTTTTTTTATTTGTGTATAGTTTTGATCATATTTAGATATAAAAAGCTGGCTTTGTAAAATACAAACAAAAAAAAGTTTTGATCTAACCAATTTGCTCTACCTTCTCAGCCCTCTAGATGGCACTCCAAGGCCCACCAGTGGGCCTCGGCCCAGCTGAATGAGTTAGACAATGAACCCAAATTTCCCCATGGGTGTGTATGTGGGGAAGTATGTAGGTCGCTGTGGAAAAAAAATTATCCTTCAAATGCACGAAAAATGTTTAAATTTCACTACATCAAGGTCTGTTGCATCTTTATCAGCCTCTGATAGTACTCTTGATACTGATCTTTGACATTAGAACTGTTAAAACAAACTATCTGCAATACCTCTCAGAGTGTCTTTTGTAAAACTTTAAAGTTCACAGGTATATTTTTCTTCTAGGTGGAGTTCGGTGGAAGAGCAGCTTTAGACCAGCCCCTCTATTGACAGCTGCTCCTGCTCGTGCCCTCATAGATGAACCGATCAGCATTAAAGGACGTTTCCTGCCCCCACACAGTCCTGTCACAGTGTGTGCACAAATGCACAGTGATGATGGTGACCTGTGGGAGGCATTCGCCCATTATAACACAAATTCAGATGGCACTGTCAACTGTGAGTTACACTGAGTTTCATAGTACACTATATTTAGGTAGTTTGTTTATTTTTATTTCATTCAATTGACAAAATGTGTAATGCTGTTGTAATAATGTAATTACCACAGATGTATTAACTTGTTACAGATTAAATTGTAGACATAAAAAGGGTTCAAGTAAATGTTGGAAATTGCCATGAATTATTGTGAGATTAAAACAATTTTATTTCAGTGACCCGCCATTCTGGTAGTCTAGTGTTCACATCTCTTTTAATAAATAGTTACTCAAAATTAAAAGGAGATTTAAACTGCTAAAATAGCAACTGAGCTGAATCAGGTGTTAAGTTGTAACTAATTCTGAGCTGTAAAATTTGGTTGATGAAACAGTTCACCCCAACCTCATAAATACATATTTTTCCTCTTATCTGTAGTGTTGTTTGTCAATCTGGACTGTTTTGGTGTGAGTTGCCGAGTGTTGGAAATCAGCTGTGGAGATGTCTGCCTTCTCTCCAGTATAATGGAATAAGACGGCACTCGGCTTGTGGTGCTCAAAGCACCAAAAAATAACCTTGAAAAACAAACTAATCAATTGATAATTAATAACCCAGTAACTCTAGATAATCCACAGACCTTGTTGTGAGCAGTTTCATGTAGGACTATTTTTTTTTGTTGAACTGTCCTTTTAACATTGAATCTGTGTATCATGAAAACAACTGTTAGAAATTAAACTATTTGAACCATTTAGACTTTTATGCAGGCAGCTGCTGATCTTCTCTCCTCTCTTTCTTTCTGTCTCTTCAATAGTGACCAGGGATCATTCAGTCGGGGGTTCATATTTGGGCTGTGAGCCGATGGGACTGTTCTGGGGACTGCAGCCGGCTCCTGGTTCAAGAGAAGGTTTAAGGCAGGTGGTGAAAACAAGCTCACTCAGAGCTAAAGAAAATTTAAAACAAGTTTGTGGCATCAAACCTGACTGTGTGTCATCTTACACACTTGTAGCAAAGCTCAACATCTCTGCCAACCCTGTTACTAACTGTTATTGTTGCATTTCCTGACAGAAATGTGCTCTTTCTGACAGGCTGAGAAAGAAAAATGTAGAGACTCCATACGTAGTGCTCATGTCCTTACTGGAGGGCCACGTTTCACCCAGTGAGAGACAGAGCACCGAGCTGGCTGCTGTAACTACTGAGCGCTGCTACATGGCACCTGGTGTACAGAGAAAAGAGATTCGCCAGGATGGAGTTGTCGGGACGTTGTTTTTACCTCCCGGTGAGCACGAGATTTGAAGCATTCACATTTTAAGACTGCCCTGGACAAACTGTGTCCTCTGAACAGCACCTCCTGTACTGATTTCCTGCAGGCCCTGGTCCATTTCCAGCCATGCTGGACATGTTTGGAATGGGAGGAGGACTGCATGAGTACCGCTCCGCACTTTTTGCATCCAGAGGCTATGTTAGCTTGTCCCTTGCCTACTTCAATCACAAAGATTTGCCTGGCCCACAAGGCAAAATCAATGTTGGTGATTCATATTTCAAAGTAAGATGAGAGGCTTTAACCCATTATATGCTATGTTTTCTCTGCAAAATATATATGTCATTTAAACAAAGCTCAGATTTGTTTTGTCATTCCCTCAAAATGTTTTTTTTTTTTTTTTTTTTTGTTTGGACAGGCAGCATTCCACCTCCTTCAAGATCATCATCACGTCTGTGCCGACAAAGTTGGCATCATCGGCCTCTCCTTTGGAGGTTACATCACTCTTCGACTGGCCATTCAGAATGGTGTCAAAGTATGTCAGAAAGGTCTCTCTCTGTTATCTTTTTTTAAATTTACAGTTTGATTGACGCATAGTTCCAAGTACATGAAATACCACACTTGTTTGTTCAGCATGAATAGCTACAATAATACTGTAAACTAGGCCATACCCATTGGTAGCTTTGTCACTTTCTACCTACCTCTCCTCAATGCTTATGTGCAGTTTCACATAGATTGACCACGTCAGTGAGTAGAAAAACGTGGGACAGACAGAATGACTGACTGACTGACTGACTGACAGAATGACATACTGACAGTTTCCTTGATTATGTACAGCATACCATACCAAGACTTAGTCATACCAAAAATTAAAAAAAAAACAAAAAAAAAAACATTCGGCCACAGGGGGAGCCACAGCTATCGGTCGCCATTAGCCATTAGCCATTTCAAAGCATTTTTCTGTTGTTATAGCGCCACTCAGTTGCCAATTAGAGTTAAATTTCTCCAGTCACCTTGAGGCGTCCTGTTCTACATATCTACTAAGTTTAGTAAAAATCGATATGGCGGTTAGGCCTAGATATGAAATTAGCTCTCTAGCGCCCCCATTTTGTTTGATGGGGTCAATAATGGAGGGGTCCCCTCAGATTATGTGTGGGGTTAGGTTTGTTCCTCGTGAGGAGAGGCATCTCTGTGCAAAGTTTCATGTCTCTATGACATACGGGGCATACGATATGCCCATTCAAAGTTTGCAATTTCAGTCGGTTGCTATAGCGCCCCCCTTTGACCAATTGATGTAATATTGCTTCATTCGCATCCTCCCATGACCTTCTGCCACTGTGCCAAATTTCACATGGATTGACCAAGTCAGTGAGGAGAAAAATGTGGAACAGACACACCCAGAGTTTTCGTCATTATATAGTAAGATACTGTAATTTTGTTGCGTTACAACCTTTAATTTCAATCAGTTTTTATTTTTTGTAATGGACCTGCACAAAATAGTAAAAATTGAGATAGAAGAGAGATAAAAGAGAGAAGTGATATGAAAAAAAACACCTGAAAAGTGGTGCGTCCATATGTATCCATCCCCATTGCCATGACGCCCCTAAAAAAGACCTGCTGCTTCCAGTTACCTCCCACATTCTAGGAATCCTCTCAGGGAGCTCTTAACTTCGCCTAAAAGAAAACATTAGTAAGGAGTCCTGGCTTTGGAAAGTTCTCAGAGCAGCTCTGACCAAGGAAGGAACAGAAACTTTGACTTTGTGTGGTTGACCCCATTGCTAGGTATTACACATTCTCACATCTCTAACAGATGTGATGGGTTGTCGCCGACACGCCCTTATGTGAGCCTGTAAGGTGTGGACACCCAGTGGAAATGAAATGAACTGCTGACTGTGAAAGTGTTGTCATTGTTAGTGTGATCACTCTGCTGATGCAAGGTTGAGGCAGACTCAAGTCATCACAGCTGCAGTGCTGCATTTTCCCAGTTTTCCAAACATCTTAGTGTTGTGATCATTTTATTTCTAGCGTTCTAACATTATGTAGTTGGGTGGGAAATGTGTGCATATCCCTAATTAGATCGACCACAAAAATTAGTCCTGCACAAGCGTTTGGAAAATATCTCTGCGGCCTCTTTGTTTCTGTCATTTTCTCCTCTGCTTAGGAAACACTTAAGCCTCCTCTCTGCTCCTAACAGTGTTTAACCTTTGGAGCTCCTTTCAGGGCTATGCTGCTCTGTGAATTGCTTTTATCTTTACAAGGACCTAGTCTTATCTTTATGGGGAAATTCAAATTTCTTCACTAGGAGCAACTCTCAGTACTATCAATCAATCAATCAACTTTATTTGTAGAGCGCTTTTCCTGCATGGACATGCAACACAAAGTGCTTTGCAGAATTAAAAACAATTAACACAAGAAAGAAAAACAGTTACAAAGAAAGCCCCTCCCTCCCACCCTCCATACTACACACACACACACACACACACACACACACACACACACACACACACACACACACACACACACAAACACACACACACACACACACACACACACACACAATCTCACACACAACAGGGAGACATGGCATGGCACTGAGGATCAAGGAAACGCCACCTTTGGGGTCGTCCACACTGGGAGGAGCAGCAGGCCGTGCCATCGGGGGGACCAGCACCCAGGCCCCCGACTCCGACAGACAGGTGGACCCCCACATCGAAGGGAGGAACCACCAGCCGGCCGGGCCGAAGGGACCCAAGGACAGCACCCCCACTAGCAGGCCTGACACAGCTCCCAGTGTGGAGGACCCCCTGAGGAAACACTGGAGTTAAAAGCTGAAGACTAAAAGCATAAAATAGGACTAAAAGAATAAACAAAATAAAATAATACAGTACCAAAAATAAAATACGTAAGATTATAAATAAAATAGAATAAATAAAGTACCAGTGATAAATAAAAACAGAAAATTATTAAGATTAATATCATCTTAAAAAGCAAGATAAAAGCAGCAACATAAAATACGACAGAACCAGATAAGAACATAAGAAGAGTTCAAAATATTAGTTAAAAGCCTGATTAAAAAGGTGTGTCTTTAATCTTCTTTTAAAAATATCAACAGTCTCTGCAGTCCTGAGGCTCTCCGGCAGGCTGTTCCACAGGTGGGGGCCATAGTGGCTAAATGCTGCCTCACCATGTGTTTTGTTCTGGGTTTTGGTATGGTTAAAAGGCCAGTGCCGGAGGACCTCAGGGTCCGCGAGGGTTGATATGGTAAAAGCAGATCAGATAAATAAGAGGGTGCAAGGCCGTTAAGACATTTAAAAACCAGTAAGAGAATCTTAAAATCGATCCTGAAGCAGACGGGGAGCCAATGCAGCGACTCTAAAACCGGTGTAATGTGCTCCCGCCCTCTGGTCCTCGTCAGCACACGTGCGGCTGAGTTTTGTAATAATTGGAGATTTAAAATACTCTTTTTGGGAAGACCAGAGAGCAGGGCATTACAGTAATCTAAGCGACAGGAGATAAAAGCATGCATTAGCACCTCCGTACTAGCCTGAGAGAGAAACGGGCGGACTCTGGCTATGTTCCTAAGGTGATAAAAACCTTTTTTCGTTATATTTTTGATATGTGGGATAAAATTCAGCTCAGAATCAAAAGTCACGCCCAATTTTTTTACTGATTGGGTTGGTTTAAGATCCTGTAGTTTTGGTAAAAGTTTCTCTCTCTGGCCTTCAGGACCTATAACTAAAACCTCAGTTTTGTCCTGGTTGAGCTGTAGGAAATTCTCTGCCATCCATGACTTGATGTCTATAATGCAGTTAAAAAGGGTATCAATTGGCCCTGTGTCATCAGGAGACACGGCGATGTATAGCTGTGTATCATCGGCATAACTATGGAAGCTGATGCCGTGTCTCCTGATGACGTCCCCAAGGGGAAGCATGTAAAGATTAAAGAGAAGTGGACCTAAAATTGAGCCTTGGGGAACCCCACATCCAATTTCATGAATTCCTGAGGAACATGTATCCATACTTACATAAAAGCATCGGTCTGTGCTTTGTAGCTTTGTGAATACAGCCCCTGCTCTGAAAGTTCTCAGAATCTGCAGAATACTTTGGCAAGGCACTATTTAGTATATGCAACGGCACAGAAAGTTTGGTGGGTTCACAATGACATTAAACAATTAATTTTCTCCCCTCCAGCCATCCTGCTTGATTTGTATCAACAGCCCACTAGGAAGTACTGTCACGCTCTCAGATGGAGGAGACAGGATTATTGAAAGGTAAATGGCAATTAAAGATGCAACTTGTAAGATATTATTTGCAAGACATCACAGTGGGATTATTGCAGGAATCCCTCTAATCTGATCAGGTCTAGTATTGAGTGTAAAGTTTACTGACTACAGCACTACACTGCTTAAAAAACTTGAGGGAACACTAAATCGTCAGAGTGTAACACCAAGTCAGCTAAACTTTAGGGATATCAGGAAGCACAAGTGATTATGAATCAGTTTCAGCTGCTTCGGTGCAAATGAAAGTGACAACAGGAGCAATGGAGAGGCAAAAGTAAGACAACCCCCAAAAAAGGAATGGTTTTACATGTGGTGGCCACAGATCTTCCCTGATTGATTCTTCTCTAGTTTTGTGTTCTGCTAGTGTCCTACTGGCAGCATAAGGTGGTACCTGCAGCCCAATCAGGTTGCACAGGTAGACCAGCTCCTCCAGAGTGGCACATTATTAAGTGTGGCCGCAAGAAGTTTTGCTGTGTCCCCTAGCACATTCCGGAGGAAATACCAGGAGACTGGCTGTTACAGGAGGAGAGCTGGACAGGGCTGTAGAAGGGCATCAACCCAGCAGCAGGATCGGTATCTGCTCCTTTGTGTGAGGAGGAACAGGAGGAGCACTGCAAGAGCCCTAAAATGACTTCCAGCAGGCTACTGGTGTGCATGTTTCTGACCAAACTGGTCAGAAACAAACTCCATGAGGGTAGCATGAGGGCTCGACGTCCTCTAGTGGGATCTGTACTCACAGCCCCCTGCAGTTCAATTGCCATTCACCAAAGAAAACAAGGATTAACTACTGGCACCCTGTTCTCTTCACAGATGAGAGCAGGTTCACACTGAGCACATGTAACAGGCTTGATAGAATCTGGAGACGCCGTGGTGAACATTATGCTGCCTGTAACATCATCCAACACGACCAGTTTGGCGGTGGGTCAGTGATGGTTTGGGGAGGCATATCCTTGGAGGGTCACACAGACCTCCATGTCATAGCCAGTGGTACCCTGACTGCTATGAGGTACCCGGATAAAATCCTCAGAGCGATTTCACAGACCTTACACTGCTGCAGCGGGCCGTGGGTTCCTCCTGCTGCAGTAGGCCCTGTCTCATGCCATTGACTGGCCCTCTTGTTCCCCAGACCTAAATCCAATTGAGCACCTATGGGAAATTATATTTCAGTGCATCCAATGCTGCCAAGTACCACCACAGACTGTCCAGGAGCTCACTGATGCCCTGATCCAGGTCAAGGAGGAGATCCCCCATGATGCTATCCGCCAACGTGATTTTGAATCCATCCCTCAGTGGGTTGATGATTTTGGTTTCCATTGACTGTTGTTACATCATTTTGTTCCTAACAAATTATACAATGTACATCAGTAAAGATTTCCAACTTGAGTAATTCATGTTCCCTTCATTTTTTTGAGCAGTATAGTTTTAGTATTGTAGACTAACAGTTCCTTGTCGGTTTCATTGTGAGTTGAGAAGCAGAAAAGGTTTTTTTCAACAAATTTCCCAAAAAGCAATTAAAAAATGATATGAGATGTGGTTTCCTCTGTCAACTTGTCCTTACAGTAGCGAGAAATATTGGACATATGATGATCAAGGATATGTGAGTTTCAGGGACATCTCCTTGCCCACAAACTTTAACCCTGAGACTATAGTGAAGGTAAGTATGAAACAGTCAGTGTTCACATGAATATTTTCTATAAATGAACACATTAATTAATTTATTTATGTATGTTATTTATTCATTTTTTTGCAGTTAGAGCACCTCGCCTGTCCATTAATGTACATAGTGGGTGAAGATGACCTGAGTGCTTCAAGCATGGAGACCGCAGAAGTGGTAGGTCGTCTTATTTTACTGTTTGTTTTTTTCCACACTATCACAAAGTATTGATGTTAGGAAGCTTTTATAAAGTAGTCGTGGATTGCAAAACCATGGAACCACTGAATTTCCCCTTGGGGATGAATAAAGTTATGCTTATTCTTATTCTGATTCTGATTCTTGTGTTCATGGTATTTAGTTTTGTGTGGTCTGCATCAAGTCAAACATTTGAGCAGTCAAAAACACATTCACTTGAGTTGTAAATGAAACAATATTTGAATTTGTTAGCTGTGATAATAAAATAATACGATTAAAGAGAAATAACTATTTATGTCCAATGGTTTAGCTTAGTTTGCCACATATTTTAAAATTTACCAGCCATAACTTTACCTCAGCAGTAGAGGGAGGAGCAGAGAGGACAGGAGGACTGAGACTGACTGATGACTGTGTTCTTTATTCTTTCTAAACTTCACCCAGTATTGTGATGTCAGGAATACTGTATGGTTTATTTCATTGACATTTTAGATTTGTTTCCAGTGAGATATTACCTTAATATTGTGACATTGCTGTTTTAGTATTACTGTTGTTGCTCTATCAACATTTAGTCACAAAATATGCAGTTTTAATCCTGTCCTGGGAATAATGGGAAAGAATTTCACTTTTACAATTTCAACAATTTGTGTCCTCAGTTACCAAACATTTACTGAGTGTTGTTTAAAGAAAAGGTGATGTAACACAAGGGTAAACATGTTGCTGTCCCAACTTTTTTAGAATCAGAAAATTGTGTCAGATGCAGCACCAAGATCCAATAAGACAAGCACAGAGACGAGTCCTTTGTTTGAAGCAATCAGAGAGTCATTTGTAAGTCATTTGTTTACCAGTGCTGTCTCTGTGCTGTGATGCACTCTAAATCCTGACTGATAATCCTCAAACTATTTTTATGTAGAAAGTCACACAACTGGTTTGTGACTACTTTCTGAAGGAAAGAGAGAAAGCAAAGATCAGAAGTAGGTCTGTAGTTGGCTAAAACCCCTATATCAAGAATGGGCTTTTTAAGAAGAGATTTTATTACAGTTAGATAACTGTGCTACAAAGTGTATTACTAAAAGACATATTTGTCATATTTAATGAGAAGATACCACAATGTAGCTTATCTAACTCGCTAACTTAAAAAGATAGGGCAGCAATCATCAGGAGGGTCATAGCCCCCCTGATACAATTACTTATATTAGGCCACAATACAAGATGTTAGTTGTTGTTATAGCTCTGTTTTATTGATCGTCAGATGGAGGAGACCCTGAAGGCTGCAGGAAAATCCCATCTGTTCACCCGTGTGTCGTACCCCGATGCTGGTCATCTAATTGAGCCGCCTTACGCACCAAATGCAAGAGTGTCCCTGTGGAGCGTCAAACCCAAAAAAAGTGAGCCCTGTCTCAGAGCTGCATTTTATGTTTAGCCAAATCCTTTGTTAATACCTGTTGTAATTACATTTTCACTTTGAGACTGGTCATTGTAGTATAGAACATGTAAATATAATGGAAAGTAAAAATAATCTTAACACTTTCCTGCTTTGTTTCTCCTGCAGTGTTCACTCTGTGGGGAGGTCACCCTGCAGCCCACGCTGCTGCCCAGGAAGATGCCTGGAAAAAGGTCCTGGATTTTATGGAAACTAATCTGAGACGATGAATCATGACATATCTTATCATGTATGCAACTGTGAAATGCCTCATGTATCTGGGTTTTACATTCAGAGTACTGAGGATGAAAATAGAATTGTTTTTAGATGAAAAGGACTTCCACGAACTAATAAGTAAAAACCTCAGAGACAATCTGAATGGTGCCTTTCTCACAAACTTGACTCTGTCGCTCCACTTACAACCAGAAAATGCAATTGAATGAAGTCAGTGCCATGGTTTTCAGTGGACACCTCAGTGGACATGTAGCTGGGGTATAACTTAACAGTAGACTTTTCACCTTGTGGGTCAGAAGGTTAAGGGAGCACTCTCAGCTGCTATGACAGCATGTTTTTCTCACCTTTTTAACATCAATATAACAATCCAGGGGTTCTGTTTGATGCTGTTGTTAATCTCACACAGAATACCCCTGCCAATAGCCTGCCATTTAATGCTGCTGATTTTCTGAAATTCCTCGCAATACAATTGATTCAGAGATAAAATTACTGGTCAATACTCCTCTCAGAATGACAGCTATATACACTCCAATACTTTGATCGATGCAGACACTGAGACTCAGACCATCTGGACCCTTTAAAAATTTGAAATAATCTCACCTGAGGACTTTATAATTTGGTAACTGCTTCAAAACCTACTACCTGCATATTATACCCTCCCTATATCTTCTGATCTTTTCAAGGAAGTGCTTCCTGGATTAATTAGTCACATTCTTGAAATTATCAACAAGTCACTTTCCATGGGCTCTGTGCCCTCACCTTTTAAAACTGCCATTATTCAATTGCTGCTGCAAAACCTAAATTCTAAACGGTTATAGAACTATTTCCAATCCTCCTCTCATTTCGAAATTACTTCACAAAAGCTTCCGCTGATCGTCTTACTGCCTACTTACTCAACAACAATCATTTTGTTCAATTTCAGTCTCATTCCAGTAAGACTGCCTCGGCCAGAGTAGTCACTCGATGTGTTTACATGGATCCTTATATCCCACTAGTAATCAAAATAATAGCCTGATCTGAATAAAATAGCCTGAGTCGATGTAACCACGTCAAACAAAAGAGACTGGCCTATTTTAGATGATCCTTAATTAAACAGCTCTCTTCTTGTGTTTGGTGATAAAGTCATGTTTATATGGTGAAAAGATACTGATTGCTCATTTATTGTGGACCAAGCAAACAAAGCATAAAGAACATATGTTTAAAGTTCAAAAAAGTTGCGTTTATCCTAGTCCCCCCCATGACGTCAGAGCTCTCGGTTTAGTCCAAGGGATGGCCCTCTGCATAAAGCCAGGCTCTGCCCTTAGCCCCATCTGTTGCCACACTCCAACCAAGCAGACTATAAAGTGGAGAAGTCACGGCACCATATTGCCTCATATTACTGTAGTACAACACATGCACAGTAAAATCCTGTCTTCACTTTGCTGAATGTTCAATAGCTGGTGCACTATCAGAGAACATGGGGATGATTAATTCATCTCATTATGGCGTCTGCAGTCTGAAATATATCAAAAAAGATATGGGTGAGAATTACAATTCTGCATTTGCTAAAAAGAGCTTCAATTAAAGACCAAACACAGATGCCTTCCATATGAAAACCTTCCACTGCATATCGGCCGCCATCCATTCGAGCATATCCAATAAGTTCTGTCAGGCCAAGCGCACCCAAGGAGGCTAAAAATAGTGCACCTAAAAGAGCACCTGAGCAGACACCATCTATTAATTTCTAATGCTGTCTGCTGTAACCCTCCAACACTGCAGCTCCAGGTACGCTGTGCATGTGTGATACCTCCCATGGGGTAAGAGAGTTTGTCCCACCCTCTTTTGAATAGCCTTGACACTAACCAGAAAGTGAAAACAACTACAGGTACAGATTCAAGACAAAGGAATTTATAATTCACAAAATGACAAAACTAAATGTAAATTAAAATGTGCAGACTTTGTGTGTTGTCAAAGTGCTAATAAATACATTTTTAATTAAACAGACTGGTTGTTGTATGTAATATTTTTGACTGCAAACAAAAGGTAGCTGAACATGTGGTAATAGGGTGGGTGAGTATATGAATCATTCGACCTTTTGTTTGGCTGTGGACACGGCCATCACTGCATTTAAGGACTAAATTGGGGTTATTATAGAGCAGGGCAAGTGAACAGTCAGTGAATGAAAGAGAAACTTTGGGTTAGGTCTATCCACCTTATTCCTAGCCCCTTGCATGAATTATGTGTGCAACTTGAGAGGCTAAACCGGAACCAGTGCTCTCCAGTGGTAACAGTTAGCTAACGGTACACAAATCCAATTTTCTTGAGCGATTAGGAAATAAAACAAAGAACACATCTCCTGTTACGTTTCAAGAGGGATAATGTGGTCAAACCTCTGCCATCTTAAAGCAATAGTTCTCCTTTTTTAACCAAGCATGTTAGCGATAAGCTGCCCTTGTTCCATTAACAACTAATTATCAAGCAAGGAATCTCTGTCTGTCTGTCCATCTGTCTTTCTGTATGTCCTTCGCATATCTCAAGAATCGTTCATCCGATCTACTTCACATTTGGTAGATGTCTTGCTGGGGATCCAAGGTAGTGCATTGTCAAAATTCAGTGCAACCTGCAACACATTCAGTGCTAATAAACTTTAAATAAACACGCAAACAGCACTCACTGTGTCCACTGTTGCGTTTGAGTACCTGTGATCTTTGGTCTATTTCTGTGCCATACTAACCTATAACCAGGGGTGAAAGAGGGCTGCTACAGTCTGGTACTCTACAACTGAAACATTAAGGACTGGTGTGCAGTACCAGAAAGAGCAGACAGCAACTGCCTGCCTAAAGCAATTTGTCAATGTTGGAAAAATATTCACAGATTCAAACTTCCCAGATCAATATCTTGGTAAAGGTAGCTTATCTCCCCGTTCATGATAACAGTACATGGGCTGATTTTTTATGTAACTCATCAGATTACATTTAATAAAGGCTTAATGTTATGTGTATTTAAGGGCGTATGAGTTAGAGGTGGATGTCATATGTTGACAAGCCATTGTCATCGATGTTGGTTAGGTAACCTAACTGGTGTATAGAATGCACAATTGACTTGAAAGGACATAATTTACTCCACTTTTATAGCATAATTTCTCACCATGGTCAGTTAGCCTGCCCTGCAGGAGTGCTGTGTTTACATGGCAACTCGCACAGTACTTGAAAACTAGCACCACCACTAGCCATCAGCTAGTCTTGGCATGAGTTGCCATGTAAATTACGTCTTTTCAAGTCAATTTTGCTTGCCGCGGCTTCAGGGCACTTGGATTACGACAAACGAGCCATTCTGACGTTTTTGAAATGCATTAGCGGAGTTTTATTAAATTTTCAAAGTGTGGGTTCCATGCACTTCAAGTGTATGGAAAAATCTGGCTGGCTGTTATCCTCCAATAGCCCGAATGAGTTTTGTAGATTAAAAAACTACACTTTACTTCTTGTCGGCATGAAGGTGAGTAAGCTCTGTCTGTATTTTTATTCTAAAGTGGCCATTTCTTTTAAGGGTGGGGGGAGTGTAATGGTGTCACTGTGACCTGGGATGGGAACTGTGGACACACTGTAGGGAATGGCTGCACCCTGCAGCATAGGGGGACTTCACAGCGCTTGGACCAGCATGCTTCCCCGGTTCCCCCATCTCTAAACTTGACAAGGCCAGACCAGTGCTAAAGGTCAGACCCCATGGGAGGTCTCAGAACCTGGGAAAGCTAAGCTGTATAAACGACTTTTTAAATCATTTTGTTTGTGTCTGTGTCAGTCATTGTCTTGTTAGTTTTGCAGATTTCATTAGAACAGTTCAGTGACAGTGTTTCCAGGGAGTGGGAGTGTTTAAGGAGATTGTCTTTACTGGATGCAATCTGTGTGTGCCCTGTAAGTACTGGTAGTGTGGTGGTGTAGTGCGATGAGTATCTGCAGTGCATTTTCTTGTGTGTGGTGCCCTTAGGGAATGGGGTGGCCTTGGGAGGCACTGACAATGTGATAAATACTGATGCCACACAGTCATAACAAGGGCGGCATCTGAGAAGGGAGAGAAGACTTAAACTTTCCTGGTTATACCTGATTGGCAGCTGTATGAATTAATTGTAACTAAGGTTTATCTGTGTAAATAAGTCCTGTCCTACTCCTTTTTGCTGTTTAATTACAGACAAGCCTATATTGGACACCTAATCTAAGTTTATTACTCTATCTATCGATCTATCTATTCATCTAATAATTTATCTTAAGTGAGAACTTTCTCTGCCGACAGGACAGTCAATAAGTATGAGGAATGATGCAAGACGTGGCTTAAAGCTGCAGACACACCCACAGTGGGAATGAGCTTTACCTCAACCAGTTACATTCAACTGCTGTCAGTAAAATGAATGTAAACAGAGACTAACACACCATGAAACTTACAAGCACTTTTACTTATACCTTAATTGTATTTTGCTTATACTCGTGAACTGTAACTTAAATACAGTTTTGATTGCTGGATTTAATTGTAACAGAATCTGTTTATATTGCAGTATTACTACTTTTTACATAAGTAAAGGGCACTTTGACACAGTCACAGGAAATGGGAAAAATCAACATTATTCATTACTTAGCCTGTCATAAAGCAAAGTCTTACAACTGCTTTCAAATAGATAATTGAGGGTTATGCAGAGCATTGTTCTGTGTTTCATTTCCGAGGCTGACAAATTGTTACAGCCGGTTCAACAAGTCATCCAGGTTCAATGGCAAATACACCATTGTGGATCAGAGCTCCTAAAAGTTTGACAGCAACACAGCGGGTCATAGAATTGAAGATGATACCATGCATCAGTGTACACAGGAGCCTGGCATGTTTGTGGTGTGCTGTGGGTAAGAATATTGTTCTTTGTTGTCTTTTTATGGGACATTGGAGAGCTTTTGTGTAAATCAAACAATGAAATCTACTTTGACTGAGTAAATGTGTTACAATAATACTGCAGGTCTACAACTGCTGCCTTTATATGAAGGTCTGAGTGTGATGTTTGTGACTGTCTTATAATTTAGTTTTCCCTATAGCCACTGCTGTTATACGTGTAAATAATCACAAAACATTTTCTAGAAATCATGCAAAAAATATTCTAGCAAGAAATATTCAGGCTGAAGAGATGCCGACTCAGATAACTCTGTCATCCTGATGCTTTTAGACCTGTCAGCTGCCTTCGATACAGTTGACCACGCGATCCTGTTACACCGCCTCGAGCAGTCTGTGGGCATTACAGGCTCTGCCCTTAGCTGGTTCAGGCCTTATCTGAAAAGATCAGACTTTTTCTGTACAGTCAGGTCACTTTTCCTCTGCTGCAGCCCCACTGACCTGCGGAGTCCCCCAAGGCTCCATCTTGGGCCCTGTTCTTTTATTGTTGTATATGCTGCCTCTAGGTGATGTTTTTAGAAAGCACAAGATTTCACTCCATTGTTTTGCTGATGACGTCCAGATTTACCTGCCATTAAGGTCTTTAAGCAAGGATGCAATGCAACCTCTACTGGATTGTTTGAGTGATGTCAAATCTTGGTTGAGCTCTAATTTCTTAAATCTTAATGAGTCCAAGACAGACGTTATCCTGTTTGGAGGCCACATGTCCCCATGCAGCTCCGCAGATTTCCTGGGCCCCCTGAACCCCAACATTTGTTCCTCTGTAAAGAATCTCGGGGTGGTTTTTGATAGCCAATTCAAATTTGACCAACAGATCAGTGCTGTTGTCAAAACTAGCTTTTTCCAGCTACGTCTTCTAGCCAAAACCAAGCACTATTTCTCAGCTGCAGACTTCAAAAGGGTGATCCATGCCTTCATAACCACCAGATTAGATTACTGTAACTCCCTTTATGTTGGCCTGGATCAGTCCTCCCTCAAATGTCTACAGCTCGCCCAGAACGCTGCTGCTCGCCTCCTCATGGGCAAGAAAAAGGACGACCACATTTCACCAGTCTTAGCCTCCCTCCACTGGCCCCTGGTACGTTTTCGTATTGATTTTAAAGTCCTTTTAATTATTTTTAAAGCCCTCAACGGTCTGCCCCCTCTGTACCTCTCTGAGCTCTTTTTGCGCCACCCCCCAGGCTCTTGAACAGCCTCCCCCTTCACATTTGATCTTCCCAGTCCCTTGAGACTTTTAAATCCTCCCTAAAAACCTTTCTCTTCCTCCTGGCATATCATTCAGCCTGAGCACGATGATCTCAAGTTTTTTTTGTTTTAATTGCTATTTTAATGTTTGCACTGTTTGTTCTGTCTTCTTATCGTTTTCTACATCAATTCTATTTTTGTTATTAATGTTGTTTTAACTCTGTACCCCCCAATGTGCAGCACTTTGGTCGACTGCTGTTGTTTTAAATTTGCTCTAGAAATAAATCCTGACTTGACTTGACTTGACTTCAAACATCTATAAATTAATTCCTACCATCTCCACAAAGGAAGTTGTGTTTTCTGCACCCTGTCTCGTTATGATTGTTTGTAAGATAGCAGCTCAAAAACCTGTCAAGAGATACCTGTGGAACAATTGCACATATCTCAAGAAATAGCATTAAAAAACACTCTCGCTATTGTGTCATGAACTACTGCTCTAAAAACTGTCTTCTCATTGACTATAATTATGTATATTTTGGTACAGAAATATACAGTTCAGTAGTAAAGGAGGGTGACTCAGGTCAGGTCATGATTGGCTATTAACTGTGAGATTCCCAGCTCCTACTGGCCACGTGTTGATGCTGCACAATTAATTGAATAATAATACCGCTCACGAATTTGGCCTTCTATAATTAAATTAATGTGACTGACTGTGATATTGACATTTAACACGTGTGCTCCGTCCATAAAACCCTCTGACCCATATTAAATCAAGCGCTCTCTAAACGTACAGCCATGACAGAGTCCAGTCCAGAGTGGAGGGGTAATATACAACCAAGAGCAGATGGGCAAACTGAAAACCAAATGTCTGAAGTGGGAGGCGAAGAACTCCCTCAAAATGAATCACCAGCCATTGTTTGGGAGTATTTTGGGTTTAGGTTGAAAAATGTTAAGCAAGTTCACAAGACTTGAGGACGCCGTTGGCTTAGTGGTAGAGCAGGCGCCCCATGTACAAGGCTGTTGCCGCAGCGGCCCGGGTTTGACTTCAGCCTGTGGCCCTTTGCTGCATGTCACTCCCTCTCTCTCTCCCCATTCACACTCATCTGTCCTATCAATTAAAGGCTTAAAAATGCCCCAAAAATATCTTAAAAAAAAAAAAAAGTTCACGAGACTTGTGTCTGTACCACAGGGCAACACAGTAAACTACAAGACAATAAACATATGAAGACCAGGAAAAATAATTGCTAATGTAAAAAAAAATAAAAAATCGTGATTTTCATTTCAGTCAAAATCCTGTAGCCCTATAGCTTTAATTTAGACAATGAACCTAAATTTGCTCCTGCTGGATGTGTATGTGGGAAGGAATATAGGTTGCTGTGGAAAAAAATCATCCTTCAATGTATGAAAAATGTTTAAGATTCTCTACATCGAGGAATATTGGATCTTTATCAGCTTCTGATAGTACTCTTGATACTGATCTTTGACATTAGAGCATTTAAAACAAATTATTTGTATATTTTTCTTCTAGGTGGAGTTCGGTGGAAGAGCAGCATTAGACCAGCCCCTCTATTGACAGCTGCTCCTGCTCGTGCCCTCATAGATGAACCGATCAGCATTAAAGGACGTTTCCTGCACCCACACAGTCCTGTCACAGTGTGTGCACAAATGCACAGTGATGATGGTGACCTGTGGGAGGCATTCGCCCATTATAACACAAATTCAGATGGCACTGTCAACTGTGAGTCACGCTGAGTTTTCTAGTACAGTATATTACCTGTTGGATTATATGTAATGCTGTTGTAATAACTTAATTACTCCAGATGTAATGTATTAACTTGTTACAATTTGTAAAAGAAAACACAATAGTCACATTGTAGACGTAAAAGACGGATTCAAATAGAACTCCATAAATTAGAGTGAGATAAAAACTTAATTATTACAACAACCCCACCATTTGTTTTGCAGCAGGTATTTTAGTGTTCACAACCACTAAAAGAGCAATTGAGCTGAATCAAGTGTTTATTTTTTCTTGTCCTTCCTTGGTGGGACTCATCCTACCAAGGAGGGATCCTTTTGAGAAACACCTACAGACTACACTGATGGGTGCCACCACCTACTCACCTCAGATGCAATACAGCAATACTCACAACAAAACTGTGCAATCTGAAAGAAAAGTTACGTATACAAGACGAACTACAACCAATAAACAATCCAGTTGGTTTAACAATAACATCAGAATAAGTACAAAAAAACAGCTATAAGGGTAATGCCGGCTCAAAAGGCCACAACAAAAATGGAGACACCATGGCAAAGTTGAACAAGATATTTATTTAATCATATTAAACTAAATCAGGCGAAAATAGACCAAATTAAAGATGAAATGAATATTTACAGTGTGCAGTGGTGTCAGTAGTGTGTGTGGTGCATGAGCATAAAGTGTGCGGAAGTGCTGTAAAGGTGCACAAAAGCAAATCAGAACTAAAGCTACATAACCAGACCAAAGCAAGGTGGAGGTTCAGCCAGAGAGACCTCTACTAGCTGCACACAGGCTTATAACCTCAACAGTCTCAGGTGTTCTCAGCTGCCCTAACAATCCCATGCTTGTGGGGAGAGAGCACACAGACAGATAAAACAAAAAAACATCAGCAGGTTAACCATCTCTGATATTGGGTATTGGGATCACTCAGATAGGCAGGACAGCAAGGTTTCCACATGCACTGTGCTCAGCGAATGGATCAGATCAAAGCTGTAACAACGAGCCACAACAGGGAAGAGGACAGGATCCAAAAGAATAAGCAAGGGCCATCAAGGGCCTTATATAATCTGGTGCTGATATGGGGGGTTGTTGGGGGAGGAGGCAGGCCTGGGGCTACTTTCACTAGCACAACATGCTTATACTGAAAAACACTGTATTAAAGGAGCACCTCATCACACCACCACCACGGAGTTATTCCTTCTCCATCTAAGGAAATGCAAATTTCCCTACATTATAGTAGAGATGATCACAAGAGATGGCACAATCTATGAGCCTTACCACCCAAGAAGATTGGGCATTATTCCTTATTGTCTTGTTGGAATTAATAAACTTCTCTGTCTTGGAATGGTTGTTGTTTGATTACGGCCGGGATCAAACACAGGAAAGCTTCAAAACCCAAACCACGAGTCTGGTTCCTGATTGGGTATCAGGGACATCTCCGCATGTCTGCGTCATTACTATAGCTGGTGCAAATCGAATGGTGTACCTGGCAACTTCCAATGGACTTGTTGACTTGTTCAACCTGTAGTCTCTCTGTGAAGTGCAACATTTCATTAATGATGTAATGAGCCTTCATGAGCTCCGGTGGATATTCAGCTAAACGAAAGAGACACTTGGAAGATGGTAGTCAGGTAGGCCAAAGCATTTCCCTTCTCCTCTCCCTCTTTTAGGAAGACAAGGCACAGGTTGTCTTGTCTGTTTCTGTCCTCAAGAGACACAAATTTGGTTTCAGGCTGGTTCAGTTTTTCGTTTTGTTGCACTGTGGTGTCTTTATCCATACCTGCAGTGTTCTGCAATGGGTAGGTTTATGACTCAAAAGCAGCACCAATATCAGACATGACAGTTTATAATAAACTTTAATGCACCACTTTGATAAACACAGGATGAGCAGACAGTTGAAACAACTAGGAGAGTCAGTATCTTGGCTTGGAGCTTTCCAAGCCTTCCTCTTGGCAACTCACCAAAGCTGAAAGCAGGTAAGTGGCCAGTGCCTGCCGGACACACGCAGCTGACATTTTAACTATGTGCAACAGTACCATGAGGGAGCAGGCAAAAGGTGATGTCAGACAAGCAGAGAATCCGAAACCAGGAAAACACACAAGGAAAGCCAACACACCTGTGTTGAGCCAGCAGTAGGTAACGTGGCTCTGGCAAAAAATCAATCATCCAGTGGTGACGATGAGAGGATTCCACAGTGCACATACAAAGGTGGAATGTACAGCCATGTGCCAAGGTAATTAGCAGCACAGGAAACCACAGGCAGCAGAACAGGTTAACTCTCTAGGGAGAGTGTTGGTTTCTACACAGTCACGGGGAACAGGCAAACACAAACCAGGAGGGCAGAAGCACAGGTCTTGGTCAAGGATAGAAGGCTGAGTGGTTTCTTGGGAGCAGACAAAGCTATCATTGGATATCATCGGCATGTTTGTAAAGGGTCTCTTGTATGGTACCCAGAACTTTCTTTGGAATTCTATTCAGCTTGACTTTTTTAAGGTTCTTTCAAGATAGCTAACTGTCAGCAGGGATGCAGGTAGTGTTGTCACCATCCATTTATGGTTTGTCAGCTGTCTGACGAACCATAAATGGATGGTGCTTGATCATGCTTTGAGCACCACAAGCCAAATGCCATCTGGTTCCATTATATTTGAGAGAAAGCAGACAGCTTTACAGCTGATATCTCCAACATTCAGCAACTCACGCCAAAACAACTGATAAATATCAGTAAGAGGAAAAATATATATTTTTGATTTTGGGATGAACTCTCCTTTTAACACTGAATCTGTGTATCATGAAAACAACTTTTAGAATAAGACTCTTTGAACCATTTAGACTTTTATGCAGGCAGCTGCTGATCTTCTCGCCTCTCTTTCTTTCTGTCTCTTCAATAGTGACCAGGGATCATTCAGTCAGGGGTTCATATTTGGGCTGTGAGCCGATGGGACTGTTCTGGGGACTGCAGCCGGCTCCTGGTTCAAGAGAAGGTTTAAGGCAGGTGGTGAAAACAAGCTCACTCAGAGCTAAAGAAAATGTAAAACAAGTTTGTGGCATCAAACCTGACTGTGTGTTATCTTACACACTTGTAGCAAAGCTCAACATCTCCGCCAACCCTATTACTGTTATTGTTGCATTTCCTGACAGAAATGTGCTCTTTCTGACAGGCTGAGAAAGAAAAATGTAGAGACTCCATACGTAGTGCTCATGTCCTTACTGGAGGGCCACGTTTCACCCAGTGAGAGACAGAGCACCGAGCTGGCTGCTGTAACTACTGAGCGCTGCTACATGGCACCTGGTGTACAGAGAAAAGAGATTCGCCAGGATGGAGTTGTCGGGACGTTGTTTTTACCTCCCGGTGAGCACAAGATTTGAAGCATTCACTCACGCATTTTAAGACTGCCCTGGACAAACTGTGTCCTCTGAACAGCACCTACTGTACTGATTTCTTGTAGGCTCTGGCCCATTTCCAGCCATGCTGGACATGTGGGGAATGGGAGGAGGACTGGTGGAGTACCGCTCCGCACTTTTTGCATCCAGGGGCTATGCTAGCTTGTCCCTTACCTACCTGAATCACAAAGATTTGCCTGGCCTGCGAAGCCGTATCAATGTTGGTGATCCATATTTCAAAGTAAGATGAGAGGCTTTACCTTAGCCTATGCTATGTTCTCCCTGCAACATGTGCACGTCTCACTTAAATAAAACTCACATTTACTTTAATGACTATGTCATTACCTCAAAATATCCTTTGTTTGTTGGTTTGTTTGTTTGTTTGTTTTATTTGCACAGTCAGCATATCACCTACTTCAAGATCATCGTCAGATATGTGCCGACAGAATCGGGATTATCGGTCTCTCCTATGGAGTCTACATGACTCTTCGAATGGGCACTCAGCTTGGTGTCAAAGTATGTCAGAAAGGTCTCTCACTGTCATCTTTTTCTAAATCTGCAGTTTGAACAATGTATAGCTCTATGTACATGGATTATCACACCTGTTTCTTGAGAATGAATAGTCATAAAAATACTGTAAATATAGTATATGTCAAGAAGTGGAAAGTTTGATGAGTTCATTTTGACTTTAAACAATTAATGTTCTCCCCTCCAGCCATCCTGTTTGATTTGTATCAACGGCCCAGCAGCAAGTACCAACAAGCTGTCAGATGTAGATGGCAGGATTGAATACAACGATAGGTCAGTAATTAAAGTTGCAACTTGAGGGATATTATTGTCAAGAAATCACTGTGGGATAATTGCAGTAATCCCTTGGGTCTGATCAGGTCTGGTATCAAGTGCGAAGTCTGTTGATTAAAGTATTAGTTTTAGTTTTGTAGGGTAACAGTCCTTGAAAATTTCAAGGCTTTTCAGCAAAGACTGGAACATGCTCTTTTGACCCCATGGGAGCAATGGGGTATGACACATCAGCAATGTAACTGGAGCTACATTGTTGGAGGTTTACAGCAGGTGGCACCAGAAATAAAGGGACGTTGTCTGCTCAGGTTCTCTTTGAGTGCACTCAACTGGATGGTGGCCAATACACAATTGAATGTTTGCATACAGAAAGCATTTGTTTATGTTCAATGGTGTTCATTATGTCTTTAGTCTCTGAAAATGACTTTAGTTGTTCTTTTATCTCAGACATGTTAGGATAGTACATACCTTGCCATGTTTCGGCGGAAATGTCCACCTTCCTCAGAAGTGTCACTTGGTGGTGGTTGTGACGCGTTTTTATTGGCTGATTGACAGTTCAGCTGATAAAGACGCCTCACAACCACCACCAAGTGACACTTCTGAGGAAGGTGGACGTTTCCGCCAAAACATGGCAAGGTATGTACTATCCTAACATGTCAGAGATAAAAGAACAACTTAAGTCATTTTCATTTGTTTATGGTAGTTTATTATGGACATTTTCAGTAATTACAGAATTGTTATTCTCACCCATATTTTTCATACAGAAATATTCCAACCCAAGGCTGACTGCGGCTGCTCAGTGAAACAAATCAATCATCCCCATGTTTTATGAGAGTGTACCAGTTACTGAGTCTTTCTATAAACACAGACCAGATTTCACTGAGCATGCCTTGTACCTCATTGGTATGATGTGATATGATACTGGGACTTCTAATCTTTTTAACCTCCTTGCTTGACGTAAATGTCTAATTGATGGAGAGCAAGTGAGACAGCTTCACCCAGTCTTCATTAATTTAAGAAGCTGAAAATATGTACCACAGAGATTGTTTTCAAAAATGTCCTCAAAGACTGATGATAGAAAATATTACAAGGTCTGGTTTCCTCTTGTCTTTTTAGTGACCAGGATTTCTTGACATATGATGATCAAGGCTATGTGAGTTACAGAGACGCCTCCTTGCCTGCAAACCTTCACCCAGAGAGCAAAGCGAAGGTGAAGACGTACCAGTCAATATGCAAATGGATGTTTTGTATCAATGAAAGAAAATTCACCCCAGAATGACATCTTGTGTTGTTTTTGCAGTTAGAACATCTCGCCTGTCCATTAATGTACATAGTGGGTGAAGATGACCTGTGCACTTCAAGCATGGAGAACACAGACGTGGTAGATTGTCTTATTTACTGTTTGTGATTTTTTCCACTATTAGAAATTATTGATGTTGGAAAGCAATTATAAAGTATTCCTGGATAAATGTTCAGTACAAACCATGCAGTTTATAGTTTTTTATGTGTTTTTTGTTTGGTCAAACATTTGAGTGGTCAAAAACACATTTACCCCTAAAAATGTTTTTTAGTTGTGACCACTTAAAAACTGAAAGTTACAGAACTGCTGACTGATATAATTTGGTTTAATATTCTACAGTTAATAACACTAATTATCTCATGTGTATAAACTAATACTGATAGTTATATTTTTAGCCCCACAGCAATCCTGTTCCTGCAGGAATTGTGTCAAGGTGACCATGGCACCCCTTTTGTGGTGTCACTGGCTCATCATGAAGTTGCTTTTTGTTGTTATAGCACTGCTTTATTGTTCATAAGATCGAGGAGACCCTGAAGGCTGCAGGAAAATCCCATCTGTTCACCCGTTTGTCGTACCCCGGTGCTGGTCACCTGATAGAGCCACCTTACACACCACACTCAAGAGCGTCCCTGTGGAGAGTCAAACAAAATAAAAGTGAGCCCTGTCTCAGAGCTGCAATTTTTTGTTCATCCAAATCCTATTTAATATGTGCTTTAAATAAATTTTTAATGTCAGAGCAGCAAGTGTAATATAAATGATGTAACTATTATGGAAAGTAATAATAATTGTAACACTGCCCTGTTTTGTTTCTCCAGAAGCATTTTTGCTGTGGGGAGGTCACCCCGCACCCCACGCTGCTGCCCAGGAAGATGCCTGGAAAAAGGTCCTGGATTTTTTGGAAAGTAATCTGAGAGGATAAATCTTATTGAAAATATCTCATTGTAAATGTGACCATGAAATGCTTCACAGTTATACTTGAGAAAAGGAAAAGTGTTTTCAGATGAAAATAACCTCCTAGAACTGATTAATAAAATCCTCAAAGACTTAATAGTGCCTTGCTCAAAACGCTTGGTTCTGTCACTCCTTTTACCACTGGAAAAAAAAAAATGAAATCGGCACCGTGGTTGTCAGAAGGCGTTCTGCCCTCAAAAGGGTTTGTGGAAAGCATGAGTATAGCTGGGGTATGATGAAACACAAGACATTTTGCCTTGCCTGTTCCAAGAGTTTTAAGGACTATAAACGTGTATTCTTAACTGCTATGACAGCATGTTTCTCTCACCTGATTAACATCAATAAAAATAATCAATGGATTCTGTTTGATGCTGTTGTTAATCAGATACAGAATACCCCTGCCAATAGCTTTTCATTCAATGGTGGTGATTTTCTGAATTTCTTTACAAGTAGGATTGACTCATTTAAAGGTAAAATTACTGGTTGGTAATACTCCTCTCAGAATGATGGCTATGAACTCTCCAATGCTTTGAGATATGCGGACAATGAGATTTGGACCAACTGCACAATTTCCACCCTTTGATAACACTCATTAAGCTGGACTGATAGCCATCAGCAACAACAGCTTGTGCTCTACTGCTAAGATCATTTGAAAACCAATTCCAAGATTTTTTTCAAATAGTTGTTTCAAAAGAATTTTGTTGACAGTATTGAAAGCCTTAGATAAATTTTAAAAAAGCCAGCACAATCCTATTTGTTATCTAATGCACTAGCAACATCATTCAAAACTTTCGATGTAGCCATCACAGATCTATGCCCTGGTCTAAAACCTGATTGATAAGATAAGATGCTGAGAATGAGAACAATGGAGTGTTGTGATAAAATGTTCTCACCTGATCATTTACTTGTTTCCCCAATGCTTTCACTAGACATGATAGCCTAGAAATTGGTCTGTAATTATTTAGGATATTTAACTGACCACTGTTGTGCAAAGAGAGGATGTAAGCTGATTTCCAAATGTCAGGGATGTCTTCTATTTCTTAAGTCAAAATAATAGTTTATAATTCAACCAACAATGGAGCTGCTAATGATAAAAGTCTTGGCTCTAACTGATCTGCCCCAGTGGACTTATTGGATCAGTAGAACAAAGAGCATTAAACACTTCAAGGTTTGTAAAATGCTTTAAGGAAAAGATCTGAGTGCCAGACTTGTCTGGCCAGCAATACACTGTGCTCAAAAACAGTTTTCAAATACATAACCTATTGAAATAAAGTGTTAACTGAATGCATCACATATACTCTTCCCAGCTAAGATAATAGTAGAACCTTGAATAGTTTCACAAGGTAAGGATGAATCAGAGTTGTGAGAAAATGATTCAACCATTTTCCAAAATTTTGCAAGGATTTCTTTAACTTACACATAATGCTGAGACCTAAAATGATGACTTAGCATTTCTAATAACAGTGAGACACTTTTACACTGGGGACGCAAATTTTGCTAGTTGACGGATAATTTAGTAAAATGCGCTTTGCGCCAGGCAGCTTCCCTTTCATGTAAAATATTTGCTTTTTTCAGGAGAAAACCAAGTATTATCCCTGTTTTTGACTCTTAATTTCTTATAAAGAGCATTACTGCAAATGAATTAAATAATACCATTAAATGATCTAAAGCCAAATTTGGATCAGGAATTGCTATGGTAAATGCATTATCACTGTTGAAGAGATCTAACAGAAATGCATGTTCTGAAAAGTGTTTGAAATTCCTTTTGACAGTGATACAAGGTTTAGATCTTTGTAATTTTATGTCACAGATACATGCTGTTGGCCAATGGTCACTAAAGTCAAGAGGAAAAAAATCACTTGAGTTTTAATGCTGGGGTCTATTTGTTAACATAATATCTAAAAGTGTGGCCTTTTCTGCATTTTTTGGATCTGGTCAAGTAGGGGAGAAAATCAATTGCGTGAGATTGAATTCATTTCATATATATATTTTTTTAATTATCAGAAGCATTAGTTAACCCATTAATGTTCATATCACCTAGAATAAGCAGTTCTGAATAAGCATGACAGGCTTTCAAATCAAAGAAGTCATTTAACGTACTTCTGCAGGTGCAGAAGGTGGTCAATAAAAACCAGAGTATTATTTTTCCCCAGACCAACGCTTAGAGCCAATAGCTCAAAAGACTTTGGCTCAGATATAGAGGCCAGAGAGACAAGAGACAAAAACACAGTTCTTTACAAAACTTACAATGCCTCCTCTCTTGGTAGGCCAGTCACAACAAACACTAGTTATTAAGACAAAAATCAGCATTTTTAAACTTGTTTGACAACTATGTTTCAGAAAATTCAAGGATGCCAGGGTCAGGATGTTGCACCAAAATTTTAATATTGTTCATCAACATTCTGAGTGACATCTAAACATCAGTCTTCTCCTCCAGCGTCGCATATTAATGGAAATTGTTTTGAATCTGGGTTCATGACCCTTTGATTTCCTTCATTCTGTGGCAAATAAACAGGCTGAATAGAAATTAAGTTATTTAAATCAGCACTCCTGTGAATAGTCCAGTGATAGTTAAGCCAGCTATCACTAATTAATACTATACCTGAACTTCAGGTATTTCTGGGCAGTCATGACACCAATGAAGAGGAAATTACTGAACCTGGAGCAGGGCTTCTTGGTCGGCGCTAAGCCGTTATTTTGCACCGCGGAGCACTATGGCTCCGTGGAGTCTCCGCCGTATTCCTGTCAAATACGGCAGAGACTCCGTGGAGACTCTGCCGTATTCCTGTCTGTGACCCCCGTTCAACCCACAACCGGCAGGATTCGCCACCCGGTTGAAATCTGTACTCGCACAGCATACTCCTGAATGATTTCTTTTACTCCCACAAAACTATTTTTTAGTCACAAATGCAAGTAAAATGCTCACACTGTAGAGCTCTCTAGTGGAGAACAAATCACTGTAGCATTTATAAACATCTAGACTACAAGTAAAAATAAATAAATAATAACTTTCACTGTGTAAATATACTCAATAGCTCAACTAATACCTGAAATGGAAAACAAACCACTGCAGCAGCATATTGAGTGCCAGGTGGCCAGCGCGGCGTTATTGGACAGTGCATAGACACGCGCCCTCTTGCGATTGGACTTTGAAATTATCCCAAAGTAGTGGTACCTGAGGTACCGTGGTGTTTTAGTACCGCGGTCTACCATTGGTACCAGTAATACAGATATGGCCAACATAAACCGAGTCCTGTATTCTACTACAGATAAGGTAAAACAAGATGCTACGCTTTTGTCTTATATGGACATTATGGCAGTGAAACATAGCAGACCCAAAGTGGAAAATCCTGCCCAACAAGAGAGGAGGGAGATGACTGTGAAGGGTGAGGCAATAGTTGATAGAATTTATTTTGTGTTTGCAGGCATCAAGAAAGATCGGCTCTGCAACATTGCCAAGTACTGGATGCAGAATGGGATGCCAATGCCAGAATGTCGTGGTGGTGCTCGGGAATCTGAGGAACGAGCAACCAAGAGGGAGGCCGTGAAAGACCACATAAAAACATTTACCTGCAGAGCCAGCCATTATGCTCACCGTGGTGCACCTGGCAGAAAGTACCTTCCTGCAGATTTGAATGTGAAATGGATGCATGAACTGTTCTGCTGTCAGAATGAGGAGCAGATCTCCTATGTGTTATATTATAGCATATTCATGTATGACTTTAACCTAGGTTTTTGACATCAATCAAAAGATGTGTGCAGCACCTGCGTTAAGTTCCGACTGAGACTGAAAGACCCAGAAATCTTAGATGATGAAAAGCGCAGGCAATCTGCTCTATTTATGTTGCATAGGCACAAAGGACGCAGATTCTATGATCTTCTTAATGCTGTGGGTGAATCTTTCACAATCTCATTTGACGTGATGCAGAATATGATGCTGCCAAAGTTGTGGTCGTGGTCTGAATCAAGGGAAAGAGGACATTCATCTCTACACATGGTTAGAGAATGAGAACAAGAAAGACAGCAATATGGTGGCGTCAGCTTTGCAACATTATTTAGGTAGTGTTCCTTGCAGTGAACTCCGTGAGTATAAAACCTAAGACTTTTCTCAGATTCTTGCTATGGGCAAAATAAAAATGTTCGTGTGCTGGCAATGCTTTTTGCATTGAGAAATCACAAGTTCAAAGAGTTAAGAATGGAGTATACCTTTCCCATCCGTGGCCATAGTTTCATGCCCCCTGACCGCGTCTTTGGTCATTTGGAGCAAGAGATTTAAAAAAAGGACACTATACTGCTACCATCTGAGTATGTGGATGTTATGCAGAAACAGGGAAATGTCCGTGTTTATGGAAAAGACTGGCAATGCTGTGACTTGCTGCAGCAGCTAAACACTGTACCTCTTCTCGCTCATTTAAAATCAGTGATGCCAAGGTATTGGAAATCAGTGATGACAAGGTGGACTTTAAGCAGCTGTACAGTGGGGACTTCTGTTACCATACTCTTTTGAAACGTGGTCAGAGGTGGTACACCTTCAAACCAGCACTTGCTCCAGTGGTAAACTGTGTAAATAAGGCAAAAAAGGATGATGTCCTAAAACTGCTAGGAGACCTTGGGGTTTGTGAAACAGTCCGCACATTTTATGAGGATGCCTTGGCTAACGCAGGACGTGATGTTGGCAGAAAGGACTTAGAGGAAAGCAGTGATGAGGAGGAATAAGCTGATCTGATTAACTAAAAAAAAAACTCTTGTGCTTGAATGCCTTTCCTTTGCTATTAGTGGAATACTAAATGGAGTAATACTGATTTATGCTGAACTTACTGAAAATTGCATTGAATACTAAGCAGTACTCAACACTGTGTAATACTTGGTTATACTGAAACCAAGTAGTAACAGTGTGTAACACTAAACAAAGAGTAGCACTGAAAACAATGTAGCATTAACTATTGAATGTTGAATACACTGCAAAACTATGCAGTAGTTAAACCCTGTAGCTTCTTTCTGTGATCTGTAATACAATGGATACTGTGTAATACTGAATAGCAGCACTGACAGATGAATGTGAAATACTGTGAAATGGCTGTTTTGACACCTTAGTGCAGTCCATTGTTACCTGTTTTGAGTGTTTTTTTTCTGTTTACAGTTTAACAGTTTACAAGTTTGCAACATATTGAAGTTTAAAATACCTCATCTGTTTGTTTTATGACAAGCACTGAAAGCTGTGTAACTCTGAATACTGTGAATATTATTAGCACTGACTATTGAATGTGAAATATTGCAAAAGTAGCCACATTTTGACGGCTTATTGCAGTTTTTGGGTTTTATTTCTGATATCACCTTACTTGAAGTTAGTCTTGACTCTACATGCAGTTTTTCAGCACTTTACTTGCTTGTTTGATGATGAATTAATTTACTGTTGCCGTTAAAAGAAGCACAGAGTCATTATATGCCCTAATTCAATGGAGTGACATGAACGTTGGAGTTAACTAATTTTGCCAAAAAAATGAAATGTAAATGAAAAAAAGTCTATTTTCAATAAAGCTTCATTTTTTGAGATACCTCTGTTTTGTTATGTCATATCTCCTTGGTCAAAGACACTGAACTTTGCTTTGACTGATATCACCTGGAGTAAATAATTTAAAAAAAACTAATTTTTTGAAAATTTATAAAAATGTTATCTGCTTTTGCAAATGAACTCTTCAAGTGTAGTTACATTGAAAGCCAAACTATACAAGGTTATATGTATGTGATCTATGTTGAGTAAAGGTGTTGGGTTAGTAGAAAACGATGTTCACTTGCATTCAAGACTCTGCCTCAGTGAAGCCTAAAGCCTGATTTATGGTCCTGCGTTGAATCGACGATGTCACGGCGAAGTTGCCGTGACGCCGTCGTGAACCCTTCGAACTTCTCCGTCACTCCATTTCATCGTGGTGCAATTCACCGCCAGAGCGGTAGGAGGTTGCGTTCCTTTCCTGAGTGGTTATCGTCGTCTCTAGTTGATTCTTTGTTTAGCTTCCGGCTTTTCCGGTCACAGAGAAATGGATGCGGAGCACGGACAGACGGCTCCAGCTGTATCCGTATCCGTATTGAACGTTGAGCATAATGGCATATTTATAATGAGCCTTAACACTGCGACATCTACATCACAACAGAAGATGTTTAAAGATGGCAGGGATGGTGGAATCTGGAAATATGGAACCGGAAATGCGTTGCTACCAAGCAAACCAATCACAGCCGTGCCGGTCTGCGCTGGGTCTGCGTCACCTCGACGTGTAGTTACATTTTTGGGGAGGTGCACATCAGGCTACACCGGGGGCTACAGCGAGCCTTCTGCGTAGCCCCGTACCCTACGACGTAGCGACGTCGTCGATTCAACTCAGGACCATAAATCAGGCTTTAGCTAACTAACATCTACTTAGCTTTGAAAAAGCCAACTACACAATAACCTTACTTACTACAAAAGATCACAACAATAACTCGTTGAATAGCATCAAATCATAATTAACAAAAGTATTACAGTCTTGCTTAGCCTGTACAATAGTGCTAATGCTGTTATCTGTCCATGAATGGGAGGAAGAGTTGCTTTGTTTTGCTGCTTGTTAGCCAGCAGTCTTCCATTGTGGATGAGTCTGGCTTATCACAGCATCCTCAGTGCCAGGAACCAGATGGACCCTCTGAGGCCTAGAGAAGCTCATCACATGGGCCAGAATGAGTTTCAAGTTGAGCAAGTCTAGGTCATTGGTGTCAAAGAAGGGGACAAGTAGTGGACCGGTTCTGCTTCACACTACCTAGTGATACGATACCATTCTATCAATTACAGAGAAGCTGGTGAAGAGTTTAGGAAAGAACTTTGATGCCAGCCTCAAGGAATCTGCTTCCATCCAAAAGACCATCAAAGACCTTGGCTCACAAAGGCAGACAAGTCAGGTCTACTAGGAATATTTAAGACCTGGCTTTATTGACACGCCATCTGGCCCAGGATCCTGTGGCCACAGCTGGTATATGAGGTCCCGATGTCAACAGTGGAGTCAATGAGAAGGAGGACCAGCAGCTTCCTTCACAGGTGGCTTGGTTTTCCTTGCAGCCTCAGCAACCCAGCACTGTATGGTAGCAGAAACATCCTGCAGCTCCCCTTCAGTGGACTAAAAGAGGAGTTCATGGTGTCACAGACAAAAGAGGCACTCCTATATAAAGACTCAAGGGACCCCAAAGTGGCAGCAGATGTAGGAATAGACATCTGGATGGGCCGGAAGTGAAGAGCAGTCTCGGCTAAGGCAGGGGGAGCTTGTGGGGTATGTGGCCAGAGGCCGAGCTGGCCTTGTTTACTTCCCCAGGACTCTGATTACCAAAGCCAAGGGCAGAGGCATCCTCTTGTCCAGGAGGAGGTTTGAGCTGGCGTGGAAGAAGAGAGAGTGAGCAGGATGGTGTGTCTGAAACAGCAGGGAGCATGGACGCAGTGGTAATCTGCAGAGCAGCAGAGGGTCACTTGGGATAACATCCTGTGGCCAGACTACTTCCAAGTCAGATTTCTGATCCAGGCTGTTTACGACAGTCTATCCAGCCTGGCAAATCTCCATGCCTGGGGCAAGAGCGAAACACCATCTTGTACTCTGTGCTCAAACAGAGGATCCCTTGATCACATCTTAAGTAGCTTCTCAAAGGCCTCAGTCATTACCAACAGCAAACACCATCACCCAACGACAATCATCACCTTTGTTAAGGCTGGAGAGAAAAACACACTAAGATCAGTAACTGGTCTCCTCGCCTCAGCAGCCGACTGGCAATTGAGAGTTGATCTTGGCAAGGAGCTGCGGTTTCCAGGAACATAATGCATCAAAATGCATCAACAAAAATGAAAATTTGAAAATTTTCCAACCGGTTTGATTTAAAGCCAAATATCTAACCGAACCGATATATCGAATTATATACCTAATTTTACCACTGGGGATCGCATTTGAGCTATTTTTCCCAATAAAAGCCCATTAAGGGTGTAATGCGCTTTCAATCCACTAGGTGCTGTATTAACCACCAATACACACAAGGTTACACAAGAAGAAGAAGACGCAGAAAGACACCAAGGAACCTTCCTCCAACTCCGCTCTCAGTGGAGACACGGCGGTTGAGAGGGCCGAGCGAGAGGACGTACCTGTAGCAGTTCCAGCCCCTCAAATAGTACCATGAACTTCTTTACTGGAAATGGGTTACCAGGGCAACAAACTGAATGACTGCGGACTCCCTCGCACTTTTCCCCGCCCCCAATGAAATTTGATCTCTCGCAGCAGCAGCAGCAGAGCGGAGCGGAGCTGCATAGTCCCTATGAATTATTAATTAAGTAAATAAACTTAAAATTAAATTTAACTTAAGCCTCTGAGACAAACTAAACAAAACACTTGTAGGCTCCTCCACTTCATTTATAAACAAACATAAACCTTATTAAGTTGTCATATTGCATGTTACAATGTAAGAGAAGTTGAAAATAGTCCCTTGACACGCCGCTGATGTAAAAAGCTTTTTTTTTTCTCCTCCAGTTTATCCAGTTGACATGAATTAAACTGGGTTGAGCTCTTAAACCGGACTGAACCGGTTAAACCGGAAATCAGCACAAGCCTAGTGCCAGCTGTTAGTAAAAAAATGTAAAACAACCAGAAACTTATAAGCACTTTCACTAATACTTATGAACTTTCACTTAAGTTAAGTAAGACTCAATTTTAACAGAATCTGTTTATATTGCAGTATTACTACTTTTTACATAAGTAAAGGACAATTTGACACAGTCACAGGGAACTGGAAAAATCCACATATTCAGGACTTGCCTGTCATAAAGCAGCGTCTTACATCTGCTTTTTAAACAGATAATTGGAGGTTATGCAGAGCAATGTTTTCTGCATTTATCTACCAAGACTGACAAAAAGTTGCAGCAGGTTTAACAGGTTATCAGGATCACCTGTAAAGTGTAAGAACTCTCCACCCCCATTCCTCCTTATCCACAGCTCTAAAATGTCTCATGTATCTTAGTGTTTGACCTCCACTCATTTTGTTTTGTTTAAACTTTTTGTTTTGTTTTTTGCTTGTTTTTTGTTTGTTTGTTTTGTTTTTATAAAGGAGACAGAAATACCACGGTGGGTCAGAGCTCTATAAGTTTGACAACAATACGACAGCTTATAGAAATGAAGTTGATACAATGCATCGGTGTACACAGGAGCCTGGCATGTTTGCATCTTGCTTTGGGTGAGAATATTGCTTTTTATTGTGGTTTTAGGAGTCAATGGAGACTTGTGTGTGAGTTGGGCAGGAAAATGTGTTTTAATGACCCTGAGTAAATGTGTAATGTGTAATACTGCAGGTCTACAACTGCTGCTTTAATATGAAGGTCTAAATGTGATGTTTGTGAAAATCTTTATGAATATCTTTACGTGATAAATAACCACAAAACATTTTTAGGAAAAAAATGCAAAAAAATAATTCTAGCAATAAATATTTAGACTAGTGCTTTAAAAAGTCTATAAATGAATTCCTGCCATCTCCACAAAGGGAGTTGTGTTTTCTGCACCTTTTCTCCTTATAATTGTTTGTTAGAGAACAAGAGAGCAGTCCTATTTTAAGGGACAGCTGCACACATTTCAAAATATTGCAGCAAAAAAATATTTACTACTATTCTGTCATGAATTACTGCCCTGAAAACAGTCTCCTCGTCAACTATAATTACATTTACATTTTGGTGCAGAAAACATACAATTACAGGAGGGTGACTCAAGTCAGGTAGTGATTGGCTATTAACTGTTCCCAGCTCCTCCTGTCCACTTATTGATGCTGCACAATCAATGGAATAATGATATCGCTCACAAATTTGGCCTCTTATAATTAAATTAATATGACTGACTGTGATATTGACATTTAACACGTGTGCTCCATCCATAAAACCCCCTGCTCCATATCAAATCAAGCGCTCTCTAAACGTACAGCCATGACAGATGTCATACCACTGTATGCACACTCTGCAGCAGCAGCCTGTAAAAGAACTTTCCTGAATCTTGCGGCTGGAGTCCACTCCAGAGTGGAGGGGTAATATACAACCAAGAGCAGAAGGGAAAACCAAAAACCAAATGTCTGGGGGGGAAGGCGAAGAACTCCCTCAAAATGAATTACCAGGGTGTATTTTGGGTTTACGTTGAGAAATGTTGAGCAAGAACAAATATGTAAGGTGTGCATGAGACTTGTGTCTGTACCACAAGGCAACACACCTAACTTGTTCAACCACCTGAAAAACAGTAAACTGCAGGACAATCAATGTATGAAGACCAAGGAAGAATAATATTGCTAATGTAAAAGAAATTGTGATTATCATTTCAGTCATAACCATGGAGCCCTATAACCTTAAGGTAAACAATGAAATCTAATATTCTCCCGCTGGATGTGTATGTAGGGAAATATGTAGGTTGCTGTGGACAAAATCATCTTTCAAATGCATAAAAAATGTTTATGTTGGGTGCTCCTAGGTGCCTAAGTAGTGTTGCATTGTATGGAAATGGGATACTTCAGCTGCCAGTATCTAGTTTAACAGAGGAATTTCAACATACCAAGGTCAGGACAGAGCTCTTGTTATTGGGAGTAAGGACGTGGTAGTTAGGAGTGTGGTTCCAAATCCAACCAAGGGGAGGAAGTGGAACCCAAGGTCGGCAGTTCAGGAGGCAGAGGCAGCTCTTAGGCATGCAGAGATTGTAGGCAATGTTTAGTTTGGCCCGGGAGGCCTGGGGCTTGGGCTCAGGCAAACCGGTCTGGAATAAAGCAGGTCTCAAAGATAGAAGAAAGCTGGTCGTGGAACAGATACGCAGACAGGAGGAGATAGTAAGGGGTACAAAGGTAGTGGCCCAGGCTAAACAGGGACAGCGGTTGAATTGAAAAAGTGTAGAAAAGAGGAAGCTTAGTTGGAGGGACCTGTGGAGTATGGAGGAGAATATTAGATTCCTGGTAGGGGCTACATACAATGTGTTACCAACCCCCCAGAACCTAAAACTGTGGGTAAATGGGGACCCATCATGCCCATTGTGTTCAGGTACTGCAACCTTAAAGCATATTTTGTCAGGCTGTAAAAGTAGCTTGTCACAAGGCCGATATACATGGCGACATAACCAGGTGTTGAAATGTTTAGCTGCAGGCATAGAAGGGAAACAAAGACAGGTGAATTCAGAAGGTGTTGAGAATAGGAGTTTAGCATTTCAGTTTGTCTGTGAGGGGGAGAAATACAGAGGGGATAGGTTAGTAAGGAGGCAGGGGTGTAGCCGCCTAGTAGGTGCTTGTGGTTGGGAAATGCAAGTAGATTTAGGGGGAAAGCTTGTTGTTCCCCAGGAAATAGTTTGTACCAAGCAGAGGTCTGACATAGTGTTGTGGTTAGTGAGTCAATGGATAGTTTATTTCATTGAGCTGACAGTTCCTTGGGAAGACTCAGTGGAAGAAGCCTATGAAAGAAAAGTGCTTAGATATGCAGATTTAGGAGCAGAAGCTGAGCAGCGAGGATGGAAAACTAGGATTTGTCCAGTGGAAGTGGGGTGTAGGGGATTCATAGCAAGATCAGCTGTTTCACTCCTGGGGGAACTCAGAGGGCAGGGACAGAGTTTGAGGAAGACCGTGAAGGAAATGTCAGATGAAGCAGGTAGAGCAAGCCAATGGATCTGGGTGAGAAGGAATAATGTCAGTTGGGGGCCAGCAGGGGGAACTACTAAGCAGAGTACATAACTCCTTGAGATCAGGTGGAGAAATCCACTTCCTCTCAGGAGGAAATCCAAAAAGAGGAAGGTTATTTAAGTTAGGGAGTGGCCTATTTGAATCCCCTTTGTTTGAGACCATGCTACAAGGTGAGTGTGTTTGCTGATCCTGTGAGTTATCTATCTCCTTTAACTTTATTTTATATTGGAGTTTTGCTATGTAGCATGCGAGATAGAGTATGGTGAATGTGCTAGGAAAGGTAGTATCAGCACTGTTTCTACCTGGAGCTCGCATGTACGGAGCCTGGGTTTGGTTGAAGGTGGCAGTGCTGTTTGGACTGAGAAAGCCATGTGTAAGTAAGGTAAAGGAGGTTATTGGGCTGGTGCGGGGAGCAGTGATACCTGGCATTAGGGGAGTGTCTCTGGGACGCCAGAGATCACTGTCTAGCCTCCTGGAGGTGTCGTGGGACCAACTAGATGAAACACTGGCACTGGTGAAAGGAGGTTCCCACCCGATGACCCCAAAGACATGTTAATTATCACTGCTCACTGGTCTGTATAGTTAAGCCTTGCCATAACAGCTTATCATAGGGTTTAGGAGGTTATTCACTGAGTGCTGGTCCTTTCTCTAGAGCACAAACTTCTTGTGTTTATTTAAATAAAAAATTACGTTTCTCTACATCAAGGTCTGTTGGATCTTTATCAGCCCTCTGATACTTGACATAAAATCTAATTCTTTGACATCAGAGCATTTGAAATAAATTATCATCTGCAGTACGTCTCTACTTTAAAGTTCACAGGTATATTTTTCTTCTAGGTGGAGTTCGGTGGAAGAGCAGCGTTAGACCAGCCCCTCTATTGACAGCTGCTCCTGCTCATGCCCTCATAGATGAACCGATTTCTCTTTATGATTGTTTGTAAGAGAGCAGCACAAAAACCTGTCGAGAAATATCTGTAGAATTGAATTTAAAATAAGACCACAGCCCAGGGATCAAGTTATTGCTAAACCGGGGATTTTTTTTAACAATAATTGCACACATTTCAAGATATCATTAAAAAACATTATTGCTACTTTGTCATGAACTACTGCTCTGAAAACTGTCTTCACATTGACTATGATAATGCACATTTTGATGCAGAAACATACAGTTCAGTAGTAAAGGAGGCTGATTTCATCAATTTGGTTTCAGGTCAGGTCATGGTTGGCTATTTCAATGATTTGATTCCCAGCTCCTCATGTCCACATGTTAAAGTGACTTTAAGCTGACCAGGGGTTCTCAAGCTTTTGTTATTTATGGCACACTTCTGATTATTAAAAATACTTCAGAGGACCCCCTTCCCAAATAAATGACAAAAAAAGAAAACATAACATGGCAAAACAGGAGAAAAAATAAACTGGAATATAATGTTAGCTAGTGAACACTGGCAAAACATGTTTGTCTCTACTAGGCTTGGGAAGTATCTGTTTCTTTCATACCTTAGTGAAATTTCATGGTATATGGTATATGAAGATATTGTGTGTGGTGTTGCCACAACCCTACCCCACCACCCCCCACTGGAAACTTAGCTATGTTTCAGTCTAATAAATATACTAAATATCCTCAAAAATGCCAAGAAACGTAATATACTTACACTTACTTTTCTTTTTGAACAGTGAAATACAACATACACCCTCTGAATTTGGGTTTACCTCTTTTACCAAAGTAAGACGAGCTTCACTGCCTTGTTAACTCATAGTTCAGTCAGGAACGCTTTAGCCAAGGAAAACTGTATTTCCATTTGCAGTATTGTATTTGGCGGTATAGCTTTGTTCTGGGGCCTCTATGCCTTTCTTCAGGCCTATGCAGAAAGCCTCTTCCATGTGCCTGCATGGAAAGCCCTAAGGCAGAGAGAGCAAACCTGTCTGCCCTTCAAGGTGCAAATCAGGAAAGCCTTGAGGCAGAGAGAGCACACCTCCCTGCCTTTCCATGCGCCTACAGGGAAAGCCTAAGCAGGGAGAGCAGCAGCACAGACCCCACAGGAACAGAACAGATGACATCGATAAGTCAGACACAGCATGAAAAGGAGGAGCTGGGGTGGAGGCGGGTTGCAAAGCAGCTTACAGAGGACGCAGCAACAGTAGGCAGGCCAAAGCAGTTTAAATAGGGCGCCCTGAATGAGATTTGCCAATTGGTTGCACAGAAAGGAATCATGTGATCTATCAGCTGACTCCCTTCCATTATTCAGCTGCTCCATCAGTTGACTGGGCTGTTTGAGATCAACTGATGTAGCTGGGATGTGAGCCTGAGCTTGACATTGTGTCCTGCCTGAACTAACACTATGCTCATTTAAAACACTGATACAAACTTGACAGAAACAAAATGAAACTCACCAAAGCCATATATTGGTTAGTCTTGTTTGTTAATTAGTCCACTGCTCCAACAAACACCAGCTCTGGACTGATCAAAATTAACCCTCGATTCACTGTGTTAGATGTGAAAATATGCTTTTTCCTCTGTGTCTCTCTCGCCATGTTTTTCATTCATGTTAAGTCTTGAGCACATTTAGATTTAAAAATAACTAGCTTTGTAAATTACAAAGAAAAAAAAATCAAATCATTTGGCAGGACCTCCTAAGGACCACTCTATCGCACTCCGAGGCCCACCAGAAAATTGCTGAGGCACTCAAGAAACCTAAAATTGCTCCCAATGGCTGTGTATGAAGGGAAGTATGTAAGTGAGAAATAGACAAAATTATTTGCCATGTACTATGCATGAAAAATCTAGAATTTCTCCACATCAAGGTCTGTTGGATCTTTATCAGCCCTCTGATACTTGATATAAAATCTAATACTTTGACATCAGAGCATTTGAATTAAATTATCATCTGCAATACCTCTCTCACCTCCTCATCTGTCTTTTGTAAAACTTTAAAGTTCACAGGTATATTTTTCTTGTAGGTGGAGTTCGGTGGAAGAGCAGCTTTAGACCAGCCCCTCTATTGACAGCTGCTCCTGCTCGTGCCCTCATAGATGAACCCATCAGCATTAAAGGACGTTTCCTGCACCCACACAGTCCTGTCACAGTGTGTGCACAAATGCACAGTGATGATGGTGACCTGTGGGAGGCATTCGCCCATTATAACACAAATTCAGATGGCACTGTCAACTGTGAGTCACACTGAGTTTTATAGTACACTATATTACCTGCTGGATGTTGTGTAATGCTGTTGTGATAATGTAATTACCACAAATGTAATTATTGACTTGGTACAGTTTCTAAAGAAAACACAATAGTCGCATTGTAGATGTAAAAAAAAGAATGGGTTCTAATAAATGTTGGAAAACTCCATGAATTATTGTGAGATTAAAACCAAATTATTACAACAACCTGCCATCTTTGTAGCCTTTTTTGCAGATAGTTTAGTGTTCATATCTCACTTAAAAAAAGTTTAAACAGTTACTACTAACTAAACTAGATAACTGATAAAGAAATCAGGGCTGTAAAATATGGTTAATAAAAGTTACAAGTCAAAGGGACTATTTAGGTGAGCTAGCAGAAGATGAAAGCTTGAAATATATATGTATTTATTTAATTAGATATGCCACCACAAGCTGAGTGCCACCTAATTCCATAATATTCGAGAAAAGACTGACATCTCAATGGCCAATATCTCCAACCCTCAGCAACTGTCCCTTTAACCATTTTCAACATCCAGCATCACCTTAACAGCATTTAGATCATTATGGAAGACTTAAACAAGACTAATGAAATGTTTGCATACATGTTTCTTGTATCATTTTTATATACTGAAGGTGTCTTTAAGGAAGAGCCTCCATCATGTGTGATGAATGAAAGTAAAATGCCAACTTTGGACTGCTGCAGTATCTATGACTCTAGCTCTGATCTAACCTCTAAAGATTTCTTTATGGCTCCTATGCTCATCTCAGGGTAGTTGCCAACACCCTTGGTGACAGAATCACTCATGAAAATAAACTCCAAAAATCGTATTTTAAACATTATTCATGCTTATTTCTATACTTTAAATAGAGTGTCCCCATTAGGAGGGATGCAGGTCACAGTAAATATTACATACAGCGAAAACATTTAAAATATCCACCCTTTACTACTCCATTGAGGGAACAAAATTGGTTGGCTTCCCAGCCAGAGGTTATTGTTATGATAGTGTGTAGAGATCAGTTAGACATCAATCTACAAATTAAGAAATTGAGTTGTTATGTTTTCTTTGATTTCTTATATATACTTTATGCAGTACCTCTGCTTTTTATATTTTGTATCTTTTATATTTATTATTTTTTTGAATATTTTTGTACTATCTGTGACTTTAAGAAGTATGCGATTCTTTGCTCCTGATGTGATTGTGGTGCATGAGGTGCGGCATTGAAAATGGCAACTCTCACTTGTGTATTGTCTAATAAATCTGAAATCCTGTTCAACTCATCTAACAAGAATTGCTCACCTGTGTAGGTTGACTATACATGAGTGTGCCTGTTTGTCTTTGCTCTCTTTGATACAGGGGTGTTGAAATGTTAGTCTGTTTGCACTATTAAAGGCTATAAATTGAACAGTGCTCCAGTCCTTTCCTCTCCCTTTGAAAGTCTCTGTCCATCGAAACCCCAACCTCAAGCCCAGTACAGCAGTGATGTCTCGGCAAGGTAGCACACGTACTGTAATCTGGTGTGAATCAAATTCTACCTGGCAACTTCCACAGGACTTCTTCTTGACTCATTTAATATGTGGTCTCTATCTGTGAAGGCCAAACATTTTGCTATCATGACTCTTAGAGTAGCAGATTGAAGTCACAGTGGCCTGATGCGATGAGCTTGCATGAACCCCAGTGGAATTTCAGTGAGACCTGGAAACCACTTGGAGAAGTTGGTAGGCAAAAGCCCTTCTCCTCTCCCTCTTATAGGTAGATGAGACACACGCTGTATCGCCTCCTTCTGTCCTTGAGTGACATCAAGTTGTTTCAAAGTTGGTTCAGTGATTTGTTTTATCGCACTGTCGTGTCTTCTGCGGTCTTGGTGCCTGCAGTGTTGAGCTAATTTTAGTCCTAATATCTTCAGCATGTTGGGAAAGGGTCTCTTTTATGGTACCCAAATCTTTCTTAAGCTGTTTTCACACCACTGCGCAATAACTCCCCACCTCCACTCATTTCAGTGAGGGGAAGGCATCAAAGGGGATGCAGTTTCTAAGTTGGCAGTAAGGATTTGAAGTGGCTGACACCGACATGCATGCACACAGATTTTGCTTGATCATGCTGAGTTCACCATGTTAAACTTCTGGTGGTTGCCGCATGGCTTTGACTGATCAAACAGGCAAAAGCAGGCATCACAGAGATCAAAAGAAGAAAAAATGGAGGAGCTGATAATGTTATTGATTGAGTACCTGGAGTTATAGAAGCAGCAACTTACAAGGACAAACAGAAGCAAACCTGAGTCTGGGATAATATTTCCACCAAATTATATGAACTAAATTATATAAACTAGCTTGTACTTCTGCCAGTGTTCACCAAATCACCTGTGTGTTCTCGTAGCTGTGGCCCATAGCAGCATCAGCTGCTTATAAAAATGCTAAGTAAGCGATGTCAGGGCAGTAACCACGTAGCAGTGCAAAAATAACTTTAGGAGTTCTACTCAACCTGACTGAGGAACTTTTTCTAGGTAGATTCCATAGCCCACTGTTAGCGGGAGTCTTATCGTCCTCCATTTGTGGTTTGTCAGCTGTGTCTTTGGTATGTGACTGCATCAACATGTAATTATGTGAGGCAGGTAGACATTATTGCTCTTTTCTCCAAGTTTGATAGTCTTGAAGTGGTCCTATCAAAAGGTTTTTGATAAAGTACCACAAGGAAAATGCCATCTTGGTCCATTGTGTTCTAGGGAAGGTAGACATCTCTGTGGTATCACCAACACTCAGACACTCACACCAACACAATTGATAAATAGCACTTTTGATTTAGCATTGAATCTGTGTATAGTAAAGGCAACTTTTAGAAATAAGACTATTTTGACCATTTAGACTTTTATGCAGGCAGCTGCTGATATTCTCTCCTCTCTTTGTTTCTGTCTCTGCATTAGTGACCAGGGATCATTCAGTCGGAGGTTCATATTTGGGCTGTGAGCCGATGGGACTGTTCTGGGGACTGCAGCCGGCTCCTGGTTCAAGAGAAGGTTTAAGGCAGGTGGTGAAAACAAGCTCAATGAGAGCTGAAGATTTTTTTTTTTAAAGTTTGTGGCATCAAACCTGAAAGTGTGTTATCTTACTGTATACACTTGCAGAGCAAAGCTCAACACCTCTGCCAACCCTGTTACTAACTGTTATTGTTGCATTTCCTGACAGAAATGTGCTCTTTCTGACAGGCTGAGAAAGAAAAATGTAGAGACTCCATACGTAGTGCTCATGTCCTTACTGGAGGGCCACGTTTCACCCAGTGAGAGACAGAGCACCGAGCTGGCTGCTGTAACTACTGAGCGCTGCTACATGGCACCTGGTGTACAGAGAAAAGAGATTCGCCAGGATGGAGTTGTCGGGACGTTGTTTTTACCTCCCGGTGAGATTTGAAGCATTCACTCACACATTTTAAGACTGCCCTGGACAAACTGTGTCCTCTGAACAGCACTGTACTGATTTCCTGCAGGTCCTGGCCCATTTCCAGCCATGCTGGACCTGTGGGGAAGGGGAGGAGGACTGGTGGAGTACCGCTCCGCCCTTTTTGCATCTAGGGGCTATGCTAGCTTGTCCCTTGCCTACCTGAATCACAAAGATTTGCCTGGCCCACAAAGCAGAATAAATGTTGGTGAATCATATTTCAAAGTAAGATGAGAGGGGTTTACTTTAGTTCTCTTCGCAACATGTGCACGTCTCACTTAAATAAAGCCCAGATTTACTTTAATGATTATGTCATCACCTCAGAATATCCTTTTTTTTTTTGTTTTGTTTTGTTTTGTTTTGTCTGGGACAGTCAGCATTCCACCTCCTTCAAGATCATCATCAGGTCTGTGCCGACAGAATTGGGATTATCGGTCTCTCCTATGGAGTCTACATGACTCTTCGATTGGCCACTCAGAGTGGTGTCAAAGTATGTCAGAAAGGTCTCTCACTGTCATCTTTTTCTAAATCTGCAGTTTGAACAATGCATAGCTCTATGTACATGGAATATCAAAATTTTAGAATGAATAGCTATAAAAAATACTATAGATATAGTATATGCAGAGGCATAGAAATTTTGGAGAGTTCACTTTGACTTTAAACAACTATTGTTCTCCCCTCCAGCCATCCTGTTTGATTTGTATCAACGGCCCAGTAGGAAGCACCATCAAGCTCTCAGATCCAGATGGCAGGACTGTAGACGTTGATAGGTAAATGGTAATCAGAGCTGCAACTTGTAGGATATTACTGTTATGACATCAATGTGGGGTTATTGCAAGAATCTGTCTGATCTGATCGGGTCTAGTATCAAGTGAGCAGTCTATTGACTACAATACTAGTTTTAGTATTGTAGACCAATAGTTTGTTGTTAATTTAATGGCTAATTGATTGAAAGCTAGTAAAATAGCTTTAATAGCTTTCAATCCAGACTTTATTATTTTAAAAAAAGAGTATCACAGAGGTTGTTTTCAAAAATTTCCCCAAACACTTATGGAAAAAAAAAAAACAGATGTCGTTGGTCTCTGTTAACTTGTCATTTTAGAGATCCGAAATATTGGACTTATGATGATCAAGGCTATGTGAGTTTCAGAGACTCCTCCTTGCCTGCAAACCTTAACCCTGAAAGCAAAGTGAAGGTGAGGACTCAATCAATATGTCAATATGCATACCAGTATTTTATATCAATGAAAGAACCTTCCCTCCAGAATGATATCTTGTGCATTTTTTTTTTTTGGGGGGGGGGGTCTTTTCTTTTCTTTCGTTTTTTTGCAGTTAGAGCACCTCTCCTGTCCATTGATGTACATAGTGGGTGAAGATGACCTGTGCACTGCAAGCATGGAGAACGCAGACATGGTAGATTGTCTTATATGGATTTTTAAGTATTACAAATTATTATTGATGTTCAAAAACATTTATAAAATAGTCGGTGTAAACCATATTGTTATAATGTTTTTTTAAATATGTGGTGTAAGTCAAACATTTGAGCAGTCAAAAACACATTCACTTTAGTTGTAAATAGCACAGATTTTTAAAATTTGTTAGCGCTGACAGTTGCTTATATTGTTTAAGTATGTAGGCTAGTTTAAAACTGTAACTATCGGGGCGTCAGTGGCTCAGTGGATAGAGCAGGCGCCTCATGTACAGGCTTCACACTTGGCTGTCCTATCAATTAAAGGCAAAATGCCCAAAACATATCTTAAAAAAAACAAAAAACTATAATTATATACATCCTTATAAGGAGAATTAAGGAATCACATACTGTATGCTTTGTTTCATGATAATATTACTAATTTCTTGATGTGCATAGACTAATACTGGTACGGTTAACGTTTTGAGTTCCACAACGATTTTGATGTGTTACGTACCTGTGCACACTTGTGTTCAGTGATTTATTGTTCGTTGAATAGGCTTGTTGTCTTTACTTTACTTTGAAAAAGTACGTTGATAGTAAGAGACAAAACATTTATTGGGAACAAGCCTTCTCAAGTTTATGGCAGACTCATAGGTACCCAAAAAACCCATTTTCATTCCAATATCTTGAGATGAGATTTTAAAAGACCCATTTGAAAATCACAATGTAAGTTCTTGTCTTTCCAGAATTTTGCCTGAGTTTTGAGCCTTATGCTTGAGCATCAAGCTATGGTACCAGTGGATGCTTTAGGTTGTGTAGTTTCACAAGATATCACTAACTTCATGTTTGCTTAGCTATGGGTTTAGTGGGGTCAGGGCCAGGGGGTGGTCATGGCCTCCTTGGCCTCCAGTGGGGTGCCATTGGCTCACTGTCAAGTGTTTGGTTGTTGTTATAGCTCTGTTTTACTGATCATCAGATCGAGGAGACCCTGGAGGCTGCAGGAAAATCCCATCTGTTCACCCGTTTGTCGTACCCCGGTGCTGGTCACCTGATTGAGCCGCCTTACACACCACACTCACAAGCGTCGCTTTGGAGTGTCAAACCAATTAAAAGTGAGCCCTATCCCACAGCATTTTTTGTTCAGCCTAATCCCATTTAACATCTGTTTTGATTGCATTGTTAATGTCAGACCAGCAAGTGTAATAGAAAGTATGTAAATATAATGGAAAGTAAAAATAATCACAATAATCAAACACTGCACTGCTTTGTATCATCTGCAGTGTTCACTGTGTGGGGAGGTCACCCTGCAGCCCACGCTGCTGCCCAGGAAGATGCCTGGAAAAAGGTCCTGGATTTTATGGAAACTAATCTGAGATGAATCTTGACAGTAAAAATATCTCATCACAGATGTGATGGAATATGCTTCATGTCTCTGAGTTTTACATTCAGAGAAGTGTGTATGTGGGACGGGGGGTTAATCTCACCTGATTAACATCAATAAAAATAATCCACAGTTTCTGTTTGACGCTGTTGTTAATCAATTACCGAATACCCCTGCCAATAGCTGTTCATTTAATGCTGGTGGCTTTCCGAAATTGAAATCAAGTAGGATTGACTCAGCTAGAGATTAAAATTAGTGGTCAACACTTCTCTATGCTGTGAGCAATACTTTAATCCATGTAGACAACCCTTTCAAAGTTTGAAATAATTTCCCCCAGAAAGATTTTTATCTGTGAAAGGTGCTATATAGATAATAGTTACTTATGTACTTACTTACTTACATCCACCCCCAGCCCCCCTCTCAGTCATAGTACGCGTGCGTATGTGCGCGTGACAAAAATGTTCTGTTATCCTCATGTGTGCGTTTATACATGCGTTCGCAAAAACGCATAAATGTTACGCGTAGTCAACATTTTACAATGTTTCAGTGCATGGGATGGACCTACCCGTCATTGCTCTCCTTGGTACTGACCAAGAAGAGCACTAGGCGGTGCTGGGGGTGACCTGCTGAACTTGTGCGGAAGCATCAAAATAGACATAACCAGCTTTTTAAAATTGTTTTTAAAACTAAACTTTTAGATTATTTTAGCATAAATTATGTGATTATTAGCTGATTTTGAATTATTAATGACAGAATTAAAATATATCTAAAAGTTTTTAATTTTTTTTGAAGAAAAGTTTAGGGTGGGCCTGTTGAAAAGTGGATGGGCCTAGGACCGTCAGGCCCACCAATAACGCCGTGCCTGGTGGTCACCGAAGTCAAGAGGAAAAAAATCACTGGATTTTTAATGCTGGGATCTATCTGTGAACATAATATCTAAAAGTGTGGCCTTTTCTGCATTTTTTGGATCTGGTCAAATAGGGGAGAAAATCAGTTGCGTGAGAGGCAATGCATAGATTTTTTTTAAATGACCAGAAGCATTAGTTAACCCGTTAGGATTCATATCACCCAGAATAAGCAGTTCTAAATCAGCATGCCAGGCTTTCAAATTAAAGTTGTGATATTGTTGAATGTGTTCTAAGGTAAGCTTGGATTCTTGAGTTGAAGATATTGGATATTTGAGATTTGTCAAAAGAGGTTGGGAAATTTAGTTTGAATTAATAAAGTAACAGGGGATATGGCATGTCAACCTTTAAAACACAAAAGCTTACAGCAGAGGGGCAGAAACTGAAGATCTACCCAGTTGCAGATAGTTTCCTGGCATTTTCTCCAACCTCACCCACCAAACCAAACCAACCTCAATGCAGAGAGCATTGAGGCTGGTCACAAAGGGAGGTCACAAAACTTACAATATTCACAACAGTTTAACCAGCTGGGGATACAGTCCTTAAAAAACACCACATCACACCTGCTGCTTTCTGGTGTATTGTCAAAGAAGTAAATGAAAGTTGCTTAGGAGGTGTGTTGATCGACAGTGTGCAGATTCAATCCTTGAAGCTTTGTTTCCCTGAGCGAATGACTTACCTATTTTGCCTCCAGAAAGACATGGTTCCTTACACACCTTATGACAACTCGAGGTGATGATCTCATATGTGCAAAACTGTATTTGGTATGGGGCAGCATGGTGGTGTGGTGGTTAGAACTGTCACCTCACAGCAAGAAGGTTGTCAGCCCTGTGTCAGCGTGGGCTCTCTCCAGGCACTCCGGCTTCCTCCCACAGTCCAGAGACATGCAGATTGGGGACTAGGTCAATTGATAATTGTCTGTAGGTGTGAATGTGAGCGTGAATGTTTTTTTTGTCTCTATGTGTCAGCCCTGTAATAGTCTGGCAACCTGTCCAGGGTGTACCCTGCCTCTCGCCCGATGTTAACTGGGATAAGCTCCAGGCTCACCATCATACTGATCTGAACACCATTTAAAATGTGATATCTAGTATCCAAAGAATGTTTGTGTCCATTTTGGTTGCACTTGAAGCCTTTTGGAGACATAGATATTAATTGCTTTAGCATAGTCTTAAAAATAGAGTGACGGACTTCTGGTTGCAGCTTGGCAAACTTTTGTCATAATTCCAGTATCCCTGTCGCTGAATATGAGATACAAGTTTTTTGCATTTGTGGCACCCTCTAGTCGTAGAATATCCCAAAATCGATTACAAAAGCTCGGACAAAGCATCCACACATGTGAACTAAGTTTGGTTACATTTGCTTAAGCCATTTTTGATTCATGAATATCTATGTAAAATTGAACATAAAGACAAATGTTTGATTGACCTATCAAAATTCCTTTGATGTTTTTTAATCAGCAATGTCGATAGAGGATTCTGCCGAAGTTTCAGGAAGATTGAGCCGACAGTCTGGGACAATTATGATTTACAGAAAATTGGAGTAAAGATGCAAATAAATTGAGAAATCAATATGGTGAAGGAATGTTTCAGCATTAGTCAAGCCATTCTTGAGATAATGGCAGAATTGTTAACCTGAATGTTACAGCACCACCTTAAGGTCAATGAATGTCATTTTTTGTGCCTACATAATGGGTCGAATTTGCAACCCACCTGCCAATTTTGGTGACTTATTGTCATATAGTTTTTGCTGCACAAACGCTTTTAGCGGAGAAAAATAATCAGAAGAAAAAACAATAGGACTCCAGCAGCAGTCACTGCTTGGACCCCTGATTATGTACTGTTAAGACCTGCTATGACTAGATGTTTTGAGTGATGTCACAGTAATGATTGGAGCAGGGATAGCCAACACATAATGAAACAGCAAGGGAATTTGGTAATGCTCTACGGTAGTGAGCAACCAACCTTACTTCACAGCTGATAATTCTACCAGTGACATGTTGGCAAGAGATCAGTTCATAACACACTTTGCGATGAGTTATTTTTTAGGTCAGTCTGTGGAGTGCAATGCCTAGCACCCCAGAATCTGCCACTGATCTGGTGTCAGAAATGGAACAGAAATTTAGAACATGCTCATGTGATGTCTCCCTTCCTTTGGTTTCAGACATCACATGCTCATGTGATGTCTGAAACAAAATGGAGGGGGATATGGGGGCATAAATGTAAAAGTGATGAACAAATGAAAGTGCTGTAGGGGGTTGTGGAAAGTCAAGGCAGGAAGTTAAAGGTCTTCAAACCACTGTTAACAATTACAATCAACCACAAAGGAGCAAAGTCCCACTAAGCTCTCTGTGAACCCAGTCAGGACCCTCAGGGTAGGGCAGTATCTTATGTGGCCTCAGATTCTTGGAAAATGGCAAACACTGCCAGTTTGATTCTCTAGCATTGTGGCTTGTCGTGCCTTCTCAGGAAATTGTCTTAGGGTTTGACTTTCTTTTGTAAATATATTGTTATGGTGGATTTTGGCAAAAATGAAAGTGAAATAATGGGTAAAATGACTCCCCCCTTGTGCCAAAAGACATGGCTAAGGCCTGAATGATCATAGTCCCTGATGACACAGTAATTCCTCCTAGTAGTAAATTCATCATTGCTGGCAACGTTGAACATGCCCTTGGGTTCTGTTACAAGGGAATGTTAGAGCCTTCAGATTCAGTATCTAACCACTGTCATATATTGGATGCTTGGGTGGGCTGTAAGGTGGAGTATGGTCTGTCAGGCGATTGATATAAGTGACGATCCCCTCACATTAAAGGAGGTGATGGAAGTTGACACCCTACATTCAGATATTGAAGTGGGTGGCAGGGCAGAACATTTGGGTGCAGCAGATGAGGAAGGTGACCCCAATGTGCCATGGACATCTGACAAGCATTTCGGGTTATGACAGAATGGTTTTGCCACCTCTGACTTGGCAGACATCTGTGATGTGTTACACAAGCAGGATGATAGCCTCTGCTTCTGTGTTGATTATCACAGGCTGAAAAATTTTACCTGGAAGAATACTATTCATCACCATCAATTGATGATGTAATTGACAGCTTGATTAAAGCCTGTATGTTTTTAACTTTGGACTTAGCCAGTGGATAAAGAAGATGAGGAAGAAGAGGTGGAGGTGAAGGAAGCAGAATGGGATGTGTGGGGAGTTTTTCGAGGATGGTGCTGAACTAGGAGTAAAAAAAAAACACTGCTGGAGCTGCTTTTGGTACCTTTACTTGCTTCACTTATGTTGAAAGCCAAACTATATGTGTATGTGATCTATGTTGAGTAAAGGTACTGGGTTAGTAAAAAAGGACGTTCAGTTGCATGCAAGACTTAGCTTTGGCAAAGCCAACTACACAGTAACCTTACTACAAAAGATCACAACAGTAACTCATTGAATAGCATCAAATCACAATAAACAAATGTTTTACAGTCTTGTTTGCCCTCTGTGCCCACTTGTTATGTTAGGACAAGTTACTTTGTTTTGCTGCTTCTAAGCCTGCAGTCCGCTGTGGATGAGCCTGGCTTATCACAACATCCTCAGTGCCAAGAACCAGATGGATCCTCTGAGGCCTAGAGAAGCTCATCACATGGTCTAGGATGAGTTTAAAGTCAAGGAAGTCTAAGTCACTGGTATTGAAGAAGGGACAAGTAGTGAACAGGTTCTGCTTCACACTACCTAGTGATACCATTTTATCCATTACTGAGAAACTGGTGAAGAATTTTGGGAGAGATCTTTGACGCCAGCCTCAAGGACTCTGCTTCCATCCAAAAGACCATCAAAGACCTTGAAGAGTGGCTCACAAAGGTAGACAAGTCAGGTCTACCAGGAATATATCAATAATAATGACCGTTGCTAGTAGCAAGTTAACATGCATCATTAATGCATCCACAATCTGGTATTTAATTATTTTCCTTCTTAATTTGCAATGGATTTCACTGAGGAAATTAACTCAATAAAACACAAGACAGTGTTTTGACTTTCAGACAATACATGCCATGTCAATCAAATAAAATATAATCAAGGTGAAAAGTCCATATTAAACTCACACCAGTTCTCTCTTTGTTTTACCTGGTATGGTTTGGAGCAAAAAAAAAAGTCACAGGGCTGAAGGGCAGAGGTATATATTCTTGTAGTAGTGGCCTAGTCAGGAGTGGCAGTCCATGATGGGTGTGGAGACTTGTGATTTAATACTGTATGCTTTTTAATTGTAGAGTGAATCAGAGCAAACCTGTATTGTAATTTAATATTTAAATAAACTGATGATTGGTAAAACTCACAAACTCACTTCTTCACATTAAGTGGTGGTGGCTGATCTTTCTATAGGTCACTGAGAAGGGCGCACTATTATAAAAATAAATGTGCTAGGTGCAGAACAGTTCAGCAGACTGCAGATTCTCTAAACAGGAGAGCTGTCTGCAGGTCTTAAATATTGCTGCAATTACTTTTCTCGCCCAAAGGTTTCACAGCAGGAAACCAGAGGACTGTCTTGATGCTAGTTAGAAAGTTAGCACATCAACAACACAATCCAATGTTTGAAGAGTGTATTTACAGTACGCCAGTGAACAGTAACACAAACAATCAAAAAACATTTCTGCTAAAGAGCTCAATGAAGTCATGCAACCATGGTGTAATTCATTTATAACCTGTAATACAACATTTGTTTTTTACTCCTGGTGATTGTATTTATGCCTCAAAAAATCATAAAAGTGGCTATAGTTTATCAGGCCTTTCTTATTGCAATGACAAAAAGAATGTGAAATGATGGTGAAGAAAAAGACTCCGCTGATAGAGTGCTGAAGTCACGTGAAGCTCATGGGACCTTAGATCGTAAAAAATATGAATGGCAGTGAATGAGGACAGCAATGTTATCTTTCGGTCCTGTTTGAGTTGTGGCATGAAATCCAAATATGTTGTTAATGAATTTAAAACATAAATTTTAAGGTCAAGAAAGTCATACTTTGTGATAAAACTGTTGAGATGTAAGCTTTTGAAAAAACGTAATTAGAAAAACTACACAGGAGGCGGTCACGTATGTGACGTCATAGCTTTCACTTGCTTCCAGCAGCTTGGAGCGACTGCAGCCTGGCACAAAACACACAGACATCTTCAATCATAAATCGATTAATCATAAAACAGTGGAATTTCAGCGGGGAGGCCAAACTGCAGGAAGCGAGCGAAAGCTATGACATCACATACGCGACCTCCTCCCGTGTACTCTTGAGTCTTTCTAATTAAAAAGCTTATATCTCAACAGTTTTACCACAAAGTATGACTTTCTTGACCTTAAAATTGATGTTTTAAATTCATTAACAACATATTTAGATTTCATATCGCAACTCAAACGGGAACAAAAGAAAATATTGCTCTTCCTATTCACTGCCATTCATATTTTTTCTGATCTAAGGTCCCATGAGCTCTACTGGAAGGGGCGTGACTTAGGCACTCTATACAGACTTGTTTCAGATCAAGAGAACTTTATTAGCAAGCCAGCATCAGATCAAGCTTCTGCAGTAGCCTGGGAGAGATTCAGCCAATCATCGAAACTCTCCGCCATCTGTCCCCTCAAACTCCATGTTTTAAGGCCTGTAACATTCTTATCCATGTTCATAATATTAGCTCATTTCTGATAACATAATGAGATACAAAGCCATCCTCCGAACCGAAAGTGGTCATTCCTTTCTCCAGTTTTAGAAGATTCTTTGTCCGTGCAAAACAGACTAATGTATACATTCCTTTAGTTTCTCCATGTAGGTTTCTGGACATAAAATTCTACATGCATAAACACAACATGACAGTGGCACCTTACTACTTCTTGGCAAGCCTTGTATCTTGACAGACTCATGGATTCCTGTTTGCATCTGTAGAGCTGTAGGACCTACAGCACAGTTAGAATGATGGCTTCATCCTTACAGACAAAAGCAACAGGAGTCTGGGTGGACAGCCGTCTCTAAAGGCATCCAAAAATAATCAGCATTAATGTACATCTGTTGAGCAGACACCTCATGGTGTTTGTAAAGATTGTCTTGCTGAATAAAACATGTAAGTATCATAAACTCTTGTCTAAGGTTACTTTCTTCAATAATCCAAAATCCACTATAAAAAAAATCCCATTTGCTTATTGTCAAGGGAACTAGGGCGATGTTAATTTCCAGATTAGCCTGTAAATAAACATCATCAATCAGAGAAACTGAGGGGAAATGACACAAAGTTGAAGATATTTTGAAAGCCTAAAAGGTTTGGGGCTTCTGAGAAAACAGTCCTACTGTCAGACTGGAACGGTTTAGAAATACAGGTCTGACGCTGAGGCTTTGCAGTTTTATGATATTGGCTAAGTCTGGTTTCAGGTGGCCCTCATCAGCAACACTGCAGTGCCCTTTAAGTAAATATGCTTCTTTGTGTGTTTTCATCATTTACACATTTCACTTAATACTAAAACTTTTATAATACTAAACATGTCACAAAGATCCACCATCCACTTTGTAATAATTCCTCAGCCTCTTAACATCCAGACACTCTGCTACTGTGATCCTCAAATCTTTATTGAGTAATGAGTATACATGCTAACCTATCATTGTTCACATTATGGGTTGAAGAGTTCATGGCATGCTGAGGTAACCATGGCGATGAGGGCGATGAACTCTTTGAAGTCAATCTTCAGGTCTCCATTCTGGTCGAGGTCCGCAAAGAGCTCATCCAGAGTCTCATTCTCTTGGATTTTCTGTTCAGCAGAAAAATTTAAATGAAATAGCAATCTAGATATAACTGGAAAAATCTGACTGGAAAAAAGTATATATCAAGTATTTATAAAATTTTGCAATTGGAGAAGGCAGGAGATTGCTCCTATATTGAAGAAAAATGGGAGTTGGAAGCTAATGTCATAATTAATAATGAAGAATGGGAGGAAAGCAGCTTAACAAGCCATAAGATCACAAACAGTCCTATGTGGAGGGAGTTTGATTGGAAAGATACTTCAGGACCCCTAAAGTAGTGTCTGAGTTCACTGAAGGATCCTCACCACTATGTTGGAGAGGATATGGAATGGTTGGTGATCATGCACATATTTTTTGGGACTGCCCGAAAACTGCAGAGATTTTGGGAGAATATTAAAAGTGAGATTGCAGTTATTCCAGAAGCTGTTTTACCTTCGAATCCACTGTACTATATGTTGGGATGTATACCAACAGGGACAATTTGTATATCTTAAGAGTGTTATTGTTAATTGCAAGGAAAATGATAACTGTTTCTTGGTGGCGAAGTCAACCCCCTATACAGTGGAACAATGGACAAAGAGGTCAAGACAGCTGTACAATGTAAGAACTAACTGCACAATTGCAAATTAAAAAAGACATTTTTGTACGGAGATGGACACCTATGGTATCTGACTGAAAAGAACACGATAAAAGAAGATGAAAAGAAGATGATAATTCATTAATTTTTTGTATGTATTTTTAATTTAACTTTTATACTTTTTTTTTTCCTCTGGTGATATCCTTTTTAAGTTATGTTTGCCCTGCTGAAGAACTGTAATACTAAAGGAGTTTTGTTGTCAAGGAATGTTCAAGATTGTATGGGATCAATGTACAACCTTGAAACTAAATAAACACATTACACACCAGAAAACAAAAGTGTTGGATAGAATGAAACTTGTTTGGCTTGAAAGTGGTAATAGAGCAATATTGTTTGTCAATCCTCTGCACATTTGTCATATCTTTGACTGACCTGGTCAGCATAGCCTCATTCAAAACCATATCCTGTGTACATGTGTTAGCTTTGAGCTCAGTAAACATCTAAGGCTTACCCTATAACAACACATCATCATTCATTAATTTAAAAATCTAAATCTGCAAAGTAAGTTAAGCTATTAAATAAAGTAGCAGAAAATGGAAAACTTATACTTTAGTACAGTACTTGAGGAAATGTACTTAGCTCCATCCCACCACTGGTCAGCATATCCAATTATCTCATTTACATCACATCACATTGCAACTGTTGCACACTAGATGTGAAAATGACACATAGAACATTATCTTTGGGTTGTTTTGACAAGTGTTATGTTGCAAAGTTCTGCCATTAACATGCCAGTTATTACACATTTACTTCCATAACTTACCATTATGAAATGACTCATCTCATTGTTGATAAGATCTTTAAGCTCGGCTTTCTTCAGCTTGCACTTGTGACCTGAGTAATTGTGGAAAACTTTAATGATAGTGACCATGCCACTCTCCAGGTCTGACATGTTCGTCTTTGAAGCCTGCAACAAAATAAATCAAATACACAATCATAATTTTTTATCCCACAATTCTGTATGTTTTTATACATGAAATACATTGTAACATGATGTAGACTTGTCCTATTATATTCTTAACATCTAAGCATATTTCAGTATTACAAAAATGAAATCATTTTGCCGTAAATATTTAGATTCTTACCTCCATCGGAAGAAACTATGCAGTTAAGATCCAGCTCTCAGTGAGACTGATGGCTTATCCAGCAGTGTGTTGAGTTGACTGCCTCGCCCAGTTCACTGTGAACACTCAACTGTATTGATCGTTCATATGATGGCTTCTGGTCTGCCAGAAACTACATAATGGACTACTAATGGATATCAGTGGTCAGAGCCTTGACCAAAAACCATTTGCTCTTACAATGTATGTTTCACTGTGATCAAATCTCACCATTTAGTCCAGTGAGTGTGTGTGTGTGTGTGTGTGTGTGTGTGTGTGTGTGTGTGTGTGTGTGTGTGTGTGTGTGTGTGAACTGCATTATGCATACATTTTCCTGTATGTAATTGTGCCCTTTCCACTTGTGGTATGTTAATGCCACTGTTGTGAGGGTCCACTCTGTGGGTTTTGAGTGCTCCTGACATTATCTTACATATTCATCATAAAGTTTGTTATCAAAAACTATGGTGGTTATTACAGGAGACTTGAAAGCTACATGTGGCTAAAAACATTTCCTACAAACATAATTTTTGCCTCTCATGCATTTTGATCAACAGCTCTTCTGTTGGCACAAATCAGGTTAAATAATATTTGAAAAATATGTTGAAATAATGTTCAGAGATGTTTTTAAAGGCTATGATCGTATACATCACCCTTTCTAAACCAGTGAAACAAATCTGCATGATGAATGAAAGTTTGTAAATGTGTAGACAAAATTTGTGGTTACAGAAAAAACATGAGAAAGTAAAAAAAAATGCACTAATTACATCAGTGGAGGTCACACAGAGATGCTGAGAAAACACTCAATTCTTTTGTGAACATCTGAGTACAATAGCAGAAAACTGTTATAGTGATCACTCAAAATTCACACACTTTTTGCCCTGATTTTGGCTGTAAAAACAGCCACAAAGCATGTATATGAGTGCATACAAAACATATAAACTGATATTGTTTAGGCTTCAGGGAGAACATACTGTATAGCTTTTGTTATATGCCAGTGCTCATAGTGTGTTTGTGGTTTTTGGTTTTACAGGAAGAGGTACTGAGGTTAGCTTTTGTTGAGCTGTGACCTCAGTTTTCAAGAGCTCTAAAGAGTCCAAATAATTTATTTAGAGCACTATATTGACAGTTATAATATTCCAACAGCCAAATCTGGATGCTGTGTCAAACATGAACATGTCAACAGTGTGTTTTCATTTCCTCTCTCTTGCAATCTTTAGATAAGATTACTGGGGCTTAATTAGTAAACAGTGTTGTAGTGACTATGGGCTGGGAATTTATGAAATTTGTTCCTTGGCAATAAGTGAACGCCCATTGATTTTCTGGGTAATTTGGCACTGATGTTACACAGGAAGAAGCAGCAAGAGGGAAAAAGTATATATCCATGAATGCAAGATAATAAAAGAAGCCGTAAGAATGCAAGAGAAAATGGAGAAAGGTCACTGTGCAAATCTATTGTCCAAAGAAACACCGATGAGCCAAAACATTAAAACCACTGACAGTGGTACCAGCATGTCACAAGAATCCTTGAGCAGATTGGGAGCTAGGAATTTTAGAAGCCAGGTCAGCACCTTGAGCTTTTTGTCATGCTCCACAGGCCATTTCTAAACAGTTTTTGTAGTGTGGCATGATGCTTTGTTCTACTACTGTTGCCATGAGGGGGCGTACTTGATCTGCAACGGTGTTTGGGTGGGTGGAACATGTCAGGTGGTATCCACATGAATGCCAGAACCAAAGGTTTCCTGGCAGAACAATGCATTGGAACAAAATAATCAAAGTTATTAATTTCACTGATCAGGCTGATCCGTGTGTATTGCATTATTAAGGCAGAACCCTTGGAGTAGTTTATTTCATGATCAGCTGTTTTTAATCAAACAACATTACATCTTCAATGAAATGTAATCCATTTGGACCGTTCTTCATCAATTTCCATCTATCTACCCTTATTCATTGCATTTAATGGGGAGTACAATGAATCAGCTAAATGAATGTATGGATGCAATTTAGATTAAAGAGACATATCTAAATAAATTGTGTTGCAGTGTTTGTCACATGGGAACTTTTAAAGTTCTCATGTGTGAGATTTAGTGGCATCTAGCGGTGAGGTTGCAGAACTGAAAATTTTCCCATGTGCCAAGTGTGTAGGGGAACTACAGTGGCCAGTGTGAAAACATGAATGGTCCTATCAAGAGCCAGTGTTTGATTTGTCCGTTCTGGGCTACTGTAACAACATCGCAGACTCTTTAGAATTAGACCATAGACTTTAATAATACTTAGATACCAGTTGCTCACCTGGCGCCAAAAAAATTCTAGCTTCCAGGTTTATTTGCGCAGTATGCAGCCACTGAATATGTACAGTCCAGCTTGCCCCGCCGATGAGTTCCCCCTCAGCTCATACCCTTTACATTGTGAAATGTCACAGATTCTTAAAATGTTTTTCACAACTTGAGGAAAGTTTTATAAAGGTAAAACTTTCAAGAATCAAAAGGTCATTATAGAAATAGTCACAACTGACCTTGTTTGCAGTTTGAGGTGTTGACTGTTTTACAGACGTCTATTCTATAATGGTGTCCTATGGGGAAAAATGCTTTTTTTTTATGCTGCAATACCAATAACATGGCTGAGCAGCACTTTTGGGTGCCTGAGGAGGACCCATGCCATATGTAGTTTTGCTCCAGGTGTGGGGTTTTTTCTGCAGTCTAACGTGGAAGTTAGCATCACACTGGTTCCCTCATCAAGAAGCCAATGGTATTTTTTCACTGGATTCTGGATCATTGCCAAAAATAAGCTCTGTGGCGAACAAATGTTTATGGTATATACACATTTTGTTCAGCAGGATAATCTTCCCAAATCAACACCAATCTCATGATTACTGAAGCCTAAATGCAATCACTACAAGTAAAAAGCCTCCGAAACCAAACTAAACAGGGCAGGTGCGAAAGCACCCTTAAGTTTGTGTTAACCACTGACCTTATTTCAGGTATCTAACCAAAAACCCACTGACTTTGAGATAAGGGAACTGTGAGTGGCAAAATGCTAATTAATTCCTGGCTTTAGGATTCATTCCTGGCGCACTCTATAAACAGTTTGTTCTAAGGTAACAACACCACAACAATTTTAATTTTCAAGTGATTATAAACCAATGAAAACATATTTATGAATATTAAATACCATTTCTGCCAATAGAACACTGGACCTTTAAGGCGAGACATGGCAGGCAAAAACATTGATTTTTTCATGCAGTGGTCAATTTTGAGATTTTGGGCTAGTTTACTCCTTGAATATGTATTCTTTCAAGCTGCTATAAAGAAAAAAAAATCTAATTATACATTTAGACATGTATTTTATTACATTTTGTCTACTTGTATTATGTCATTATGTAAATCTTTGAATGCTGTTTTCTCAAAATGAGTTTTTTGTCATACTCCAACTCAAACATCTCAGCCTCTGTAGCACCTATGTACACCAAACTTTCCAGTTATACACCTAGCTATATTCTGAAGATATTTACAGAGGGATTTGTTAAAAAATAATTCCTAGCTTGACTTATGTGACATTTTATTATCAAAAATATGGCGAAAATCGTTTTTTTGTTATTTTTTAAGGCTATGAACAGTATATTTTGATTTTCTAGGTAATATAAGTAGAAATTCTTAAATCCCTCTGTATTTTTTTTCATCTTATATGTTAACAAAATGAAAAATAATTTTGCACCTGGCTTTATCAGATGTTCAGATTTATCTTCCTAAAATATATGCAAATTAGCACATATTTAATGAGATAATGCCTATTTGCATGATTGAACATGAAAATTTTAAAAACGTAATGCATTTTTTTTCATACTATTGTAAGTAATCCGCTGATTATTTTGCACCCAAAAATGAAAATTCAGCCATTATCTACTCACCCATACGCCGAGGGAGGCTCAGGTGAAGTTTTAGAGTCCTCACATCCCTTGTGGAGATCCAGGGGGAGAGGAGGTAGCAACATACTCCACGAAATGGAGGCTTACGGCGCCCCAGATTCAAACGTCCAAAAAAACATAATTTAAACCACAAAATATCTCCATACTGCTCGTCCGTAGTGATCCAAGTGTCCTGAAGCCTCAACATAAAAAGCTATTTGGAAAAACGTCATTTGAACTGTTTTTAGCCTCATTGTTGCCTGTAGCTCTGACTTTAGGATTCATTCCTGGCGCGTTCACGTGTGTGCGGACTCTAAAACATCACCTGAGCCTCCCTCAGTATATGGGTGAGTAGATAATGGCTGAATTTTCATTTTTGGGTGCACTATCCCTTTAAAGAGACATGTCTGCATTAATGTTTTTGCATTGTTTGCTCACGTGCACTTCACCAACAAAAGCAAAAACAGAAAATTATATGTCTGCATAAGATGACAAATGGAGTTTATGTCAAAATAACTTGTTACATTGTCTGAAGATAGGAGCTTGAATTTCACATTTGCGTTTGAACGCAGCACGGCTCCATTTCCTGTTGTCCTTTCCTTGTGTGTAACACGTAGCGTGCTCTGTGCCGTGACGCGCCTGGCTTCACCTTCTGTGCGCGGGCCTAGATGTGAGGAGACCGTCCGCCCTTCCTTCCAAAGGAAACTCGCGCTGACGTAAAGAAACCAGAGCAGGCACAGCTCGGTGTTAATTAGGCGCTTTAATGCCACTGTTTTACTGAAACCAGGTCCTGCCGCATTCCTGTCTCTAACATTACATTATCCGCGTTTGGTGACTGCAGGGCGGACAGGAAAAAACACAGCTACCGACAGAGCTACTGACGAGAGGTAAAAGCAGCGGCGTGTAACCTGGGTTTGGTCAGGTTTCAGTCATTTTGCAGAGCTGATCTGTGTTTGGGCGTTTGAAATTCCTTTGCTACATTACCTAACCTCATAAATGCGAAGCTAAAGCCTAACAAACCTGTTCACTGTGATGTCAGGAGCTGTGGCGTTAATATAGTTAGCTGAAGGAAAGTTGGGTGCAGTTACAAGTCAAAACAACTCAATTTGACATTGTTCATTTTTTTTATGGAGACCTTTTTTCATCACCAGAGGACATGTAGCTGCTGTAACATTTCTGACATTACTAATAGCACACAACAGTGGCCATTTAATATACACCCTGTTGTGCTTTTTGGTATTTTTGCTCCCCTGAATAATTATTTGAAAATTTGGATTACTGAATTATTTTTTTAGGGGATTGTGACCTGTTGTGTCATACTGTTTTCACTTAGTATTCATCATATATCTTAAAAATATAGATATGAATGTGTATGCGGTCATGAGAATAATGTGTTGAGCTTATGCAAATGTGTGTTGGTGCATGTGGAAACATTTATATGCTGCTAACTGATTGCTCCAACAAAGTTACATTGTTTAACACAATGTCAATACAGGCTATATCTATCTATCTATCTATCTATCTGAATCTGTTGGGCAAAGGAGATACTGTGTTAGTTCACACACAAAGACCTGAACCCACTTCCCTCCCTCACACACTTGTCTTTTTTCAGAATTGCCCTGTTTTCATTTGGAGGCTATATTTAGCCCGGTATGTTCAAGTGTGACCTTCCTCGTCTCTTTTTCTCTCATTCTCTCTCACACGCACAGTTTCGTTGACAAAAACCTCCCTCTCTTTCTGTTCAGCATGGCTGATCTGCTGAGGCTGCTGCTCCGGGTGGCTGAGAAGGCAGCTAATGTGGCTCGGGTCTGCAGGCAGGAGGCTCCCCTCTTCCAGCTCCTTGTTCAAGAGAAGACCGGAGATGACAAGAACAAGAAGTTTGTCCAGGACTTCAAGACGCTTGCTGACGTGGTGATCCAGGAGATGATCAGGCATTATGTTGGCGCAAAGGTAGGAGAAATCTGAGGACTGAGGTATGGACTGTCTGAATCAACTGGAGTCAAGCTGTAATAATGTCCTGTCTGCTTTTTGGTCAGTTCCCGGAGATGGCTGGCTTCATTAATGGAGAGGAGTCCAACAAGTTTGAAAATGGGCTTGGTAATAACTTGATAATGCACTTAACACACTACATGTTCATGGTTGTGAATCACTTAAAAGTTGAAGCAGAATTACGTTTGTGCAAATCTAATCTGTCCAAACACTGTGGTGTTTAGGTTAGGATTATAGTCAAGAAAAATCTCCAGTCTGATTATTCTAGGCGTACACTAAGTCCATATCCTGAAGCATGTGTTGGGGTCAGTTAGGGTCATGCATGGGAACATTATTAATCTAGTGCTGAATTCCTCTGCTTCTGCAACAGTTTCCTGCAAAGGCTGACATTCAGATTTGCATCTTAAGCAGTTTAGCAACTTTAATTTGTCCTTTGAGCACTATTAAGAATGTAAAATGGGTGTTATTGCAGTGTTGAAGGTGTAGGGCAACAATACTGGATTATCGAATGTGTAAAGTGGCACCTTCCCTGGGGTCCCAGATGTGCCACAGCGGCCCCAGAGTCCCGGGTTACCTGCATGTCAGTTTATTTTGATTGGTTGCACATGTATTTGAAATTGCACCTGAAAGTACTGTGTCAACAAAGGCAGGTCCTGCAATATTACTCACTATTACACACTCCTGTGATGTGCCCAACCTCAAAATATCTTTTGCTTGAATTAGTTGATATTCGGGTTACAAATAAGATTAATTGTATAATTATAAAACATTATAAAATAGTGAAAAACACAGTTTTCCACAGTAACAGTTTCTAAAAGACCAAACTTGCGTCTTCACGCGTTTTGTTTTGGTCAGCCAGCAGTCCAAACTCCAAAGATGTTCAGTTTACTGTCACAGAAGACAAAAACAGTTCAGCTGTTTGTTTCATTGAGAAAACAGAATGTTTGTCATTTTTGTGTAATAAATGACTGACTGTATTTATGACAGCATACACGGTGATTATGACATGCAACAGGGCTGTGTAATGAATGGATAAGCCAACGCCAATATGACACTGTATACAGCAATTCAGCAAAACAGCATTCATAGTGGTTATGACACACAAAAAAGAGGAGTGTGTGCCAAAGGGTCAGCTGTCGTCATTGTGACTGCGCATACAGTGATAACGACATACAAAAGGACCAAAAGGGGCAGCTACCGTTGCTATGACAGCATACATAATGATTATGACATGTTAAAGGTTCAGCTGCTGTTGTTATGACGCTGTACTCAGTGATTAATTATGGTGTACAAAGGTCTTTGCGTGAAATGATTATGACATAAAAAGTCGTACGTGCAAATGGACCAGCGGACCATGGTGATTTTCAAAGGGGTCCCTTAACCTCTGATAAACTGAGCAAAGACAACCTGATAATGACAAACAATATCTGTGGAGACTGTTGTAGGCTGCAGGAATATTGAAACTTTACTCTGTTAAAATGTGATAAAAGATGAAGAAGTGCTGTATGATAATAATAATAATAATCACTCAGCCTTCATATGGGTAGACTAAATACTAGCAGGACTAAAAATACACTTGACCTAATAATCCCAACTTGAACCTCACAGTGACTGAAGCATCTTTCAACTAAAATAATCAGAACATAAAGCTAACACATCAGTGTATCACTGTCCAAATATTTAAGGTCGCTGCATATTGCACTGTGTAAATATTTAAAGTTATTAGTTGTTAAGTAATCAAATGAAACCTCACTGATTCTGTTTCACCAGGAGAGAGTGTGATAGTCACAGTGTGCGGTACGGAGGAGGAAACCGCGGCGCTGCTGGCTACGGTGCTGGACGGTGACCACACAGCAGCGTCTCTGCTGGCTCGAGCCATACACCAGGATCCAGTGACCATCGATGCCAGCACAGACGGTCTGACGGTGCCACTCAGCCCCTCTGAGCTCGGCATCTGGATCGACCCTATAGGTGAAATGCTTACTGTTTCCCTGTCTGACGCACTGAAGTAATCCAGAAAACAATGCAGAGAGTTGAGCCTTGGTGAGAACTGTCTGTCTTTTGTTTCTCATTAAGATGCTACCAGCCAGTACATAGAGGGCAAAGAGGAGGTGCTGGAGGAGGGCCACCTGTCTCCTTCAGGTCTGCACTGTGCCTTGGTCCTCATTGGGGTTTATCTACGGAGCACAGGTGAACCCGTCATGGGCGTCATCAACCAACCGTTCAACTATAAAGATCCAGCAGGTGGAGGGTAAGATAAAAAAAACCAAAAAAAAAAAAACACTGTATGTCCTAATCTGTCGCCTCACAGCAAGAGGGTTGTCGGTTCGATCCCGGGTGTGGGAGCCCTTCTGTGCAGAGTTTGCATGTTCTCCCTGTGTCAGCGTGGGTTCTCTCTGGGCATGCAGTTTGGGGACTAGGTTAATTGGTAACTCTAAATTGTCCGTAGGTGTGAATGTGAGCGTGACTGGTCGTTTGTCTCTATGTGTCAGCCCTGTGATAGTCTGGCGACCTGTCCAGGGTGTACCCTGCCTCTCGCCCAGTGTCAGCTGGGATAGGCTCCAGCCCCCCCGCGACCCTCAAGAGGATGAAGCGGTTAGAAGATGAATGAATGAATGTCCTAATCTGTAACGTTTATTTCTGAGGTCACAGTTAGTGATGGTGTTGTACTGTCCTCCCTGTTTTCATACACGAGGGGGCAGAATGTTAAAAAACATCTCAATATATAAGATGAGAGACTTAATTGTCATCCATCTATATACAGTTTGTTAAGTACATAGAGGAACAAAACTGTGTTTCTGTCATCCTGGTACAAAACAAAAGAATGAACAAATGAGTGTAAGGTGCAAACAATAAGGTACAAACATATATTGCAATAACAAACATGTGGTGCAATAATAGAAAAATATAAATACATATAGTGTAAAAGCAAAAACAGGGAGTGAAACAAATGCTAAGCGCTCTAAACAACAGTAAAAGCGTTTCCTTGAGGATAGTTATGTAGTAACGTGATGTGTGTGTGTTACAGGCAGGATAAAAGTGACTTCATGACTGTGGACTTGTATTGGATTACATTAGACTGTACAAGTATACCTAATAAAGTGGCCACTGAGTGTCTTTCCTCCACAATTCTAGCTTGTTGATAGATATTTTCAATATAGTGTTCTCTTTCTCAGTCATTGGTGCATCTGCACTGTTTGTACCTTTCACTGTCTTTGTCTTTATCTCTGTATCTCTTTCTCTGTGCGTCACAAGGCCAGAACTCACACTATGAGTTTTATCCAGTTTGAGCCTGACCAGGTTCTCTACATGACAGATCAATCAGAAAACCGAGACCAGTGTTTAGATGATGAGGTGACGCACCACCTGATAAAACTCCTGAACCTTGTGAATAACTGCGTAACCAAGATGTTATAACATTTATTGTAGGGCCATCTGTTAACCTGAAGGAATACTTCACCTCCCAAATGAACATTTGTATATCAGTTGCTCAGCACTTGTTACTTTTACTTTGTGAAGAGGACTTTGTTTTTCTGGCATATGTCCACATTGAATAAAGAATCCAAAAATGGAGAAAATTCTGCTATGTTTAACTTCATACTCTTTGCTCCGGTCACTGCAGCCTCAACGTCACCATCAAACATGCGCTCTTGCTCTCCCTCATGGCCGCACACTTGCGACGCAAACAATCTGGCACCAAAATGAGGCACCAAAATCTGTGTCATGATTTAGTCTGAATGGTAATTGATGTACAAATAGGCATTTGGCGGATTAAGTATTCCTTTAAAGCAGCTGAAATAAATATTTTTTATCATAACAGTGTATAAAATAACAGTGTGATCACCTGAGTCTGCAGCTCCCCCTGGCTTCACTGAGTCATTGTTAAGTCATCCGGTCTGTAACTTTATTGTTATGGTTCACTCTCACCGCTCTCACTGCATCATTTTCGGTTGCAGCAGACAGCAGTTTTCAGAGAAAAACCTGCTTGTCACCAAATAGCAGACACAGAGCAACTGCCTTTTAGGAAAGGAAAGTACAGTATTCTTAACCTACCAATAATCATTTGTGTTCACAGCTGGAGGGGAAGCATTTCTGGGGGGTGTCCTGCGGCAGCATCAATGTCTGCTCTGTGTCCCGGCCTAAAGAAGGATCAGGAGGGGGGCTGTCTGTGGTACTGAGCTCCAGTGAGAAGCAGGTAGTAAAGGAAGCCCTGAGCTCACTGTGCGGCCCCGACAAGCTGATGTACGCCTCTGGAGCCGGATACAAGATCATGTGTGTCATTCAGGGCCTAGCTGACGCTTACGTCCTCTCAGAGGGAAGCACCTTCAAGTGGGACTCCTGCGCTCCTCACGCCCTGCTCCGAGCCCTCGGAGGGGGGGTGGTGGACCTTAAAAAGTGTCTACAGAACAGCTCTGCAGCACAGGATCACCAGGCAGAACTGACCTACCACCAGTCTTACACTGAGTGTAAAGGAGCAGACCGCTGGGCCAACCACGGCGGCTTGGTGGCTTATCGAGACTGTTCTCAGCTGTGCAGCATCATGGGAACTCTGAAAGGCAAGCTGTAGTTGAAAGAGCAGTGAATGTCTATCAGCACAACCTGACGCGGTTATTGTTGCTATATGATCATATTCATGTTTTCTATATTAGTAGAGAGAGAGGGTCGGGGGTTCAGAATGAAATATTAAGTAATATTTTAAATATAAATCATACTGTCTTTTTTAACCAGATATATTTGCAAGTGTATATATTACAAGATGAGCATCTGGTCTGGGCCAAATAATGTTTTCAAATAGTGTCTTGTCTTTGGTTTTAATTACATACGTCTTACAAACTTCACAAGGCTGTCAGGATTCAAGTTAGAGAGATTTGTCCGCAAGTCAAAATAACATTTTGAGTACCAAAAAAAAGGTGATGCTTATCAATCAGATGCAGAATATTAAGAAGCCTGTCTTGCTCTCAGGTTTATTGTTAAAGGTCCAATGTGTAGGCTTTATGGGGACATATTGGCAGAAATGGAATTTAATATAATAAGTATGTTTTCTCATGTGTACAATCACCTGCAAATAAGAATCATGTTTTAGTTACCTTGAAATGAGCCATTTATATCTACATAAAGAGCAGGTCCTCGTCTCTGGAGATCACAATGTCACACCATCATGTTTCTACAGTAGTCCGAAACAGAAAACCCGAGCACTGGCTCTAGACAGAACCGTTCACATTTTCACACTGGCCACTGTAGTTAACTGGCCCTCCGCGATAGATAGCTTCAGAAAAACTTTTATTCTTTTTATGTGAAACTGCTTTATTCAGTTACTAACAGGTTGCATCATCAGGTCCTTTTGTTATGGAGAGGAAGAGACCTCTGCTGATAATTTGGCTAATTTGGCTGGATAATTAGTTACCAGAGAAAAAAGGTGAGCACACATTAGCAGGTGCTGGGCAGGTGGCCCGTCTCCAACATGTGAAACAGTGTTGGAAAAAACACTGATTTGTATTGTGAAACTGCTTGCTGCTTGGCCTGGAAAAAAATTAAAATCAGAGCGGAAAAGCCCCCCACATCATCTCAGTTTTTTTCCCATCGTCCAATAGGATGATTTGAGAGGTGGGCCTTTTGTGGAGGTCACCATAACAAATTTACAATTGGTAAACAATGGAGGAGAAACTGGTGGTAGTGGCTGCGAAAAACCCAGAGCTATATGGCTCGACGATAGATAGTGTGGTGCATCTCGTATTTCTCAACCTGCAAAAGGCTTTCTGTGTGATCAGGGCATTATTGAAAGTTTCTACCAGTTTAAATCGTTGGCACACATTAAGTTATCAGAGAAAACGTGTGAGCACATATTTGCAGGTGCAGGGCAAGCTGACGGTCTGTAATGTACCAAACAGTGTCAGGGATACACTGATTTGTAACATGAAACCAGTTTATTCAGTGTTTTTGCTGGCTTTAATCACACATTTGTTTTGGAGAGGAAGAGACCTCTGCAAATAATTCAGCTTCTGGTAAAACCTCCTTTTAACTAGTAGAAGTGCTTGATCCCCCTAAATCTTACACACTGGACTTTAAATATACCAAGAAAGCCTTGTGTCTTTGTGTTTTGAAAAACACACAGGAATTCAAACACACCGTTCATGTTCCCAGCTGATAAAAAGTAAAAGAACTGATGTTTCAGGGAGAGGAGGTCAAAGGGTGGGGTGACAGAAAAAGTCTGGGAACCACTGCTCTGCATCCTACCAGATGAGTGGGATTTGTCACGGAGCAGAGTGCAACAGACAGCAGAAAGTTCAGACAATCACAGTCATGTTTCTCAGTCTTACTGTCGAGAAGCTTCCTCCTTGCAGCTCCAACAAAGTCAGCATTATTTGTGAATTTTGTTTAGCTCAGACCTGATGAGCATTTGTTAAACACAGCTAAGCTTTGTAAGAGTTTGTCTACATGAAGAAAGTGTATGTTAAAAGAAGGAACAGTGCTCACTGCTGGACAGCTGAGGAACGCTTCACTGCCAGAGGAAAGGTAATGTGTCACCACGATGCTACTCCTGACTGATCCCAAGGATTTCTCTTGGGAGACTAAATTACAGTTATGAAAAGCGATACTACATTTTTTTCCCAGCCTGTCTAACCTGTAAAAGGTTACAATAAGTCAAGTGAGTGAATGAGACTCAAATCAAGCTGCAAGAATCTGCACCTCTCTGAAACGGCTCCTTTTAAGGAGCAGAAGTAGATGTACCCTGCCCTCTTTCCATGGCCATAGCACAATTAGATAATAAGGTCAGAGAATGGAAAAGCCATATGAGGTAAAATGGTGTCACAGAGCTCTTTTCAGTGAGGGTGCACAGTAAAATGAAATATGGGACCTATGCAGGCGAACAGGCTGCTCTAAAGGACTGAAACAGATTCTTATCAAGATGTTTGTAATGATGACGTGTAACCTGACTTTTATCGTGTATGTTTTAAATTGTATAACTTTGATATGCACTGCCAAAATAAATGAGGCTTCATTTACGTCCCTAATGAGCATAAAACAGAACAACAATGTGCATATAGGAAATCATCTTTATTCTGAAAACCAGAGAAAGCGGGGGAAAGAAACCCAACAGTGATATTTTAAAACTGTTTGCCAGCCAGGGAACTCGCCTTACAATTCCCTACAAAAAAACCCTGATGATTGTCAGATATTTTTTGCAATACTTCTGCATATTCTGTTAAAAACTTGGAAAAGGAAGAGGAAAAAAAATCTGAAGTGTTGGCTCTTTCATTGACCTCTTGGACTTCGACCTGCTACCTTTAAACATACAGGACTGTACATTCTCAAGTCAAGGTGGACGTGTGGATAACAATGCACTCTGCTCAATGTGGTTTCAGCTGTGGATCCAGTTTCCCAGACAAAGACAGAATTATTTGACAATCGATTATGATCAGAAAATGTGGATATGAACACACATAATTGAGGTCTAAATGAATATCCAAGAGGAAAAATTGTTCTGGAGCAATTTAACCAAATTTGTGATTGAAATATTTAAAAATTTATTTTGGTTGATTTCTTTCTGATTATTACACAGTAACGAATGAATGTTATGATAGCATATGCATTTATTTGAGAAAAAAAAATGTTTTTCTGAATCAAGGAGATCAATGTGTCAAATATGAGAAAAGTTTTCATGAGGAGGAAAATTCTTCTTTTTTTTTAATTAATGAGAATTATCTCAAAATGTTCATCTTTCTGAATTAACAAAAAACAGCAGAAGGAAACCCTTTCTTATAAGTGTCATAATCTGATCTTGTTTTCTGAATTGACAAGATTATTATCTCAGACTCATTACAAAAATTTTTATCAGGGGAAAAAAATATTTGTCAATTCTCTGAATTAATAAAACCATTATCTCAGACCTATAAGTAAAGTTTTAACAGAAAAAATCTGCTTGTTTTTCTGAATTAATTAGATCGTCTTTTTATGTCAGAAAACAAAAACTTACAAGACTTTCATTTATTTAGAAAAACAAGGCAAATATATTTTTTCCCGTGAAATTTTGATCAGAATTCTGAGATAATAATTCAGAAAAATAGAGATTTTGTTTCTAAGGTGACTGCATCACGCTTCTATAAAATTTAACCCTGCCCAACTGAAAAAAAATATTTAAGCCCTCGTAGATCTGGTTTAGCTGTAACCTTCCTTTATGCTATCAAATTGCTTCCATCATAATCAAACAACTCAAGGACCATTTTTACATTTTAAGTTGGATTTCATTTAAAAGGGCTGTTTTAATTGATGACAACTGAATCCATGTCTGGGAAACTGGTCAAACGCATACAAAAGACAAACAATTTGACACATGAAAAGAGTCATGGCAAACTTAACCTCCTGCTTCAATGAGCTCGAACAACATTTTTAACATCTTTGTCTTCAGGCTACCAGACAAACCCACATTATGAGTTACAATTATGCCAGAAAGTAGTTCTGATGCTGGGTGGTAACCAGAGTGTGATGGGTTGTGCAACTCAAATGTTCTTCAAAAATTTGTCACTCATTTAACATTCAGATTCTACACCAAAAAAAAAGATCTTAATTTGCAAATGAGCTGTTAGCTTAGCGAGCTACACCTCCTACTCAGCTGCAGCTGGAGGAGTCTGGTTAGGCTAAATCACCGATGACTGTTCAGAATCCCTCTGATGTTATTTCAGGGGTGGGTGTGCAAATTAACACAACAACAAAAAAAAACATTGAACATGGTACTTTTCATCATCAACTGTCAATATAAAAAAATAGCCTTTATCAAACGCCTTATCACACATTTCACTACATTCTCACAATCTTCACATATCAGGTATAAACAATAACAGCTCTGTTTTCTTAAATTAACCTGTGAGGAAAATTAAATTATTTCTATGCAAGAACCATATCAAGAAACAAAACCCAATATTTAACCCATTATCATTTTTCTGACCCCATCATGGCGTTTCATACAGGAACAAAAGGAAATCAGGTTTTTTTAGATTTAGATTGGATTTTCTGAAAATCTGCAACCTTGACATTTTGAAAGCTGAACCACATCCAGGTAGCAAAATTAATCAGAGGACAAGATGACACCAGTTTATAGCACAAGACTCCAAAGAGTCAGATTATGGAGCCACTGAGACGACACTGCAGACTGAAACAAGACGATAAAAATAAAAATTTCAAATCGAATAACCTGGAAATCTGATGGAATCTCTTCACACTCAGAGAGCAGTACAATTATTTTGAATGTTTATTTTTCTATGGTATATTTTTTCTTCACAGACGTGTCCTGAGCTGGGTGACAGTCATGGCAGATCACTGATGTAGATGGCTTAAGATCCCCCGAAACAACATCACTGGCATAAAATGGCACTTAACAGGAAGTAGAACTATCATGAAAATAGTGTTAATATTTAAACCACTGGAACATTTGTTTTTCCAGTTGCCGCATGAATGACAATGCAAATCAACTATATGACATTAACACATTGCATGTTGCAAATGCAATGTGTTTTTTTAACTGCTGTCTTATTCAAGAATCACTGTGATGTCAGTGATGATCACATTAAAGTAACAAGGCTGATGAGGGGAAAATGACAGCATTGTGAGCTTCCGTTCAAGTCAGGCTTGCTTCAGTATTTGTAAACTAGCTCATATTTCTGAAGTCATATTACATGTAAGACTCTGATAGCTGTTAATCATAAGCTTTGTAAATCACTTTTGCCGTTTTAATTTCGTGTGGTTACACAGTGAATCAACGGGATGGGGGGGTTGTAGATCAATTCTGTGCGGTCTTAAAAACATAAATGAGGTCCTGCCAAGAAAAATATCAACATTTCAAAATGTCAAGGTGTCACTATTAATCTTTCGAGACCTTCTCACTGCTGTTCAGTGTTACAGAAACACAACTGAGCTCACTCCTGCTGTTAGATTTGAACCTGCGGTGTAATTAAAACGTCAATCTGGAGCTGAGACAATAAACAGCAGGCAGAGTAAGTGTGTTTGAATCAGTATATCTCAAAACAAAAATGGCTCTTTAATCATTTTCCCTACTCAAGTCCAGATCTTCACTTTTACCTCTCAGGCTCAGTTAATAAATGCAGGATGTGATTCTCTGGTAGCTGCCACACAAAATGTCAGCATCAGTTTTTGCCTGACTGCATCTGAACAAATTGCCATATATTCATACAGCTTAGGAAAGATTTATTTTTACTTGAACTTCTAGAGACATTTGTTATTTCGCAGCTCTAGAAAGATTCAGGTAATATTTAATTTTGCATACTGCCAGTCAAAAAGACAATTTTCCTGTTTATATTAACAAATAAGTAGGAAAAATAATAAATACTAGTCACCTCCATGGATCCCAAATGCTAGAGGTTGACTGCGTGGAACTTTCATTAAGGTTTGTCTACTGAAATCTTGCTGTCTGTGGGCTCACTACCAGAGATTCACACCCTACCCTCTGATGTTACTGTAAAATCTCTCAGGCCATCTCACCAATAAAAATGTGGCTACTGCACAAGTCATAAATTTCGTTCGTATGTGTTGGGTTTAACTGGTTTCGATTCATTCTTGAAATATGGCGGGCAAGGTGCAGATCGAACACGAGTTACCACTGACACAGTGCAGCTGCCCAGATAATAATCTTCTTCATGTTAATTATAGTGATCCATAACTCACACGAACCCTCTCTTCAAGTGTCACTCTGTCTGGAACCAGCGTCTCAAACGAACCTCATACAAAACATTAACAACAAAAGTGAGAAAACTGAAGTGTTAAAATGCAGGTGAATAAATCATGCATCGCAGGATTTGGCAGGAGAGGAAAACGTTTCATTACAGCATCCCGATAAGGATTTCAATGCCAAGGCTACAGTCGTCTTAAAGACCAACAAAAAAAAAAAAAAAAAATTAAGGTGAAATGAGAGGTAAAGCACCATCACTGCCACCTCTTCAGCCCTCCTTCAATACTTGTTCTTCATGATCCAGTCTCTCTCTCTCTTTCTCTCTCTCTCTCTCTCTCTCTCTCTCTCTCTCTCTCTCTCTCTCTCTCTTTCTTTCTTTCCTCTGGCTGGTCTGATCACAGCCATACCCACATGAATAATCTCCAGTTCAGATCTTGGCATGCCAACAGGCAGGCGAGAGACAAACATGGCCATTATTTATTGTGTCCCTGTGTTGCTATGTTGATACACTGAGAGGTCGACAGGCTTCACCTCTGGAAGGGTTTGCGCACCTTCTTCCTCCGTCTGGGGGGTTTGCCACTTTCAGCCCACGTCTCGCTGGACTCTGGCCGTTGACCCCCCGGCATGTAGAAACCTGTCTGGCTTGGGGGAGGGGAGAACGGGGGCGCTCCAGCACCAGGTGGGTGATGATGGGGTGGACCTGAGGGGAAGAAGCCCCCGTTGGCAGCCATGTCATTAGGAGGCCCTCCCTTGAAGATGCGGTTGAAGAAGTCCTGCAGATCTGCAGGGTTGGTGGGACCTGTGGCGTGCTCTGAGGGCGTCCTGAAAGTGACAGTCAGAAAGATTGGAGATTTTTTTCACACTGCAGCTTCAAGTGAAATGATGGTCTCTTGTGCTTTTATAGACGGCCATGTGGCAACAGCATGTGAGCAGAATAAATTATGGCCAATTGTAAATGAGGGGAAATAAGAGGAGAGATGATAATCTGAAACATACAGTACATTAAAAAGCCAACAGCACTGTTGTTTTTGTTTAAGGTTTACTATGCATGATCTTAGTAGAAAAAAAACTGTAATGAGATGAAATGTGTAGACTCCGAGACACTAGAAGTGTGTGGTGGTGCACTATCTGCTGCACTCTGCCTGTATTTTCTTACTGTTGTTACCGTTGTTCCCAGCCAATCACAGCGTACAAGTGAGGCAGGACTTAATAAAAATATAGCTTAGTAAAATGCCAAGCAGACAAAGCTTGTTCTGACACAATAGTAAAATCGCTAGTGGGTTGGGGGTCAGTACTCGATACCTTTAAGTTACTTGCCAAGGTAACCCTGCACAAAGTAATATCAACATTTCTTTAGTCAAACAACGCTTGCATTCAGTCCTTTTTACCCAGATCTAGAACAATATGATTATTTGAATGGTAAGCTAATCACTGCAGGCATTCTTCAATTTAATGTGTCATGATTGGCCCATTATTGCAGCAGCTACAGCTCATACAGTCTGTGGTGTGGTGAAGTTGAGCGCAGTGTATTTATTTTAGCGTGCCAAGATGCCACCACATCATTTGAAAGTATGTCTATACGACACACCTGTGGCATCTGACTGTATTCTATGCAACCGCTTATCTTTATTTGCACGATGGGTATCAAATGGTGGTCTCTATTGGTACTGGTAATACATTAAGGTTACTGGTATTGGTACAGGTATCATAATTTTTTAAGCAATACCCAGCTCTAATCTCAGGTTGGCTTTAACTTTGACTGACGAGCACTGAAGGTGAGGATGGGGATGAAGAGCGGCACAGAGTTGGCCTATTTTATTTTGAAAGTATCAGCTTCTCCACTACAACAAATGCAACTTTCCTAAAACAGCAGCTTGCAATGTATGTATGTATGTATGTATTAATAAATGTATGTATTAATAAAGTAAATAAACTTAATGTCCAATCAGTGGAAGGAAGAGAGGCCAAGTCTGAACGTTGTGTTTACAAACAGGAACTGACAGTTCTTCCATAGTAAACCTTAAACATCATTATCACAACAGAGCGGAAGGGGAAGCACCCCCAGCACCACACAAATTGCAGTCTGGGAAATGTATCTGTCACGTGTTATTACATATAAATGCTTTAACTTCTTTTTTAAGAAAACACTTTTTACAGATGAGTTGTCTGGTTATCTGTTAACTGTGTCCTAAATTGGTCTCAGTAATAGAAATATCATATACCATAATACTTCACATTTTTATAAGAGGGCTCTTTTGTCTGCTACTGATATTTGCTTTACATGTTCAAACAGGAAAACTATGGCAGATGTTACAGATATGTAGGATTCCCCAAAACTATTGGTCATAATCAGATTATGAAGCAAAATGTGATCTTAAATAAGGAAGGGGAGGACAAAATATTTGCACCATCGAGACAAACAAACAGAATGTTTCACTTGAGGGGACGTACCTGTGTCGTGTGGAGTTGCTGTTGTTCTTTGAACCAAAAGAGATGTGATAGGGCACACGGTGTGTGTCAGGAGAGATGCCTATTCTTTGGCAACCAGCCCACTCTGAAACAAGACAGCATCACAACAGGTCACATGTGAGGAAAACATGGATCTCAGAGATACTGTAAAACTCTGTTCTGAATCTTTTCTTTCACCTTGGAATACGAGCACTGAGTGGGAGGATGCAGATAATATATGAGCTCATGCAAACTACAGAATATATTACTGTTAAGTTACTGGTGACGAGAGCAGATGATCTCCAGAAAAAGCTGATGTTCACCTGTAATATCATACACCTTGCCATCCATACAGGCAAAGTATGTGATACGTAGGCCCAACATGCTGGACTCAGCCCATAGGTCCCCCTCCTCAGCGCTATGGCAACGATTGCATTCAGCACAAAACCGGGCCTCAGCAGGTTCACGATCCATCTCGAACCGCCTGCACAGACAGACGCAGGTCACAAAGGAAACACAACTGTGGTGAAAGTTTACTACATCAGGCGAGACCCAGTTGTGTGTAGAACATGTTTAAATTCAGGAGACATTTGATAGTTAATAATATGTAGGGTGTGTAACAACGTACTTGTGTTTTCCTTCACACTTTGTGCACATCATGGTGTTCATGGCTTCCTTCAGGTCATCCTGCAGTTTGGTGAGAAACTCATTCATGGACTTTGAGAGCTCTGTCGCTGCCATACGCTTCCTGCGTGCGAACCAAACATACCGGTTGGTGATACATGAACATAACACACCCAATGCTGTGTTCACACTATGAGCGATGACACTACGAGTGACATGCAACAGTGTGACCAGCTACTGAAGTGTTGCTCAAACGCTAGTGGTTACTATGTCACAGGCTTGCGTGTGTCTGCTACCTGCCAAAAAGCACCTTGACTCAATGGCATCTTGACTTCATATTTGATCCAAAAATCAAATGCTGTCGCATTGCATCCCTTTGTGCACTGCAATGCACATAAACTTAGCACAGTGTCAGCTATCTAAGCTAAATAACAAAGTATCACAGCTAGACAAAAACAAGATTGTTCGATGCTTCACCAAGTCATTGTAGCTAGTGCTGGAAAAAAAAGTTGAGGCCAGCTCAAATTTGATTTGTAGCACATCACACTTCTCCATAGCAACAAGTGTCAGATTATAGTTTCATGTCACCAGCTTCCACTGAAAATGACTTGACTGTTGCTGTGTTACTTGTAGTGTGAACACAGCACAAGGAGACAAACACACCCAAAACACTGTACAATTTTAGGTTCATTAACCCACATAATTTCAAAAGAGAACAATGTACATCTTAACAATATGCCTACGTTAGTTCCAATTAGTCTGAGTTACTATCACTATTTACTGTTAAACTTCAATTAATAGCCCAGGCTATTGTTTGCTTAAATCAGTGAAATCAACAGGCTTGTATTTGAGATAGCCCCTTAATTCCTTTCACACAAAACTGTTGCTCAGCAAAGATCAGGAAATACAATCAAACTGTTTATTTAAACCAGTATGAATATTACTTGTTTAAAATTTGGCCTTCAGATAATATATCAATTATGAATCATTCATTTGATTTAGCTCAGACAGACAGAGCATCGTGAAGAGAGAGTCATTGCACTCGCGGATTACAGCACTCGGCACACCGACACAGCACCACTTTGTCCAGTTAAAACAATCTTCACAACTTGGATTATTTTTTTTATGAAAAACCCCTTTCATTCTTTTGATCTTAAATTTAACTATCAGAATCAGACAATTTTTCTTATTTTGCACAATAAATAAATATTATGTACACTTAAAAGTATTATATTTCATGTCATTTCATCTGCTGGTGGACCATCACAATAAGAGTATGCATGCAAAATATGATGTTAATTCCACTACAGAAGAGACTCTTGATATGACTCTTGACTCTGGATATATCGGTATCAGCTATTGGCCAAATAAGTTTTTATATATCAGCAGATCGGATATCGGCAAAAAATCTAGCATCGTGCGTCCCTAGTTTTGGCAGGTACTTGATTTTTAGTTGTTTTTTTCCTGTGATAACCGCTTTTTCTGTGTACTCACAACTCATACTCTCGTCGTGTCTCTGGGTTACTGACGATATCCCAGGCAGCCCTCAGTACTTTGAACGCCTCTCCAGCTCGTGGGTGTTTATTCTTGTCTGGATGGACCTGACGAAAAAAGTACAGAAGAAAAGGTTGTATGAGTAAAGAAGAAAAATTCTGCCTCAGATGCAATTCGTTAGTCATTAATTCAGGCATCCAACAGCTGTATTTTTACTAAGCCACAGGCACTTCACACACAAACACACCTGGACAGCCAGCTGTCTGTAGGCCTTCTTCAGTTCAGCCTCAGTGGCGTGCACCTCCACACCAAGCACTGTAAAGGGGTCAAGCTCATCCTCTGGCACCTCAGCCAAGGCCAGCAGTCTCTCCAGCTCCTGGCCTGGCTGGCTCCTCCCTGCTCTGCCGGGTGAGTCAGGGCTGGACGGTGGTACTTGGCCACGCCTCCTGAACCTGCTTCGGACTCTCTCCAGCAGGGACAGCACCCTTTTCCAAAACCTTGACTCCTGAAAAGCTGTCCAACAGCGTTTTCCCCTTTCTCCGCCAAGGCGAACCAACGCACCCTTTGCCCACTGGGAGCCGAGAATAACAAGAGCGCAGAAAAGTCTTAAACAAGATAAGGCAGCTGTCTTTACCCACTTTACCGACCTAACAATTTTATCCACCAGGTCTGCTCCTGTGCATTTCGTCCATTTCAGAATCCGACAAGCGTCAGCCTTCATTCCTGCAATGTCTGTGATCTTTACAAGAAGCTGCTGCCCAAAGTTGTATAGTTTCACCCCTCCAGTCTCCACGCCGACTCCACAATTGTGAGTTAATGTGACAATAATCTCAATCATCATGTGGACGCAGGAGATGCACCAAAAGCTCAGGGACTCTGACAGCATCTCCTTGAAAGCCAAGACAAGCTGGTTGCCCGTTCGCCGGCGGCCTCGGGTCTGTTGATGGTGGTGGTGGTTGCGTCTGCGGGTCTGCTTGTGCCGTCCACCACCTGACATAACATTGCCTTTTTGAATGGAGGAAAAAGCACTTTGACCGCTCTGCTCTGAGACTGACCCACCGCTCTTCAATTTGCATCTCCGTCCAGGTCCTAAGTTCCTCCACCCAGACTCCCCATTCATGTGCTGCTCCTTTGCAGCTTCATCCTCCTCTTGATTTATAACATGCGAGTTTTCGTGATCTGCAGTGTCGTCATGCTCGAAACCATCTGAAGCCTCCTCAGTATCCTCTTTGGCCTCTGTAGATCCACAGTACTCTGCTTCACCAATTCCAGAGTCTTGTGGAGTAGCTGGATTTGGGGTGTCCTGAGATTTGAGATAGGCTGTTTCATCCTCCTGCCCGCATTCATCATAAGTCTGTCTGGCCTCCGACTGAGAAGACTCAGTCACTGAGGTGGGATCACCATCAGGCATCTTCTCATCAGCGTCTGTAATGTCATCCATCTCCTTCTCAGCTGCTTCTCTCTCCATGTTTCTTACAGCTGTTTGATTGAGGCGCTGTGAAACTGGAATCTCATGGAAGATGATATCCTAGATCCATAATCTGTGGCAACATTTTCCCCAGGCTCTCATAAAAAAGTGAGACTGGGGGCTCCTGAGGGTCAGACTCAGGTCCACCATATCAGCAGCCGCTTCCAGGTGTCAAAAGGCTTTTACACACCTCACATCATGCACCAGGTCGTTATCTGTAAAGAAACACAGAGTTCAGTGTAAACCCACATGTTGCATAAGCAGAGTAATAAGAGTTAAAAACAATCATTTATATTATGATGCAGGTTTTTACACCTTAAATTCGTCAGCCACCAGAGACTTTGCCATACTGTTTAAACTATGGCAGCTATCCCTTTAATCAGACCACTGGTACTGATAATGGACCTCAGCTCTTTGCACCAATGCCAAAACGCATCTATTATTTAGATATTTAGATACAGAACTCAACTCAGTTTTCAAGAAAAACCGCTGCATTACACATGAACCAAGCAATATGAAACTACAACACACCACAATAAAAGATGTTATCCATACTGCACTTCCTACAGGGCACCAGAGCTGAAACCATTTCTCTATCAGCTGATTTATTTGTTTAACAGAAAGCTGACTGCAAAGAACAAATTCATCATTTTAATTATTTATCAAACTAAAATGTCAAACACTGACTGGTTTCAGCATATCAAACATGAGCATTTGCTACTTTTCTCATTGTAAGCTGAATATCTTTGGGCTTGTACTGTTCGTCAGTCAACAACACAAGCCCCTCTGGGCTCTGAACCGTGAAAGGCATTTTCACTATCTTCTAGCACGTTATAGACTAGACTGTTGCATTTACAGATTAATCGATCATGAAAATATCAATTAGCTGCAGCCCAGGAATAAACTAACACTATATGTGGGGGCAAGTAGATTTTCTTTACCTTACTCCAGCTGCTATCAGCTCTATGAAGAGGAGATCATTTGTTTTGCCATCGCTACAGAGTTCATCATAACCGTATTAACCGTATACCAATACACTTTCGGAGAAGCTTTAGCTAAATAAATAAACTAAGAACGAATGAGTCATGTCATTTATTAATGATTAACCTACATGTGCTGTAGCTCCATGACCTCATCTGTCCAGCACAGAAGTGTTACAGACGTGAACATACATAAATGAAGACATCCAGACGTGTTTTGACACGTACATGTGCAACAGTACAACACACATTGCATCCAGTTTACTATTATTTGCTTACTTGTTAGCCAGAGAGGAACACGGTGTCTCTATAAACGAGCTACATGCACGAACGTTTGACCTTTGAGATCCAATAAAAAGCGAGAAAACCAGCCATTACAGAGCAGTCAGTCCTGTCTGGTGAACTGGCTGACGGGCTAATTTGATATTAATGCAACACTGATAACATCACCAGATATTTTCAAGGCGGCTAATGTTAGCAGACAGCCAAGCTGTTAGCATGAAGAAGCAGCCAACCAACAGGATGACAGACAGGCACTACAGGGGCTAAAATTAGCTTGCCCCTGGCTGGCTAACCTGACAACATTTCGACTAAATAAGGTCTCAAACGCAGATTAAACGACAGCACAGCAGCAAAGTGTTTACGTCTTTAGCTAGCAGACAGCCAACCGAGCAGCTAACTGTTAGCTAATAACAGCAGCGAGCTGGACTAGCTAACGTTAATATTAACGTCCCCTTCCTGTGGGGAAGCAAGCTAAGGCATGTTTTGGTCAACGGAAGAGCCCAGTAATGAGGCAGATTATTCTGCATTTTGCATTCAAACAAACTAGATGTCATATATACCTCTCGGATAATTGTGTAACCTTGTTTGTTAACAGACAGCCAAGTGTCCGTGTTGTTTTTTTAGCCACTTCTTCTTCTCCTGCTCCTTTTCCTACTTTTTCCCAGTTTCTTCTTCCTCCTCCTCCCACTGCTTCTTCTTCGACGTTTTCTGAGTGTTAGCAAACATCTCAGAAAGGCACTACTGCCACCCACTGATTTATCGGTATGGATGAGGCATTACAATCAATCTTCATTTTTTTAAAAGTAGATTTTCCTTTGCTGAATCCAATATTGAATCATTTATTTTCACTCTACTCATCCTGTTAAATAAGCTTTACAATTTAACACAGCCCTTTGCCCGTATAGATAGATAGATAGATAGATAGACAAACCTAAGCACACACCATAAGTATATGTTATATAGAACATCTCTAGAATATGCAGTGTAAGAATAAAATATACCATAATACACTCTAAATATACTGAAATATAAACATTAGCTTAGTGGTAGACTTGTCTGTCCTATCAAATAAAGTTAAAAATGCCCCAAAAAATATCTTTCAAAAAAGGTACCTTAGTTCCAGTTGAGGGAAATCTTAATTCTACAAAATATATTCAAATTACCCTGCGTTAGTCTGGCAACATGTCCAGGATATATCCGGCCTTTTCCACAGTGTAAGCTGGGATAGGCCTCAGCCCCTCAACAACCCCCAACAAGATAAGCAGTGACAGAAAATGAATGAATGAATATTTAAATTACATTTAAGATGATAGTGTGCTTCCAACTAGTGTGGCAACTGAGCACGGCCTTCGCTTGTTTTCACATAATGAACCTTTGTGCAAGGTGTAAGAGATGGTAGAGAAATCCTGTGCTCAGTCCTGACTCCAGCTAAGGAGCTTTGCAACAATCGATCCCTTCCTGTTGTCACACCTCCTCCCTGATTACTCTGTATTCATTCAGTCAGTCTGCTCAGTTACACTGCATTGCATACTCTCCCTGCCACTTCCTCCTGTCCTCCACTATCTCCTTTCCCGCCAGTTCTCCCACTTGACCTCCTCCACCCACTCACTCACCTGCTTCCTTTTCCACATCCTGGCAGTTTATATACCGTCCACATTCACCTGCTCTATGTCAGATTGTACTCTGTGTTATCTAAGCATTGCAGCATTACTACCTGTGACCTGATCTTGATCCCGAACCCCGCTTTATTTATCGGACTTTGATTCTCGCCTACTCTCTGCCTGGTGAAGTTTGCCTTCCTTTGTTTGCCTTTCTGGTTTTTGATGCCTGCTGTTTTTGGAATAAACCTTTGGATTTGGACTTGTTTGTCTCTGAGTTGTTTTTATGGATAACTACTTGCTCTGTGACCAGTAGTTGGTGAAGATTCTCTGTTACCAGTAATTGTTACATCCATAGCCCAGCAATTTGGATCATAGTATACTACCAACCCAACAAATCACATACGGGTTTGTTTGGATGCCCACATACCTCTGGTCATGTAGTGTATCACAGCCTACTGACCTTACTCAGTGCATCTTCTTTGAGGGCAAGGATTAAGCATTTCTCCAGTTCATGTGTTTGACTTCACTCAGTCTGACTTTATCCTGCAAAATAAATCCTGGCAGCGATCAATCAATTTATTGTCCCACGAGAAGATGATTTTGCAAGCAAACCAGGAAGACAGCATGTACTCTGTGGGCTGTAAATACCTCATTATGTCAAAGTATTTTATGATCAAAGTCGTCTACGGTCTACGTTATACTATGTTCACCATGGTGACAGGTGGCTTTTAGGCTACTGCTTTAAAGACTGGAAACCTGGCAACCCTAGAAGTGAGGAGTAGGTGCACAATAAATACCACACATGCAGTCACTCTGTGTGTGAGCTGTGGCATCTCTGGCAAATAGCATGATATAAAACAGAAGAGTAATGAGCCCTGGGTTGTTCACCCAAGAGAATATCATGTGCAGATCTGTAAGGTGCAGAGCTGTGTGTGATGTTTGTAGGCATTAGCAGTGAGTCTGTGCAATAAAAAGTACATTGGCAGTACACACAGTGAAAGCAGTAATGTTTGCAGATGCTGATCCTGGATGTGCATGGGCAGTTGATATTGTTGGGGATAAGCTTATTTGGGTGAACTGGTCCTTTAAATTTGCAACGCGATATAATACCAGTATTTTTTAAAAAGTAGTGTTGGGGAATAACTGAGTTTCACCTGTACTCACAGAATAATTTACGACCACCCACCTAAGAGCAGATGACTGCTCAGTGAAACCCACATCTGTTACATCTGTTCATTGTTCTCTAAATAAGTCTCCAGCGTTGGTAGTGCTGATGGCTGCTTGTTTAGGGGTCTTTCACATGGCGAAACTCCGGGAACCCCCCACAGCTTCTGCATAAAAGACAAATCTTGAAGACGCAGAGGGTTAATTTCAAGCCCCCACCACCACCACCCACATCTCCAATTTGAAAGCCGCCTCTCTACCGGGAGAGGAAGGCTCTTTTTCGGTCAGATGGCGTGCTGCAGTCCGCCCCCGTCATTCTCCAGCCCACACAGACAGGGCAGCCAGCAACCAATACGCTGCGCCGGAGGAGGATTTCTGCCAGTGATTTCAGACGAGGTACGATACGCAAAGGGGATTTACTACGCCAATCTGAGCCGGGGAAGCTGTCGGCAATAGGTAACAGGGTAAGAAACGAATAGGATAACAACTGCGCAGGGTGTTTTCTGCGAACATCTGGCTCAGGAATACTTGTCTCCAGTCGATGGTTTTATTATCTGAGCTGGAGCCAATAGTGCAAGTGTTTCTACTTTAGTGTGACGTGCTGTTGTCTCATTGTTCAACCGAAATTTAGTTTCTTTTTTATTTCTTTGTCAGTTTCGCTCCGAGAGAACCGACCTGTGACATCGGTGGTTTGGAGAGACACCTTTGCGTAATAACAGCGGTCCCCTCTCTGCACATCCGTCTACCTGACCTGAAGAAGGTAAGAGAGCTTTATGTGTATTCAAACGTCACTCATATTGGGGCATGACTGAGGAAAAAGGTGATTATAAAGGTGAAAATAGTTTGCGTATGAAGGAAATAGTCTACTCCAAAGCATGCATAAACTTCCTATGTTCATCTATGTTTATTAATGCTTCATTAAAATAGAAGAGTTTGGCACAGGTGCAGTCCAGATGGCAGAATCTTTATCTAAATAAATAACTTGTAAAGGATTTCTCCACCTGCAGGTTCATGTCTTTCCTTTCTCCTGCCTAAACTTTCCAGAGCTGTGCCATGTCTCTGCCACGCACACTTGGAGAGTTGCAGCTCTATCGGGTGCTGCAGAGGGCCAACCTGCTGGCCTATTATGAAACCTTCATCCAGCAGGGTGGTGACGACGTGCAGCAGCTCTGCGAGGCAGCAGAGGAGGAGTTTCTGGAGATCATGGCACTAGTTGGCATGGCCACCAAGCCGCTGCATGTGCGTAGGCTCCAGAAGGCCCTCCGAGACTGGGCGGCCAACCCTGCCCTTTTCAGCCAGCCCGTCTCCAACGTTCCTCTTGGGGGCATCCCGCTGTTCAAAGTGGATGGGACGGGCACTGGTGGGTCAGCAGGCGGGCCCAGGAAGTCTGTGAGCAACGGGCAGCCGGGGTCACCGTGTGAAAGGGAAGACCGGGCATGTCTTACTCCAATGCACAGTGGGAGTCCAAGAAGTCCTTGCTCCCAGGCCTCCCCACAGCCACCAGACGCACACTACAGGGAAAAACTGTCACCCATGGACCCACACTGGCTCAGCCCAGAGGCTGACGGGAACTGCACTTTGACATCTGCATCTGGAATAGAGGAGGAGCCGCCTAGCCCTCCTCTGCTATCAACATGTCCTCCAGGTCCCTCCACATCTCCCAGCTCCTCTGCCTCTTTTGCCCCAGCAGCCTTGTCAGCCTGGCCCGCAGGACAGCTGGATGGGGAGACGGCGAGGGCGGTGGTGGAGAGCGTGGACCGGCTCCTCAGGACCCTGCCCAGGTCAGATCCTGCAGAGGTGAAGACTCTGCTTCGGATGAACAAGAAGATGGCAAAGACTGTGGGACACATCTTCAAGATGGGGTCCCAGGACGTGAACAAAGAAGAAGAGATCCGGAAGTACAGTCTCATTTACGGACGCTTTGACTCCAAGAGGAGAGAAGGGAAGCAGCTCACACATCACGAGGTAAAAGCACCAAAGACAAGAACAAAGGGTTTGAATGAATCACATCATGTTTTATACCTGCAATAACCTGTCAGTGACGAGACGTTCACATCCAGAGGTCAGCTGTAATCAGCCATAAATATCATTTCAAACAAAAAACATATGATTTCTTTATTGTCTGCGTGTTATTTTCACAGTGTCCGTCCCTCCTTCACACAGTGCTTTTCCTCCTCAGTTGATCATCAATGAAGCTGCAGCCCAGTTCTGTATGCGCGACAATGCCCTGTTGCTGAGACGGGTGGAGCTCTTTTCTTTGGCTCGGCAGGTGGCGAGAAAATGTGCCTACACCTCCACACTAAAGCATGCAAGGTAGGGGCGCTGTCTTTAGAGAAGAGTGATGTGTTCACCCAGCAACCAGTAACCAACACACCTCACACCTGCTGTCTCTTCATTGCTCCATCTTGAGAAAAAAAAAATCTGTTAGCGAATCAGGGATATAGTCTTAATTTAAGTCCAGAACCTCCACAGCAACGTAACGAATCTTAAAATACATTCAAGGTAGAGTAGCATCTTGAATAAGACACGTGAAATAAAGACATCATATCACAGCTGCAAAAAAACACTTATGAGTCATCTTCCCACCAGTATATTCATTTTCTCAATGAACCTGGTTCAGATCACAATGGGAATTAAACTCCAACCTCTGTAGTGTTCATATAATGAGCTAACTTTGGAGCCACACACGAATCCTTTCTGTGTTTGTTAACTTGCACAAAACATCACATGATTTTTGTGGAAGTAAATACCAGCAGTTTGTCATCAGTTTTTCCTCATGATGAACTGCAGAAAATAACAACAAGCACTCATGAAATTATTATATCAGAGTTAACGAGTATTTCAAATGTCGTTGTTTACTTCAGATATATAGATGGTTTACATACATTTCCTAGTCAAATGATTCAGACCAAATACACGTATGCTAAGACAAAAGTTCCCCCCTCTACTCACTACCACATGGCAGCGTAATGTTTACACCCTCATCCAAAATATATGTTTGCACAAAAATTATTCTGATAACTACATTTTGTTTATTGGGAAAGTCAGAGATAGTGCACAGTGAGCAGGTCATTATAGCAAAATAAACCCCAACAGGGCGATACACAAACCTACGCTAAGCAAAGCGGAGGTCCTGCATCAAGTAACACAGCACAGAAATACTGATTTAAAATGATTTTATTGCTTCCGCTAAGCATCTATGATTAGAAGCGTGTCCATAGCAACTGTCTGTCAGAAAGACTGCCGCTATTGACCGATCAGAATCGAGTATGTAACAAAGCAGCGTATTAATCACAGTTAACATTATGTTCCAGGTCTTTTCACGAATTGAATAAAAGTTGTATTGACTGCGACTTCTTGTCTGTTTCTGTATCTTATTCAAAAACATCAGATGATGTGTTAAAAGAAAACCATCAAGGACGTTTACTAGCTTTGTTCATTAGACTTAAACCGGAACCTCTATCTACTGAGGAAGACCTTGCTGTTAAAAGCTCTGCAAAGAAAACTGTGTCAGAGTCAGAATCTACTTTTGTAAAATTACTTGTTTCCAAGGTCAAGAACGAACTTTTATGTTAAACTGGCTCCGCTGTTTTCCTTCTGCAGGTCGAATGCAGATGAGAACAGTGTGCTGTCCCAGAAGAGGCCGAGACATGAGGTGAGTTATCAGAGTTTTCAGAGCAGCAATATTCAGTGTCTTCTTCTAGACGAATGTGTGATTCTAACACAAGACCTTGTGCGTAAACGTAGCCAAAGTTCAGGTCACTTGTCAGTTGTTGGAAGTTGATCATCAGCGTTACATTGACAGTGATGTGTTTTAGGTAATTGTGCCTGAGAGCGTGTCATCACTTCTCGGAGTGGAGGGCTCAGAGAGTTTGACCCAGAGGGCAGATGATGACAGTTTATCTGCAGAAAGCCTCGACAGTGTTTCACACGGTAAAGACCTCTGACGTCTTAGTCATAAAAATGTGCTTGTTGTTTTTGCCTGAGCTGTAAACTGGTTGTCAATTGATGATTTGATCAGCTGATCTTCGCCTCCAGACATTTTTCCTGCCTATTTATATAAGAACTTGGTGTTTGAAGGCGGCGTTGACACCCAAATCTGTCTGTCCTGTTAGACATCGGCTCACAGTGCAACCAGTCTCCATCCCCCCGTCCCCACACCGACACGTCCAACCCCGCCAGCTGGAGTCGCCACCTCATACAGCAAACGCTAATGGACGAAGGGCTGCGATTGGCTCGGATGGTGTCACATGACCGGGCTGGCAAGATCAGCCTAGGGTCAGAACGAACTCATTCTTCAGGTGACTTTTCCAATAATGACTCAACTATTTCATGTGCTTAACAATGCTCACAGAATAAAAGTCTGTTTTACAATGTTTGTCCAACTTTGTTCAGGTTCAAGAAATAGTTTGACATTTTGGAAAATATGCCTCTTTGCTTTCTGGCCAAAAAAAAGTTAGATGAAAAGACTGATGCTGCTTTTATATTTGAGCAGTAAATGTAAGGCTACAGCTAGCAGCCTGTTAGTAGAGCATAGCAAAAAGACCCCCTACTCTCTCTCTCTCTCTCTCTCTCTCTCTCTCTCTCTCTCTCTCTCTCTCTCTTTTCACTTTATCCTGAACATTAAAGGCAAAAAGCCCAAAAAAAAACATAAAAAGAATTTGTTCTTGATGATTCGCATGGTTAAATAAAAGTAGAATAAAATTAAGTCTTCAGAGGTAAATTTAGTTACCCTCGGACAGAGCCAGGCTAGCTGTTTCCCTGTTTCCAGCCTTTATGCTAAGCTAAGCTAACTGGCTGCTGGCATTAGCTTCATATTTGGTGCACAGAGTTGAGAGTGGTATCGATCTTCTCATCTAACTTTCTGCAAGAAAGCAGTTTAGCTTATTTCCCAAAATATCAAACTTTTCTTAAAGTTGGAATTTGAGGGGGGATTAAAAGAGAGCAAGCTGATGTTGGGGCCTAATTGAAAATGACAGACAAAGACTCCCTAACCTTTCCCTAACAATGAATATTTTATAGCTCTACAGCTTGAACTGTAGTGAGTCACAATCTCTCTGAGGTGACGCCTCCCACCATGCACAGCTGAACTTCACCAGACTGTAAATTAGAGAGGATAGAAGTTAGAGGGGGAAACAGAAGGAGGTGTAGAGCGATATATAGAGAGGAAAAGAGTGAGAGAAGGAGGGTGGAGAGGGAGGGGGGAGGGGGGTGTTACACTGTTATAGCACTTCTTTAATACCCTGTTACTGTAGCATTTTTCTGATGCATCACAGCTTCTCACAAGAAAGAGAGAAAAAAAAGAAGCAAGTGATCTGGGCAAGTTAGTCGTTCTGGGCTGTGATAGCCAGTCGAAGAGATGAAGCGGAGAGAAGGAAGCCAGCAAAGACATGAGGGGGCGGGGAGGGGGGGGGGGGGGGATAGGAAGTACTCTGTGGGCGGCAGAATCGGACCCCCCCTCTTGGCAGCGACTGACGTCAGAGTGTGTTAGGTGCGTGGGCTGAAGGGCGGGATGGATGGGGCGTGGGGGCGAAGGAGTGGGAGGTAATTGGAGGGGCGTTGCATTGACTCACCAAGCGACAGTGTACAAAAATAAAACCTGTGGGCAGGGAAATGGCACAGTCTTTTTTATACATCTTCTCCCTCTACCAAAAGGACTGCGGAAATAACAAAAAATGACATATGTTTCATCTCTGACGTCGATCTCCTTCGCTTTGTCTTGTTTTTTTTTTGTCTCCCTCACTCATCCAAGTTTCCTCCGTCTGTCTGTCTCATTAATCACTTTCTTTCACTTCCTCTCAGCGTCACTGCTCTCTGCCATAACTTATCTTCCGGTATATGATGAGGATGTCATTTCCCATGCATGATTTGACATTCATATCATGAATTTAAAATCTGATTAAATCTAACCACATGTATTTTTTCCATGGTTGTCACTGAATATGTGCTATTAAAATTTTGTGATATCAGAACATTCTTCATAAGTTATTATAATACTGCTTGCTGTGAAAGCACATGAGCAAATAAATAAATGAATAGTCAATAACTGAATATTTCTTGACTCTTAAACATGGGAAACACTTTTACAGTTACAACTTCTCTTGCATGCTAATGAATGCACATCAGAGGTACTTGTTTCAATCCAAAAATACAACGAACTTTTGTTTGATTTATTCATGTGCCTCTTTCACTTGATCTAATGACTGCATCACTACTTTGTCAGCAGCCCAAATCTAATTAAACTTGTAAGGCTGCAGAGTTTCTGTTATTCAACAGCTTGGGTTGTTGGTCATATAAACCATGATGACTTCACTGCACGTGGGAGAGTTTCTCGCTGAATTCCCCAAACTGTTATTCAAAGGTCTCAAAACACTGGTTGCATCTTAATTACTGTGACTTCTAACTTATATTTATCCTTCACCTCAGTACTATAATAACTGGCTGTCCGGCCATTAAAAACTAGCAGCTGTTTATCTAGCACTCACAGTGTTCTCAGCAACAGTTTCGGTGCTTGATATGATGCAAGAACACATAAAACTAGACATATCTTATGTTGCTTTAATTCCCCAGTTGACTGACATGGCTCACTGTAGATTTTAGTGTGTAACAGATGAAAGTGGATCCATTCATCATCCTAAATATCACTTGCTTCAGTCTTTTTACACTTTTCATTGGCTCTCCTAACTAGAGTTTATTGTGTCTCCTAAGTTATATTTCATAGCAGGTCTTGTTATAAACTTTACCTCTCTCCACAGACCATGACAGTAAAGTGGAGAGGCGGAGCTCGATAACGGCGTGCAGGAGCAGCAGCCATTGCATCACCAAAGACGACTCTAATCACCGAGGGAAATGAAAATTCTCAGCTTGTGTAAGGGAACTTGTCCTCAGGCCCGCCACCCAACGCCACTCAGAGTCTGCTCTACAGGCTGCTACTGACACCTGTTGAGGAGAATCAAAATCAACACAGTAATTGTCCGAATTTACCAGCGACTTATATCATAAACCTGCAGTGACTTCTAAACATTGAAATAGTGCATCAAAAGTGTTCTGTTTTGACTTTATATTCAGTAAATATGTAGGGGAGACACTTTTTTGGTTTATTTTTTTAAATACATGGACGACATGTCCTGCAGATTTTAGCTCATATTGGAAAAAAATGACTGATTTTATCAGGAAAAAAAAGATATTTTGTTGTGAGACGTGCCATGTGTTGACAGTGCCACCTGTTTCTGATGAAATGGGCTCGACACAGCAGGGGGCACTGCAACTTTGGAAACTGACTCTCTCAGTTTACTCCAGTAACATACTGTAGTTATGTAAAGGAAATTTGGTTTCAATTACGTCTACATTTTCAGCAAGTTACAATCCAAATACAGTATGAGCAGCTCTTCACCCTCAGGAAACAAATAGATGTCCTGGTTTTTGAAGTCAGTGTATTATGTGGGATTCAAAGATGAAGATAAAAGAAAAAAAAAAAAAAGGAGGGTGTGTGGCCCATGTTGATATCTAGATTACCCAGAGTGTACACACAAACATTGCCATCAGGTTCAGGGGCCTTTTGTCCTTTGCTGCATCTTCTTATCGAACAGGCGAGCCGAGGTTTATGAGTTCTAAAGGTCTTCATCATCCACTCTCTCACGTCTTTCTGTAATGATATTTTGCACAAGCGGCTGATGTGGTGTTTGTAAGAGATGATACTTCAGGCTTTTCATTATCTTTAATCATGTGATAATGTACTCCTTTTCTAAACGGGGTGGCATGAAATAAGAACACTGATGCTTTTTTATTTCCAGTCGACAGTTAATTTTTTAGTTGCCTCTTTATACAAATCAGGTTTCAGGGTCCTGCTGCAGGGCCTTTCAGCAGGGAGGATGCTCACTGTCATCGGCTGCTCCTTCCTTTCATCTATACTTTAATGTTGGTCCCAATTGGTGCCATTGTAGAGCCTGTGAGGAGACTGCATTCAAAACTAGACTGCGAGATTTAGAGAACTAAGAAACAACATTTACCACAGTATTTTCAGAGGATGTGGTGATTAGTGTAGATTTTTGATGCAATTTTTTTTAGGTGTAGCGCAAACTTACGATATGGCAATGTGTTTTTTGGGATGATTTCCGTAGGTATTAATTAGGTAAACCTTATGTCAGTTTCCTTCTTTTGTCCTCGGAGACTTATAGTAAATTAGGTTGACTAATCTTTCTTTACTTTCTGAGCTTTAGAAAAAGAAAAACACACACAGAGGTTTACAGACATAAGTCTAATGGTGCTTGACTCTTGATACAGCAGCTCCTACATGTTTCATCAGCCTATTTGACCCTGTTTAAATTGTTTCAATATATTCAGACTTCACATACTGACAAATATCGTGTTGATAATGACTAATAAGTTTAGGGTTTTTGTAAACTTAACCACAGAGTATGTCAGTGAGGTAGCTTGCTGTGCATCAGTTACACCTGCCTGTCTCTTGAGCATTGGTGACCTCCTCAGTTTATTATGTTGCAAAACAGATTATTTATTTTGTTACATCTCAATAAATGTTATTTTATTGCTTAAAGCCAACGTGTGTTGCATTGTTTTTTCCACAAAGAATCATTCTTTCTTGGCACTTCTGATGCGTGGAAGAGGCTACAGGAGCTGCGTCACACAGCCAGCAACACCTCTGCTGTCGTCTTGTTTGTTGCACTGACGCTCTGTGCTGAGCCTCAATGCTGGCATGACTCACCTGTACCAAAGATGTCATCAGCGCGCGCACACACACACACATACACACACGCACACATATGCACCCTCCCTCGCTCAATTTCAGACAAAGATAAAGACACACAATCCGTCATCAGACAACCTCAAGGAGTTCATTTGTAGAATTTCACTCCTGATACGTAATTTGTGTACAATGTGTTTAAACACTGAACATTAAAATAAAGCTTTGCTATTGTCTAGGAATGACATACTGTAAAGGGGTTTGACAAGACAAGACTCTTCTGGTCGAGCTAGTCTATACTGGAAATGATGGTGTGTTGGTCCACCACTTTGGTCCAGAGTGAAATAACTCAGCAATTATTTATTGGATTGCCATGAATTTTCTTTGTGGCATTTTTGCCTTTATTTCACAGATGGCAGCAAAAAGACTAACTGGAAACAGGGGGAGACAATGTATGTATGGGATACCTAGCACTTTGTGATTATGTGAGATGCACTATAATCACTCAAGGGATGAATAGGATGAATTTTGACTCTAGCTCAAAGCACCTCTGTACATGGCTATACTGTAAAGTTGTAACCCTCTGTATACCTATCAAGTTTGTGAAAACACGGATCACACACATCTTCCCCCTGGCAGCACAGATGATCTATACAATCAGCACATTTTCAAGGTGGACACCCAGAATTAGTGTCACCAATTCAGTATCTAACCAAATGTCTACCCTTCTGTTCCTGAGACATGATGTTGAGTAATGGCCAGAAAAATGTTTTTGCAAAACATTATGATGTCACAGTGAAGTTGACCTTTGACCTTTTGGATATAAAATGTCATCACTTCATCATTATATTATATTAGACATTTATATGACGTTTTGTAATGATTAGTGTAAGAATTCTTGACTTATGGCTAAAAACATGTATTGTTTGGTCACAGTGACCTTGACCTTCGACCACTTAATTCTGATCAGTTTATTATTCGGTCTTAGTGGATGTTTGTTCAGCATTTGAAGAAGTTTGTCCTTGAGCCCAAGTGAACACTTGTGCCAAATTTGAAGAAATTCCCTCAAGGCCTTATTGAGATATTGTGCCTCCAGCTATGACTATCGCCAATACAGAATCATAAAACACTGATTAACACTGGGATTTTGTCTTGTTAATTATAATAATATAATAAAATAATAATTGAGCTTTTTTTTTTTTTTTAAATTGTCAGGGAGGATCCCCCAGTTTCTGAGACAGAGGTCCAACCTGAGCCCCACATGTCCTCAAATCCTACAGACGCCCCTGTGAACACCCCTGTGAACACCCCTGTGTGGGGCTGCTGCGACTGGATTTGCAAATATGAGTGAGGTTAAAAGATCTTTGACAGGTTGAAAAAAGGCAATTCAACTTCCTCTTTTACAGGACCAAATTCAACGACACCTGGCCAGATGTTGAAGGCAATGTTTATAAATAACAGTTGCTTTTCTCTTTTTGATTATATAAGAGCAATAATATCCAAGTTGGTTTTCTTTACTGTGATTATGAGAGCAACAGTTAATGTGGCAGCAGATGAAGGGAGCCGTCATCATCAATCAGCTGTCAGCACCACTAATTAGTGAGTTAATTCTTTGAGTTTATTCTTAGCTGATGTTCATTCCTCAGTAACACAGAGCTGAGCGCCAGACAGCTGATCAGTTTAACGCTTGACAGCAAACATTTCAAAAGCGACAGGAAGACTATTTACGAAATTAGGAAGTCTAATTAAATGCATGTACATCTTTAAAATATTTTTTTTAGGATCATCCCCAAGAGCTTTCACTACATTCACCATTTCTCCACTACATGCAAGTGTGGCCGATGTTTATTGGGATATTTCATAAGGATAAGAGTTCAAAAGGCTTGTAAGAAAAAGTTGTCAATAATAAACTTCTTCATATTTATATAAACTAATTCATATTTTTGGCTCATCAATGCTTACCATAATAAAAGCAGACCTAATAATCACTTAAGCCACAGTGAAATGCAAAAATCAGCCAAGACCCATACTGCCATGATTCAGACTGTAAATCTACACAAGAGAAGATTTTCCTTATGACATTCAAGCATTAAACAGTTATAGAAGTGTTGAAATTTGCATTTAAAACCAATGCAAACAAAGTCACAGTTACATAAAGGTCAGTGAACACCGAACCCATTTCACAACAATCAGGTGAAATGAGAATAATCACAGCAGTAGATGCTCCCCCACCTTTGCTACAGACTGATGGTAACGTGTAGAAATTCAGCTATTTCAGTTGAAGCAATTTTCTTCATAATTATCTTTTCAAACAGTTACTTCAGATCATAAACAAAACAATGTATCTCACTGTCCATAACTTGCCCTCTTGTATCTTATCAATAGCACATGATAACAAACCCTAATAAACACTAGATTTTCAGATTAAACGGTACAATAGCACGCTATTTTTTTCCTGAACACACCAAATGACCCTATTTATTTCAATGATTTATTCCCCTGTATATACGTTTATATTTTTTTTAAACACAAGATCTCTATTACTCTCATGTTGTAGAGTAATGTCTCTGTTGTCTGGCTATTGTAATTCAGTAAAGCAGAAAGATATTTTCACAATTTTGCATTTTCGAGTGCAATTGTGGGCTACATTAAAGGGAAACACCATCTAAATTAAGAATTTAAATATATTATTTCTATGGCCTAGGAAAGTTCAGTCAATATTTGTGAACATGAGCTAGTGACTAAAAATTGTGATGTCATTAAGTAGTAATTTTGGAGCTGCTCCAGAGACAATGTATGGGAGGCTGATTTTATGGCCCCACAGAATGTTTGGGGGATTTTTTTATACCCAAATGAGCTTTATTTCATTTTAGTGTTCTCAGTTGTGAAACCGAAAATGTGCTCATATGCTCTCAGAGTCATCTGTAACATCTTTGACAGTTCATTGTCTACGGAGCAGCTCCAGACTTTATACTTGATGACATCACAAATTTGAATTTGGCTCTCTAGTTTGGGGATTTGGGAGAGTGTTGTTCATTTTTACCTATATTCCTGAACTGTCTCAGAACATAGGAATAAAATGTGTGAATTTTGAAAATAGGTGAAGTTCCCCTTTAAAACACCAGGGGAGGATCACAGTCAGTGTACATGAGGTAAGGAGGCCTTTAAAGGATGGATGATTTGTAAGATCTTAAGAAATACATCATCTTGCGAGTTGTAACTACAATTAAGGCTATATGGGCAATGATTTATGCTATCGTGGATTTTCTCTATGTGAGTTACATGTATTAAATGAGGTGGCTTAAACCATTAGCTGAAGACAAAAAAAAACACTCTAGTTGTATCTAGCCATGCAGATAGTTTTTGGAGTTGCCCCAGTCTGAGTTGGATAAGATTAACATTACTTTCTATAACAGGAATGGTCCCTATAACAACTGATACAGTGAGGTCTTCAGATCTAAATGTCCAAAGCTGGACAAATAAAACCCTGGGTAAATACTGGCACTGCAGATATAAGTGAGATGGTAAACTGAACCTACGTTATCTCAGTACTTCCACATACAATTGAAGCAAAGGAAGTTTCCTGCCCTTCATTTTACATCTCAGAAACAGAAAATGATTCCTCCATCAGCATCTGCACAGTTCATCCACAGGTAAACAGCTACAATATGAAGTGCAGGTTGATTTCACCTCCGCTTCCACAGATCAGGTGAAATGAGCTACACCTGCTGCATCACTGCACATCGTGTGAACACACAACTCGTGTGTCAGAAGGACAAGACAGATCAGTCTAGGTGACGTGGGTGTAAAGATGTCGCAGGAACTCTCCTCTGGTGGTTGTGTCTCCGGGGAAAACCGCCTGGCAAAAGTCACAAACGTGAGACTGTAGTGCTACATCTGACATCAGCACCCCACTAGACTGACTCAGGCAGTGTCCAACCAGGGAGGGAGTGTCTGTCATAGGCCTCTGACAAGAACAGAGAGGACAAGACAGATTATTTTTTGTGTGGAAGATCATAGTAAAATCCAAGCCCTGCCCTGTTCGGTAAAGACACTTACCCCTACAGTGTGCATTGTCCTGTCTCCACTACAAGAATCAGCATGCTTTGGATTATTTAAGACACTGGAACACGCTCCTGGCGCCTTTGTGATGTCCTGGCTTATGAGGGGTGCAACCGTTTGCTCAGTCGTCCCATCTTCTTTTCTCTGACGAGGCACTTCCATACAGAGCTTAGACATATCCTCAGCGAGGAGATCCGAAAAAGTCCCAAGGTTTCTGGAGGGCCGATGGACACCACGTTGTGCTACAGGTTCGGGTGCCTTGGCTGTTAGTGTTTGAGGCCCATCATGGAGATTTACAAGGATTTCTTGGGTACACTGGACGGGAAGGGACATTGCATCACTCAGTTCTCCATTAGGAAAAGTGGCACCTGCACACAGAGAGTTTAAGTTGTGTTAAAGAAAAAGGTCACTATTTTTCAACCTGTTGTCACCTGTTGTCTGTTGTTGTAGTCACTAGGACCCCAAAACATAGGAGAACAGGGTCCAGGTTCAAAAATACTGATGTTTCCCTCTCAGTGAATGATGACTGACACATATTTATGGGCATTGCATGTACAGTAAGTTGTATATGAACCTTGCTGTTTCTGCAAAGCTGTTGTGAGTTGATGTAGCAGAGCTGCTTGTCTCAGGCAAAGTGACCTCAGGCAGAGAAACTGCTGGTAGAGTTCATTGTACGCTTCCTCCATCTCACCAGCTCATGTATCTGCAAATAGTAAATAGGGGAAATTACATTTATCCAATATGCACACAGTATATACAGATGGATGACATATTAGGATCAAGTGTTTAAAGCCATGCTAGCAGCTACGACTGGGTGGTACATCGACATTTTAGGGCAGTGGTTCCCAACTGGTCCAGCCACAGGATCCAGATTTCTCCTTGGTCATTTTCAATGTCCACACAGTTTAATATATTACAGCGAATCTGGCCATGTCATCATGCTAGTTTGCTGCCTCTCGTAAGTAGTTGTCCATTAGTCACTCACTCTAGTTTTTTTTTACAAACTTGAAACATTTGCAAGTCACTTGAGGTCCATTCAGAATGGACCCTTGACCCACTTTGGGACAGGGACACAACAGTTGGGAACTACTGTATTAGGGTATATCGATTTCAAAGTTACCACCTTGCAGTTGTTTGCCTCTGTGTACCAGTCAAGTTGCAATTACAGTTTACATCTACGTCTGTGAAAACATGGATGCTTCACACACATCTTCCCTCTGACAGCACAGAAGATCTAAACAATCAGCGCGGTTTCACAGTGGATGCTGAAGGGCACCCAAGATTAGTGTCACCAATTCAGTATCTGACCAAATGTCTCCCCCTCTGTTCCTGAGTTGTGACACTGAGTAATGGCTTAGGAAAAATGTTTTTTCAGAACTTATCATGTCTAGGTAAAGCTGACCTTTTATATATAAAATGTTATCAATTCAACATTTTACCCTAGTAGCAATTTCTGTTAAATTTTGTCATGATAAGTGTATGTACTCCTGAGTTTCGGCCACAAACTTGTTTTGTGAGGTTACAGTGACCTTGACCTTTGACCTTCAACCACCTAAATTTAATCAGTTCATTGTTGAGTCCTAGTTGATGTTTGTACTAAATTTGAGGAAATTTCTCTGACGCCTTCTTGAGATATCGCGTTCATGAAAATTAAATGAATGAGGTCACAGTGACCTTGACCTTTCACCACCAAATTTCAGTTCATCGTTGAGTCCAAGTGGATGGTTGTGCACAATTTGAGGAAATTCCTTCAAGGTGTTCTAGATATATCACGTTTACAAGAATGAGACGGACGCAACGTCAAAGTGACCTTGACCTTTGACCTTTGACCATGAAAATCTAATCAGTTTATCCTAAAGTTCAATTGGACATTTGTGCCAAATTTGAAAAAAAAAATCCCTCAAGGTGTTCTTGAGATAGCATGATCACAAGAAAAGGAGGGACGGACGGACGGACAACCTGAAAACATGATGCCTCTGCCCACGACGAGGCATAACGTAGACATAGAATGAGACAGTACAGTTTATATAGATACAGTCTGATGTTGGGTTACATAAGCCTCTTCTTCTGTAGCCGTGCCAGCATGCATCTCTTCTCTCTCGTGCTCTTCATGCAAACTCAGTCATAAGTTCTGTTGCAACATGGAGGGAGACACACTGTTGCTGCTCTATTTTAATCTGTCTGTTATGGGTTCTCAGAAACAGGCCTATTTTTATTTAACATAGGCTATTTAATTTATATACTCTTTCATTTCCATGTTTTTTAGCAGTATATTTTTAAACAGGAAAGGAACCCCATTTTATTTTGATCACAGTCTATTTTAATAATAGTGCTCTTACTTACAACTGAACATAGAGATATGTGTCATGCATCGACATTATCAACTAAAAATACAGTGGAATAGTGGAGCTTTGAGCTAAATGCTAATGTCAGCATGCTAGGGTAATACATTGCAGGTTCACCATCTCAGTTTAGCCTCTAAGTATCAAACTATTTAGTGACCCCTTGTGCCCGGTGTGGAAACATCTGCATTACGTTTACAGTTATTGTTTCTCTAGTCATTGTATATCCAGCTTATTGCAATAAAATTCTGGCGGAGAAATGCTGAAGCCTTTATTTAAATTTTTAATTTGTCAGCCTCTAAGTGGTCAAAAATACTGGAATCAGCATGTAAAATATCCACCATGTGCATGTTGATCATTGTAAATATGTATATATACTGTATATATATACATATCACCTCAGAGTCTGGATTGTTCCTGCAGGTGGAGATTTTGAATCCAAAAACATTCAACAACAATCAAACAACAATAATTTCACTACCTCTAATAGAAAATATGTGTATTAAGTCTTCTCCCTTATAAAAAATTGTACGTGCCGTTTGATCCTGAATTACGTGCATTTTATTTTACAGTACCAACCAAAATTCATCTAACATTTCATAAGGTCTACTAAAACCCTAATGTCTTGGTCTTGTTTTTTTTCTGTCTCTGTGTGAATGTGTAAAGTGATTTTAAACTCCTACTTCTAACAGACAGTACACTTCCTCATAGTACTGATATATTTACCCCTCATAAGCTCATCTGTCGCTGCTCCAAGATTTCGGGACTCCTCGTCATTTCTTCCAGCCGTGCTCAGCCTCCTCCACTTCCAACAGGACTCCTGGTATTGTCAGAGAATCAAAAACTGTCTCAGTGTGTAAATCCAGACTTAAAGCACATTTTCGTAGCACCACGTCAACAAATTTGTGACGTGGAATCCATTCTGCAGATGAAGCCTTACTGACCACAGTGACTGTATGACAAGTCTGTTTCTCTGAAATTTTGCTCGACTCGTGTAAGAACACTTGGACGCATTGGAAAATGTTAAACATAAGGAAGTAGCTCTTAAAACAGGGAAGTGAAACCTCTTTAGTATAAAAAGGAACTTTGGCAACACTTGGACTGTAACATGAGAGTCGGCAGTCTGCATTTTTTAGCAAAGACTCAAAAGAGGAAAGAGTCAGGCTTTATTTTTGTACAGTGCTAATTATTAAGATTTTAAAATATTTGACTGCCAATGATTTTACCCTCATGTTGTCCCACAATGTCACTCCATCTTTGCTTTTAATTAGTTTTAATGACGATAGGAGATGGAGGGGCAGATCAGAGCAGCTGCTTCCTGTTTGCTTTTCAAGTTACTAAATTCAGAACAGGCAATCTCAAAAAACTAGACAGCAACAGCAATGCACTTCATAAAATGTGCACCAAAACATGTCAATGCTGTTATGGTGAGAAATGGACTTTATACAAGATTAATTGCATAATGCCTCATCATCAGTTGTGATAGAGGTTTAACGGGTAATACCGCCTAATTTAAGAATTTCAAGTTCAATCAATACAAGTGAACATGAGCTACTCTCTCTCAAAGCCAGAAACCAGAGGAGGAAGTCTCAAACTTGTGATGTCATCAAGTATGAAGTCTGGAGCTGCACCATAGACAGTGAATGGGAGTGTCTGATTTTGCTTTACAGCTTTATTCTGTTGTAGTGTTCTCAGTTCTGAAACGGAAAATGTCAGTCATTGTCAGTTTCATACTTTATACCCAATGACATTGCAAGTTTGAATTTTAGCTCTCTCAGTTTTTGGATTTGGCAGAGTTGTTACTTGAAATTTCTGGACTGTCTCAGATCATAAGAATAATTTCTCATGGAATAATATTATTCCATGAAGAATGATAACAATAAAAGGGCGGAGTTCCTTAAGTAAACAAAGTAATAACCTAAGAGTTTAACTTAAAATTTTACTGAAGCAAAATGTGTATTAGCAGCAAAATTCTATAGAAAAAGTAGGGCTGAGCAATACATCAGTATCATTTTGTGAAACTAAAAATCATCTTAGATTTTAAGTGCTGTGCTTTCCTGGTTTTAAAGGCTGTATTACAGTGAAGTGTCATTTTGTTCAGCCGTCCTATTATTAGCCTTTACCCACTTAGTCATTATATCCACATTACTGATGATAAGTTATCATAATCTTATTGTGTTAACATTTTTGAAAGCACCAATAGTCAACCAAACAATATTTTCGCCATATGAGGTTTTTGGTCAAAAAAACACATGGTGTTTGATTTTCTCTATGTCGTCCAGCCCTAAGTATAAGTACTCATAATGTAGAGAATGAGTCCAGTAAATGTTATATTGAACTGAAATGATTATTACTAATGCATTGGTGTGTAAGTAGTATTTGATTGTATTAGTCTAAATGAAGCCAATTTTTCTGATACTTTTTGGTATTTTAATCATTCACAATGCAGCATATCTCATAAGATCATTATATTGTAGGCTCTGTAAATATTATCTTAGTTAGCTGACTACATTAGAAATACTCAAATAACGTATAGTACTTAAGTAAATGTAATTATGATATATTCTAACACTGTACATATATGTTATGTTCCAGTGTCATTCATCATAAGATGCCACAGAATAACCAGAAAGGCAAACATGTCTCTCTGATACAAAGTTATAGGTGAGGTGGAAAAGACAGATGAAATTAATTGTATTGACTGTGTCATTAGATATTATGTTTCCACATTGCCTCCCTCCATTAATGCACCCAACAGATCAATCTGCCTGATCAGCAGCTTCTTCTCAGTAATAATTCACACACCGGCCATTATGGAAATGTCTCTTTTGTTTCCTTCCTGTTTTCCAGCACTCATGGATTCCCTTCACTTGTTAGTACACTTCGAAACAATAGTACAGAAACAGCTTTGAACTTTCTGCTCTCTCTCTGCCCTCACATGAATCACAACTGTGTCATTTTCTCTGTGAAATGGAAATTAAAAGTCACTTGGTTGCTCAGTTTCACTGTAAAAATGCGGAACTTGGACCGAAATACATCTTCAATTTCTGCTTCTTTTCCAGCTGAGAGACGTAAATCAAGTGAGAATAGTTTTCCATTTGAATCATCATAAAAAGTCAAGTTTACTTACACTCTGAGTGATCGATCGTTCCCAGCAGGAAGTGCACACGCAGCTGATAGTGATGATGATAACAGACCTTCCTCTCCCGAAATGGACAAGATCCGCATTTTTACTCTGATGACGTTTCTATCCCAACCCGCAGCACAAGTTCACCTGAGTGAATCTCAGACCAACCTGCCAAAGTAATACTTCCTGTTTGATTGCCTTCAAAGTAAAAGCCATAATCTTTTGTGGTCATGCAGCAGAAGTCTCAACACAACTTTAGATTTCAAGTTGGTCTCATAAATGTATAACTCTGGGTAATGCATCATAGAAACAGTTGGATAAATTACCAAATAGACTTTAAAAAACAATAGACTATAAAAAATATATTTTCTATACAATTGAATTCCTGTCATGAAGGACTACTTTCTGTTTCAAAGCCTTCTCCACACTACCGGTCAAAAGAAAAATAGTGGAAATACTGAAGTCTTTATTCAAATTGTTTGTCTGTTTGTTTGGTACTCAAATGTTTTTTAATGCAGAAATGCATTTAAACTGTAGAATGTAAACCACCCCAAGGTCCATAAAAGTCCCCAAAAATACCTGGGGGAAAAAAACAGAGGACATGACATGATCTCCACAGTGGCTGATACAGCCATTGGTCATTAGTTCTTCATGTGTTGATAATGAACCAAAGTATTGGACCAAACAAAATGAGCCATCATCAGTTAAGAGATCACCAAAGTAATTACATTTCATCCTGAGGGGATGTATATGCCAGATTTAATGGCTACCCATTAGTGGAAATACACATGTTTTACTTTAATTTATCATCATGAAGTAAATGCTGATTGCACAATGTGCTGATATAGAATAAAGACAACATCAGTGTTTAAAGTTGTTCCATATCCACATCATTCCTGATGGCACTACTGTAGAAATAATTATGTGCACGACTTCAAGTGAGATAGCAGTAGCAGTAAGCTAGTTAGTCCCCTGGACTGTCTATAGTCCCAGTGGCTACTCCTGGTGACTAACTGCCAGCGCTGGTTCTCTTCAAAAGTAATTTGTCTTCAGTTGAGCAAATACTGTTTTATTTTTAACAAATATTTAACTCATGTTAACTTAGCATTTTCTAAAATGGAGCTCTGGTACCTGTTGCACTGTCTGTGTCTGTAATGACTAACAACCAGTCTAAGCTAAAGTTTTGTCTTCAGCACTGTGTGTAGAACATGTAACCGGAACAAAAAGGGATTGTTCCTGTTGCCAAAGGTACCGCTGATATGAGAAATAAAACTACGAGAGTTTCACAAGACATGCAAAAATGTATTAAATCAGAATTTGCAGGAGAAAATGACAAATAGACTGACAGGTCCATCACTCAACCTCAGTACATGATTTCTCTGTCTTTCCCCATCTGACTTCATTCTCAACCTACATTTGAAAATTGTTTGTTATAAAATAAATTCAGCAACATATCTTAAAATATGTATTTATTAATTAGGGCTGAGAATGTGTTTCCAATTTATCTCACTTGCTTTATATCATATAAAAAAATGAATGCTAAAACTTATTTCTTTTACCACTACTTTATATTATTGTTACTGAAGTCTGCTGCTAAATTCAGCATCATGTTTCGCTGTTTTCAATAAATCAGAAGTTAGACAAGCGGAAGATCAGCTGAGAAACATCAGTTATTCACTTCACATGGAGCTACAATTAATACTGAATTATGTTAAATGTTTGCCAATTCTGTTAGTATCTCATAATAAGTCATCAGAAATCATCTTTAGAAGAAGTAGATGTTTACCTTAAGCTAGCTTGGGCCATGTTAAAGTTAACAATATTTTATCAGAGCAAGGCAAGCTAATTGCTAGCGTGCTCTGTTGAAAAGGGGGGAGAAAAACAATGCTTTGAGATGGCTGTCAGAGATGGCAGAGGTATGACCACATAATCCCATTTGAGCTATAACAGGTGGTGTGTTCCATGTTTTATTTCCCAGTTGCTCTTGGAAAGAAGAACAACTGTCAACAAACCGTTACCACTGGAAATCGTCGGTTTCGGTTCAATGCCAGAGGTTGCACCCATAATTCACGCAAGGTGTCATGGGGGCTAGGAATAAGGTGGACAAGTCTCACTTTCATGATGCAAGTTTGTCCTCTCTCCTAGGAAAATGAATGCTCGATTCATGGCACAACGGAAGTGCATCAACCATTGCGCAACAAAAACAGGAAGAGGATTGTGCTTTTGCCTTTTCCCAGATACCAAAGAGTATCAGTATAAGTTCTTTGCAGTTACTATCCCCAGAAGCAGAAATGGAGGGTGTTGGAACAACAGGAGTTAATTGTGGAAAACAAAATGTAGTGTGTTCCCTGGCTCTGAGGAAAACAGAAAGCGATCCAGTTGTCTTTGCAACTGCAGTGCCAACAATAACACCACTTGGATACATTGGGGGTGGGGTTTAAAAGATGTCTATTTCTGCTCTTAATAGTTGTTGAGATAATTCACTCAAAGCTACTGGAGCCACTGGAACAAGATCTCTCCATGAAAATGTTTAGTCATGTTTAGTCCTGTTTCCCCAGGGGCTATTCACTGTATGTGCGTGTGTGGCATTTTGGGCGTTCAGTCATGTGTTGGATGTGCCTGATATTGATTTAAAAATAGACCAACATTAAGTCAGCAGAGTCCTGTGGGTGGCAGACAGCCTTCAATGCTGTCCATCTACTTAGGAGGAACAGCAGTTTCTGCCCTCAATGTCAACTCCTGACAGCTGAGTTCACAGCCAGTACCTTGTGATCTTAGAGGGGTGCCAGCTCCCTTTGCTTCAGACTGGTTATGTAATTCTGTGAGAGGGATGGGCAGCCTTCAGTTCTCTGATACTGAGTCCTGTCTTTGTCAAGTAACTTCTCCTCAAGAGGATCCATTTATGTCCTTGCCTTATTTTTTTTGCAAAATACAGTTGTTTATATGCAGTATTTGCTTTCTTATTATCATCTTGTTGTTTTGTTTAACTTATATTCTGCTTGCTGACCTGGTACAGTGTAACATCAAGTCAGTGCTGCACACTTTATAATCCAGCCCATGATTTACATTGTAATTTTGTTGTAGTAATCAAATACCAACTAGAGCACTCGGAGAGCGCAGACCTCCGCCAAGCAGCTCGGATTTCCCGCCATTTTATCATTTTATCCACTTTGCTTCAACCGATCACCAACAAAATTGTATCATCAGTTCCTTGTCCCATTATCAACCTTTTCTGAAAATTTCATCAAAATCTGTTCAGAACTTTTCGAGTTATTTTACAGACAAACAGACCAACGCTGGCGAAAAAAAACCTCCTTGGCAAAGGTAATAAAATACTTACAGGTTCTAACTGGTAGCCCACTCAAATGTAGGTACTGACTAAGAAAGCAAGACAATGGCAAACAAGAGAAAAACAACTGGGTATTTTAGATAAATGTAGCCGAAAGGAGCAATAGCACTACTCTGAGCTCCCACCAGATGTCATAGCTCCTCACTCTATCTCTAAGCCTGAGCCACCCCACCAAGAAAATTCTGTAAAAGCTGTATCCACGATCCCATTCTTTAGGTCACTAACCAAAGCTTATGACCATAGGTAAGGTACATAGAAAGACTGGTAAATCGAGAGTTTGCGCTCTGGCTCTGCTTCGTCTTCACCACACCCAAGCAGCACAACGTCCGCAACACTGCTTATGCTGCACCAATCCGCCTGTCCATCTCGACCACGAGATACTTGAACTACTCCCAACCCAGAAGGCGCAATCCAATATTTTCCAGCAGAGAAGCATGCCCTCAGATTTGGAGGTAGGCTACTGATTTTGTCCTGACTGCCCCACAGTTGGCTGTAAATTGCCCCAGTGCATGCTGGAGGTTAGGGTCTGATGTAGTCATCAGAACCACATCATCTGCACAGAGCAGGGACAGAATTTTAGAGTCCCTAAACCAGGCACTCTCCTCCCTCCAGTTGCACCTTAAGAGTCTGTCCATGAATATCACAAGCAGAATCAGTGACAAGTGACAACCCTTGCAGAGGCCAACACTCACTGGAAATGTGTCATGTTGTGCAGAGTATCCAATCACAGCTCTTACTTTGGTTATGCAAGGACCAGATGGCTTATAGCAATGGCCCCTGTACGCTATACTCCGCAGTACTCCCCACAGGACTTCCCAGGGGACATGGCCAAGAGCTTTCTCCAAGTCCATAAAGCACATGTAGACTAGATGGAGAAACTCCCTTGAACCCTCAAGTAACCCTGCAAAAGTGAAGAGCTGGTCGACTTTTCCATGGCTCAGATAGAATCCACATTGCTCCTCCTGAAGACTCAACAGTCAATTGGAGCCTCCATTCCAGTACCCTGGAATAAAGTTTCCCAGAGAGACTGAGCACACCTTCTTGTCCCCTTTCATAAAAATGTGAACCACTATCTGTGTCTGCCACTCCACAGGCACTGTACCACAATACTAAAAAGGCCTGTCAGCCAAGACAGCCCAAAAATGTCCAGAGCACTCATCATCTCCAGGTGGATTTAATCCACACTTGGTGCCTTGCTGCTGAGGGGCTTTTGGACTATCTTAGAGGTCTCTGCCAGGGATATGGTTGAGGCTCCCCCAGGTCTTAAAATCCTGTTCTTCAAAATTCTCTTTCCATTGCTTGACAATATTCACAGTCTGGGTCAACATTTTTCCCCATCTGAAAAGAGCCAGAGCTAAGCCCTGTTGTCCCCTCCTATGTCAACAGATTTTCAGCTCTTCCTTGAGGCCAACCAAAAGTCTGTCTTTTTAGCCTCCCTGAATTCCTGCCACAGCTGAGATTTTGCTTCAGTGATCAGCAGTGACCACCAGATACCTGTATGCTACTTTGGGTGACCCTTGGGCCAGCCAAGCTCAAAAGGCCTCCTTTTTCAGCTTGATGATCTCCTTCACTGCTGGTGGACACCAGCACAGCAGGTTCTAAGGTTGCTGCCACGACAGGCCATTCTGACCAAAAGCCCTGACAGCTGCCTCCACAATTGAGGTCCTGAACATGATCCACTCAGATTCCATGTCTCCAGCTTCCCCTGGGATGCACGAGAAATTCCTTCCGGTAGCAGAAGTTGAAGACCTTGCAGACAGGGGCCTTGGCCAGATGTTCTCCGTTTGCCCTTCTTCAAGGACGCCACCCAGACAATCTAAGAAGGCCAGTACTCTGAACTGCTTGCATAAGCACAAACAACAGCCAAAGACAAGCAACTTGCAGTGGCACACAGCCAGGGGCTAGTGAGTATCCTCACACTTGCCCAGTGCCTCTCACCCTGGGAAACTCAAAAAAGCAAGAGTCAAGTCCCCCTCAAGGCATTTGGTTCAAGAACCACTGCTATGCCTAGAGGTGAGTCCAACTATATCTACCTTGTACCACTCCACCTCCTGTACCAGATTTAGGTTCCTTCCCTGGCAGTGAGGTGATGTCCCATGCCAGCACACCTAGATCCTTGCCTTTGCCTGCCATCCTTACACTGCACCTGCAAGTGGCGGGCCGACAGGGCAGCGGATTCATGTCGATTCTTCAGGCCAGGCCCGGACTGGCCCACGGGAGAACCGGGGAGTTCCCCGGTGGCCACAAGTGGCCTGCTCTGGCCTGCCTGTCTTTTTTTTTTTTTTTTTAAGGTGCACTCTACAGCACAGGCTGTGCAGCGCAGGTGGCCATGCTGGTTGGCAGAGAGCCCGCCCGCTGTCAGTAATGATAGGTGCTTGTCAGCATTTGTCACAAGTCACAACGATTGGTCAAAAAGGTTTTTTTGTAGATTCAAGACGTGATTAGTTTGTTGCTGAAGGGGAGAGAGATTAAAAAAACCCAAAACAGGGCCATTGAGGAGGAGGTGGCCAAATGTCATAAACTTACAAATATGTTCAGAGTTGAGAGTTGTTGTGTGACTTTCAGTCTGGAATAATAAGCTTTTGTGATTACTTAGCCCATATGTGTGTCCGTATACACATCCACGTGTGTGAGCACGTAATGTGTGGATTGGGTGGCCTAGGTGGATGTATGACTCCCGGCCTGAATTTTTGTCCCAGTCCGGCCCTGCTTCAGCCTGTACTCAGCTGAGGGTCAAGGCCTGGGTCAAGGCCTGGCTGAGCTCCCCTCCTGGGTCTGTTTCATGAGGGGGCCCCAGTATGGCAGGATACGACAATGTCAAAGAAAAACACACAAATCCTAATTTTTATGCCAGAATAATTTAGCAACAATAACATGGACATGAACATTTGTATAGCACCTTACTGGTCTTCCACCACACACACTCACACACCAATGGCACAGCATGGAGCAATTTGGGGTTCAGAGTCTTGTCCAAAGGACACTTTGACATGCAGAGGAGGAGCAGGGATCGAACTATTAGCTAATGACCCACTCTACATCCTGCGCCACAGCCGTCCCGTCGAATGTATCATACAAATGTATTAACCCCCATACAGTACTTCATCTTCACACGGTGAGAGAGTCTGTATGTTAATTCCTATTTTTAACTGCTCCTCATGTTTCCAAGGACATGTGTGATGCTTTATCCTCCCCACAGCTTTTAATGAGTTGCAAGTGTCCAAAACTGTTGAAGAAATGTTACTTCCCATAATGGTTATAAATCCAACAGGTCTGCAATACACATTAGCATTAAAGAGGCTTTGCCTACATCAATTTTTGGAAGTCAGAGAGTAAATTGTTGATTGATGCAGTTATTTATATTCATGTTGTACCTTATACCAACAGCGTGCACGAGTTGCTGGTTTGCCCCATGTATTTGCTCCGACCTTGAACCTCTCCCTCCACACACACACGCGCACTCATGCACACACACACCACACCCTGTCCACCAGCCCCCTTCCCCTCGCGCCATCCCTTTACATTTGATCCCTGTGTTGGGGCTGTCTGAAGTGTGTGTGGTGTATGTTTGTGTGTGTGTGTGTGTGTGTGTGTGTGTGTGTGTGTGTGTGTGTGTGTGTGTGTGTGTGTGTGTGCGTGCGTGTGTGTGTGTGGGCTTTGCTGTGAATAACTTCTGGGCATGCAGCCAGGAACTGTCATCTGCTAGGGCAACACTATCCATCCTGTCAATCTTGTTTTATAATTGTAACATTCTCATATTCTCCGGCTGAGCAGAGAGAAGTTTCCAACATAGTGAGATACACACTCTCATACACACGCGTGCACACACACACACACACACACACACACACACACACACACACACACATATTGTGAACTGGGCTTCTCCAGCAGTATCTGTACTTTTTATTAATTAAGTTTTTAAAGGTGTAGTTATAAAGTTCATGGACTGTAAATTTAAACAGTCGATCTGTTGGCACTCACTGTCTCAAGCCCTTTTTAGATAGGAATTGTGTACTTTTGTTATACAGAATGCGCCTTTTTCGGGGCAATGGGGGGCATGAGCAAACAACACAATGTGTAGCTCAGCGTGTGATGTAAACAATGATGTGGCTAGTCAGGTGATGATTCTCTCGTAAATCAATCTGTTCTTCACCGTCCCCGTCATCTGACAGTTAATGGCCTCTTCGTTTGCGAAGACAAGGAGGGCGCGCAATTGCTTGTCTCCCCAGTTGCTCATCTTTACAGTGTCTGTCAGGTTTGCGTTTCCTTAACGCTACTAGCTGCTTGCTAATTCCTGCTATCAGCTGTTTCCTGTTTATTCACCGCCAGTGGCTCGCATGTGCAGCGTCATCAACAGCTCCGCCCACAAGTCATCAACAGCCCCTCCCATCTCAGTCTAAATTAAAAGGGGTTTCCACCAATATCACTACCCTATGAGGCGCCTCAGATCAACTCGCCAATCCGGCTCTGTGTGTCTAAATGCTCACAGCTGGCCGGCAAAACAGCATTCACGGAAAATCTGGCAGTGTAAAAGGGGCTTCTGTCTTTATCTTTCACCTGTGTTTCTCCAAACACAGTTTTTTCTGTATTATTTATTTAAAATGTAGGGCAAAGCAAATAAAATAGAATTCAACTCTTTGCATATATTGTGAACAAAACATAAAGTATACAGTTGTTTTTTTGGGTAGTAATTTCAGCTACTTTAAAAAAATATATATTTTAAAGGCCAAACTTCAAAGATTTATGGTGTACTCTTAAATCTGTTTTTCCAACTTCTCTTTTAAAATAAAAACAACATAATTATAATTTTAGGGGTAATAGCTTTGAAGCAGGTTATCCGTCCTTGAAGTGCTCCACTGAGTGGCCACTTAATAAATTCAATACCCAAGGACACAATGAAGACACCCATGTCCACTGAGCAAAGAGGTTTCCACCGTCCCTTCCTTTCACACACTTCAGAATGATAATTCAGCCGGCTCACCATCCATTTATTAATTTAATCCAGCAGAGACTAAGGGCTTAAGACGGTGATGTGGGGCGTACAGTTATCGCAGGGATGGTATGAGCAATGACGTCTGCCAACTCATTTATCAGCGGACTCCCTGAGTGAAAGAGACAAGATCCAATTACAGAGGTTTCTATGGGCTCAACAATGGCCTGCTATAAATACACTCACAGAGGGTTTTCCACACTCAACAGCACACCCACACACATACAAGGACTGTTGCACATACACAGTACATGAACAAATGAATGTGTGTCTAAATGAACATGGGAGACTGTGGTCACCACTGGAATTAAATTATAATGCCAACTTCTGTGATGGGTTCATTTTGGTCTTGGTGAGGGATTCAGCATTGTGCTAAAGATAAATATCTACAGAATCTTGTGTGCACCTGTGTGCAAGTGGGTGTGCATAAAAATGTATAGAGGAGGAAGAACAGTGGAGGAGGAAACACAGAAGCCCCCACCGAGCGCTAAACAGCTTCACAAAGTTATTTACAGCTCAATCCATCAATAAACGACAGGTGCAGCATCTTCACAAACAAACCTATTAGCTTTCCTCCCGCTGGAACAATATCCTCTCCAGCAATCAGCTGCTCCCTCACTCTCTCACTCACACACACATACATATATACACAAACACCAGCGTCTTTGTGACAGGCCAATATGGTCAACTGTGATGACCCTCTTGCTTAATTCTTTTAAATTATACAAAAGAAAAAAAAAATTAAAGAGATGTTTACAAAGTATGCTTCCAATATTTATCACTGTCAGTTTTATCCTAGCAACATATTCAGACGTCAGCAGCTGTCAACAGTGGTGGTAGAACCAGTAAGTATCCGACATTGAAAATTTTACCTGAGTGAGAGTAGGTAAGCGTTAATAGCAAAGTATACATTGTAGAAAGTATCTACAGTAAAAGTGTAGCATTTTACTGGATTATTTTTTAGCCATGCCAGCTAACAGTAAGTTGGTTGGCCACAACTGTGATCCAGTCCCAAATATCTGAACAAGTACTGAAGTATAGCCCCTAATTGTTACACACATTCATTGTCGTGTGAGAATGAAGTCTACTGAGTTTAAGAATCCCCTGACTTTTTCTCTAGCACCACGGGCAGGTCAAAATTTTTACTTATTTTGTGCAATATCTCAGCATCCACTAAATAGACTGGCACCATAGACATTATACAGACATTCATGGTTCCCAGAGGACGAATCCCCCTGGTGCCTCATGTGCAAAAAAAACAACAAAAAAACTAGCATAGCATGCTACACATACTAGCACACTTTGTATTTAAAGTAGCTCCACTGAATTTTGGTTTGACGCAAGACACAAACAACAGGCTCCTGGGTGGAAGTCCAGAGTTTGTTTGACCCATGTACCTCCCTTTTCAGAATATTTCAGAATATTGGCTTGGTTGTGCTATAGCTCCACCAAGATGTTAGTCCCACCACTTAACAACCAAGAAAATTTGCCAAGCAGAATGAACCAGCTTCTTCTTTTTTCATTTAGTCTTATTTTTTAACTTTATGTTGTCTCATTGCTTTCGCTCAACAGCGCCAACACCTACCGTATGCGCTGTATTCTGTAATCTCATGTGCCCATCAGGATATAATAACTTTGGTGAGCCCATGACTTTTCCCATTAGTTCTTCAACACTTGATTTCTTTTTTGGATTTCCAATCAGCCTCAGCTGTACACGTAAAGCTATGCTGGTGAATAGGTAGTTCAAACATTATACATGCCTAATATAAATATATTAGCATGCTGACAGGTATTAGTATTAACAATAGCTCAAAGCACCACATCGTCTGCGTGCAGCCTCACAGAGCTGCTGGCATGCTGTAGACTTCATTGCCATTTTTGATGCCTTACTGGTTTCTTTTACAAAATGTTATTCCGCAAAGTAACTTGTAACTGCATCTGTCAAATCAATGTTGTAGAGTAAAAAGTAAAACGTTTGCTTCTCATTCATTCATTCATTTTCTATAACTGCTTATCCTGTTGGGGGTCACAGATATGCTGGAGCCTATCCCAGCTGACACTGGGCCAGAGGCGGGGTACAACCTGGACAGGCTGCCAGACTATCACAGGGTGTTTGCTTCTCAGTTGTAGTAAAATATAAGTATAAAGGGACATACTATACTATACTATACTATACTATACTAGTAATTGTACTTAAGCACAGCGCTTGAGTAAACATACTTAGATACATTCCACCACTGGTTATAAAGATATAATTGTCATGTAAGCAGTTTATACAAGAAAGCCCTGCCCAGTTTGATGTTCTGGAGTGACTGACCAAATATTTCATTGTGCAACATGTTCTCAAACCTTTCCTGTCACGTACAAGGAGGTGCAGAGGCATAAAACGTGGAGATCAGCATGTTTGTCCAACAAATCACCATGACAAGTGAGCCACGCTTTACTGGTCAGAACATAATGTCTCATGTGTGCGGGGTGTAAGGCTTCAGTCTGTCCTGAACACAGAGTGTTGCATGACAGGGCACAGGTCAAATGTTACGGGGCCAATGGCAGCTCCAGATGGTACCTTTCCACTTTTGGAAAAAGATGGTGTCAAGAAACACAGCAACTTCAAACATGTGATATATTGGCAGGGGGATGTATTCTGAGTTTAGGTTTGGGCAGTGAGTAGAAGCAACATGTCTGACCTGTCATGGATATGTGATCAGAAAGAATGAAAGTCAAAAGGGATTAACACAGAAGATTGTTCTGATTAAAAGATAGGTTTTAGTCAGAACCAAAAGAGCCCTCTGAGCTGCCGCATTCATCTAAATCCTTCTTATGAAACTGTACTCGTCTGCTGTTCCTATTACATCTGACTTGGGCAGCATGCTTGCCATTTTGTAACATAATGAACACCTCAGTGCAAGCTAGCTTTCATATGCCTCCTCCTCTTTTCTCCCCTTGTCCCTTTTTTTCCACTTAGTCTGCCAACACCAAAATCCAGATGACCGGAACGTGGTGTACAGTAGGATCGGGTGTCGAGCGGCTGAATGCAGTCGGTGTTGCAGTCTGCTGTGGCTGAGAGTGGCACGGTGTCGTCTTCCCTTTGGTCAGGGATGTTGCCAACCTTAACGCCATGTGTGACAAAACAACACAGACTCAGTGAAAAGGAGATGAAGGACTAATTTTGGTCACTTTTCATCACGTCATTAATATGTAACAGGCTGCAGCACTGTGAGTGCTGTGTTAAATAAAGACTAAGCTTTGTTTCCTACACTGCTCACACTGATGGGGAGACATTTTCTAAACTCTTCTTAAAGGATAGGTCTGGTGATATTTCTTTTTTTTGGTCAAACATCCAATAAAAAGGCCAAAAACATGGGGCATCGGTGGTTTAGTGGATAGAGCAGGCACCCCATGTACAAGGCTGTTGCTGCAACGGCCCAGGCTAAAGTCCAGCCTGTGGCCCTTTGCTGCATGTCATCACCCCTTTCTCTCTCTCTGTCTCCCACTTCACACTTGGCTGTCCTGTCCATTAAAGGCAACAATGCCCAAAAAAATATCTTTAAAAAAAAAAGACCAAAATATCAATGAATCAATCTTTACTACAAAGTTTTGCCTATAGGAAAAGTCTGATAAAACCTACTCTGAGGCTGTACTTACAGCAGTTGTATGCAGCGTACTAGTCTAACTATGATTTACACCGTAATTCCACTGAATGCGTGTCCATTGCGGAACGGCTGCGCTGGTTATCCACTGCGTGCTCCGCCGTCTGTCCACACCCACTGGCTGCGTTTGCTGTGCGGAGCGGTGCAGCTCCGCCGGACAACGGGAGTCACGAGGACCCACGAGATCTCATGAATTCACGCATAATCGCATGACATAAAAAGATGTAGTTTCTATAAACAGAACCACAAAACCAGAGTAGTAGGAAGACATTTTGGTGCACCTCCATGATTAACATCTCCTCGTCCATGGTGTTAACAGGGTGAAATGATGTCTGGAAACGTCTGACCTGTTGACTTCAGGCCTGCCTCTGCCCATTACGACGTTTTCAAAGTGTAGGGCAGGGAAATATGAATCGCAGTGAACACTGTGGGCCGAATTCACAAAGAATGAACTGCGGCCGCTGATAGCACCTTGAATTGCACTTCACTTGCACCCGCAGTTTGCTTCGTCTTAACGTCCTATTCACAAAGGATATTGCGCTAATGATATACCAGCGCAAAAACGCCCACAAAGTTTGGCAGCTGAGTGCAGTTTGCCCCTGATTGCAATTAGCCACATGGCAAAGTATAAATGCTGGCTTTGCGCCAAGAACACCATGGCAGAACAACGGCAGACTTTGTTTGGCAAAGTACTGAATACTGTATACCCTCATGTAGTGATGTCTGCTGGTGAGTCAGTCTAACATTGTCAGATGGGTTGAGGCTGTGGATTTGACCAAGTTTGGCCACTTTATCACTATTCCCTCTCACTTGTAAGTGTTTTTTCGTTATCTTTTGAATTTAATATGAATTATGGAACCGTTTTTGTTCATGTTTGTTTCCCCCACGGGACAGAAGTGCGTTTTGAGAACAACCGCAGACTGTCACCTGTTCAACGCATCAGTATCTTCGGATGCCATTAAAATAATAATGATTATTATAATAATGTCAAAATATTATTTACAGACTGATTTAACAGATGATCACTGCTGCCACGATCACTGGAAAGTCTGGGCAAGAGGCTTCAACAGAGGAGCGCCCAGTTTGCACCAGCTTTCTAAAGATGTTTACTTAACTCAAACTGTGTGTGGCTATTAGCGCTGGTGTTAGTGAATTACATGTTGTTTATCAATGAGGCTCATTTGCATAGAAGGGGGCAATTTTTGCGCCAAATATATGCATATTACCTCATTTAAATACGTGCAAATAACACGAGCACCGAGACGCAATCTGCTTGGCAGTGCAGTTAGTGGAGCATTTCGCCCCCTGCGTGTGCTTTGTGAATTAGACGATATCTGTTTGCTCCATTTTTACCGGTTTAGCGGCCACAAAAGCCACGCAATCCTTTTGTGAATTTCGCCCTGTGTATTTCACTTTGAAAATCAACCGGATGTTTTATTTTGTTTTTTGCGCACGACATCCTGCCCCGCACAATCTGCACCGTGCTGAATTGGTACGTCGTGCTCCGGCATACGGCAAAAATAGAAGTCCTGCGTATTTGTTGCGGAGAGCTCCGGAGCGCCGCTGCTGTGACGGAGCCAGAACGCAGCATAGCCACAGCCTGTGGAAACACAGCAAACCAAAAAAACGTGAACTAGGAGCCACCACCAGAGGAACCGCTGCCGCTCTGGGCCCTCAGCACCTGTCAAAGGAAAAGAACACCATTAAAAACATGAAATCAAGGCAACCCCCACACACACCATAACCAAATGTCAAACACCCCAATCCAAAAGAAACTATTTTAAATCACAATTTCTCAAAATGAGGAGCAAAAGGTTTCTAAACAATAAATCAAATGTAACCTCGAAACCCAATCAATAATAATTCAAAGAAAGGAATAACAAATGGAATAGGAATAAACTCCGGTAGTTAATTAAGTGTCTGCCACTAATAAAACCAGTCTCCAGAGGGGACGGCTCCGTGTCTATGAGAGGGTCGGGACACCCTCTCCTGGCTCACGTTGGCAACTTTTGTTCAGGCTGTACTGCCACGGCTTTGGCCGCCGTTAATGGAAACAGATAGAGTCAGATATGAGCTGAATCGGAGCACCGAATTAAGGCGATTGGCGCCCCAAAAAAGAGCCAAACCAAAGGAGTAAATACACAGAGGGGAAGAATCCAAACAGGGGGGAAACTGGAGTGTCGCAGTAACTGCTGTATGAGCGCAGTGTAGAGCAGTGCCAATTAGCTAGCCAATGGGATACTCATGAGTATCCCATTGGTGTATCCTATTGGTATGCATGTAAGTCCCTGCACTGCGAGTACAACAAAGAACAGAAAAGCTCAGATTACAAAACACACACACACAGAGGCAGCATGACTCTCTGCTCAGGATGCCATTTCTCGCTATATCACTGTAGCCTATCTTTATATAGCTAATTAGTGGTTTGCTACTTTATTAATGCTCTGAATGTTGCATACGACTTCTTTTAGACAGTGGTTCTTTCAGTTCAATGTTAGCATGTGCACAATGGCAGTGCTAACATGCTGATGTTTAACAAGCTCACCATTCTAGTTTAGCATGTTAGCATGCCAACATTTGTTCCCACATTTGTGGGATTGTCAAAGTCATAAGGATTCATTTTCTGGGAGGAATGATTATTTGTACAAAATTTTGTGACAATCCGTTCATCTATAAGCCATGTTGTTACGCTTAGTGAGGTTCATTACACAGAACCTGGGCACTGCCATTTATTTTACAATTGACCTATGGCTAAGTCCCGCCCTCAAATGTGATGAGCCAATCACAGTGCGTATAGCCATTCCCCTACACTTGGACATTCTCTGCCTCGTCGTCCATTGAAATGCATTACAGAAAGTCAGTTTTGTTCGGTTTTATGAGCTTTTTTGGAGATTTAAGTTAAGTTTAAAAATAGTCAAATGGTGTGCATGGGGTACATGCAACTCCAACACAAGGTATCCTGAGAGGCTGGGCGACAAGGTGTATTTTTTACATTTTAAACCACACTGCAACTGAGAAAAGTGTCTCCTTTGGATAAAGTTGTGTGCTAACGTTAGACCACAACATCAACTCAACGTGAACAAGATTAACAATGATGTCTACATCTGTTCTAAGGTAAGTCAACATTGTGTTTGAGGCAACATATTGTCACTTTGCTGGAAAGAAATATGAAGTTATCTTTAACATCTCTAGTTAACGTTAGCTAAAGTTAGCCTAACATTTGCTAGTTTTGTACTTTGGTGATTGTACATCATTGTTAGCTGTTGTCCAAAGGGCTCTAGTTAAGCTAACGTTTACTTCTGGAGCTTAGTTTCATTAATCTGTAATGGCAGAGATAACAAAGGTTGGCAAAGGTTATGCTGATTGATTCAGTGTAAATACTGTAGCACCAAACTAACGGAGATACACTCTTGGTAAAGATGGTAAAAAGGCCGTTATCCTTTTCTCATATTCTGAGCCAAAAACCTTAACTTCAGTGGAAAATGTTGTGACCTGTAAATTTTGGTTTGTAATTTCAGCTTTTCATCGACCGTCTCAACAATAAAATGATTAATACATCCCTCCAGTGCGTAGTTTAGGCCCTTTTGGTTACTTCTCAATGACATCTGACATCGTTTGTGTAATTTGCCGACAATATATAGAATATCATCAGCCTTATCCTACAACCATTTTTGTAAGCCAGTGCTTCCTAAGACAGAATATAAAAATCACCCCCTTTGAAATTTACACCATGATGAAATGCAACAGAAACATATAGAGAAACTAGCACTTAGTCATCTTCCCCAACAGGAAGCAGAGGACACTAAAAATATATTTGGGTAGACAGCATAGAGACAATAATCTGATACAGGCCACATGGAAATATATCACTCAATTTCCTAACATATAAACAAAGGCAGCCACTGATGTATTTTCAAAAAAGATTTAATATCAAATATTCTCTGTCTTTTAAACCATAGACTGTAAAAGAGTCTATGCTTTTAACACTTCTGCACCATTTTACGAAAGTCCTGGCAGTATTTTCAAAGTCCACACACACACATGTCCCAAACAAAACACATACAGTTGAAGAAAAAAAGTGTTCTTCATCTTGTTTTCACACTGTTTGAAGTGCTCTTAGCTGCTCATCTTCTCATCACATATCACTGTGATTCCTTAAGATATTTCTTTAGTTCATTTTGAGATGAAAATACAAAATAAATCCAACATATAAAAACTGCAGAATGTGGAAGACAGTAGGAGAGCTTTACAAACACATGCAGGGTGATGTGTTTGCAGCCAAAGACAAGAAACCAGTTGATGTTGAACATAAAATGTCTGCTTAAGCATATGGATTTTCTTGAGTTGTTGGGTTAAAAACAAATCATTGAAGGAGTATACTGTATCTAATTGTGATGCAAGGAGAATCATGAAATGTGCTTTGACTTCATTTAGTCTAAAACTGGACGGCTCTGCTGCTGTTATAAAGTTCACTGCCTCAGGAACATAAAGTTCTTATAGATCCTGAACTACATGTCATCACTTGATCTCTTCTTAGTTTTGCACTGTGAAGTGTGTGTTCAAGTACTGTATTCTCTTTTTCAAAGTAAATTAACCACCTCATGCCTCAGGCACTTCATAACAAAAGCTGGCACAGACCTGAAATCATATTCCAATACAAAATTAATTTTGATGGTAACACTGAAATAGATAATTTCACATCTGTAATAACAGGGTCTCGCTGTGTGTGATATTTGGAATGAAAATTCATTTAGTGTCACTTAATTAATATGGTTCGAGGACTGAGGTTTTATAAAAGGCACTGCATTTTCGTTCAGCAAGTCCATTTTGTTCTCAAAAAGTATGTTGTTACAGGGACATGTAATTCAACAGGAACGCTGCCAGCAGCAGCCTTTACAAGGTGTTGCAAAATGGCAGCACAAGAGTTATGGCAGAACATTTTGTTTAGCTTAAGGCAACAAGGTTTAAGTGGTAGTATCAAAATAAGAGTAAACTTTGGTCCGAGACCTTCCACAGGAGCACAACTAGGACTAAAACTATCTTTTATGATTCAAAGAACTTAGTATTTCCCTTTCTTAAATTAGGACTCCACAGTTCTTTAAAGAAACAGGTGATTCTGCCTGCCCTTTTCTACTAAAAATTATATTGTCTCAGCTTCTTAGTGGGAACAAAAGCAACTTTAAAAACATGCATTTTAAGAGATTAGTGTGTTTCTTTTGTTTTTAGAAAAAGCTGAGTATGTAACACTGCATTGCATCTACCCAGATATCCATGTCTTACAAGCTGCATAGCAGGACAACATTCACACATTGAGCACAGCAATAAAGTCATTTTACAAATGCACACAAAAAAAATATATAAACTGTGTCCTGAACTGTAACACCAACTCAATTCTGTCTGGGACAGTTTCCTTGAACTGAAATAAATCTTTATGTGGTACTCACACAGGTACCATGTTAGAAAAATAATGTTGAACCATGTCAGACATTCGTCAGTACACAAGTCCGTGTGACAGAAGGAGGTTCATCTGTAGAGTTCAATGATAGAACCTCACATTAAGTGCTTTTTTTTTTTTTTTTACAAATAACACATTTGTGTTATTGTTTTTTCAGAACGGCAGAGTATCCATGAAAATTTTCTCCACTATTGGTGGAGGAGGGACCAGGTCCTCCAGTTTCAGGTAGAAGATGCGCTGCAGGCCCTGTGTGCATAGAGTCCTCAGTTCAGGGAGTTTGCCCAGAAGACGAGAAAGATAGTTGGGCTGGGTCCGGCTCGGCTCTGATCCATTTCCATTCACGTGTTCCCTTAAACAAGTGATGAGATGACTCTGAAAGTCTTCCACCCGTTTGGGCTCTTTGAGGCCATGGCGATCTAGATGCAAAAGATGTTCTCATGAGAAACACTTTCCTAATAACAAACATAAAATTCAAATGCAGTAATATTCACTGCAATGAAGACCAAACAGAAGCTCTCACCTGTGATGATAACTAATGCTGCAAGGCAGGCAAACAATGAGACATCTAAGTTCATGCGGTGAAGGCTTTGCGAGAAATCCATGATGGAGTCAATCCAGTCACCAAAACTGCGAACGCACTGCAGTCGGTGGAGCACCACACCATTACAGAAGATCAGCTTGTTCTTCTCGGGATTTGACCTGCACAGTTTCAAACCAAAAGAACAATCAGCATATTGAAAGGTGTGCATTAATCCAGCGAAATAGTCCTTAGCCGGGCATTTTTTAAATGCTGACCTGTATGCGAGTCGCAGAATGAAGAGCTCAACAAAGGCAGATTCAAGCAGCAGCTCTTGGTCTTCTGTGCAGAAGTCTGTGAATCCCGGGATGGTTTCAGCCCAACTTCTTATCACATCCAAAGCACCGGTCAGCAGATCATAAAACTGCTGGATATCACTAGCATCCTCCTTTTCTTTCTGGTTGTCCACTGTCTCTTGGTACTGAAGAGGAAGAGAAGGAAAGCGTTAATGCTACTGAAAAGAACTGCAGACACCATCAATGAGATGTTCACTGTCCTGCTTCATCCTGTGTTGTGGAAACTGTTACTGTGTCTCAAATCGAATGCCTCTGTACTTGCTATTCTGAATGCATAAGTGCATTCACACTGAGAGGTATGTCACTATGGGTGCACAATTTGGGGACTCGTAACAGTCAAAAAGTCAAGTGTGTAGACAGCTAACGTTGCTAACGTTAGCTTCCTAGCTAGCTAATAGCAGCACGTTGTATCATCAGGCACTGACATGATGTGTTGTGGTGTAAGCTATACATGTACCTTTAGGTATTTATGCATGTTAAACTGTCGTTTTCACCGTAAAAGATTTAAGTATCACATTTGTGGTCAGATACTTGACAAGTTGTAAATATTTGCAAAATGTAGCAGCTCATTAACTCAGTATCGGCCATGGACATTCATAGATATAGAAATGTGCCATGAATGCACGTTCATTTCATTCGATAAATAAATACAGAGGAAGACAAGGAAACAAAGATGCAGATATAGCATGCATATTTTGGCAAATAACAATCGTTATCGTCAAATATCAGCGATAATGCGTCATCTGGTTGCAATTCGCCAAGCAGAAGAAGAAAAGCTGCCAGATCTTGTGATTGTCATATCATATAGTGTGCGCGGTGTACTAGTGGAAGTATCCAATTTGAGACACAGCATGTGTGATCTGATCTGATTGGTACAAGTCTTGAGCTTTACCTCAGAGTAGTCAAGCTTTCCAATGGTTGGGTTTGAGTCCAAATGAGCCCTGACAAGGGAGGCAATGATGTTGACATTGGGGGTTGTGGATGAAGCCTCGGCCACAGTCTTGGGTTTGGAAGGCAGACGTCCCCGGCGACCTTTGAGGCTGTCTGTGCGAACAACTGGGACAGGGACAGAAAAGAGGGACACTTCAAGCACACGTTTGTGACTGTCACATGGCTGTCGCTGCACCCCGCAATTTAAAAAACAACTGCTGTATCAGTTTCAGTTTCTCTTTTTCTGCAGCTGGCACTATATGGCTCCGGTTACATATGCCTGTCATTCCTAGCTTTGGTTTCACAAGACTGTCATTACAAACCCCAGTTTCTTGTCGTCATACATAAGTCACTGAAAGCGAGTCTGACATTGTTTTACCTTCTTTGACCATTCCCACTGCGAGACATTTCTGGAAACGGCAGAACTGGCAGCGGTTTCTCCTCCTCTTGTCCACAGGACAGTCTTTATTGGCGAGGCACACATACTTTGCATTTTTCTGTACAGTTCGCTGTTAAATTGGGGAAAAAATTACATTACAATGTGTCTGTAATGCTGAACACATAAAACAATGTAAATGGCACAAGTACAATAATAAATCTGTGTGCTGCTGCCTCTATGCAACTCAGAAGTATAGTCTGATCAATACTGGATTTTTGAAGCTGATACCAACACCAATATTCAAGAGTTCAAAATCAAATAATTACTTTTTTACATAAACATAGGGAGACACTTTTAATAAGGGTCCCTTAAATTTGTCCTATCACCTGACATATACACTGATACCAATATATCTGTAACAAGCTATTATCAGCTGATCTGCTCGTCTGAGCCAATTTATCAGTCGAGCTCTATTCAGTAGAATAAACCAGCAAAATGCTGTCCAGCTATTTACCTTGAAGAAACCTTTGCAGCCCTCACAGGTGCGGACTCCATAGTGCTGACATGATGCATTGTCACCACAAACTGCACAGCGGCCCTCACTGGATCCTGGGTTGTGGGTTTTAGGCGACGTCATAGTCCCCTCCACTATCCTGGGGCTCTCCAGGGGTCCATGCTCCAGGGACATGGGGGGGCAATGAAGGGGAGAGACATGCTGCTGAGGAGGCAGGAAGAAAGGGTCATCATGACCTGGCTGAGCATCCTGATGCTGCCCCAGGGGGGAGTGCTGCTCTGGTGTGGGGCTGAAGGTGAAAAAGGAGAGCTGCTGGGCCATGGCAGTCTTATCAGCCACAGAGGAGGGGGGGGCTGAGGAGTAGGGGCTGAAAGGGGAATCCCAGACAGGTGCAGACTGGGCCTGAAAGCCCGATGTTGGAGGGGAAGCAGCGGCATAAACCGGGCTGCCATAGTAGTCAGAGCCACATGAAGACAGCGTTTCATCAAGACAGCTCAGCGCAAAGGAACCTGGGTAACAGCCATACACCTGGAGATCATCTAGCTTGAAAGCTTGGCTCTGCATCTGAGGGCAGGAGCTTTCAGCTACTGCGTTGTGGCTGAATGAAACTGTAGAGGCCGGAGGAGAGGTGGTAATCTTGCAGGAATAAGCATCAAACTCCCCCACATAGCCATTTCCCACCAAGGTGTTGATGCTGGGCAATGAAGATGTAGACAGCTGGTCCTTCTGGCCACTGATGTCCATCATCAGTTTGGCACTGAGGTCAGGATTCAAGAACTCAGAGCTGAAGTAGGTGTCATGGGGCAAGGATGCATACTGGGTTTGTACACAGGGCATCGCTAGAACAGAGGACAAAAACAATTACTGCTGATGAAAATAAACCTCTATGCTTGTCCATACACATTGTAAATAGAATAAAAGTAAGCAAAATCACTTGGGATAACAGGGGTTGATAAGCATGCAATGAAGTAAAGACATCCCAGTAAATTAGATATTCCTTTAGGTCAGCATTTTTGTAAAACTGTCCCCTGTAGCCATCCAAACAGTAGCCTACATTCACACCTTGAACGCACACGGTCTCATTTCCCCAACATGCCATCTCTCTAGCTTAAGGGCTAATCAGTCCTCTGTAGAAAATGCAGAGGGAGGTCCAGCAGAGCCATCAGATATCGTCACATATTGTGTTACTGGCTGTTAATGCTTTGAAAACCTCCTTCAGTGGAGGGCAACCCTCTTTCACAGGGACTGTACCAAGGAGTGCTGCAGATTGTATTTCAGGGTGGGCTACATGCCAGCTGAAAGAGGAAAGGTGGCAAAGCCTGTTTATGTGTGCATGGTGTCTGTGTGGTGTGTGTATGGTTAGGTGGATGGGCGTGTAACAACAAGTGCGAACTTCCTCGCTCTGTGGCTTTTTCAATACACAAGTGAAGCACACCTGATGATTCTTTGCAAAATTGCTTCAACTTAAACCTGACTGTGAAAGTGCATTCATAAACCCACAATTCAGCTTGATTAATGGGCAGACCACACTGCTCAAGTGTCCAAGGTGTGTTTTATGACCTATAAATACACCCTACTCTATAACCTACGTCTGCTCGTGTAGCAACAGTAATCGATCCACATGTAAAACATGCATGTAAAATCTTGGAAAGTAATTACGATGACAGCACACTGACATACGCTCTGAAGGATTTAAGTTGACACCAGACAACTGATTAAACTTTTAGGGAAGTACTAATAGTACAGTTGTATAACTAGCAGAAGTCAATAAAGACAAAACAATACTCTATTTTAGCAACTATTTAGCATATAACAAGATCTGCACTTTCCAAAAGAATAAATTATGTTCAGTTTATGTGTATTAGGTACGCCTGGCTCTACACCAGAGTGGTGTTGATGCAACTTTTTGGAGGCTGTAGTTTGTTCTGCTGGTATGGTAATATGTTGTCTACCCCATTCTATCAATAAGGGTAATATAGTTACATCAGCACCTCTCTAAAATACTATCAACAAAACTAAACTCTATAACTATGAAATAAAGATTTGTATCAGGGGTGCTGTATTAGACTGCATGTGTTTTAGCCAGGTGTAGCTACCTACTGTAACAAACCTGCAGCTGAGTGTGTAGCTCTGACTGCTGCCCTGAGGCTGAGGCACATATGACATCTTTAAACATTATTTCCATTCAAACTGATTTAAGTACAACATGTATTAGCAGTCCTGTAAGCCTTGCCATTTTTATTTAAGGCTATATTATTATAAAAGGTGCTATAATGAAGCATAAAGGCAAACATCAATCTGACATCAGCCTTCATGTGACACTCAACATAAACTAATATCAAAACATGCAAACCCACAGTTCCCTCTCACTCACCTGGTTCAAGTAAATATCCGGATTTTGAAGCTTTTCATTTATTCCAAACGACTGAAACTGATGAATGTCACCTCTGCCAGCTGCTGTCAGCACACACACTCATTCAAACACACTTTCACACACACATACTGGGTCAGACCGACGCAGGAGGCTCCATACACTCTTGTTTTATTTTGGCTGCGTCGACAAAAAGGGCGGGTCGATGCCCAAACATGGTGAACAGGGCGGTGGAACGTTCCGGCTCGGGAGCCAATCAGCGTCGGCCTGACACAGACGTTCTTCCGTGTGACGCACGCACGGAATTCCATTGACGCAAGAGCCGGGGGAGCGTGCGTTCTAAATATAACCCAACAACGACAGCGGGGCTCACGTGGGGCTATTACTGGATGAAAAGGGCTAAAAATAGCCGCAGTTTGGAGGTGCACACGTTTTATGAGTGGAAATGTAGATGATAGAAACGTTTACAGCAGGGAGGTGTGTTGTCACATGACACACCAGGAAGCACCTGTGTGTTATTTTTTCCAACAATAGGATTTCTGTCTTGAAAGAACTGCTAGAAACTCCCTACCCTCCGCCAGGTCTCGTGGGGAAAAAGGTACCTGCTATAAGCACACATCACTACTCAGCACCTGAACTGTGAACAGTTATTGTTTATTTACAATTTTATACTAAGTTGTTAAGCCCAGACTATACTGCTGTATATCTCCTACTTGTCACAAATATGTGGGATTTAATAAAAAAGATAGTGAATTAAACCGAGATTGTTGTCAATTAAGATGCCTTTGATGGTAATCACACAATGTTAAAGGTTTTTTTTGGGGAGTTTTTCCTTATCCGCTCTGAGGGTCCAAAGGACAGAGGGATGTCGTATGCTGTAAAGCCCTGTGAGGCAAATTGTGATTTGTGATATTGGGCTTTATAAATAAAATTGATTGATTGATTATAAAGTGGACAAAATCAAATATTCAGGTTTTTTTTTTGCAATGCTAAAAGTAGAAATTAACAATTTATCTTTAAATGTATGGCATTGTAATGGATGTCACATATTGTCATTTAATTTGCACAGTTAAAGGCCCAAAATGCTCAATATTTAATTTTTATCTCAAAGGAAATTTAAAAAAAAACACCTGGAACAATATAAAAGTGACCTGCACTCAGCTGTTTTAAAAAGAAGCAGGAAATAAAAGACATAATTATGAGTTTAAAATATTTCACAAGTATATGGTTATAGTATAAGCCAGGGGTTGGCAACCTTTACTATTAAAAGAGCCATTATTGTCCAAAAATTGAGCCGCAAAACATATTTGAATTAAGGTAACAGCCAATTAAGTCTAAATTAGCCCATCAACATTACGAATGTGTCTTAATGAGCATTTATTAATATGATTTACTACAAGGTGGCTACTCTGCACTGGGCTATATATAATTATTTGGTACTTACACTTTGCAGTGTTGGTGGTGAAAGCAAATTATTTTGTCCACACAATATTAAATCCTTTATTTTCCTCCAAGACTTTTCCTTTTTTCAGATTAAGAGTCCAAAGCTTGCCAAGGTAGAGACTCTTGGCTAACCTCTGCTACTGAAGTTCAGCAAAATTTTTGGGGAAAGGCACCAGATCGTAGACGTATGATGCACAACTTTAGTTGATGAAATGTTAGAACATTTTTAAATTCGATGTAGGCTACACATTTTTACAGCTGTAGAATGCAATAATCACTTAATAATCACTGTGCAATAATCACAGCCACAGGGAGCTAATGGAGAGGGTTTAAAGAACCACATACGGTTCTGGAGCCACAGGTCACCTACCCCTGGTATATGTTCTGCTCATATTCTTATGTTTATTTATTTCATTATGTTTTATTATTTGTTTAATGATGTACATTTAGAATCTCCATAATAAAGTAGGTTATATCTTTTATATTTAACAAAATACTCTTTATCTCAAGGTCAGTTAAAAGCCGTCCTGCAGGCTTTTGATGGTATCACATGATCTTCATCAGCAGATGGAGTCTGTCCATTTGGCGTGCAATTGGAGACACATTTCAAATATTGTAAAGACTTCTCGTCCACGTTGGCCTGAGCTGAGATGGTTCATTCTTGACACTGAAAACAGCTATCAACAAAACAGTCACGCCGCAAGGTCAAGGAAGTAACTCCTTCATGTCACATGATCCAAACAAACTCAGCCAGATCAGATGAATGGGAATTTTAACGTGTGCATCAAGTGATACGGTTGAAAGCTCCAAAATAGCCACAGCTATTAAAGGGGGCTTGAGGTGATATTGTTTTGTCTGTCAACATAAGTAATTATCTGAGCACTGTGAGATCTTCAGCCTGACCCATAAAATATGCCCATCACGACTGGTCACACGGTGAATTCATGAGATGTGAAATCACAAACCATTTTACATCATAAAGTCATCATCGGGCAATTTGCACTATGGATGTCACGGTCACAGCTGCAGGTGTCCATTTGTCAACATCAATTTAAGCATCACCTAATACCCCTCACCCCTTAACTTTTCCACAACAACCAGAAAAACCAACACTCGCTAACACTTAAACCCTCTCAGGGGGTCTATGGGAGTGATCTAGTTTCACTTTTAAGTATGAAGAAAGTGAGAGGGATCATTTAGGGTGAGAGGCAGATGAAAGTTTCTCTGAGGAGGGAAGAACCTGCAGCCGATGTGACTGGACAGACCGGCTTGTTAGTGGAGTAAATTACAGGGATCTGAGCACGATGCTCGGTTTGGTGCAGTAAGAATATAAAATAACAGGCTAGACTGGACATGTTTTTTCCATCGCTTTCACACAGTCATGCAAGAACACACACATGCTGGCATGTTGCGCACGTACACAAATACAAATACAAATACAAAAGATGTGTCAATTAAGCATGATTAACATGATTAAGAATTAAATACAGCCTGTTACAGTTCAGCTTTAGCCTCAGGCATTCTTTACTAAACACTGTACTGTACAGACCATCATCATTAGAAAACGAACACTCTGCTAAATACAAATGCAAGACGTGTTTAATTCTCTTCACCTCAGCATGCAGACATGATGAAATATCTTGGCATAGAACCACAAAGATCAGCAGGTAAGGTTACAGTGGTGGAAAGTAACTAAGTACATTTATTCAAGTACTGTATCTAAGTATAATCTTTACATGAGTATTTACATATTGTGCTATTAGCACTACATTTCTGAGGCAAGTAACGCACGTACTACTTCACTGCATTTATTTAGCATCTTTAATTACTAGTTACTTTTCAGATTCATATTATTTTTACGCGATATAATCAGCAACGAAGTAATGAGTATAATCTTGAAACAAGTCAATTTTGTATTAAACAAATTGTTCATGTACAGTATATTACCATTTATTAGCACCAGTAGAGTTTTTCACGTGAAAACTATTCTGATGTTATAACAGGTTTGATTTGTAAAATGAGATTTCAGTGACTTTACAGACACATTTTGACAGACATGAATCATGTGTCTATCAAGCAGCAACTTTTTGGGTTTAAAAAATGAAGCCAATGCACAAGTGCCAAAAATGCAGTGAGTGCAGTTCCTCTAATGGCCACTTGAGGCTGGCTCCAAAAGTGAGTCGATCCCTATAGACCTTCAGTGTTAAAATGCCCAACTTTACAGCAGAAATGAACATCGTTTACAGCCTGCTACAAGAAACAGTTTTGGTCTTTATAGCGAATTCCATCTTTATTGCAACTGTACAGTGGTCCAATTTTTATGTAACTCACCCATTTACATTTTATGAAGGCTTAAATTTTAACATAATGTGGCTAATTTGATTGAAAGATTGTCTTCAGGGCGTCACTACAGTTAGGCTGTTCTTACTAACTGTTTGTATGTTTTCTCTACAAAAAGTAATGCACCCCAATTCATACATATCTGAGAGGTTGCAATCACGTGACCTATGCACTGCAGGAAGCAGTTCCAAGTGGGTGGGGTGGTGGATTGGTCACAAAAACCCAGACTTTTCTATGTGACTTTCCCCTGGAGTTGTACATTCAAAAGGTACGTCTTCACCATGTTTCTTCTCCTAAATCTAACCACATTAATTTTACTTGCCTAAGGCTAACCTCCGTAACTTTACGTTAAGTACGACACAGCACATTGCGGACATAACATCATTCATGTGGCAGTAATTCATTGGATATTGTAGAACTGTTGTGTGTGCACTTTTCGTAGGATGTCATACAAACCATTCTGTGAAAATACGCTGCTACAGTCTAGGATTCTGATCCACCTCTTGCTCCTCCACAGTTCCACTCCCTTGTCCAAATATGGTCACTTCTGGCTCCCAAAATCCAAGATGGCAACAGCCCAAATGCCATAGTCTAAATAGGCTTCAAAATGGGAGTCTGCAAACCAATTGGTGACACCATGGTGACTAAATCCTCAATATCTGTCTATGGTGTCTATTGATAAGTAATCTGAACAAAGATTAAAAAAAAAAATTAAGATCCAATGCAGTCTTGCTTTGCCAGCATTGGATAATCCCTTTATACTCAACACAAATATAAAAAGATTTCACATCAGCATAAGATTATTCCACTTATTTTGTCAGATTTTCATTTTCATTGTCATTTTCAGTGTATGCATATGAAAAGATACTTGTGTAATCTTTTCCACCAACTCTCCTCTGTGCTCTTTTTCCATCACTCGCAGCCCTCAGTCAGTGGCTTCTTGCTTTTGTCTGTTGCCATCTCCCGAGAGAGTTCAAGTGTGTCACAAACACACTCACACATACCATCCACACTGAACTAACTGTTTGCTGTTGCCACTTCTGGATTAGTCCTGCTTTCCCTCCCACACTGACACAAAGCCTGCCTCACTGTATGCTGCCATGCTTTGGATTTAGGGAGATTTAAGCAACTTAGATTGAGAATTTCAATAAGTGGGCTGCATGCAGAGTAATACTGCATACACACAATCCTATAAATAAATACACAAGTCAGTACTTTTAAACATAAGCATTGTTACATGCTGAGAAACATTTTTATGACTGATTATCATGGAAGTACACTTCACACTAATATGGATGTTTTTACAGGCAAATTTGTGTTTTTTCTGCTTTGACAGGAGTGTGAGAAGCATCTTACTAAGATCTGTAACTTATAATACCATGTAAACATTTGGCTGTGCTGCCATTTGTGCTTTTATTATAGAGACAATTCAGATGAAAATGGTGTTTTGTACCCTCACAATAAGCAGCTTATGCACAGGTTTCTCTTATTCCAGTGTAACCAAACGAAGAACTTAACAAAAAACTGCAACATACAGTAAGATCGTCACAAATATAAACAGGTCAGACAGTATATCACAAAGATAATTGTAGCTGGGTAACAGAAACTGCAAGAACTTTTGAGGACAATTCAGTATGCTGTCCATTGAAACTGAGTATGCAGTACTTTCAAGACAAAGCACAACTACACAATTTCACATTAAGACAAGATGATAAATGAACATGCGAGCGTGTTACATGTAAATAAGTACACTGAACATCCATCACAAGACTGACTATTGAAAGTTGAAGACATATAATGCACATGACAAAAACAAAATGTTTATATCAGCATTTTTCCAGTCACACAAATAGATTATCAGGTGAAAAATGTCTAATTTCATTAGATTTTTGAAGGTTTCTGTGGATTTTTTGACTGTTTTCAAGAAGCCCTATCAATGTGAGAACCTTGTTACATACAGAAGATGGTGCAAATAAATTAATCATCAATGATGACAACAGTAAACTAACATTACTCTCGTACAGTGCCATTCAATGTATTAAATACAGTGGAATGCTGTTTTTTTTTTTATACTAAACTTGCTAAATTTGGGAAAGCGATATCAAACCCTCGCCCAGCACTAACTGTAGAGCAAACTTTTATAAAGCCACATTCAGTTACATTCATTCCAGTGTTTCTCACATCATTTCTTTACCTATCAAAGAAACAGTAAAAACCACTTAAAAATTTACACACTGACAGTGAAAGACACAAGAACAGACAGGTAGGATCGTGTTGCTGAACAAGGTGAGCTGCTGTGAGTCTCTGAAGGCCGAACAAAGACACTGATGTAAATATAATTAACCACAAAAAAGCTATTACAACACAAAATAAGCAAATGTATTTCTTACCACTGTGGTGTAGGTACATAACAGGCTCTGCTCTTTTATTTACATAAACAATAAAATGAATGCATTACATTGAAGTTGGCACACAACAGCAGCAATCAGACTGAGTAGTGAAACTCGGTCTGTTAGTGTGGTCTCTGCCTTAGTGCAAGCTGTCTGTACTGAACTGGAATTATTTAGAGTTATATCAGGGATTAAGACCAAATGACACACACAACAATAAGTCATAACAGAAACACACAGTTACACACTCAGCGTCAGACGTACTCTGTAAAATGCCTAAACACCTCATCAGATGGGAGGACATGGTGGAAGAGTTTATCTACTAGAAGTGAAAGAAGCCGGTTGGTTTCGCTGGTGCAGCCATCAGCATGTTAGCTTGGTTTTTGTGAGTTATGTGGATCTATAATAAAGAAAAAATAATAATTTGTGAAAAACAACAACAAAAACAGTGCATTTTTACTTTAAACACTCATCCTTTCCTTTGATATTTAATCTCCCTCTGGCCCAATTCCAATAACCACCCTCAGCCCTGAGCGCTGAATCCTGCCAGACTGAACATGATGTCACACATATGATCAGTGAGTATAACACGGTGCCAGGGCTCCAAACTCTCAGTTGCCAGTTTATTAGGTACACCTAGCTAAAACTAATGTGGTCTTACACAGCAGTCCTGCAATTAATCCATCCTTTAGGAAGGTCATAATGTTCACTTTACGTTCAAACTGTTTGAGAGAGGTGCAGATTCACCTGTATGAACATTTTGAGGTTTGTGAAGCTGTGAGGGCAGAATAATAATATTCGAAAGAGCTGCTATTTGCATGTAAGCCTGTACTTGGGAGCTGTTGTTTCAGTTTAGATTTCCCCTGCTATCATTTCTAGTATTTGGACGCTATGAATTGTGGGTAACTGGGAGACAAAGAGTCAGGTTGTGTTCAAAATTGTATTCTAAAAAACTGCCTACTACACACTCAGTCTGTATGTACTGCAAACTGCCTACTTAATGAATGATTATGTATGCCTTTATTAACAGACTGTTCACACTTAAGTATACTCAAACAAGTCAGTCATGACATGACTGTATCACATGACTGACAGCTGGTCTGACCAGGCTGGCAGCTCTCACATCTCTGAAAACATACCAGGAAATTTCCAAACAGGCGTTATTTGGATAAACTGACCATATATTGGGAATCTAAATAGTTATTCTCCCATCTAACATAATATTAAAACATAATAAAGTGACATTTTAACAGCTTTTCGCCTGGCTCAACATCTCTACCACTGCACAGTCTGAAGACATGCAATGCATTGTGGGGAAAAGTGAGTATGTTCAGTAAGCGCATTTGTGTTCTGTATGATAGCAAAGGCATGACCTACCCTACTCTGCCTCTGTATGCCTTACACTAATATTCTTACCTTAACTTCTACCAATACTATTTCTCTTGCCTAAACCTGACCAATCCCACCAACAAAGGCAACAAGTACCAGCCAATCAGAGGGAGAGAGGGCAGGTCATGTCTGCCATGTTACGAAATGCAAATTTCCATCCAAAAGGCTCATGTCGCATATCTGGAAATTCTTGCACATGTATTCACATGTACTATACATACAAACTATGCAGTGTGACTGCACTAAATACTCAATTTTACGTCATACTTAGTATGAACAGTATAGCATGTGATTTCAAACATAGCCTCAGTTAGTTGTTTGCTTTTAATGACAAGGTTGGTGGATTGAACCTCAAGCTTCCCCTGCCCAAACTGCACACAGTGTATCAGTGCGATAACTGTAAATCACTTTGTATGATATCATCTGCTAAATGAATGTAATATAATGTTTAAAAGGAGAGTCTTCGAACACTTGCTGATTTCACAGTGTGATAGCCCTGAGAACTCCCAGATTAGGCCCTCGCTAGCTGGCTTTACACACCTCACACAGATAAACATGATCTAAATATGAACATTTAACGTCTCTTGGCACTGGTTAGAAACACTTACAGTACATGGAGGCTGCATCCAGGGCTCCCCATCGATTTGCATGGGCAGGGCTTTAATTGTCCTGCACACAGGGAAGGAAGAGATTGAGATTTAATTATACTGTACTATTTATACTGTTTACAACAGACTACATAGAGAGAGATAAAATACCAGGATCACCTGACAATACAATACAGTTGAAAACAATAGCCACATTCAACCTTGTTGTTGTTGTCTTATACTGTTAGGTATTCTTGTTATCCACCTGTAGGTAAAAGTACACAACCTGATAGTAATTTGGGAAGACTGTGCCAGCCTGTGCCCGGCGCTCTTCAGTCCTGTGTAGATCTGTCCCATCTCTATGACTCCTTCAAGCCCCAACACCTCCAAACGCTTATCACTCATATCTGTGGATTGACGAAACACACACAGATCAAGTTCAATGAGTTAGTTATAGATTGAACAAGGTTGATGACATCTGCGTGCTTGATGTCAGGGAGGGTTTACTGCCAATATTTGGACACAAAAAGATGTGGTGATGTAGGAGAGTACAGACCTTGAGAGACTGTTTTAAGAACTTCAGGGTCAGTGATAACTTCACTGTGCTCTACCTCTGGCACACTATCAGGCTTCTTGGACTCGCCCCAGAGGTTGGAGCCCCCGTGCATGCTGGGTATGTTGAGGACAGCTATGCCCTCCAGAGACATGCTGCTCAGGTCCAGTGTCTTCCCACAGCACTTGTGGAGGCAAAACAACAGGTTGTTTACGCAATGGAACAACAGCAAGACTTAAAACATGAGCAATTATGCGAATTACAAATAATTACTTTTGGCACATCAGCAACACGACTGCATTAGATATTCTAACCTCAATCAAGAGACAGTCCGTCAGCCTCTTGCAGGATGCAGAAATCGTCTCAGAAGTGGCAAACTCAAGATACCAAAGTTTGTTCTTCATTCTAATGAAAACAACAGAGAATAAGCTTTTAAAAAACTGAACTCTGTTAAACTTTTCATTGGTAAACACTGTTCATACAGTTAGTGTGAATCCTCACCTGCTGTTGAATCTCTGTGGATATTTCTCTCTCATTGTGTGGAAACGATGAGCGATAGAGGCATCCTGTCAGAGATATTTTTTTTGTGTGTGTACATCAATAACAAATTACAAGAAATGTTTGGGTTTTTTTTTGCTTTTTTCTGTTGGAGAAATGGATAAATAGTCATGTGTGACATTACCATTCCTCCCTGCTGAGGAAGTGACTCACCACTCCAATAGAGAAGTAGTTGTTAATGATGTGGTAGGGCACAGGGTCTCCTGCATCTTGGGGGTCCTCTGGTATCACCTGGATGCTCCAGCGGTCCAAGGGCATCACCTCGCTCGCTTCGATCTCCTTCAGGATCTCTCTCAAGTCTGACCCTTCATAGCCTTTGGCAGGATTACGGAAAGAAGCAGAAAAAGTCAACACAGGGCGCTAACGTCAGAGCCAATACCTCAGTGATGGATCGCAGCTAATGTGACAATAGTGTTACCTCCTCCCCAGCGTAGACAGCGAGCCAGGTCATTCCCGGTGCCCAGAGGCAGGACAGCTATTGGAGGATGCCATGGCAGGTTTTCTTTGTCTGAAATCAAAGGTCCATTATTATACCTTTTAGACAGAGGGGATCCTAGACTCTGAGGGGCCCCGGGCGAAGAAGCCCATCAAGGCTCTGTTACCTGTAATAAGGTAGGTTTTTGACAGTGGCAGTGTATAGTGGGGATGGAGGTTCGATGGGGTTTACTTCATCAGCTGTTTATGGATCAAACTGTTCTGGGGACTCCCTGAGAGGAACTGCTATCTATCTATCTAAGGGCCCTGACACACCAAGGTAATGGTCAGCCATTGGTCAATGTTGGGCCTTTGGTGAGTGTCTCCTTGTTCGTGTGATGTGTCCCACGCTGTTGGCATTAGTCAGCTGTTGTCAGCATTCCTCAACACTAGGGCTGCCACGATTAGTCGACAAATCGATGACTAATCGACTATTAAAATAATCGGTGACTATTTTAGTAGTCGACCAATCGGTTTGAGTCATTTTTCATAGAAAAGTACTATAAAAGTACCCCAAAATACTCTTACTGCAGCTTCTTACATTCAGATATTGGCAGCTTTACACACTCTTCTGTGACAGTGAACTAAAACCCTTTGGCGTGAGTATGAAACAACATTAGATGATGTAATTTTGGGGTTTGGGCGAGACAGACTGACATTTTTCAACATTTTAACACATTTTTCGATTAAATGATTAGTCGACTAATCGAAGAAATAATCAAGAGATTAGTCGACAATGAAAATAATTGTTAGTGGCAGCCCTACTCAACACCACTTCCATCTGCTAGTGTGGAGAATGATTTCTTCTTGCACAGAACGTAGTGCTAATTAGGCATCGGCTGTAGTGTTTACGGTGTGTTCAGGTGTAACTTTTTAGCCGAGACACAGGTGCTGTGAGGTGATGCAACAGTCGGCCTTTGTTGCCACTTGTTCTTTGATCTCAATCTCTACATGTCATATTCACCCATTCACACACAGGTGGTCAAGGCCGCCATACAAGGTGCCACCTGCTACTCAGCAACCATTCACTCGCACTGACACACCGATGGAACAGCCATTGGGAGCATTTTGGGGTTCAGTATCTTGCCCAAGGATACTTCGCTGGAGGAGTGGGCTGGAGGAGCCGGGGATCGAAAGGCTAATCTTCCGGTTGGTGGACGACCCACTCTACTTCTGAGCCACAGCCGCTGGTTACCTTAATCATTAAAAAAAAGAAGAGAAAAAAGAAAGCCACAATACCTATAGCATCCAGGAGCCACCCAACAGTGCCGTCTCCTCCACACGCCAAGATCCTGTAGTCACGCATATTGCGGAAGAGGTGTAGTCTAAAGGAACAAACACAACGTTAATATGAAGAAACTCAAATGTGTACAGTTATAATGGTGAAAGTGTACTGTACCCTGGTGCAGGACCTCCGTTGGAAAGGTTGTAGACTTGACGCGGGTTCAGCATGTACTGAAACTTCCTGAGCACTCTGTGGAAAAAAAAAGACGCACACACACAGTTAAACACATCCAGGAAGTGAGAGGGACCATATTCTAAAAATGACATAAAAATGAATAGATTACTTTTACACTAGGAGTAAAACAAAGTTACACAAACATATTGAGACTTTCAGCTGCTTACCGTTCACCCTGCTTTCCTCCACTTTTTGGGTTGACAAACACCAGCAGAGGGTGGATGTTTGGAATCGAAACAATCTGAAGGAGAAGATGTGACAGATTAAGATCTGATGGATAATGTAACTGTACAGATCTCAGATGTATATAATGTATAATAACTGTGAGGCAGCAGCATTCTAACGTTTGCTGCTGTTGAATAAAGAAGATAAGAGGAGGTTTTATAGATAGCCTGGGTAAAGCATGGTAACTCTAAACCATCACTGATGGACCACAATGCACCATGACTTCTTTGTGTCTCACGCTAAAAAAAGTTTTATTTATTTAATATTAAAACATTATGATGATATATTGCGATTGGCATGGCAGATATTTTCAAATGAAAAATGTTGGCAGTGAATGTTAAAAAATGTGCAGAAACTGAGCAACAAAAAGAAGCAGTGTTTTTAGCCATATTTACGAGAGTAGTGAATTATGCTGTAGGAGTAAGTTTTGGTCCTTCATAGCAATAGATTGAAACCAACATGATTTAATGCTCGTGACAGGAGGTGAGTGTCTAGTACTGTAAATTTTGGATCAGTGGGCCTGTCCCATCTGAAGTGAACATAACCGTGATGGGCGTATTTGTCCAGGACTCCATCCAACACACTGAACCGAACAGACTCAGAAAACACTGGTACAGTCCTTTTAAACATAAAAACCTTCAAAAAAAAAAATAACATGACGAATCACTGAAATTGGAGATTCTCCCGAGAACAGCGATATGCAGATGGTGGTTTGAGTTGACAACTCGAAAGAGACCTCACAGAGAAAACACATGGGTGTACAGTTGGGAGAGGAATAAAAGTGTGTAGGAAGATTTGATAACAGCAGACCTGCAGGATGTGGCCATCAGGGGTGACGTTTAACAAGCTGGAGTCCTCGTCCTGCAGCGAACACAGGACAATTAACCAACGAACACACAATAATTTTAAAAATGTAAATCTGCTACAGCCAAATTTACAGTGCTGCTCATTTTACCTTAGAGATGGCGTATATCGCCCACGGAGGCAGTATATGATCTTTGAGTGGTCCACAATCACAGGGCGATGAGCCAGAGGAAGTGCACTCATCATGACGCTTAAAAAGATACAAGACTAAGTGACCATCGACAAAAAGAGATCCCCTTTAACTTGTTCACTAATGTCCTTACACACACACACACACACACACACACACAGACACACACACCCACACACACTCCTCACCATCTCCTGGCACCATGCACAACGCCTCCCTGCTAAAGTTTTGATCTTCTTGTGGCAGACATGACACTTGTTGGACTTACAGTCAGCTCTGATCCAGTCGTGAGCTGCTACCTGAGATACAGAGGAGTGAAAGAAGAAATGGGTGAGGAAAAGATGTAAATCACCACGATTACTTTTCTTGTTTCTATAAATATCAAACAGTTTGATCAATGGAATTGGCTGCAGAACCATGACTTCCTCGTCCATTTATAATCAGCTAAAGTAATTATCACCTGTCTCTGCTACTCGTAATGTAAAGGAAAGTCTTAAAGGGGCAGTTCACCTCAAAATTCTTTCTCTTACAGACAATATCTCCAACACTCTGCAATTCATACAGATTTTGCAATGTACTGTCCCTTTAAGATGATATCCAACTTCCGCTCCAGGATCAACGTTCATGTTGACTACAGCGGTTCCAAACCACAACCCAGCCCTGAATGACTGCCGGAAACATGATGTTATAGTTGACTTAGAATGAGCACAGACCACACCTTCTGTAGAGCAGCTGTGGAAGTTCAAGACAGTGCCAGATTTATGACTTTCTGGATATCCATTGACAGCAAGACATGCATCAACAGATCAGATATCCCTGAAGCACACTGGCCTATCAAACCTCCGGAAGCAGCTGACGAAAGTTGGCTGGTTCACTGTTGTGATCCATTACAGATTGTGAGTTATGGTTTTGACACCGTAAAAAGACAGTGAACACATCATTGTCTAAGTTTGTGCAAAATCGGGATGTTTAGCAGATGTGCAGAGCAGACTGCGCCGGCTGTATTTACTGCTGCTGCCATTTGGTTTTTGGTCAGTAAAAGAAAACTGACGTGGTTTTATTCAAATGTCACATATGAGCTTTCAGTTCATTCTTGACCTTGAAAACAGCTGTTTGACAAAAAGTAATTAACGCAAGGTCACACAGATTTGATTTAAATGTAACAAAAAGGACTTTAAAGAATAATTCTGGTGATGTTCTATATTATTGATCATCTACAGTGATTGACTGTATACCCACAGCCTGATTCATCTCATTTCTCTGTGCCATTGGCCTCCACTGTTTTCCAGAAACCATTAAAGCACATCTATCAGACATGTTGCACTGGAGAACATGTTCTTTCATTACAATGTACATGCGCACTGTAGTTTATTTTGGGCCAATCCCACATACACCGCCCTGCTGCCAGTTATATTCATTCGTAAACTAAATGTGTCTCAATCCACAGCTGAAAATAGTCCCCAACAAATGCACTTTTTACTCCTTTGACTTAGGCTTTTGACTGATGTTTGCTAACAACTACAGCGCCCAACTGTTTTAGGAGTTTACTGAGACTTTTAAAAAATGAAACTATCTATTTGTGACTTCTTTCAACGTCTTCAGTGTGAACAAAAGGGCTGATAGAAGTCGGAGAGTATTGAGAGGTGGACTTCTGTTCCCTTACCTTATGCTCCTGTAACTTTGAAAAACAGAAACAAAACACATGTAAGGAAAAGGAAATGAAGTATTGTGTGTGTCCTTACACCAATCTCCTTCTTTGATTTGACAAAGGTCCGAGCACAGGGCTCAGGATTCTTGTTGGCACACTGATTGTGGACGGTGTACTTGCAGCCTGAGGAAGAAGATTAGAGAGGTGACTTGAGGTCAAGATAAAGCTTTCTCCACTAAAAGCCTACATGATTCCATATTAAAGTATGTGTAATTATAGGCAATGAACTTGAAAAGGTGTGACTCCTCCACCTCATTTATACTGTGCATGAGGTGCGTGGCTGCCCCCTGATGGCGGCTGTGAGCTCTTACAGTTGCAGCAGAGTCCCTGCTTCCCGAGGCCGAGCAGCATGCTCTGACACACACCACAGTAGGTCGGCTTGTTAAAGTGCTTCATCCTCCAAATGTGCTGCCCATCCTTTTCTGTCATCTGTGGGTGAGAGGGAGACAAAAAGACTAAATAAAATATAACAGGAACCACAACTGGGGATTTTGTGGGAAAACGTACGTGTTGTATGTGAAATCAAGTGTTTGTTCTGTCACCTTCAGTCCAAGCAGAACGAGTAAGGGCACGTTGTTCATGCCTCCCTTCACCCATTCGTCCAGAGTGACAGTCCCACTGCCATCTGCATCGATCGCTGTCATCATGTCTTTGAGAACCTGTTCAATTATAAAAGCATCTGCTCACTATTTATCATCCTGCATAGTAATCTTCCTTTTACATCTCTCAGATGCTGTGACTGTGCTCTCTTTCTGGTGTAAAACAAACTTTAATCATCTTACTTGTCAAAGATATTAAGTTATCTGACTACTTGTTTACTTTTTCAAAAGATTAAGACATTATTTAATGACAGAATTAAAAGCTTAAAAATGAAAAAAGCAATCAAAATGAAACTCATACTGGTCTGAGTTCAGTCACATCCCAGCCCAGGTAATCAGCAGCTCGCATCATCTGGATGATTATACGATCCACCTCCTGATGGAGAGACAACAGGGTTTATGTTCACAGTCACCATATTCATCTTAATCAATGAGTAAAAACCTAAGTGGTATATTATAAGGACTTTTGTTTTTGAAATAGACTGCTTTATCATTTGTGGACTGTTAAAGGGACAGTTCAAATCAAAAATCAAAAATACATGTTTTTCCTCGACATGCCATTAATGGTGTCCTCCTCAGCTGAGCTGTAACATTAGCTAGCTCAGTGACGGTAGGTGAGCCAGCAGTAGATGCACAAGTGTCATCTATTTCATTTATATATGAGAGAAGGCAGATATCTCTACAGCGGATGCTCAGCAACTCACACCAGAACAATCTAGATTGATAAATAGCACTACAGGTAAGAAGAAAAATACATGTTGATTTTGGGTTGAACCGTCCCATTAAGACTTAAATAAGGCTCTACAAATATGCAGCATCGGAGCAGGACTTTAGTGGTAAATATATTATTTAGCTTTTATTTATAGTTTGGTCAAATTTGTGGGGTCAAATTGTATCCATGTCACCACCTGTCGCACCAGCAAGATATACAGTACATTAGCAAGATGTTCACCGTCTGTCCTGCTTCTTCATCTTTCAGCATTTCAACTTACAAATAAACTTTACAGGCCATATAGAAAAAATAAAAGCACCCTAAATATTTGGTTGATTTAGACACAGGTCAGTAATATAGCGCAGTTAGAAAGACTTGTCAGTGATTTTGAGAGACTTACAGAGCTGTCCAGGAGTTTGTTGCAGTCTTTATCGTAAAGTTTGAAAGTATCTAGAAATAAAATAAAGTCAGTCAGTGAGCTGAACAATGGGACCTTACAGATCATCAGTCTTAATTATTTATCAATGGTGAAATGTATGTTAAATTCAAATGCACTATAATGAACATGTAGCAAAATTCCCAAAAGGAAAATTGGACCAACATTCGAGCTTCTCCCGCGGCTGTCCTTCCTCCACCACCGAGAAGTAACAGGACACATCACGAAGAAAGACCCCACCTGAAGATAAAGAAATGTACACGACCTTTTGACCAAGCTGAAAACTTTTACTACTTTCCTGAGGTCTAAAACAGCATGTTTGTTTTTTTAGCTTCGCATGAAAATGTAGAATTGCTGCAATAAAACAATAAAAGCAAACAGAAGAACAAAATACAAGTGAACTAATCTCCAAAGCTTCTGTACGCCTACAGCTTCATTCCTATGACGCAGCACTACAACATAAAAGAAAAAGACAAACAAACAGGTGGGCGTTGGACCAAGTGTCCAACAGGAAATACTCTTTGCAGCATTCTTTATTTCTTTCTTTATTTTCAGGATGTTCTGCGGTGCATTCCCAAGCACACTCAGAGCTGAGTATGACTGTAGAGCTTTTCCTCTTCACACCTGCTCAATGCTGTTATGTAAAAGGAGATCAGGCTTTCAGAATGATTTACCTCCTTTGGGCAGAGGGCTCTTTGTGCACCCATCCTGCTCCACATGTTGAAAATAGCGAAACAGCCGTTGGCAGAAATCTGGAGGGACGTTATCCAGTTCTAGGTAGGTCTTGAGAAAGAGACAGAAACCTGCCTCATCGACGGACTGCGGAAAGAAAGGAAACTCAATGTCAGCAGTGGCACCCACAGAAATGTTTTCATAGAGGCCAGATGGGCCCACTGAAAACCTTGGGGTGGCACCATCACTGAAATTCAGGAATACGATTATGAAAACTATGTCAATATGAGAGATAAGAGATAATACTGACACATTTGTTTCTTATTTTACAGTTAAAGCAACACTTACCTTTCTGGAAATTTTCCGCTTTTCTTTGTTTAGGTTAAAATGCTATTAATAAGCTGATGGCACACCAAAATGTAAGTGATTTCCACCAGAGATAAAAACTCATAATTATACCATTTTCATACGTTTCTAAGAAAACTCCAACCAAGCCTTGCCAACGCGTACGTTTATCATATAATGAGGATGTAACAGAGGAGGGGGGAGTAGTAGGCCTTTGGAGGGAGGTGGAGTTGCAGGAGGAGGGGGATGGGACTTTGGAGAGAGGCGGGAGTTGTGGACGTTCAAATTTTTTCTAAGTGCTGTGCGAAATGCAAGAAAGGTAAGAGTAGACTAATACTGCCACAGTTCATGTTTTGAGTCCCACAACAGTTTTGTTTTAATATGTTATGTATCTGTATATGCAAATTGGCCGGTTGTCATTTTTCTCGAAAAGACAAATATACAGCTTTAATCTGAATGAGTGGGGAACAAGCCAACTCACACAGAGGCCTCCAATTATTTTTTATGATATCCATAAGGGGGGACCAGGAATGGTATCACAGTGGCCATGACTCCCACCCACCCCTTGGCGGTGCCACTGGTTGTCAGGAGACTCAGGGTCAAAACATAGTGATGCTTTATTTTACCACAACTGTAATTCCTAGGTAACCTCACATATATATAGAATAAAGTTTCCAATATCAAGTAATCAGTAAATGAATATAAAGTTGTTTTTTAAAGATTTTTTAAATTCCTATTTTCTCTTTAATTAATACCAAAACAATAGTTATCTTCAGAAACGTCCCACAGAATGTAACAGAAGAAATGGGAAATTACTACCACATGTATCATCATCCAGAATGGATCTGCGTCATGACTTACCTCTCCAGAGCTGTGCTGGGCCAGCCGACCCCCAGCCTGAAACTCCTTCATCACATCTTTTACCTTCAAATTGCTCTCTGCAAAGAGAAGGGTGCATTAACAAACAAAAATGACATGAGAAAGGAATAAATTCTAAAGCCACTAACTTTTTTCTGATACAAATCTTTGCTCTCTGTCTGTTACGAACATGACTGATTAAAAAAAGAGAAATGTTCTGGAGTGAAAATGAGAGCAGGGGAGCTTAGTCCATCCATTGTCTATCTGCCATTTGTCCCACACTGTAATTACATGGCTCCTGAGTGCTAAAACAGGAAGCAAATGTGAGATGATCACTAATTGTGGACATGAACGTACTGTGTGTATCGTACAATAATCCGGGACATGCTGTCAGAGGTAAAACTCAGTGGTGCTTTTCTCGGGTCCGGAGAGGAGCGGGTGTAATTATCCCTTCATCCATTATCCAACAGTGCAAATTCTCCCTCCCCTCCCTGACACTAAAAGCCTACACACCCATTTCATTTCTTTCAAAGCCTCTGAGTGTACAGCAGAATATTTTTAGCCCCATACCACTTTTTGTTTCATGTCAACAGGTCTATCCAATTCTGTATTAGCTCCAAGCCCAACACAAAAGCATGAACTTATAGTTTGGAGTTTGTTGTGTTTTTGGGGATGAGACTGACTGACCCTCAGAGGATCTACCTGGAGCAATATGAGGAACCTCCTCAGTCACTTATTTTATGACAGATGCTTAGTGACTACTGATGCTCTCACTTCATGTGACTGATCTCAAAGGAGAGATTTTCAAGTTTTAAAGAACTGGAAACAAAAGTAATGGATCCATCAGGTGCAAGAAAAGTCTGCACACCCAAATCAGTCAGATAAATCTAGCATCTCAGCTTCTATATGTAGCACACAAGAGTAACTTGCACAGATGTTTCAGTGTGTCACTCCCCTTTACTCTCCTGTGCTGGACGTATAAACTTAAAAAATGAGATTGCAGGAGTACTCTGACTGATTTAAGTGTGTGAACTTGTCTTGTTCTTCGCACCTTCAACTATAATTACACTCTCCTGTTGACTTAGTTTTTTTCTCTACCTTCATAAGTCACTGATCCAACTATGTGTTCCATTTCTCAGAGATTCCAAATAATCAGGGTTGCTAAAAAAAAATCTGATCAATTTGCTTAAGGGGTAACGTCATTATCTTTAACCTGGACTCTATTTTCCCATGTTTTGTGTCAATGTGACCAATGGGAACAACAGTTTTTGAAATTGGTCCAGGACTGAGCAGGAGTGCTGCAGCCAACAGCTGCAAAACAGGATGTAAAGTTAACACTTGGGGCATGTTTGCACAGTCAATAAGTCCACTAGAAGTGCTTGTTTTGGCCACAGACAGGCTCAGATTGTTATCTTAAGTGTCTGGTGATATTATGGAAAGGATCCCTACAGAGATAAACCTTTTTATTAAAGAATAAGATCCTTTTTGTTAAACCAGAAACTATTGACAAACTCACCAGACTCCATTTAAATAAACGGTAATTTCATCATCATAAAACACGCTTCATTCAAACTTTAAAAAAAAAATAAAAAATTCACAAAAGCCATCTTGGTTCATTTTTCCACTGTTTCAACAATCAGAAGCTCTAGTTGGGTTGAAATAAACCCTTAATTCACCCACTAAGATGTGTAAATATGCTGATTTTATACACATTAAAATTACTGTTTTTTTCAAATGGAGTCTGGTGGATTTGGCATTTGCAATTCTGAGGCCGTTTCAGGTTGAACAAAAAGCATCTTACTCTTAGACAAAAAAGTCTATATGTGTAGGGATCCTCTCCATCATTTTGTCAGACATTCAGACTATGATCTGAGCCTGTCAGTGGCAAAAACAAACACTTTTATTGGACGTAAATTTATGGTGCCAAGTGGTTAAATTGCAGCCACTTTCACTGCTGCAGGCTCAATACTGGTCCCATACCAAAAATTGTTGTTCTTAGAAAAAAACAATTAGTGGTGCAGTAGCACAGCAGCTGTACTTGTATGTACTGTTCAATTTATAACAAAATATCATGTTTTATAAACTCTTAATATGTTTTGCATGCAAATAATCCTAATTTGTAAAGTAACTAGTAACCAAAGATGTGAAATAATCGTAGTGAAGGAAAAAGTAAAATATTTCTCTCTGATTTGTTCTGAGGTAGAAAGAAAAGTACAAGAACCCAAATATGTGTAATAAGCACAATGCTTGAGTAAATGTACTTAGTTAAAATCCATCACTGCATACAACAGTGTAAAAATACTATTACAAGTAAAGTCCTGCATACGTTGTAGTTGGTCTAGCTGAAACAAGTTTCACTTAAATTATAAACATGTGCAGTTGGCTGGTTTAATCTGTGCCATGTCGGATTTTATGAGCTGAGCTACGTGTTATGTATTTAAAATCTTAATCAGCAAAGTAACTGTTGACTGGCGGATAAATGTGGTGCAGTGAAAAGTACATTATGTCCCTCAGAAATGGAGCAGAGTAGTGTAAGGTAACAAAATGGAAACACTTATAAGTACAGTACTTGAGTTACATTGTGGAATCATAGGTCTTTACATACACATATTCAGTCATGAGCAGATACAACTCACTACTACTTCAACTTGCTTTTCCTCCACAGTGAGGACTGACAGCCTCTCCAGCTGGACTCTCTATGTTTAACATGCAACACTAACATGCTGGTAATATTAGTAACTGTTGCAACAAAGTTAAGTGAGACGGTGATACTTACCGTCCATGTAATGCTGCAGCTGGATAAAATCCACAGGAGTCAGAGACCCCTCTGCATCATCAGACGAGGCCATGTCGATGAGGTGACTGAGCACAGAGAAAACAGTGACAGAGACGTCAAACAGAGATGACAGGGAGGAGAGCAACACCAGGACCAAGCGTAACCAGACAGTAGTCTGTCACCCACTGTTTCAGCAGTGACTCGCATAAACTGGTTTACCTCCATTCCTTGGATTGCACAAGCTAGTAGTATACACTCCCCTCAATAGAGATAGTGATGCCCTGTAGGGTCTGGTTTCAGATATTCAGACAGGCTTCTAGCTGAGGAGTCCCAGGAATCACTAGTAAATATTAGCCCAAGCCTGCTACACCACATTCAATGAGTTAAAGCGATACTACCATGCAGATTTTAGTTGACACGCCTTCTTAAATATAGAAAGGAGGCAAAGGTCTGTGACAAGATCTGACATGATGAGTTTGCCTATGAGCAGCTATAAACAATAATAATAGCATAACAAGCTGAATGCTGCTGAGTTTCAGCCTCCAATTATTGATTATTAACTTTGATCGGCTGAAAAGAAACTTAAATTAAACACCAACCTGTGGAGATATTAAGTGCTGGTAAATGTGTTCTTCATATATGTTGTATATGTAATCACATTATAAATATTAATTATCACAAACATTCAATTATGAGCAACCTTTTAAAAGAGGTGTCCACCTGTCAGCATTATAATATGAAGCCAGGCACCTGTGTGACTGACTGGCAGGTGCGACTCTACTGCACTATGCTCTCAGGTGTCCACACACTCTTACCTTTGTCTCTCCTCACACTTGAGCGGAAGTAAAGAGAAAAAGTGTCCCGGACTCGGAGCTGCACAACACGGAACTTTGCTGTGTTGTTTGACGGGCAGCTGGTGCTTGTGGGTAACGTCAGTGGCGGTATTAGCGGATATAAGGGATTAAGACCGGGCGGAGGAGGAGCTTTCGGCCACATAATTACAGTTAGTGGCGCCGCCTCGCGCGCGTGTACGCACACACTAACGCAGTGCCCGCGCACAAGCACGTGCACTTGTTTGATTTGTTGTACTCTGCCAGACAAGTCAACACATTCCCTAAATACTGAAGCTTTAAGCTTCAAAGTCAGAGTGAGGACCAGGCTGTCCGGTTCCAGCGTTAACAGGGCGTGAATGAGCAGATGTGGATGAATGAAATACTGAATATGGACTCATAAAGTGGCTCTGACAACTCATGCATGATGTTCTGATGGGTCTTTGCAGAAGGCTCTTGCCATAAAATTCAAGACAGTAAATAGTTTTCTTCAGCTGTTATTGAGGACATGTCTGACCCAATAGATCAGGCCTACAGACTCAGGCTCAGTGTATTTAAGGCAGCCTGAGGTCCATCAGGCAGATAAGATATGTTGCAGTGAGCGTAAATGCACTGAAGATAAAAATCCCACAAACTGAAAGTTTGGCAGGTCAAAGGTTTCCTGATGAGTAAGATTATACCATGCTCTAAATACCTGTGTCCAACTCAAAGTGCATTAGAATATACAGCAGAAACATGTGAAGACAGGGAAGGGAGGAAAACATTAAAAATGAAGGAACATTAGAGCATATTCCGGCCATGGCAAAACAAAAAAAGAGATAGAAGGGGTCATAAGGATGCAGGGTCAGTGCGGACCATCATCTGGCCCCATTGCAATGGACAAATATGTTGCACATATTCATATGATATTATATTTGCAAAACATTGTAGTAGACCTATATATATTTGTAATTGTTTAATGGATAATTTTTCAAAAAGTATTGCGCCTCTCTAGTCTTCTGACCACTCAAAGTGCTTTAACGCTCTACATGCCACATTCAGCCATTTACATACTGGTGGCCAAGTTAAACATTCACACACACTCACAATTTGGGGTTCAGTATCTTGTCCCTTTAACATGAGGATTGGAGAAGCCAGGGATCAATCTTCTGATTAGAGGATGACCCACTCTACCTCCTGAGCCACAGCCACCTATATTACATCCATTATACAAGGTTGACAGAGTAATGTTTAAAATCCACATGTGAAATATATAAAGTTATTACATATGAAATGCTATTTGACCTGCAATGTAACATGTGACATTAGTGTTTCCATGACATGACATTTGACATGGTTTCTGGAAATCATTTGATATGCACACACACACACACACACACACACACACACACACACACACACACACACACACACACACACACACACACACATCATTCTGCACAGTGAGGCTCAAACATCCCAGTGATGTAACAATAAGCAGTACACAGAGGGGCTTTAACTTTTACATGGACAAAAAGTCTCACAAGTGCCATGGGGAAATTCACAACAGCTACAGAGCTCACAGGTCAACGGATCCATCTTCATGACACCCGTGTGCTGATGAAGACAGTTAAAAATTGTTGAAAGCGCACGAGAAAAAAAAAGGGTAAGTCGGCCATGTACAAGGCCGGTTGCAAACTGCTGTCTCCAAGATCAAGAAGGAACTTTCATGCATTAACAAGTCATATTTTGTAAAACAATCCTGTAGATAATCACAGTACTTTATATTTGTCTGTACTGTAACCATTGGCAGTGGCATGAGGTAGTTACAACAGGCCCCAATGCACGCTATTGTGATGGGCCCTAGTGCACACAAGTTACTAGTTATAAGATGCACACACAAACACACACACACACACACACGCACGCACACACACACACACACACACACACACACACACACACACACACACACACACACCACGAACAGTTGTTTGTTAAAAAAAAGCCAAAGGAATGTAATTTAGGGAGCTTTGCTACTTTCCCTCTTCTTTGTTTCTCTCTTGTCCTCTCTGCTTCCACCATTATGTTTCAAAGGCATGGCTGCTCGCTGGAGTTGCAGATGTGCTCAGCTTGTCAGTCTTGACAGATTTTGCACCTAAACTAGCTACTGTATCATATCGTCTTGTGACATGATCAAATACAGACTTTACATTAGGCTACATCAATATACATGTTAACCAACAATCATCATTGCATACTTCTATGTGACTTAAATATCAAAGAAAATAGGAAATGACTCATTTATTTGAATAGTTTTATATATATAGTTTATTAATGTTTTTCTAGTTTATGTAGAATAAGCCTATAATTGTATAAAGAAAAGAAAAGAAAAGAAAAGAAAAGAAATAATCATTATGTAGATGGGTTTAGCCTGTAATAAATGGCACGATTTTTAATTGTAAATAAGCAGATACTCCACACACAAGAGGACTGAATTACTTCTTCTTTTTTGCACTGCCTGCACTGTCTATATGTCTGCCCCTGACTAGTAGTGTAGTGGTAGTTGATAAGGTGGGTACACCACTCGGTAGATGCATGGATATATTATACTCTCTTGTTTATTCCACTGGCTTTCGGGCCGATGAGTCGTGTACTGTGGTCACGACAAGAAGTGGGTTTACCCCGTGTACCTGAGTCCACCCTCCACTGTGTGTTCGCCGAGGCAGAGGGTGGCGGTATTGGCCCTCAGTCACACTTTAAAGCCGCAGTATATGAGCAGTAGAAGAAGAAGCGCTCTACGCAGGTGTTTACGTTTCTCTACTTCCGTAGCTGCATACAGCGGAATAACGTTTCTTATCTAACGTTAAATCCCCAAATTTGAGAAGAAACTATCGGTCATGTCTCTGATTTCTAACAGAGGTATTAGAGATGCCTGACAGATAATTATTATTAAGGTCTTCTGCTGTCCACAGTAGGCGCTGTATCGCGAGTTTTCCACATCTTTCATCGCAGGCAAAGCTAAAGCTAAAGCTAGCGGTGTGTTAGCTGCGGGTCAGCGGCAGTGGACCTAATTTAATAAAACGTCGCCTGATCCGCATTTTGTCCAGTGTTAATTTTCGATATCAAACAAGGCAGTCATGGCCACTAGGCGTCTGACCGATGCCTTCTTGTTAATGCGGAACAATGCAATCCAAAACCGGCAGATATTGGCTGAGCAAGTGAGTACATACGACCCCCGTCTGAGTACACGTAGCAATGCTGCGGTGAGTGGTCTGCATCGTTTTGACATTTTACTGTGTGTGTTTGCATATAGCCAGTCACTGAACTGTGGTAGCTAGATACAGTTGTGTGTTAGTAGCTGCTAGACATTACTGAGGAGTATTTCTGCGCCGGTAGTGTTTCACCTCAGGACTGATTGTTTAATGTGACTCAGTGGGGTGATGGAGGAGGATGAAGAGGGGCGTGCAGCCTCATTATTCACCTCGTATTTTCCAAAGTAAATGTAAACAATTGAGATAATTAGCTAAATATTAGTTAGCATTTCTTCATTTCTGAGATAAAATATACGTTTGTAAAATAAATTGTGTGGGGTTTTGTTAAAGTTAAAGCATGTTTCCAGTGTCCACATTGTGCTTTTCACTAGGTGTGCTGTGGCTCCTACATTGTAATTTGATCTAGTCTAGATTAAATTGTGTCTGTAACCTGTAACTGATTGTTCCACTAGAATTTAGCTGGTGTTTTCCTGTGCTATTAAATGTGTGACACAAACCAAGGCAAAGGGAATTGCTGTATAAGATTCCTGAAGGCTGCAGCTTATCATTCAAAAATGCTGATAATCATGTGGTTTATCTCCAGTGGAGACATTATGAAGATGACTTTTAGTGGCATTGATAAATAAACTGTATTTTATAGTTATCAGTCACATCTTGCCAGATATCCAGTCTGCATGACTAGGTCAGTGTGAGGGCTGATACAGGTCCAGCTGATGGGATGACTGCATCACCCCCATACAAACCCCCCGTCATCATCTACCTGAGCACTGTCAGTTAAAATGTATTGCTGTTTCTATTACTGCACAGCACAAAGTGGTCCACTGTTTCCTCCTGTTCCCTGACACATTTTAGATGCTTAAGCACAGTTTACAGCTCTCCTGTGTTTACACTGGAGTTCACCACACGTCTCTAGTAGAGGAGACCAGGTGCAGGATACGCAGCACAGCAGGCAGGTGCAGGGTGCGCACGACCAGTCACACTCCATTGTGAACATTTTAACCAGTCATCTGCTCTCTGAGGTAGATTTATTTCTGCCAGCAGCCTGCGCACCCAGAGGCACTGATGATGTACTGATATCCCATCAGTTGAAGATGCATTTCCCAAATATGTTGCTCATCATTTTCTTCCTTCTCATACTGTATTTTCTCTGCTGTTCCTGATGGCTTTCAATGACACAAATAAATCAGCGCAGCCAAACCTACAGAGTGGAGACCTTTGAAATGGTTGTGGCTCCTGGATGGACATTGTCTGATCGTGCATCACTGTGTATGACACAGCTCAGTGTGTTGGGGTTTACCTCAGCAAGTAGGCTAAGAAGCCAATAGTGATGTTGTGGCCTGGTGCTCCAGAGCTGAAAACATTTTGTGAAAAATGATTCATGCCCTGTGTTCAGCAGATGAATTGCTCATACACCGTCGCCACTGAGAGCAAAAAACGTCACCCGTTTGTTGCTCAGTCATTCACCTGCATGTTTACAAGGGCGCAATCAGTAAGTGATAGTCATCATGGACAAGCCCAGGAATTTGACTGTGGATAGCTAGACCTGTATGGCTCATGGGTTTTCTGTAAACCCATGGGATCCTGTTTTGTTTTTTTTGTTTGTTTGTTTTTTTTAATCTGTTCATGTCATCATTCCACATACTCCTTAAAAATAGCTTTAGTGTTTTCCCCAACAGTGGCTTTCTAAGAAGTAAATTCTTTTTAAAAAAGTGTGATAAATAAAAGTGAAAGATCTCTACACATCCTGGAAGAGAGCTATAATTTTTACCCTGTTATCTTCTTAACAAGATCTACTTGCACTCTTCAACAAAACCTCCTTCAGCTCCTTGCTGACACTTATTACACTGTACCAAGTAGGCTTGGGCAGTATCAAGGTATTTAGAAATCTCGAAGGTATGATTTTCAATATCAAATATACAGACACTCCTCTTTCTATTAAACTGATACTGAGATGCTGTATGGAGGTGATGCATAGAAGTGCGAAGGACACACCACCTGATGTCAGTCTGTACAGTTGGAACAGTCAGCTGGTATGAGAAAGATGGCTACTGCTAGTTGAGGGATAACATTATAGGACTAGTAACAAGGAAAAATGTCTCTGCCCCTGTTAAAGAGTAATTTAGGTTTAGTCCCAATAATAAAGGTAAGCCTGCCAACATGGAGGAAGATGAGTGCAGTCGCACATCCTGCCTCTTTCTGACACAACAGCAAGTGTCATCAGATCTTCTAGCAAGAATTTGAGAAGGGCACTTACTTCTTATCTATTAATTGTTTTATGGGCCACAAGTATTTCTATCCAGCAAGACTTGTCTAAGTAGGTTTACTGCATATTAAGCACACACACAGCACTGTAGGCTAGAGACTGACATACATGCACACATACAGAAATACAGTCATATACCTCAGTGAAATGTCATGAAAAATAGATACTGCCCAAGCCTAGTTCCAAGAATATTGTATGAAGACTTATATTTGTCGTCTTATATCTTACTTGTCTTGCATGGTAAATGCTTAGTGTATGTTTAGTCTCATTGTCCTTGTATCAGACTTCATCCATATATGTTTAAAACTGTTCATCTAAATGTCTACTCTGTCCACCAATGTCAAAAAGATGATGTTTGTACATTAATTGGTGGTAAAACTCTGTTTAAAAATAATTACATCAACCACAAGCTGAAAAATATGTAGCACAGGTGTTTTTCCTCTTTAGGTCATTTTGTTGTTCAGCAGTTATTACTTTAATTTTTATGGTGATGCAATTAGGGCTGGGCAATATATCAATCATATCAATATTGTGATATGAGATTAAATATTGTCTAAAATTATGGATATCATGATGTGGTAAGTGATGTCTTCTCTGGTTTTGAAGGTTGCATTAAAATGATGTAATTTTCTGAACCTACCAGACTGTTCTAGCTGTTCGATTATTTGCCTTTACCCACTTAGACATTATATCTACATTACTGTTGATAATCATATATCTCATTGTGTAAATATTTTGTTAAAAGTTCCAAAAGTCAACCGATATCGAGGTATTTGGCCAAAAATGTCGCGATATTTGATTTTCTTCACATCGCCCTGCCCCAAGTGTAGTTATGATGTGCATATGTGTCCTCAGGGTGAAATATATTTGCACTGACTAGAAGGCAATGACTCAACTAAAACTACTTTGTTTGCCTTTAGAAGATGCACATTCAGCTCACTGAAGCTGCTGCGCACTTGGGTTTTAAAATAACTGACTTTGCCAGAAGGCAGCAGGGCCTTTGTCAGTTCAGACAAGATAGACACATTCGAGACATAATTATACAAAACAAGGCACAGTGACTTTTGAATTTTCTGTTACATATTAACTTTCTGCTCTTTAAAATGTCCTTTCTGTATAACTCAGCTATCTTAGTTGAACTTGAGGCTTTTCTCTATCTTTATTCACACTGTTTCCTACATTTAATGATTTGTTTAAAGTGGAATTATTGTGCAGTTAGTGTACAGATAAGTATGATTTATTTTTTTGCATTCACACTCTAGCTTTACACTTTTGAATATACACACAAAAACACAGGACAAATGATCAGATTTCATCTCAGCAGCCAGACCTTTTGTTCGTCTGCTGTACAGTAATTATTATTCGCATTTCAAATTAATTAGTCCTTCAGGCGAGTGGATGCTGAAACATTCTTTTAGTATTCACTGCTGATTTTTTTCGGGGCTCACTTTCTGTTACTTCTGTCTTTCTCTCCTTTTCCTTGTTCTCTATTGGATGGGACCAATCTGCTATCTGCCAATCACATTAGGAGCTTGATGAGGTATTGTTGTTTCCCTTCATGGTAGAATTACCAAAGCTGCATTACATGCAACACACATAAGCATGTTGAATTATTATATATAATGTTGTATGAGAATAATGTATTTTTTTGTGTGTGTTTTCAAGTTGGCTGATGATCGAATGGCCCTGGTGTCAGGAATTAGTCTGGATCCTGAAGCGGCCATTGGAGTCACCAAGAAACTTCCCCCCAAATGGATAGAGGGGGTTGATGAGGTGAGGCAAACACTTTTGTATTGTAACAAAAATGTAGAGACCTGTATGTAAAAGGCTGACCCATACAAATACGGTGTCCCTGTTTAGAGAACTGAAAGCTCATAAATGCATCTGTTTGGAATCCTGAGATCCTAAACTGGTGAAATCTTCTGTATGAGCCCTAGAATTTGTGTACAAAGTAACGCCTCGTGGCTTTTAACCATACCTTTCAGATCCAGTATGAAATCACACGTATTCGGCAGAAGATGAAGGATCTGGCCTTACTTCATGACAAGCATATGAATCGGCCCACACTTGATGACAGTAGTGAGGAGGAGCACGCCATAGAAATCACTACTCAAGAGATCACACAGGTACAGTCATTTACCATTGTAGAAACAGAGATAACAAGTAAATGCTGTAAAGTTTTGTTTTTTTTCTGTTACTTACGCTGTCTATTTCTAGTATGTTTCTACTGGAGCACAGAGTCATAAGAGTATTATATAGTATTGGTTGTCTATCTTCATTTTGTTTTAGGGTGTTGATATGAACACCTCTGACTTTATTTCAGGTTCAGTTGTTTGAAAAGAGAATCCTCTCTGCTTCCTCACTAATTTTGTGTTCTTTGTAGATGTTTCATCGATGCCAGCGAGCTGTAACGGGTCTGCAGTCTCGTTGTGGCCACTGCACCGAGCAGGAGGAGAGGCTATTGAGAAACGTGGTCTCGTCCCTGGCACAGAGCCTGCAGGAGCTGTCCACCAATTTCAGGCACACACAGTCCGGCTACCTAAAACGTAAGAGCCGCATTAAAGCTGGAATTGGTCTTCCTGAATTTTCATTCCTCATTATTTCCACCTCTCACACATAGGCACCATTACCAAGGATACATCATTTCTTTCTTGTATGTAGTGTTTGTTTTCCATCTCATCCAAGCATCACATCATTGGTTTATATTCCAGGTATGAAGAATCGTGAGGAGAGATCAAAGCACTTTTTTGACTCTGGACCCCTAATGGAAGAGGATGAAGATTTAGCTGTATATGACAAGGTGACCAGCTTTGTAAAATTTGTTAAAGGGAAACTTTGCCTGTTTTCAACCAGCTCTGTATCATTGCAGTGTGTGCAGATGAACAGTGTCTTGGCTTACAGCCATGCCGTAAGTGCCTGGAAATCCCGCATTGGAAATCATACTGGACTCAGTGGATGGGTGGGGAGTTCTGGGTGCTCATGGCATGGGGGTTAACCAAATGCCCTTCATCGACTCACATTTCCCAACAGTCTGATGAGCTGGTTAAAAATCTGTTTCCCTTTTAAGTTATTTAAAAAACATTATTGACAGTTCCACTACCATTTTCTTTGGCTTAGGTGTCCTGGATACAGTACAGTAACAGAGGAGATACTTCATATTGTTAGTTATGGACAGATAAGACGAACAAATATGCACACTCATTTATTGATTCAGGTTCCACTGTATTATGCAAATTTAAATTTAGCATCTGTACATATCATATTTTTCACATCAGTTTGGTCCGTTTTTATTAATCTCACTAAACAACAGTAAATTGAATAAACAAGTATATGTTTTATAGAATAAAACAGATAACAAATTGTATATCTACTCTCACAAACAAAATAACTGCAGCATACCTGCTTGTTTTTCTTTTCAGTTTTGATGTAACATAAAAAGAATTGGGTCTGAAGAGTGTCTGCTGAGGCTGTTGCTGCAGGTGTTGTTGCATTTGGAGAAATGATTGCACTATAAAATCACTTAATTTTTTTATTTTTGTTTGTTTCAGGGGTTCACAGATGACCAGCTGATGCTGGTGGAACAGAACACAATTATGGTGGAAGAACGAGAGAGGGAGATCCGACAAATAGTGCAGTCCATCTCAGACCTGAATGAGATATTCCGCGACTTGGCTGGAATGGTGGTGGAACAGGTATTTGAAGCAGCCCTGACAAGCTTACACATAATTAATTAGTAGACATAAAGGGATAGTTAGCATGTGTTGAAGTGGGGTTGTATGAGGTACTCAGTCATACTCAAGTGTATTACCTACAGCTAGTGGCTGTCAGTACGCACCCAGTTTGGAGAAATAAACAATAGTACCATTACCTAAGCTAAGCAATGCACCGATGTGGACGGGGTTGTGACAAAACATATTTTAGCCACCAAAAAAAATCAGCTTCAGTTGAAATATATGCCATCTGTAGAATATTTTCACCACTCTACCTTGATATATTATCTGACGAGGAACTGGAACCGTTATCTATGCTCTTTTTAAGGCCACTAGACCCCTTTTACAAAAACAATAATACCCCCGCCTCGATCGGTTAGTTTGTGTTATTGTCTAACTATTGTGAATCCAAACTAACCCAATTAAATACACAAGGGAGACACAATAACTCAAACAAACTAACCGATTGAGGCAGTGACAGAAGAGCAAGTCCCATGTTAAGATAAAAGATCAAATAAAATAACTGTTTTTGTCAGAGGAGTCCATTGGCTCAGAAGTGAGTATAGGTAACAGCTCTAGTTCCTTGATGGAAAGGTCTTTGTGACAGCAAGGTAAAGCAATAAAAATATTCTTAACACAGCGTACACTTAAACTCATTGATTTTTTTAGGTGGCTAAAACACATTTTGCTGCTGCCCCCATCCACAGCAGTTCATTGCTTAGCTTCTGTGGTGGTACCTCTGTTTGTTTCTCCAAGCTGGGGGTGTACCAACTGCCATCTACTGTAGGTAATATATTGACTATGAATAAGTACCTATCTCAGCCCAAATTTTAAAATATCCAAATGATCCCTTTTTAATTAATAATCATGGCACGAGTCCAGTGACACAGGTACCAAAGAAAAACATTCCTGTCCTCAATGTACATGTCTGTCAACTCACATCAGTGAGTTGCTCTAATGACTTCCAAAAATGTAAAGCACTGTGACATGCATTTTATATTTCATACTTGTGTCAAGAGAGCTTGAATGAGAATTGTTTCCATCAGTGTAAGTGCCACACCAAACTGTTACAGCACTGCCTCTGTTTAAAGTAAAGAATCAGCAACTAAAATAATTTTCCTCCGATAACAAAATTCCCTTTTCCCTGCAGGGCACCGTCCTTGACAGAATTGATTTCAATGTGGAGCAATCTTGTGTGAAAACAGAAGATGGTCTGAAACAGTTACAAAAGGTAAAAGTAAAATACTCACGTCTTAATAGACATTGTGACTTTTTGGTCAGGTGTCCTTTTATTTTTCATTACAGATTTACTGTTCAGATTGCTTTTAATTTTACATTTATTTCTTAATCGGTAATTTTGTTTGATAATTAATACTGTAGCCTCTATTGATGAAACTAACGATGAATGTCAAGAACTGCAAAGAAAACAAAAAGGGAACTATTAGCAAAGACACAATTATGATGTAATCTACCATATCTATTTCAAACAGGATCCACAAACTAGGTTTCTTGCATGATGATAAGACAGACTGTTGGTCTTGATTAATTATATTAAAATCAAGTGAAATACAGTGTTTATCATTTGTTTATTTTCTTTGCAGGCGGAACAGTATCAGAAGAAAAACAGAAAGATGCTGGTCATTTTGATCCTCTTTGTCATAGTCATGGTTCTAATTATTATTCTTTTTGGAACAAAGTTTTAATTATGCATTCCTCTGGCTTTTTGTTTTCTGTGTGGGTGTTTGTTGTGCATCTGTGTGGACTTGGACTTGGTCTCGGTTCTACTCAAAACAAAGCTGACTGCCTTTCATACCCACCAGGAAACTTTAAGAAGAATTCCTCGTCCCTTTGCAGGTGCACTTTGGGCTATCTGGAGATATTTTGTGGTTGATTTTAATGAAAGAAACAATCAACAATCTGTTTGAGTCGTGGCTATTCTATCAAGTCACTCGTACCCTTTGCCAAGACTGTGTGACGGAGGTTTGTCGAACCAGACTACGTTGACATACGATATGTGTCTTAACAAATGAGAACACTTTGTGGTGTATAAAAATGGACTACTAATGTTTAAATGCTGAAGCAGAGTGTTCTCTTCTTCAACTCAAAGCACGAATTGTGATGTTTGTTGTGACAATGCATCATTTCTGTCCAGTTTCATAGCAAACATGTAGTTTCTGTGTGGAAGATGTGACAAGAATGAATGTTTGTAAAAAAAGAAACAAGCATTAGATCTCATTTCACTGCAAATTTATTTTCATTCCAACATTATATTTACGTCCCAGCTCAGTATTTTACGTTTTTAAAGATAAAAAAAAAAATGTATAAGGACAGTACCAGATGTGATTAGACTAGTCATTCAGTACCAAAAATATTCCTTTGGTTTAAGGACCACCTGTTTTATTTGTATTTTTAATCCCTTCACTCCCAAATTTAACAATAATACTGAGACCTGTTGGCCTGAGGAGGACGTAATCAGACGTGAGCTTCCTCCAACTCATCCTGTAATTTTGAAATCATCCCTGCGTCACACCTGCTGCACTTTTCATCAAGTGCTCATTTTAAAACAATTAACTGTTTATGTTTTCAGTGGTCCTTGCTTAAAGTGCTACCTTTTTTAAACTCTTGCAGTTTGCACATACTGAGGCCTGAGGGGAAGGCCAACTTTTATTCCTCGGGTGGTAAAGGCACGACCCACCCTACTCTCCCTCTGACTGGCTAGGACTCGTTGCCCTCGTGGGCTGGATTGCTTGGGTTTAGGAATGTGGAGTGAGATGGGCTGGGATAACAACGTCAGTGTTAGCAAATCAAAGGCAGAGTAAGATGGAGTAGAGCAGGTCATGCCTTTACCACCCTCGGAAAAGAAGAACTTGCGAGGGGGAGGGTGGTTGTGTTTTGGATGTAATACTACTGTCATCTGTATGATGAAAAAAATATTTATTTTGTAATAATTTCAAATAATCAAGAGTTTCAGAGGTGTTCTGTCTCAGGCAGAATCACTATATACCGAGTAAAGTGTATCTATAGTCTAAACCCAACAGTTATTGTCCACTCCACTGAGAAAACTGTGATGTAGTCCAACACAAGCAGACATATGAAGACCGCATTATGATTTATTTTTTCTTGTCAGATTGGACACATTACATTTTAGTTGGCTGTGTTGGAATTTCTTTACGTGTTCTTGTGTTCTATAAAGACTGACAAGCAGAAATGATGAAGAGCTTTATTTAACATATCTGTACTCTGCTCTACACTTTATACACCTGTCAAATCATCTTTGTCATTGATGTGAAGTTATGTGTGAAAAACGGTTGTCTTAGTGGTACTCTACTCAGTTTTGTTTCCCAGACAAAACAGGTGAGGAGACGGCAACTTTTTTTTAAATAAACCTGGAACATGATGGTGTGCAGTGTGTTTTGAATTGCAGCACTGATGCATAGGTAGTGTCCAAACAACTGATTATGAATTATATCAACTATTTTGATAAGTGAATAATAATGTAAACCACTTTTTAAGCAACAATGCCAAATATGTAAATTAAATATGCTTCGGTTTTCAACTGTTGGTTAGGCCAAAATTTATTTACCAAATGATTCATCAAGAGAACAATTAGCAGACTGATAAAGAAAATTAAACTACTATACTGCTACTATTACTGCTGCTGTGATTGTTACTACCCAAATCCCACGGTTAATGGTAGGTTGTTTGTAGTTTTTGCCCTCAAACGACATCAGCGACAAGGGATGTACAAAGTTTAAGTATTAATGTAATTACAGCATTACATTACTCTACATATCTAAGAATTTTTAGGTTACATGAGACTACGCTGCTCGTCCTTTAGGACATCATTACTGTTATTTGATTGGTCCCCTAACCCGGAAGTTAAGTGTGTCCTTGTGACATTTCAAATTAAAAGCCTCGTACAAACCTTCATTGAGATAGAGAGGTGTAAGTCAACAACACCCATCTAACGTTAATACATTCTCATAAAATATATGGGCAATATAATTCACAGTTTAATTTCTCTCGGGTCGAATACTGAAAGTCGAAACACAACCCCAGCTAACTCAGCTGTCAAATGTTGTTGGCTAACGTTAGCGAGCTAACTCGAAGCAAAGAGTGTCGCTTACAGATAGAGAAATAGCGTAAGAGCGAACCGCCTAATAAAGCGGCGAAAATAGCTTCTCAATCTCGACGACCTCGCAGAAGCTTTTGACATTTCTCATTAAACTTATGGCTACTTTTTTGCTGATTGAGACAAGCTACCTTAGCTGATGCTAATGCTACTTCACTGTCTGGCTGGTGTTGGTGCTCGTGCTCGTTTGCGGACTTTATACTAAGTGAACCGGTGTCATTTACAGTCCTAACCATGACTTGTGCAGGACACGAAGACGACCCGTTCCCTGTTGACGACTGTCTGTTTGCGGACACATTTTCTCAAGATACCGTGTACACTTTAGTCGGCCAGGAGCTGAGGATACGACAGGTGTTCGGTGCCAACCTCGGCGTGGCTGCCCCGGTGTGGGAAGCTGTAAGAGCCTGCTTGGTTTATGTTGGAGTCATGAAAATATACCTGCTAAATCAGTGTGTCTGACGATAAGGGCGTGTGTGTTCACAGGCGTTAAACTTGTGTCGTTACTTGGAGGAGCAGTCGGTGGAGTTGAGAGGGAAGCGCATCATAGAGCTGGGAGCAGGGACTGGTGTGGTTGGTATCTTGGCAGCACGCCTCGGTATGTTGTTCCTGTCATTGTCTGCACTGCGGAGGAATACATTCACCTCAGTGACTATGAGTGGCATTACACGATCCTGAAACTCTCCTGGCTGGTTGCTTAAGTAGAAAGTAATTTTCGTATGCCAGGCTCTTTGCTTATCCACTGGAGAGTCCCTTCAGTAGCCACATGTCCAACTACACTTGAGTCTACAGACATGTAACTCCCAGGTCCCACCAGAGGCACTGCACACATGCTGCAGCTGCCACAGCAGCTCAGTGTCAGTGTCAGCTTACCTCTGTCACTCATTCAGCATTGTCAAACATCCTGAAGTTTCTGTATGTATTGGCAGCACCTGAATGTATCCTATGTGGTGCATCATCCATAAATAAGATAGAACTGCAGTGTGTAAAGCATCTTGAGAGTTTTATTGACTGCACATTTGAATCCAATTGTCCAGGTGCAGATGTGACCCTCACAGACCTTCCTTTGGCTCTCCCACAACTTCAGGCCAACGTCTCTGCAAACATGCCATCTGATGGTTGGCCTTCTACCCCTCCCGCCGTCCTCCCTCTGTCCTGGGGTGAAGACCACATGAACTTCCCTTCTGACTGGGATCTGGTTCTCTGTGCAGATATAATTTACCTCCCAGAGACTTACCCACTGCTAGTGGAGACACTGGCTCATTTGTGCGTGAATGGAGCAGCGGTATACCTCTCGTCCAAAATGCGAGAAGAGCATGAGACTCCGGGTTTCTATGAAGTATTTCTACCCAGCAGATTTAATGTGGAGCTTGTGCATCGTGATGACAATCAAAACATTAATATCTACAGGGCATCCCTGAGGAAAGACCAGTGACAGCAAGGGCAACCTGCTGGGACTTGGATTAGTTACTGTACTGGGACCAGTCATGACTCTGGTTTCTTGGGTGCCTTTTAAAATATTTAAACCAAACAAACCAAAAACAATAAAAACATCACTGTGCAAAATGCACATCTGTCAGAGACAACAGCTCCTTGTTGTTTTCGGATAATCTAATGTTGATGTCAACCTTCTATCAAGTGGCTAATTCATCACTTGAAAGTACTGAGTTTAAACTGATTTTGTTTTGTTTTTTTACTTTAAACTGCAATTTTGTGTTTTATAAAGCAACCACAACTTGTTACAATTATTTATATGCCCTCGCAAACACAAAAGAGAGCTTGCTCCTAGTGGGTTGTCCTTGTATTAACAAATGTTCAGCTAATCAATATGTTGTAATTCTACAGACATTAAATGTTTGTGCTAAATTTTAATGTCAGAAATCAGGTCAGAGTTGAGTTTACATGGTCTTTTGACCAAATAGTGGAGCACTGTTAAATAACTGCTTCTTATTTACTTAGCTGAACATTGGTTTGATCAAATTAAGTGGTACATTTATTTATATATTTATATGGCTATTATATTGACCATTGTCAGTGACTTAAAAAATTGTAATATCTATTAATATCTGAGGTTTTTGGGCACCCTGTTTCACCTCACACAATATATATATATATCCAAAATCAGAATTTTAATGGAAATATTTACATATGGTAGCCTAAATATTTTTTGATTTTCTCTCACCAGCACAAAATTACAAGTTATGAGCATTCACTGTCATAAAGTTTGCAACCAGTCATCAAAACATGTACAAGTTCTCTTTGTGGTTTTATGGAAATCGGCCTAAGGTTATGTTAATGACATGTGAATGTCAGAGTGACTTGGTTCTCAGCCTCTCATGTCTTGTCATGATTTGTTGTCACTCCCACAAAGATCATCTCCGCCGGTACAGTTTCAGCCTGCGGTGCAGGTTTGTTCATAATCACGTGACTGGAAAATTCAGGTTTTTTAATTTCTCTGTTTTGATTCCATGTCGTCAATGCCATGTACAGTGGCAATGACGACAATCTCAGGCAACTTCTGCCCTACTTCTAAAAATTACATCTCACATTTCTTTTCCACGTGACTGATCACCCCCTCAATTAAAACATTTGGCCATCTTACTAGCTTAATTTATCAGTACAGATGACACAACAGCCTCTTTGTGCATTCTCAGAGATCCCAACAAGGATGTTGAGCATGTTTCAAAGAGAGCAGAGCTGCGTTAGCTTCAGATTACACTGAAAACAAGTCACACTGATCACAACTGACAACCAATTTTCTCATTAAGCTGTTTACTTTAAGTGACAGTTTTATTAATTTTATGAGATGTGTGTATGAGTTTTTGTCTGTGGTCCTCTGAATAGCTTAAAGTAGGCTGGGCTCTGTTGGATCCTGCATGCACCAATCAGGGTTAAAGCCATATTTGGATTAAAATCGGATGACGTCTTTGGGATTGTTTGCTTTTGTTGCTGTAGGCCACTGCCCATCAAGTGTGATCCAGCCAAACCCACACTATCCTGATGAAGCAAATTCGTTGAGTTTGAGTGTTAAACTTGAATAAATCAAGCCCAAGGATGTTGTTGTTGCTCATTTGGTGCTAAATATTTAATCTCATGATAAGATACTTTTCAGTGGGTTTAAATCAAATTAACACCAGTCCTCCCTGCAAACAAGGTGATGGAGTCACTTACTAAACATCTTCATCATGATCATATCTGAGTCAAAACCTTTATCTACGAGCAGCATCAAAGCGCCCAAAGATGCAAAAACTGATCCTCTTTTGGTAATAATGCATACTTTAATGTAGTTGGTGCCATGCGTCTGTGTCTTCAGTGCAGTTTTACACCAGCTCTAGAAAGCTGGGTCTAATATATCAAAATATAATTCTCAAACTTTTGCCACATGGATTTTGTTCTCACCTGAAATTCTAGTAATAATAAAGCAGGACTTAACTGAATATGGAGACATTTCCTTTCAGTGAATAAGTTGTTCATACCCAAAACAATATTGTTTTTATTGAGACATATAAAATCCAAAACAGAGCTCATCCCATCCCCAACTATTCTGTCAACATCAACAGATTGCCTGCCTCCCTGCAGCCTGCTGTCTGACCGTACTTCATCCCCTCTCTCCTGCTCTCTGCTGATGTACAGACTTTCTGTTCAGAGAAGGAAAGCCTGTTTGTTACGCTGGAGAGTTTCAAAGAAAGGGAGACAACCCGTCCGCTGCCCGTCTCTCCCTCTGCTACAATTCAGTCGACAAAACAACAGATCCCTATCTACCATGCAGAGTCTGCTCGCCATCATGCCCAACACCTCCCACGCGAGTGTCATGCAAAGTGCACATCGCTGATTTTGTTGTCACTCACGATTATTTGGGCAAAGTTATGAAAACTGTGTATTGAGGATTTGGCAGTGTGGACCAGAGTGCCATTTGAGCTGATCGCAAACCATCCACTTAAAAAAAAAAACATAGTTAGTAGTTAGTTAAAACATACATTTTCCTCTTAAATAGGATATTAGTGTTTAAAGTATAATCTTAATAATCAGTTTCTCTGTTAAGTAGTATGTGCAGCTGTGTGAGCAGCGACTTACTTGTAATTACGGTGTGAAATTTCATATTCTAATAATCCTAATAATCAGCCTGACAGCAAAATTACCATTAATCCCAATACAACGATGTCAAAGAGCCTTTTCCACCTGAAGCAAGTGTATGCCTAAAAGTCTGGTGGCAACCACATAAGAGTTGTTTCTATCTAAAAACCTGATTAAAAAATTCCTCAGTGGTATTTGAACAGGGCATGTTGGCTGGATGAGAGGAGGATGGGCTACAGTGACAGGGGAGTGTGTGTGTGTGTTTGTGTGTGTGTGTGGAGTGGGAGGGGGACTGAAAACCACCGTCCTTTTAAAACAAGTCGTCCTGTTTGGACTTCATTAGACCTCATATCACTTCATGAGCAGCACGGACAATAATCTGATAACAACAATTGAAGGTACGTGTTGTATGTGTGAACTGATCTCTTCATATAACAGTATCTACATTGCAGATGAGACTTTATTTTTATGTTAGTTTTTTTATTTAGAAATCACGTTAGAATATTAATATGCTCATAATAATGTTTTTAAATCTTCAGATTTTAGCCATTTTGAGGACATTTTGAAATAGTTAAATATATATATGACCCTTTTTTTTTCATATTTCAGATCTGTGTATTAGACCAAACCATGGAGTTCTGGCCTGAGAATCAGGGACAGACGCCTCTATACTCCAAATTTGGTACTGTCCCTGGGAGAAATTGTTCACATAAGTGAGTGCTATGATTGCTATTTCAATCAGTGTAATCGTTGGGTGATAGAGTTTGTTGCCATTTTTCTATTTGACAGACTTTAAACTTGATTTGTACTTACTTGACTAACTTAAACACTGACTTCACAGTAGTTGTGATATGTATAGATTGCTGTTAAAAGATGATAAAAGGTGCCACCTGTCATGGTAAATATCTCTAAAACACGTCAAGAAATTAAAAGTGATGTGAAAGATTGCTTTTGCTGAAATTATCTCAATTTACTAACATTTTCTACCATTTCTCCCACAGCTACCATGACAGACATCAGGTTCCCCATTATCCACTGTACTACGGTGAGCAGCAGGATCAAGGCAGAGAGTCCAGTTACTGGACTGTACCAGGATCGAGAACAGGAGGGGCTCCGCAGGAGTACACTAACTGGACGGACCATGAGCTGACCGCCCCTTCTTCTTCTCACTTCCCTTTTATTCTGGACCGTCACGCTCAGCAGCATCAGGACCTGGGAGACTATCAGCTGCATGAAGCCAGAGACAGAGAGTGGACAGCAGCTCAGCGAGCGGCAAGGGAATATGAGCGAGGACTTCTGAGGGAGGGATGGCAGAGGAGGTGGGAGCCATGTGGTCCTGTCCGCTACAACAGGGAAGTTTCTGCTAAGAGGAGCGACAGCAGCTATAGAGAGCTTGAGGCTTGGGCAGCTCGATACAGCCATTCCCTTCCAAGGAGGAGACGTATAGAGGCAGAGCTGAGGGGTGCCTCTCAGGGGCTGTTGGAGAGCAGCAGGGCTCCAGAGAGGGACAGCAGGAGTGGGACAGATCCTCGAGTGGCAGCGTTGCAACAAGTCAGACAATCTGCAAGCATCAGAGAGTCAGGACTGTGGGATAGAGGGGGCAGACAGCAAGCTCCAACCTATTATCCATCACAAACTCCTGCCACTGACACAAGTCACATGCTGGACATAAAAGAAAAGACTGGCTACCAGCGGAGGGTGTTCAGCCAACCTCCTGGCTATATTGCTCCTCCTCCCTATGACAGCCCACATAAAGGTTCACCCACACTGCAACACTGTGACACCAGTTGGGAGCAAAAAGGTAAGAGACAAGCCCACTGGTCACAGCCCGCACTCAGAAAGCAGGATGCCTCTGTAGCTCTGAAGGATCACAGAAAAGAAGAGAAAGAGGAGTTTACAAAGCCAGACGTGAATCAAAAAATCTTCACAGAGCTTGAGGGACTAAAGCAGCGACGACAGGAAACAGATGCTTTATTGGCAAGCAGTCCTTTGAGTATCCAGGACACACATATACAGCATGAGGGTACGCTGTCTCTGCAACAGCCACAAGTGTTACAAGCAGTTGAGAATAAAAAGATACATGAGGAACCACTCTCGAAAGTGATTGAAGGAAGGAAGTTCAGATTAAACAAAAAGGCAGGTGGGATGACCATATTCTGCTTGGTGTCTCGAATAGCAGGCACCACAGAAAGTCCATCCTTGCCAATTTGTATGTCGCAAACAAACATTCAAAACAAAGAATTGGGAGGCGTTTCTCAGGGTCTAGAAGACAGTAGTGGCATTAATCAAACACACAAACTTGCAGATGAGGTAGACTTCAGAGCACCACCACTCACAGACCAGTCAAACACTGCTGATGCTAGAAACGTCAAAGCCAAACAGGAGGAGACACCAACTTGTGTAGAAAGTGAGATGCTTGAGGATAATCTATCAAACAAAGCAGATGTTGTTTCCCCAGAAAAAGCAATTACAAATGATGCTGATTCTACAGTGCAGCCTGTGTCAGTCAAATATCCTTTGTGGAGGGAGCCTAGTATCACAAGCAGGGCTGAAGCTGAGAGTTCAGCCACATGTTTGAAGGCAGACAGCAAAGAAAGAGAATCAGATGTTCTGGACCCTGGTAAAGTTCATCCGATTGATGTTGAAGTTAGGAGACTGGACATCAAGACAGACACAGAATCTGAGGACAGTAAGGGTCTACTGGTTATTGACACAACCTGCGTTGTTGTTAAAATGGAGCTGATTCCATCACCCAAGAAAGAGCATGTTCACTATTTACACACTGAACACAGTCCACTTGATATTCAGTCGACTGACTCTCCAGAATTTGTCCAGTCAAACAGTCAGATTAATCAGGATGTGGCAACTGACCAAAACACAGACGCAAACCCCTTCCATGTGGAAGAAATGCCAGAGACCGAACTAGACTCAGATCTTACCGAGGAAAAGGCACCTGAGGAAGAAAGTGAAATCTCTTCTCTTTGCATGTCCTCATCTCCAGTTTCTGAAAGGGAAACATTGGAGGAGCGTGCTGAAAGGATCCTAGGAATCCCTCTACATGACTGTGTTACTAAGCAACAACCTGAAGATACAACATCACTTACTGACTCATGTGTGGAGGACCAGGATGTTGAACTGTCTCAAATTAAAGATAATGACATTGATGATGCAGATGAACAGATCCCAGAGGACACAAGAGAGGAGGGAGAGACACAGGATCAGTTTGAGGCCGGCCAAACTGATGAGTGTTTGCAAGAAAATGATGATGCCAGAGATCAGGCAGCAGATGGAGGCAGTGGGGATTTTGAAGGACTTCAGGATCAGGTGTCTGAAGAGCATTACACCGAGTCCCAACTCCAAACTGACGTCAAACCTTCCCTTGAAATTGAAACGACTGAGGATCCTCAGCTTAACCTTGCAAGTGAAGAGTGGACAACTGAGCAGGAAGAAAATGATGTATCCTCTCACTCTCCCTCTCAGTGTCACAGTCCAACCACCAACCTCTCAAATCCTTCTTTGCTTTTACCCGACCCAGACTGTGAAGAACCAAACCCTGCTCTTTCTCTCATGCTGTCATCCTCCGATCTTACACCTCTCATGCAAATCCCAGAATCAAACACAGGGGAAAGCCCTGATCCTGAGTCGATTGCCCTCAGTTGCACAGAAAACCTAGCTCTTCACCCTGAAACCTCATCTCTGCCTCACACTCCATCACCTCCTCCCCTTGAATTTACTGACTCCACTTTAATTACAGACCATTTCCCAAGCCCTTCTCCTCTTGGTTTAATTGATCAAACTACAGAAACAGTGTCCGACTTTGAGGACAAGGATGAAGAAGGTGAAACATCACAGCCAATCGACAATGAGATCAGTGATCCCCTTGAGGACCTTGACAAAGACATGACAGAGGAGCTGGTGTCAGAGCAACAATATGAAAGTGGCCAACCAGATGATGATGCTTGTGTGAAAGAGAGCAATGTCACTGATGAGCAGCAAACCAAAGAAGTTGATGAGGATCCTACAGATCATATTACGGAACAGGCACTTCACATTCTCCAGGAGAATGCCATAGAGGTCGACATTTTGCAGCAACAACTTGAATGTGTTCAGGCAGAGGATGTTGCTTGTGTAAAAAAGAGTTATATGACTGAAGAGCAGCTACTAAAAGAAGATAGCGAGGATCCTACATGTCAAGACAATGTGACTGACATTCAAACTCAAACAGAGGTCAACATTTTGCAGCAACAGTCTGATGAAGGCCAAGAAGAGGATATTTGTCTAAAAGAATGTTCTGTGACTGAGGAGCAATCGCAAACAGAAGCTGATGCGGGTCCTACAGGTCTTGTGGAACAAACATCATCCATAGAAAATGCTACAGACTCTCAAACTCAAATAGAGACTGAACTTTTGCAGGAGATTGAACCACAGACTGAACCCTCTGACTCTTCCTCTTTCTTGCCTTTAGTCTGTGAGGTGTCTCAATCACCTGTTGATGTGATCTCACCATCTGAGCTTCCTTCTTCACCACACGAGTCAAATGAGCCAGACGGAGAGTTTGTTTCTCTTTTTGGAAAAGTCTGTCCCTCAGTTTTAAATCCTGATTCTGCTACAGCTGCTGGCATCTCCGAATCTGTCCCTCCTCCTCTTCATGTGGACTCTTGTGAATCCCTTCAGTTCTCATCTTCTTCCTGCACTGATTCGCCACCAGTCCTGCCCTCCAGCTCTTCGTCTCCTCCTCTGCAAGAGGGAAGTGGAAGAGTTGATCCCGACTCACCCCTCAATGAAGAGCCCCAGTACCCCAAGTCCCTGTGGGATGCGGTAAATCGCATTAGGAAGCATACAGCACCTGACTCTGAGAATGAGGAGGAGGAAGTGAGTGAGCTGTGGGATCCAGAGAGTGTAGGGGAGGACTTGGGTTGCTCAGATGTGGTAGTGGGCATGAATTCTGAGAGGGTCGTCCCTGATGGAGCAGGGCAACAGGAGGTTTCAGCTGAAGGAAGTGTTGAGGATGTAGAGGTTGGCCAAATCCAGCATGATCCGTGTCATGAAGAGCCAAGTGGACATGCTGAAGAGGACACACTGTCCTGCAGCAGCACCAGCAGCCACAGCTCTGGGGACACCGTTATTGTAGCAGATGAGGACGAGGTGGAAGAAACGGCACATGATGCCGGAACTGAAAGTAAGACAGGGAATGAAGGGGAGGTTCAGACAGCTGAGGGAGAGCAATGCTGCTCACCTGAAGTAAAAGTTGAGACTGCAGCTAAGGAAGATGGAGATAATGATGGAGATGAGAGCATCACAAATGAGTCCAGTCAGAGTGAGGAGGTCCCCGGTGAGGCGGCGAATATAATCACCAAGGATGTGGAAATGATGTTAACAGAGCAAACAACATGAAGAGGTGGTTTTCATCTGCTCAGAGGTCTCAGATGAAGGGATGATGATGAACATTGTAAAAATAATTAGATAAAGAAGGAACACTGGTCCGATACCATCTAAAATTATTCCTGAAATGGAATGAGTTATTTATTCAATAACATTTTGTACATTTAATGTATTTTTTAGTTTCAATGTAATCTTAGAGCTTTTATTTTTGATGGATAGGTAATAGTGCATTTACTGTTGCTATAGAAATGTAGGAATTTGACAGTAAGGAAATGTAGAATATCCAAACTATCTCTGTTTGACAATCTATTTTTGTAAAGCAGATCTTTCCCTCAAAATCTATTTATCTGCTGTTTCTGGTAGATGGTAGATAGTTTAAGGTAATATATAGCTGTGAAAATATAAAACTGGATGTAATACGAGATTTGATTATTTGGAGTGACTTCACGGTGTGCTGATATTTCTGGCCCAAATCAATTGTTCTGTATTGTACGTAAATAAAAGGATTGATTGCTGTGAAAAGTTCATCTCATATTGTGGTGTTGTCATCAGTTCATTTTTCTCAATACAAATATTGTATGAGTGATAGTTGGAAGTTATAATTTAAAGTCGTGTCAAATGTATTTCCATCAATTAAAGACAAAACAGATGCAGACAACTTACAAAAACTTTTATATAAAAAGGAAATGAACTATGTTCACAAGACAGCAAGCTCATTTTTTCACACACTGAAAAATGAACAATAACAAAAATAGGTTTACATCGACAGTACAGCATGAAGACTTTGTAACTGAGAATGATTTGTAAAATTGGACTCAACGATCAGATTGTGGACTACAGCACACTCTAGTGGGGCTACACTGCACCTCAGTTTTACTAGACTGGACAAAAAACTTTTCTCTTAATGCTCTGAACTAAAACTGCTTTAAGTATCACATTTCAAGGAGCCATGAGCTGGTTGTTGTAGTGTTTAAAGAAAAGAAGAGGTGTCATTTGCCTGAAGCTATTAACTATTTTATACTTTATTTGTCTGGTATAAATATATTTTTCTGCTCTGGATCAGAGGGGCAGCGTGGAGGATAAGAAGACCACACACAACCACCATCTATTAACATGTTTTAACATCAACATTTCAGCCACTTAAAACAAAATAGTTTGTTGTCAAACAAATGAAAGTTCTTGGTGTGTGTTTTAAAGTGTATAGAGACTGCAAAACACTATGCATTTTAAAACCCTCTATGAGGAGTGTGACATTACATGGGAAAACATTTCTTCAGCAATAAAGGCACATTTTGTCATCTGAAGCAATGAAACTAATTTCACTCAAATCCCAAATCGTCGTCATTTCTGATGGAACATAATGTGCCTTTAACTTTTCACTTTATCTGATGGAAATATTCAAGTACAAGTTGTTCCTGTGATCTTCCGAAAAAATCGGTGAGCATAACAATTTTAGTAGATATAAAATATAATTTGTCATGAAATGATTCTTTGATTGGTGAGCACTGATGTCCATTCACTATGAATAATAAGCACCAATGGCTTCAATGCACTTCTTCCTGGCTTTGGGAGAGACTTTATCAGAGTAAATGAATACAGACTTAAGGACCACTTGACCAAATTTCAGCCTGCTCTCTGTGTACTTGTGTCCTAAATTAGACTGCTTACTGTATATACAAAATTAATCCTGTAAGAAGTCATGTACGCACTGGGAAGTATAACTTCATTTCTGCAGCTTCACAGTTTGTTTTTTCTGATGAGAACATCTGAAGGCTAGACAAGCCCTCACATGAAATACAGAATATTGACAAGTATGATAATTTACAGTAAGAAAAGAAGTGACAAGATAGTCACAAGAGATTCAGCTAAAAATGGAAAACTGGTCCTTAAATTGTCACAGATCACAGGAATAACACTTTAGTTTTCAGGTGGACTTCCTTATCTTACATTTAAATCTGTACATGTCTTCCACCGCTGCCTTGGTGTAAACCGGTGATAGGAGACAACTGAAAATGTTACAGCACCTAATGTCTCCGTTTCAGCTGAGAAGAGATGGCAGCCATGGCTAGATGTTATCAAAGTTCGTCGTGGGGCATTTTCAGAGCGTGGTCACAGAGATCTGCAGAGCACACAGGACAGGAAAACTTTTTAATTTTTATTTTTATTTAATGATGACATGATGATGATTTTTATAGTGGCTGCAGGGAAACAACAACAAGAGTGGACAACTCAGCATTAAAGAAAGGCATATTAAGTGAGTCAAAAACATACCAGTCCTCTTGCTGCAGAGTTTGTCTTTGACATTATCTGTCTCATGAGAAAAGAATTCAATGACTTCATCTTCATGCTGCTCAACAATTGTTTCGCACTGGAGAAACAAGTTAAAAGAAACTGTTACAAACTGCACAATTCACAGTATATATATATAATGCAAGACCATTAACACATATGATGGTGCATTTAATAACCATTCGGCGCAATTTTGTACTCACTGCAAATTTTAAACTGCTTGTAACTCTTGAATCCAGCGTGGCCTCTGAGAGGTCCATGGCCTCACCGTCCCGAGACTTTATCCTAACGTAGGACTTCCTGTTTGTGGAAGAATCTGTACTCTCCCCGTAGTCAGCCATCCTTTCACACACAGTCTCCATCAGCTCAAGGAGGTTTCCCTCGGAGCGAGCCAGAGGAACCTGGTGGCATCAAAGGTCATGAAGGACACAATTTAGTTAGCAATGACAGTCTATAGACAGCAAACGTTGTGGTCACCTTACTGTAAATTATTAGCAACACTGATACTACAAGATATTATTTTCATTACTGATTAATCTGCAGATTATTTTCTCAATTAATTGATTAACTGTTTAGTCTTAAAACCTAAGAAACAGTGATGGCCATTAAAATATCCTCAAGCACAGGGGGATGTTATCAGATGTCTTGTGCTGCGTGGCCAATTGCCCAAAACCCTATCAGACTCAGTTTAATATCATAGAGGACAAAGAAATCTAAGAAGCTGTAACCAGAGAATAGTTGACATATTTTCCATTTTAAAAACTCTAACTTTTAATCCTGTATCAAAATAGTTGACCAATCAGTTAGTAGTTAGATTTGTAGTAGCATCTTAATCCAATGAGAAACAGCTGATAAGCCAGCCCCTGCTGTAATAAAACACACATGTAGCACTGCTCCACTGTGCACTAACAGTAGTGTAGTGGTGCAGCCTCCAGAGTGGGTTGGACACATTACTACGTGGCTGTGCTGCTGCTGCAGTCTCACCTCTCTGATGGACTGGCTGCCGTCCGGGTTGATCCTGAAGGATCCCGTCTGGATCATTTTCTTTGGATCTATCTGAGATATGGCCCACTCCATCTCATCTACCAGAGCCCTGCAAGCTGCGGGGAGCAGAGGGAGAGGACACGCAGGCATTACTCCTCCCCTGTGTGTTTGTGTCCCTGAACAGAGTGAGGCTAGAGACAGAGACAGAGACACATACCTCCACATCTGATGTCCTGTCCTTGCCTGGCTGCCTGGCTGAAGCTCAGGAGGAGACACAGAAGCACACACGGTGTGAGCAGCACGGCCGCTTCCCTCATCTTGCATCTAAACACAGATTACACCACAACACAGGCTGACACATCAACCGGCAAAAGAAACATTCAAGTGTAACAAGTTAGCCGGTAAGCTCACACCGGCAGCTACAGTAAGTTAACGTTTCCGTCCGACTAGCACGAGCCGAAGACAGGTTGTGACACGGACACACACAGTTTGTCACCTTTTCATTCAACTTACAAGCTGCTGGCAGTGTTTCCTCAGACACCTTCACGCTCTTACACGCTGTTCCATCGCATTTGGTGGAAATGTGGTGACGTAGCAACGGAGCTGCTGGACAGGATGGAGCCGCGCGCGAGACAGCGCCGCCGCGCGGCCGGGAAGATGCCAACGGCTTCCTGTAGGGTTACCATGGCAACGTCCCTGCGCAGAGCGGGCGTGCGTCACTAGAGGAATGTTGCTGGGTTCACAACCTGCCGTCGACTGATAGTATCTGAAGACGAGCATGTGTTCAGGATACAGGTACAGCACCACAACACTGTAGCTCACCTGACATGAAATTATTTTAATAGTTAACATACTTAAGAGGAGGGCAGCCGCAGTCCAGCTACTACTAGCATACGACCCCTACACCAGGGGTCAGTGGGGGCGTCAAACTGAAGTTCATGGGCCTTATTCAGCCATATTTGATGTCAAGTGGGCCGGACCAGTTGCCAAAACCATTGTATAATGGCCTCAAAATAATAACAACCTTAACATTTTTCCTTTCATTTTAGTGTAAAGTACAAGTATCTATTTAATAACAGATGATGAACAGCCTGAGATATCTTAAGAAAAAAGTGCCATTTTTAACAGTATGTCTCAGTTTTGACACATTCAATCAGGTTACAACCGAGTTTTGGCCGTACCTTAGCTGCAGGGTTCCACCAAAAGTGTTTTAAAACACAAGTCTGATACAGATTGTTTTGTAATGGAGCTGCTGGTCGACAATATTTTGCACAATGCTCAATATCTTTAAGTATGACTACGAAGTATTTATTGTTTTTTCAGAGAACTGTATTCTGGTCAGGGTGGAAATGCCTCTGAAGCAGCATCTCACATGAAGTAGGATACTCATTTAACTTGCCCCTGAACGCTGCACCTCTTAGCCTTCACAACTGCTTCAATATTAGGTGTGCAGAGTCATCTCTAGTGGGCTGGACTGGTGAAAGTGGGTTTTGAAAGTCACCCGATCAAACCTCTGCTATGGGCTAAAATGTGCACTGTACTGCTCTTCAGCATTGGCGCTGTCAAATCAGAGACTGATGTAGGTGAATTTCCCAGCACTCACAAAAGTAAAATATAAGGTGCATGGTACCAGGACATAGGCTAAGTAAACTGAATTCAACTATTATAAATTTTATTATGTCTAACTTTTATGTTTATGGCAAAACCTACATTGTGGAGTGACCTAAATGCACGCCACCAGAATTAATAACCACTATCCTGAGAAAACCGATGCTTAGAAGGCATTCAAATGGACCTAGGTTTGGTCCTTTGGAGACAGTGAACCACAAGTGCTGAAGACATAAAACATAAAACTGAAGAACTATAGTGTTTTTTAATTGAAAAATTACAAAAATATTTATTTCTCTGTCTTAGAAGAGCAACATTGTGTTTGGTCATCAGAACGAATATTTTCTACATTCAGCAGACTGGATGTTAACATGTAACCAATAACAACCTCTACAGTGAACTGGATGGTCGTATTTTGACAATGCACAGTATGCTATCGAAACTAATTTCTACAAATAAATAAACAGCACATGAAGATTCATTCAGTGGGATTACAGAGCAGCTGATTGTGATTAATTCTGCAGTTTTTTCCCCCGACAAGATTTTTATGAATAAGACCCGAGATACACCCCAGGAATGACTTCCTGTCCTTTCTTTTCCACTAAAAGAAGAAATAATACAGATACAGAAACAAAGATTGTGTAAGGCACAATATTCAAAGGTACTTTTTTATTCAACAAGAAAAAATATTATTTAAACATATAACAAGAGATGGCAGATCATTTAAAACAGAAGATGTGATGACAAAAACATATTCAGAAAACCCCCCTTTTTGTGGGGTCTTAATACTGTATCATACTGTGGAACTGAACCCAATCAGAAATAGCACATTTAATGTAATTTACAGTACAGTAACAATTTCCTGTCTGGTCATGGAACCAGAAAATGATCTCTGACAATCCCAACGGGTGTTCCCATATTCAGACACTTAAATACTTTACATTGCAACACATAAACCCAATATGGTATGACTGAGAGCATTATCATGTTTTGATAGATTTCATTAGAAGTTGGTTTTTCACACAGCCAGAGGGTCATCTGGAGATGTACGCCTGACTTACATTCTTTGACCAAATGCATATGTCCTGCAGTGAGATATGTTCAGTCAATGTTGTGTCCTCCAAACTTCTAAGCATTAACTTTCTGCTGTGATCCCATCAGTGGTCCTCCAACATCTAACAATATTTTAAAGCTTTCAATTACACCTTGGCCCATTTCATTTGTAATCAAGTGCTTTATTTTTTTAAGGAAGGTTTTTTTTTTGTTTGTTTGTTTTTTTTGCAGTGAATGATATTACTAAAAAGGTCTTTCGCACAAAAAGTTGGTTTGTATTTGGCATGACATCATTTCAAACTTCAAATAACAAGTCATATCAGCATCTACAAATGAAAAAATATGCATATACATTTGCTAAAAAGATATCAGTCTTTTAGAAATGCAGAACACAATGGCTACAAGAAAACACTTTTGAAAATATATTAGACTTTCAAAATATCACTGTCAGCCTCACTGTACCTCAACCATACAACTTATATTCTTACAAACTTGTGTTCTACCTTCAACAATGTGAACTTCTTGAATTGGTTTGTAATTGTCTTTGACTGAATAGTGTGCTAGAAATCTTAGAAATGAGGCACAGTGGTGAATGCAGGAGGCACTGTGGTCGTCTGCACAGTTGTAATATAACACACAGTGCAGCTCAGTATTTGGTCAAGGAAAGGTTATGGTTCATTTATCAGGTCAAACCAGCAGTGCACAATCATAACTGTAAAATGTTTTACATTACAGATTCTATTGTTGTTTGAAGTTATTATTTCCTATCATTTTCTGTCTTCTCTCATATCATCTCTGCACTCTTTTTATTTTCTGTAAAAAAAAAGTATCTGCTTGTCAAAGTTAGAGACATTTGTCATGTTATTATTCTGTTGCTAACCTAACACTTGTCTCCCAAATTTGATACAATATACAATCAAACGTGTTCATGTTTTCTACAATTACAAACTCCCATGAAACTCCTGGTACACCGGAGCAGAGGAACCAAAACTATCTTATGTCATGACATGAGCAGCCCTGAGGAGGACATGAGGACACCACCGTGCCAATTTCTAACTTTTCCTTTCATTTTCCTTTAAGATATTAAATGCCCCATGTTTATGTAATATAATGTACTTTTGCACACATCACACCAGTGCACAAATTTGGCTTAAATAAAAGGCTTGCTGCTGCTTATAACTCCCCAAAAAGCTGAAGCTGAACAAAATAATAACATCTATACCGGACTAACCTTCTGCTTAAAGTAACATTTATAAAAAAAAAATATATATATATATATATATAAACTACACATAAATGAACAAGCTAATTTTTACTGACAGTGACATTAAGGAGAACTTATGAGAAAAATTAAATAGAAGTAATAGAGGATACCAAATTATTATATTCTTATGTACAAGAACTGATAAATGAGATGCCTGGGGACAGATTTCAGCAGATCAGACTCCAAGTACTGCATTCAATTCTAATCACTCATATTAAACTTCTACTCCAAATTTATGACCTTGAATTCATAAATTAATTAAATGGGAATGTGTGCATGTGCTGAACACATCATGTGGCTTAAATGGACTGCCACTTTTAAGATACTACCACCAAGGACTACTGAAAAAGAATTTTAAATCGTATACACGGTGCCTATAATTTATTAATTTGCAATCTTTATTTCCTGTATATATCATATACAGGAGATCCATGAGTATGGGATGGGGAAGAAAGGTCGGCACTAGGTTTTGCTTTCTGTCTCGTTTTGTTTCATGTTGTATTGTTGGTTTTACTGTGTTTTGTTTGTATATATCTGAAGCAAAATAACAAAAAAAGAAACACGGTGACTATTTTTTAATGGGAAAAAAATATTACAATCAGCAAAATATTTTATGAACGGTCCTCAAAAGACGTGGAGATACAAAGGCTGTACAGACTTTTATCTCTGAGAGGAGTTAATCTCAGAAACTTAAATAAATGCATTACTGTGCATAAAATGACATAAAACTGTCATAACACAGGGAAAAGTGTGACTAATCACACAGACATGCCTTATATACTTCTCAAGTGTCATAGTCATATTCAATATATTAATTACAACAAAGTATTTATTTAATATTAACATCTGGATGAATATTTTAAATCATGTAAGAGTTTAGCGTACATGTGAACATCGTGCCACAGCTTTGGTTTTTCCTTTTTATGAATAAATTATCCAGCATTCATATCAGACTTTTTCCTGTTCTCACTCTACAGGGATGTGTGACAGCGGCAAAATCACATTTTTTTTTAATGTCATGTCAGTTAAACTATGAAGAGGCTAAATTAAATATACAGCATGGCGGCCATATTGGAGGCCCACAGCATCTTTAGTGCAGCAACGGCTGAAAACACTGGCAACTGTGTCTCTGAACTCAAGGCTCTGGCATCCTAGTGATGTGGAATAGTTCGTCATTTACTGTGTGATTTCTGAATGGAAAACTAAATTTCCTAATGGTAACGTCTGGTTGGCAAAACATGACATATTGGACCTTAGGGTGTGATTGTTTTGTCTGAAACTTGATGTTATTTACTGTGTCACACTCAAGGAAACTAAATCTTTCAGACATATTTAACCATTATTTATTTGCATAAACATTTTTTAGCTTAAGTTACTGAGACATTTGCGATGGGAAAAAAATCCATCATTAGATCAGACATCTGTGGGTGTACCACACTGTGCTGTAAGGACACTTTAAAAAGGCACAGGGAGGTGAAGATGAACACATACTGGCCGAGCTTCTGGGGTCCCACGCCTCTGTCGGGTCATCAGTTCATCATCCGTTCACAATGTGTCCTATCTCTCATCCACATTATCAGTGTCCATGTCCGTCAGTAAGTAAATGTCTGTGTGTCGTGACAGCTGCATCTGAAAGAGAGAGAGGAGATGGTTTTATCAGCGAGTGTTCTGTACTAATGGTGAACTCATCACATGAATCAGGGCAACCTGAGTTAAAAAAGATTAACGTTTTTCATATGACTTTGTCATGATTTGTATTGTTCACAACAGATTTTTGAGGTTCCATAGAAAACTGAAAAAGTAAACTTTCAGCTAATAGCTGAAAAAATACTTTGACCCAACTCTACTTGCTTACATGCTAGCTAAACATTGTGTTTATTATAACCTGTAAAGGCATCTGTGGCGCTGCAGCTCATTTTATATTTCTCTACGTGTGGCTTTTTGAAGGGAATATAAACCTAGAGACTGCAGATACACACTGGGACAAGTGTCAGTTGTTTACTGTATTTGTAGGATTTATACAGAATGAAATACATAATATTTAACCACGCAAAGAAAAGAATCACAACCAATGCTGCGTTTTGATCAGCAGTAAATAGGGTACAATCAGTTCAGAATTTGAATTTAATTGTTTACAGATTAATTAAGGTTGCTCACCTTGGGTCAAAGTGATACCTTCCAAACTCAACTTTCCTCACTTAATCCTCGACAGTCCTGCAAAAAAAGCATTTCTACTGCCTACCATGATGTTCTATCAACCCTGGCTATAAGGAGAAAAAAATTAAATCAATTTTTCCCTTTGACCCTTTAATCTGGCAAAGATAAATAAACACAGTTTTGATTTTAAACCATGAGTCCAACACATATTTAATATTATTACTGTATAATTAGCAGGCTGTACAGTAAGGCAATTTACCACATCAACATCTCGTCACAAAACTACAACAAAGCAGATGAGGTTGAGGAAACAAATGAGGTTTGATTGGCTCTTAATATGTAATCAATATAATTAATTAATATGATACAATTCACACAGTTTTTTAATAGACTTGCAATTAAAACATAAAGCATGAGTCCTCCTGTAGACACTGAGACAGAAAACGCCAAACAAATGTCCGTATATTCATTATATGTCATTTATTTTGAACACTTGCTTTCTCCAGTAGTAGGGACAAACACTTGTTCAATCTCGAACAGAAATGAGTGTATAGCTTTAGTCTTTTTCTGTAACAGTTCAGATGTGTGTTTGTCATGTTTATTTATGCCACTGAGGTATTTATATGACATTGTATGAAGTCACATTTGCCTGAAACCCTTGAGAAACTTTATGAAAGCTTTTGAGAACTCTGAACCAGAGAGCTGCTGCAACTGTGCCTGACCCACCACAGTAACATGAACGTTAAACACAGTAACTTCTGAAAGAACCTGAGATTTTTATTGTGATCAATGTATGAACTGTATGCTAGTTCATTTCTAAAATATTGGTTAAATTGTATGTATATCTTACTCGGATACTTGGATTAGACCAACAGGAATGCTGCTGTCTGCATCAAACTGCTGCTGTTGCTCAACTTGTGTTTAAACTGACTGATACAAAGCTGTGTGAAGACAGATTGGGTGTTGACTTAGATACAGTCTAAGGAGTCTAAGAGTGGGAATGATGGCACTTGGCTCATACTAAAATTTGAACGACTAGTCCTAAACAAGTCTTAATTCTTTCTGCATTGGTTTATGAAACATGTCGATCATTGTAGGAAAGCAGGCTGGTCTGGATCTGCAGCCTACCAAAGTTGTGTTCAAAATCAAAAGTTAATTTCAATAGTAGTTTTTTTCTTAGTAAAAAGAAACAGACATACATTTAAAAATAAACTAACAATATTGAGGGGGGAGAACAAACATTTCTGAAGCCAAACAGAACAAAAACTTTTTCATTCCCATTAGGAAATTAAGAAATGAATCAGTGCAGAGTGCTGGACACACTATAGCTTAATTAACAGATGCAGCGCACCAAAATTAGCAAAACATTTTTACTTCCTTTGAAGGAATCTTACTGTGTTTATTCTGAGCTGTGGTAGTTTCACAAAATGACTACTCTCGAGGATCTAAAAATAGATTGCAGACTGTAAAACCCTCGGAGACAAACTTGTGATTTGGGGCAGTGTTCGTAATCACGACTTCCTCTGTGCTTGTTTTGACTTTTTATACTTTTGTTTCCAGCCATCCTTTAAACACAGCTTTGTCATGAAAAATACAACAATTATGACTGCGACCCTATATTTAAGCTACCGCAGAAGAAATTCCTTTCCCTCTTCGCAAAGCAGTTTAAATAAGTTCACAAAATTTTCTTTCAGAAATTATAACCACATGCATTGTAATATGACATATCTAAATTACAATACAGTTCTATGAAGCTTTGACCCACAGGAAAACAATACTAATAAAAATGTGTAGTAGAGTTTTGTGCTGGCTTCGCTGCAGAAAAGCAAGCTCACACTAGTATGTTGATGGAGCGGAGTTGCTGGCAGCCTGATTCTTTAGGCACTGAAAGAGGGCAAGGCTGCAGCCATATGATGCTTGTTGAATGGAGTCTGTGAAAGGTGCTGTATGTAACTCTGGGTCAATCCCCAGGTAGTCAAATACCAGCACTGTGGGTTGGCAGTTTGGTTTGTCTACCAACCCAAAGTGTTGGTATTTGACGACGTGGAATGAGACTCAACAGTCTAGAGTTACATACAGCACCTTTGACTGTCAACTACTATTTCCAGTTAAAAGTATAATCTGAAATTAATTTGAACCAGTTGGGTCTTGATCACATTAACACAAAAGCGTTCATCAGGCAGCACCACAACAGTTTGTAAATGAACAGGTAAACTCTCTAACAGTCCTCCATTCAAGCCAGTTTCGCGATCCAAGGCTCATATTAATAACAAAAAAACAAAAGCAAATAAAAAATCCCTCATTCACAGACTTGGATGTGTTGACCAGATGTCCATTGTGAGTTTGTGTGGAGCAAGTATCATGTATTTTCTTAAAAAAAAAAAGCATGATACTGAAACTTGCCACTTTAGTATCTTAAACACGTTAGAAACGTCAATACCATGAACCAAAAGGTTTTTCACACAATTAGGGCTGGATATCATTTGGTGATTTTTGGTACAGACTTTCCTCTGAATTGTGTAAAAAAATGTGAACTGATAATAAATTGTTAGATGCAAAAATCGAGTGAATCAAACTGCTACAGAGACAGTGCACCAAAGTGAGATGATGGAGTATGTTGAGGTAGACTGATTAGAAATCATAACAGAATGAGTGTCACCACCTTCCTCCAGGACACAGGGAGGTTATCAGTCAGAGGGCTTACAGAGAGCAGTGTGCATGACACAAGTAGCATTAGTATGTCTTCGGTAACATGGGAAAGAATCTGGCAAAAAGATGAAAATGATTTCTACTCTTGGTAGACTGTTAGATCAGTCCTTACTTTGTAGAAACAGCTTAACCAGCTATGCTGATATTGGTTTAGTTTTTGTGAACATTTTAACAGTCTAACCTCGACAGCCATTATTGTTGTACTGCAACCACGGAATGTTTCCTACAGTGTGTATGTTATGTTGCATTTCTGTGATGAAACTTTTTTTTCCCCCTAAAAGAATACTGTTAGTTTGACAATAATCATTTTAACCGTGGTCATTTTTAGGTTATTTAAAGGTGGAGTCAGTGACTCTGGAGGAAAGCTGTTGATATTTGAATTTAACACCCAGACAAATACACCCCTCCCGTCATGAGCCAGACTGAACTGTTCCTCTGGCTTCAACTGCCTTTCTCTTCATACATCCATGGCCTTTCCCCCCTCCTGTGTATGAGAATGAACGCTTGTTTGGCTAGAAGAGTGTTGTGTGGCTTGGTCCGAGTCACTTTGTTTGTTTCCCATTTACAGAGCCAGGGCTGCGTATGAACCATTGGCTGTATAAAATAACACAAGTTGCTACTATGTGGCCTCAAGTTCGGCATTCAAAGCAGCAATGCCCTTATTTATGAGTAAATTTAAGCCTTGATAAAATGTAAATGGGTGAGTTATACATATATCCATCCCCCATATAGTTGTCATGAGTGTTGAAATTAGCTGCAGAGACCAAAACTGCTTTTCACACTGGGCTGTAAACATGTTTATTCCTGCTGTGAGGTGGGGCATTTTAACACGGGGGTCTATGGGGATGTACTGGCTTCTGGAACCATCTCAAGTGGGCATGGCTTCATTTTTCAGCCACGGAGGCTGCAGCTTGGTGTAAGCACCAGATTCTTTTTGAGCACACACACAGACCAGACAGCCAGCAGACCATGAGGAGCGACTCACTGAGTTTGACAAAAAGTGTGTTGGATTAGAATCCTTGACTCCACCTTTAGTCCGAAATAAAACTGGATTTTATTGCAACTATGTTGCGTGTCTCCTCTGTGATCTTCTGCTTCTCACAGAGGCAGGAAAACGTCAAGTTTGCGCAAACAAACTTGTGGTCTTAAATCTAAAATCACTTGAGCTTCTGTGCAAAACCTAATTTTTGTTATTCTTTTGGAAACACAGAGACTGCTGGGAATGATTTTCCACAAAGCAGTAATAGAAGCTGAGCTGCTATCTTTTTAAAGTCTAGATAACATTAATAAAAAAAATCTTTAAAGATAGATAATTGTTAGTTACATGTTATATAAACCACTCATGTCACACTATGTTGCTTTACAAGCAGAGGTGAATATAGTTGTTGCCTTTGAGGATTGTAACAATTATTGATTTGCCAAACAGTGTATATATATTTATAGTCTTCTCAAGCATCAAACACTGGCCTTGAATTTTCTGTGCTGGTGTACTATCACTTTGGCCCAGTGGGTACCCAAATAGCACCAAATTCTGATACCCAGCCCTACACAAAATTAACATGTGACAGTAGCAGGAAGTGTGCCTTCGAGATCCTACATGATCTAGAAAAGTCTTGGTTGTGTACAGGGCTCAGTGTCTTCAAGAGGAAAGAAGAAATGCTGGTGGTTACTGTCCTGTTCGGCTCTAGGAGTCGTACTCAGACGGCTCCTCTATCAACACAGCACGTCGATTGCTTACCCTGCTGCCAAAGTCCAGGCAGGAAACCCCCAAGGCAACCAAACAGTGCCATGCCTGCAGACAACAGAGGAGAGAGAAGTCAAGACACAACCAGGCTTGTGCACACTTGTGCATGAAATGTTTTTTCACTAAAACAACAAACTGTTGAGATGTTGAGATTGTAAAAATCAGATTAAAAAAGCCTTTAACCTTGGATGACTGTTCTTGTTAAAAAAATAATTCATGCCCCAGATGATCATTTGTATATCAAGTTCATGCCCCGTGTTACATTGAAAAAAAAAAAACCCTTGTTTTATTCGCATGCATTCACAGTGAGCGAAAAGTCCAAAAACTGTTTTGGTTTACTTCTGAAAACTCTGGTATTTAAAAGTACTTGAGTAGGTAGTATTCTACAAAAAATCTTTCACACTGTACTCTGTCTCAGAATCATTGCCTGCATTAAAAAAGAGGTTACAAAATGTCAAAGAAGGTGAGTGTAACTCTGCAGGAATCAGACTCACCAGGTAGCCTACAAAGCACAAATAGGCTATGGAGAGCAGAGCAGCAATAACGTAGAGCAGCACGCTGTTCAGCGCCGTCACATAAACCACCACAAAGTACATGTTGATTGCACAAACCACCAGGATGACGATGCCTCCGGAAATTTTCCACACCCTAAAAAAAAAAAAAAAACAGGCAGTTTATGAAGACCATTGAGAAATAATGTTTTTTCTCAAATAAACAGTTTACAGGAAATATCTTCCTCTGACAGTTACACTACTGAGAAAATTCCTAGATTGCGTAACTCAGTCTGGGCCTGTCTAAAAACAAACATAGACTTTTCATAAACAGCATCAAACTAAATTATCGGTTTTTATGTTGTAAAAGTGGAACGTTCGGTAAACATTGTAGTTAGAACTAAACTTGTCTGGAATAGAGTCACTCAGATGACCTCACACTAACAAGTTGTATTTGTCAATGAATAACTGAGGACAAACAAATTCACCACCTGGCTGTGAAACAGAAAAAGATTCACACTTATCACTTCCTCAGTTTCAAGATGAATTGACTTTGATCTTAAAACACATTTTGAGAGTTCAGAGTCAGGAATTAATGATTAAAAGAAAATATATATTACACTTACATTCCGTTTGCAAAGTCGTTCATTATGGACGTCAGACTGGTGAAGGTCAGAATTGGGATCAAAGCAAATGGAAGCTGTTGAACAGAAAAAGAAGTCACAGTGAATATTTGTACAGTATTATGGACTACACAATATGAACACTAAAAGAAGAATATGTATGAAACATTGGGTAATTGTGTAAGAGTGGTTTAATGTAATGTAATGAATTGTGAAGGCTTCCTTAAATGATTCGTCCTGACCTGCATGCTTTGAAGCACGTTGAGGAAGTCGTTCATCCCCGTCAGATGCTGAACGTCCTGAAAAATGGCTACCAGCAGTGTAGGCGTGATGGCGATGGAGCGGGTCAGCAGCACCCGAGCAAAACGTGACCACCGTAGGTTCAGGAAACCCTTCGCAAACACAAAAGCAAAACCATGAGCACATACACTTTTCCTTGTTTTATTTTGCTTTTTTTTTTTTTTTTTTTTTTTTTTTTACAACCAACAGGCGCCCTTACCTCCATGACAAACTGCCCAGAGTAAGTGCCTGTCATGGTGGAACTCTGCCCAGCTGCCAGGATCCCTATCGCCCAGATGTAGAGGGCTGCAGGGCCAAAGAAACAACCCAGGACCACTCCCTGAACAAACATAACCCACAGAAAAATAAATTATTTGTCATCCATATATCTATCCATCTCTTAAAAGACACAGAGAGATGGTTATATAATATGTAGAGCTGTAATTAATGGTAATTATTTTCCAGCAAAAGGATGGAAGAAAAAGAGAAATTCAGAATAAAAGGGTTTCATTTTACATCTTTGTTATTGTAAATGTTAGTATAAAATGGTTAAGCAAGTTGACGTATTGTATAATAACCGCAAAAATAACACTGTACACATTAGTATATTACATATACAATTATTGGGACACAGCTCAAATGTCTATGTGCTCGGTCTCCATACTACATAACACAATTGTAAAAATAGTTTGGAATTTTAACTGTTGTACTAAAATAAATGTACAGTTTTGTGCTGACAGGAAGTGATGTAACATGTCCTCTGATGTCAATACAACTGTGATTTATTGTTATAGTGGTGGTGACCAAACGCACCCCTTTGTAGATGTCCACCTCCAGTGTGCCGTTGTTGAGAGGGAAGAGATCTGTGTGAGGGCTGCCAGTTGCGTTGCACTCTTGATTCTGAAACCAAGGACACAAATATATGATAAGCCACAACAGCTCTGGACATTGTGTCTCAACAGCAATAACCAGAAGACAGTTAGTCCACTGTGTTCTTATATAAACAACACATGTTTCAGCAGTAGTTATTAAAGAGGGATTGATTCTTAACACTGTGTACTCACCACTTCCATGTTGGTTTTATTGTAGAAGGCCTGAGCGAAGACCGCTACGACAAACACGTTGATGAGGAAGGAGACGAAGAGAGCAATGGTTGACTCGATGAAGTAGTACTTGTTGGCTTCCTTTACTTCCTTCTTGTTTTTGCGATCAATATCCCGAGACTAAAACATAAGGAAATAAAAAGAATGACATTGATAAAACACTCAAGATCTGCTTTAAAATGGATTTAATATAGAAAGTATACTGCTGAGCTTATGGTATACAAAAAAAAATGCTTCTGACCTTGACCAGCGCCGAGTGCAGGTAGATATTGTGGGGCATGATGACAGCGCCTACTATTCCCACTGCCTGTTCCAGTTGCACAGGCCCACAGTCTGCACAGTAAGGTATGAACATCCCCTTCAGCAACTCCCCTTGGTCTGGTTTTACCAGCACGTACTACAGACAGGTAAAACAGAGTCAAACATGTCAAGATGCCACGAATGTCTTTTCAGCTGTCAGCAAACACTTGAATTATACTGAAGATTAAAGGGGACTATTACCTCATAACCAAAGCTCAGAGCCATTACGGTGATGAGAAAGCCAAAGAAAGCTTCAAGTTTCCTCAGACCTACACAGAAATGTGAACTGTATCAACTGGGCTGTGCAGCATTTTTAGACACTGACTAATAAGTAAGTGATGGCATAACCATACCGTATTTATCTAGGAAGAGGAACACAAATGTGTCTGTGATGGTGATGAGGACTCCTGCCCACAGTGGAATCCTGGATGAGACAGAGAGGAACTACTGTAACTCCTCCACTACAGAAATATACTCTTTGTCAATCAGTAAAAATGTTCGCAGTCACTTTTCATGGACAAGAAGTTACCTGCCCACAGAGAGAAGGTTGAGAGCTATGGCACAGCCGATGACCTCCTGCATGTCTGAGCCAATAATCGCCAGCTCAACCATCATCCAAAGGATGACCCGAGGAACCTGAAAAAGAAAAAAAACAAATTAAACATATAATTGGAGAATGGCAGAAATACATGAAAAAAAAAAAGGTGCGCTCTTATGTTAAAAATACAGTCCCATGCATTAAAGTAGAACAAAGGGAAGTTAAAATGTATAATAAGAGAAGGGAATGCTCACTGTTGGATATTGGCGGTTGCAGACTTCAGCCAGGTGCATCCCAGTGACGACCCCCAGGCGTGCAGCCAACCTCTGCAACAGCAGCCCAATGATAGTTGCTCCAAGGAGCACCCATAGGAGCTGAGACAGAAACAGTAAATCAGTATTTCCTGCTATTGCACTGCTATCCTACCATGTACTACTTCATGAATGGGAGTTTGGGCAATTTAAAACAAAAGCTGCCTGTGTAAATTCTTGCTCATGTTAACATTCAAAACTGGTATTTCTTTTTCATAATGCAATGAAAATAATTATGGTGGAAATAACCAAAAGCCCTTGCACCAATGACGCAATAAATGCCTCTGCTTAGAGAAGCCTACTAATGCAACTCATTACGTGTCACTACCAAAAAAGACAACATGCTGCGTTGAGCAAGAGAGACAAAATATGACCAGGAGTAAAAATATAAATAACTACACTTTAGGAAAAAAGAGAGAACACAAGTATCTGTGTGAAGAGAGCAACGCCTGTCACATCACTTCCTCATATACTCAAGATGAAACTGTATCATGGGTGACATTTTTTTCCTAAATCCACACCCATTACCCAGCAAAGTTAACTGGCAGAACAGCCACATTTTGTTTGGATGTCTACACTGCCATGTTTTTAATAAATCACCTTAAAGCCAGCTTTAGCTCCAGACTGTAGGTCTGACTCGATGTTCCCTGGATCCAGGTAAGCAATGCTCATCAGAAACCCGGGTCCAGTGAAGGCCCAGAGTTTACGGAAACTGAACACCTGAATAGACGGACAGCAAAATGTTGTCATTATTACTTATACTATGATTTGATTCATATTAAATTGTTTTAATACAAAGATAATTAAGTGTTTTTGGTTCCCAACATCTAACTAATTCTAACAGACTCCAACAAGGATAAAGCATTATATCTTTCAATTTTATAAATGCAGGTAATACATTCAGTACATGATTACATATGGGGAAAAAAATAAAACAAAACAATCAAGTATCAGTTTTGCTGTTTATTTTACATGAAACAGCAGCTGAGACTTTACCTGGTTGACATTCTCAGGAATGGGCACCTTCTCTTCAAAGTATGTAGAGAAGGGTTCGTCCTGGGCCACTGGTGAGGCAGGAGGAGAGATGGAGCTGTACTGGTTTGTCTGGACTCCATTCTCCTGAGGGGAGTCCTCTAACAAAACCACAGAGAGGAAAAATTAGTGATGGCAGAGGAGTAAGACTGACAGACAAAAAGTTATCCACTGGAACAGTTATATGTCTCCCTATCAGTCGTTAGCATGCTTCCACACTTTCTATATCTCAGCAACTCAGGTGCCATTACAGAAAATCTGTTGTTTTAAATTACCTGAAGCTCATTTTTGTAGTTCTGAACATTATTCTGATTTGTTATGATAACCTTTCACCAACTGGCAGGCAACCTTCTGGGTTTAAAAATAAAGCCAACGCATAGGAGCCAAAAACTGCAATTTCCATTAATGGTCACTTGAAGGTGGCTTCAAGTGCAAGTCAATCCCCACAGACCCCCATGTAAAAATGCCCGACTTTATAGTAGAAATAGACATGTTTATTATATTGTACAAAAAAAGTTTTGGTCTCTGTGGCTTACTTCATCCACCATTTGCATTTTATGAAGGCTTGAAGTCACACATGATAAAGGGCATGGACGCTTTGAGTGACAGACTGTCTGTGAGGTGTTATCTAGGACTCCTAGTCTGATCCACTCCCCACTCCTCCACAGCTCCACCCTCTTGTCCAAATATGGCCACTCCAAAAGTACCAAGACAGCGAGGGCCAAAATGGTGAACTCGAGCTCAAGTCCACAGACCAATGGGTGACGTCACAGTGACTACGTCCATTATTTGGGGATGAGACACAATCACTACAACAATCCGCAGCTGGCCGAACAACATGATATGATTGATCTTATTGTATATTATGGCACCTGCAAAAGTATTGACAGAGAAAATGGAGAGGATCTGAAGTTGCCTGATGCAGAGGCGTAAAAATAGACAGTGCGGGCAGTGTGGTTGCATTGGGGCCTGTGGGGTGGAGGGGCCTGATTGCCACATGGAAATAAGCTGGTGCTCAAAGAAGAACTCACGTTAAATCAAAAATGGTGCCATTTTCTACATCTGCCCCCAACAGGGCAAACCCATCTCCATCATGGTTTTCTGTTCTTGTAAAATAGTATCAATCTATAACAAAATTACATATTTATTTTACATAAACTATAAAAAATATAAATTAACTTAAAAAAAACTATTTAGTTAAACTAGTAATTTCCTAATCCTATTTTCTTTTGTAGTTTTTGTCATATACAGATATGTAATGATAATTGCAGGGTAATATGTTTGTTGATGTTGTCCAATATCAAGTGTCCATTTATTCACTCAAGACGGTAAAATATATATACACGCCTAAAACTGTGTGTGTATGTGTGTGTGTGTGTGTGTGTGTGTGTGTGTGTGTGTGTGTGCATGTGCATAACAAGTAACTAAGGCGCACTAGGGCCCGTCATAATAGCGTGCACCAGGGCCCATTGTAACTACCTTACACGGTGGCCTGATGCAAATAAAATGAAACTCTTTGATTTTATGAAAACAAAGAATAATTTCTAGAGATCTGCCGTGTGACAAGACTGATAATTTTGCAACAACATTTACGCCACTAAATGCTTTTCAACAAACTCATCATCAAACTCCACTTTGCTTAAAAAAAAAAAAAAAACGTTCTTCCAAGCTAAATTCAAATTTCACAGCAATGTTCAAACTGACCTAAAAACAAAGTGAATGTGGGATCCGGCTAAATGGGCTTAACAAACCACACATTTCCAGCTTTTTTGATAACATCACAGAGCACACACACAGATTTAATCATTCTTTACAGTGGAAAATGTTAAAAACAAAGCATCTAAGACTTATCTGCAGAACAGGAGCTTTACTGCATACACTTAAAGATTAAGCCATTTGTGCCAGTTTAATGACCAGAAGTGACTACTGTGAAAACCTCACTGCTTACAAGCTAAAAATAATTCAACCTCAATTTCAAAACTGCTACATCAGTTATTTAACTTAAGACTTTAATTCATATAAACACAAGAAAGGATCAGCACTCAGTGAATAACCTCCTAAGCCCTATGATAAGCTATTATGGCAAGGCTTAACTATACGGACCAGTGAGCAGTGATAACTAACATGTCTTTGGGGTCATCGGGTGGGAACCTCCTTTCACCGGTGTTTCGTCTAGTTGGTCCCACAACACCTCCAGGAGGCTAGACAGTGATCTCTGGCGTCCCAGAGACACTTCCCTAATGCCAGGTCTCACTGCTCCCCGCACCAGCCCAATAACCTCCTTTACCTTATTTACGCATGACTTTCTCAGCCCAAACAGCACTGCCACCTTCAAGAAACCCAGACTCCGTACATGCGAGCTCCAGGTAGAGACAGTGCCGATACTACCTTTCCTGGCACATTCACCATTAAGTTAAATGTATTTACTCGGTCAGTAAAGATCTGTAATTAAAGCCACATTATTCAAATCTGAAACTCAATGACTCCATGAACACAAAAAGTAACACAAAAAGTACAAAAGACAATATGCACTACTCACTGAGTTTGGCTTTTTCATTCTTTCCTCCCTTCATCTCCAACTCACCGCTGATCTCAAAGTCCACTCTACCCTAACAAGGACTCTGCTTTTATATGACTCAGCCTTTATCGTTGCTTTTTTTTTGCTCTTTGTCATAAGATGTCACAACACCATTCTGACATCACATTCCTTAAAATGACCCGCTGAGAGAGAGAGAGAAGTAAGAATGCACTACACTCTTGCACACTTGGTCTTGCAACCTCTAGTGCAAATAAAGTACAGAGTGACATGTCCTTTACCCTTTAGTTAATCACACACACATATTCCAGGATCAGGTGTCTCATTTAAAAACACTGCGTACGCACATAACAAGGTCTGAACGAGGCCTGAAAGAGACATACGCCACTTCCCACGTAAAAGTTGTGATCTATAAAAACAGCCTTGATGAAACTTTGACTCATGCTTACAAACATTTTGGAGATGGGAAATTGGCAACGCAGATGGTGAGGTAGAAGCCTGATTGTAGAAACTGTAGACTATTTTTTGGTGCATGCCATTTTGTATGTATATTTTTAGTATGAATCCTATGCATAGTTTTATAAATGAGATCCCAGGAATATAGAAAATGAATCTTCCTTTTGTTCAATGTGTTGTCACAGTTTTCAAAAGTTTAAGGGCAAATCTGGTATTTTACACTGGACTCTATTTTCCCATGTTTTTGTATACGTGACTAATGGGAGCAGACATTTTTGAAATTGGTCCAGTATTGAGTGAGAGCGCTGCAGCAGACAGTTGGTATTTCTTTTGCCACTGACAGGCTCAGATTGTAATTATAAGTGTCTGGCAGCATTATGGAAAGGATCCCGACAGAGACAGACATTTTTGTTAAAGACAAAGAAGACGTTTTTTTGTTGAACCAGAAACAGCCAAATCCACCAGACTCCATTAAAATAAAGAGTAATTTTAACATGTATGGAGCCAGCATATTTTCACATTTAACTGGGTAAAGTAAGGGTTTATTTTAAACAAACCAGAGTTGGTGATTGTTGAAACAGTGGAATAACAAATTCAGACAGCTCTTGTGAGTTTTGTTTTGTTTCTGTTGACTTTGAATTGAGTGTGTTTTACAGTGATAAAATAACTGTTTATTTAAATGGAGTCTGGTGAGATTGGGGATGACGTTTTTGGAGCTGTTTCTAGTTAAACAAAAATAATCTTACTCTTGGACAAAAAGGTCTATCTCTGTAGGGATCCTTTCCAGAGATGGACAGACACTTGAAATGGTCATCCGAGCCTGTCAGTGACAGAAACAAGCACTTTAGTGGGCATAAGCTGATGGTGTGAACATATCTCACATGGTTACACTGAAGCCTGTTTCACTGTTGCCAGCTACAGCCCTCCCTCTCACTTCTGGGCTAGTTTCAAAAATTGTTCTCCCCATTGGTCACGAGGACACAAAAATGTGGGAAAACAGGGTCCAGGCTGCCAAATACTGAACTTACCCTTTAAATCACGGTGCTGTGGTTACGTGCATACAAAGAGACGTGTTACTTGCATGTGTGTATTGCAGCCTTAACAAAATGCCCAGAGTGTTTAAGTTGGAGCACATGGCAGGTGTGTCTGTAATGTGGTGGTCATGTTTCTGTTTTGACAAGGAGTTACCTTCCAGGAGGTCTCCGTCTTGCTCGGCCTTCATCAGGGCAGGCTGAGGGATCCCTGGGAACTTGAGTGGTGAATATCAGCCTCCCTGGAATAAGAAAACAACAGTTACATAACCCGAAGGTGCATGAAAGACACAACTGTTGAGGGTAAAACAGTAATTATCATGTAAGAGACTCTTCGCTCTATAAAAACAAGCTAAAAAGACTGGGTTTTTGTTCCTTTGTTGGACTGCCAAAGACCTTAACCTCAGGCTTTTTAACAACAACAACAAACAACTTGAACACGAGACATGACTGTGCAAGATTTTCTTCTCCTTTCCACCCTTTAATAAAAATAAGCATTAAAAAAAAATCACGAGTCATAAAAATGACTAAGCAACATTAACAGCATGTGAAAGGTCACTGCGTTAATGAGAACCATTACTGGGAAACTTGAGTTGAACACTGGCGCCGGAGTTTCACTTCCACCGCATGCATCCTTCCTCTCACACTCAGCTTCACAGTTAAAGTGGTATTTATTAACTTGCCACCCAAAAGATGAAATACAAAACCTCAGTCTCGGCAGAACTCTGTAATTCAGAACACCTTGTTCTGTGAGACAGAGAGTGTAGCTCCACGCGAGCACATGACTGCAGGATCATATGAGGTATAAGACAAGCTGAAGCAGCAGATGCCACAGCTTTCCCAACAGTCAAAGTTTCCATCAGAGTGCCACTTCCTTCGGTTCAAACAACTGAACATGTGCTCCGACTGACTGGCACTATCAACGTGATAAGCTTCCTTGGTACTTTGCTCAGTAGCGATGAATATGTAACAACATTAGAATTTGAGCAATAATATCAGTTACTTACGAAATGTGAGCGATTTCTTGTATTACAACTACAAATACCTCAAAATCATCATGTCAAAATGAATCAACCTGCTCCTTTTCCCACAAGACAGACTGTTTACTGACCTGGAAAATGAATGGCCTTTAACACATTAAGTAGATTTCTGTTCTCTCCTGTGATTTTTCCATCTATAAATTTAACTGTCTTTGCTCCTTTTTTTAGGTGGAGACAGAAACATTTTGGTCTCAGGTAAGACAGAATGTTATCTGTCAAAGCTAAAACTCTTGTGGTGACAAGCTGTGGAGCTAATGGCAGCTTGCTTCTATTAAATTTTTACACACTTGACACTTTTTGCTCCAAATACCTCTGCCAAGGGGGTTATATTAGGTGCTCATTTGGATTTAGGTCAGGGGAACAAGAGGGCCAGTCAATGACATCAATGCCTTCGTCATCCAGGCCTACACACTCTGGCCACATAAGGCCGGGCATTGTCGTTCACAAGGAAGAACCCAGGGCCCACTGCACCAGCGTAGTCTATTGGATGATGTTACAGGCAACATAACGTTCACCACAGCATCTCCAGACTCTTTCATGCCTGTTACATGTGCTCAGTGTGAACCTGCTCTCATCTCTCAAGAGAATGGGGTGCCAGTGACCGACCTGCCAATTCTGGTGTTCTTTGGCCACCATCATGGAGTCTGTTTCTGACAGTTTGGTCAGAAACATGCGCACCAGTAGCCTGCTGGAGGTCATTTTGTAGGGCTCTGGCAGTGCTCCTCCTGTTCCTCCTCACACAAAGGAGCAGATACCGATCCTGCTCAATCAAGTCCAAACAACTCTCCTAAATCTCCAAACAACCATGTGTCTCACACACCACCATGACCTAAAGGACTGCCTAATCCCTGTTAAACACCACCCTCTAATTCAGCCAGCCTTGTTGCAGGTTTTACCATAAAGAAGTATTTAATCTTTCCCTGTGAGGCCAGTGGTTCACAGGTTTCCTCCCCCCTAAAATCTCATAACCAGACATGAAAGAAGAAGAACAACATCCTGTTGTTAACGGCAAAAGTGATTTCACTTTGATGTTGTTGGTTAAAAGTCATGTCTCCCACATCTCTCACAGTATGTCTGCCTGGTAAAAATCTGTGTAGCAAACAAAACACCTCACTAGTATTAACACCAATACAAATGTATCAACAGAGGAACAATCCCTTGGCTTGATTTATGTTTAGTTTACTATCATTTTTATCTGCACTACATCAGACATACTGGAACATTTTGTACTGGTCCTACTATGACACGGATTCCAGTCCTGGATTGTGTAACTACCTTTTAATGTGTCAGCACTAATCTTGTCAAACTCCATGGGTAACCACCACGTGTATGTAGTGATAAAAGAGATTAATACTCCCACAGTGTTCCCAATAAGTAAGAATTTGGTCAAACTGAATCCACATGATAGTCTAAACTTCTTCAGTGACAGCACCAATATGAAGCTCAGGCACTTACAGTTGTTTCATCAACTATGTAATTCATTTTGACTTTACCACATGTTGTTATTTTGGGTTGGCCGAGCTTGTACATACAAATTAAAAAGTAAGAAACTACATCCTTAGTCATCCATTCATCTGTCTTCCCCTTAAGGCCTTAGCCTCAATGAATAGCACAGAGGCCTATCTGCACAGAGCACCTTCTACTATCACTAAATCTATGACAACTCCCAAACGGACAAATGTTCCCTAATTTACACCCCTTGCAGGCCCCTTGTTATACCCCATGCAAAAAAAAAAACATGAATAAATAAATCTCAACTCAGTAATGCCAAAGTAAACCTAAAGAAAAATGATTCTGAAGTATGACTCCTACTAGGCTTCCTAAATTATTAATCCAGCATCAAATCATCCTCAAGACGCATCAGCACCAACAAAACATCAGACCTTCAACATCCAACACCAGCATAGCTCTGTTCAGCACAACATTCAGCTCTCACACAATTGAGGTTAAAAGGAGAGTCATCTCTAGTCGCTCTTATCAGTCAATCAAATATTTAAATAATTGAATCTTGCTAAAACTAATCCAACAAGAACATGAACAAACTTCACACACGGTACAACTGAATAATTAATTTGTGCCTGTGTTTATGTACAGCCATGAGTTTGATATGTTGCCCATCTTGACTGAAGTAACTGATTTCAAAGGTCCAACCACAAATGATATAAAACCATAATGAGGCTTAATATCTGATATGTATTTCACGTTGTATCAATCAGGTTCTCGTGGTTAAGACCAACTTTCCTTCACTGATGTAAGTGACAAGAGGATTTTGTCAGTGACAATATTATTGCAGCAGTTCTTTTATTTACAACTGGCTTCACATGAAGAGCTGTGACTAGATATGATTAGAGAGTAAATGTGTAGGTGTATTTAAGGTATTTGAGAGGTAGCTGCAAATAAACGTGTAACACAATTTTACATGCTAACTCTGTATGCTTTAGCTCTCAAGGTATATTGTTTTGTTCCCCTTATACTGACTATTGTATGAAGAGAAAATTACAATAAATTCTACCTTAAATGAAAATACGCTATATAAATAAGCTATACTCTTTGCTAAAACATCACTGTAAAAGCTGACATTAATTTTCCCGTGCATCACATTTACTGTATTAAGTTTTCCATGGGGTGTGAATTCATTTTTAGCAACAAAAACCTTACACTTCATTGACAAAATGACAGAGGAGGAAATTCAGTTAATTTAGGCTATGCTTGTCAAATGTCCTACTATATGACAGTGTAGGTTTCCAGCACAATATCATGAGGTAAAGAAAGTGATCTTAACGCGTCAAGTTTCGAGCAACACTTCTACTATTAAGAACAGCATATTTTCCTTCACAATACAAGAACAACTTCGGGATGCTTTTCGTTTCTCACACATTTTGCAAACAGGTAAGTTGGCTCAAGCTGTGGTGAATTTCCATTATTGGGATAAGTATGAATATTGTGTCCAGCAGCATCCAAAGAGCCAGTTGGGCAACCAACAATTCAAGAGATATAATGCCATTACAAATGGTTGAAGCCTGTTTTTTTATGTTTGTCTTTTGCAAAAATTATCACTATAAAAAAGGATGTGTGTACTGTGAAGCAATAAAAATATCTGTTTCTTAACAAATGTAAGGTAAAGTGATTGCAGATTTTTTTAGTGCCATTTTAAGGGTTTTAAGCACATTTAATGATCTGGATAATATCATGAATCACACTTATTTTGGCCAGGATAATCATGACATGATCATCCCAGGCCTAACTGTGCCAGGAACCCTCACTCTACTTCTTCTCTCTTCTGAGACATACTCACCATGGAGGACCATTACCACTGTGATATGTGAGCCAACATAACTTATCAAGGTCTTATAAATTACAGTAAGCCAATTGTTATCCTAAAATTGAAGTAACGTGTAATTTCTGTGTTGTTGTACAGCTCAGTTTTTGATGAAGACTATATAATCAACTATAATAATGATGATGACGTAACCATCATTGTTAATGGATTAAAGCGTCACCTGATGACTTCATTTATTCAGGATGATGCCATGATTTCCTCCTCTGACATGTGAATCAACACCTTGATTTTACAGCTCACAATTACTGGAGAAAAGTCTGTTTAAGGCTGGATTTTGCAACACACTGGTGTACTGTCACAAAGCAGTTTGGCAGAAACCAAACCCTTGTACAAGTTACTCTTTTAAAGTTGACATAGTGTTGGTTTGTTTAGCAAACTCCCAGAGTAAACAGTAGCAGGGAAGCTAACCAGAACTTTAACGTCTGACCTCTCGTCCTGATATCTTAGCTGGCATCACAATGTAATGTGGCTGCAGTTGAACAGACTACCGCAAAAGGAAACGAAGGCTGTCCGCCGATGAACCCGGGAGATATGTAAACCAGAGCAGCCTTCATCACAGACACCTTTCAACAAACCCTGGTGCGCTAACACCAGCTCACTGTTCCTGTGTGGGAACGAGCTAACAACTTCCCATGAAACGTTAGCTGTCTGGTTGGACCTGCTAACGTTAACCTTATCAAAGTATTTAAAAAGGCCTTACCTGGGTATACTGTCCGGGAGGGAAAATGTCAGGCTATGTTTTGATGATTAAAGCGGCTTTTTAACTGAAATCATATCTGTAAAACTGAAGATAGCTAAGTAGCACGTTATCAAGCTAAATTGTGGCAAAGTCGTATCTTCCCATGTCAACTGTAAGTTGAACAATCAATGCGCATGTGCAGTAGTACCACTGTTCTGATTGGCCAATGTGTGAGCAGTGTATCGGCAGGTATGTTGCCCTGGGTTTAGTCTGTCAGGCGGTGCTGACGGTACTTTAGATTGGAGCCCTTTTAAACTATTCACATCTTTGAGTAGTTTAATCTAGGCTTCAGTGCCTAGATACGCCTTTATATCATCACATGTTAGGCCTTTGTAAAATTTTAATGCGTAAAGTAAGAAGTAACTAAAGCTGTACAATAAATATATTGGAGTGAAAAGCACAGAATTTCGCTCTGAATTAAATCAGAATCAGATATACATGTTTGATCCTCACGGGGAAATTGTGGCTGCAAACTGGGTATAGCAGAGATAATTTTAGAAGTAGAAATAAGAAGTAGAAGTATGACATATGTATAATAATAAAATATTTCAAGATAAAGAATATGTCTAATGTGTATAATGTGTTAAGTATATAGTGTGTTAGAAATATAAAAAATGTGTGCCTCATGCTACAATACAATGTATAAAACTAGAAATTGAAGTTAGAAATATAAAAAATGTCCATAATACTACAGTGTACAACACAATATGTCTACGTGGGTAGGATTAAGAATAATAGATATATACAATATGTACAATAGGTGCAACATATATTAATATACACTCAGAGTCGCATACAATGGAAATACCAAGGTTAAGTAAAATAAATCAAATGTACTGAAATACTGTACATTATTTAAGAAAATTTATTTTTATTTTATTTCATTTTTTGCCACGACCACAACTTTTCCAACCGAACATATTTTTATGAATTAATACACGATTTGTTGTCTCTGCTAAATTCCCTGTTAAGTTCCCAAGTTTACAGTAATATCTAGATTGATTTAATTAACATATTGCTTAAATAAAACAACGCAAACCCACACTGATACGCAGAAAAGGACATTAATACAATGGCACATATCTGACAAGTTTTTACTACTGACGTGACGTGACATAAGGAGCCTCCAAATCACGTTTCTTTAACTTCTCTCGCGATATTTTGGCAACTACACATCACATATCCCAGGAGCTAAGCTAAAGCTAGGCTAACTAGCTGCTACAAAGTGACATGTAGTCAACTTTACAGTCAGTCTCAATGAAGGAGCTTCCACAGTGATTGGGACATGGAGATAAGAAATATCAAGGACCAGGTAGTAAATAAAACTTAACGTTTGATAACTAACAGTGGCTTTCACAAGCATTGGACACAGCTGGCTAGTCATGTTAGCGACATGTCGAGCAAAGTTTGCTACAAGGCTACTTTCAATGTAACTAATAATTTGCTATGCAAAACTAGACTTTGTTTCAGTTTGATATCCGATGTTTGAGTTTTGTAATGTACCTAAACCTTATCATTTAGGCAGCTGAGCTCTCTGGTACACGAACTCCAAACTCTGCCAAACAAACATTTTAATCTTTAAATGGATCCAGATTTTCTTTTCTGTATATTCAAGTCTGTTTAATGTTATATATGGAAGACAAATCTGGGCGAGTTATTCGTAATATGTGTAAATATTTGCCAAAATTAGTAGGAGCTTTGCATGGTTCAAACAAGTAAGTCCTCTTGTTCTTCAGACAGATTTGCCAAAGCAATAAAAATGCTTTTGAACTGTACGTGATGTCCTTAACGTCACCGAAGCAGATTGCATCATTCCACTTACAATATTTTATTTGAAACAATTTAAACATTAACATTTTTCCTGGAAATGCACAAAAAAATTGAAACTCTTTTTTTAGACATGTTAAGTTTTATTGGCATCACCACAAAGTCATGGATCTAATTATGATCTCAGTGTGTTGAGTTTAAAACAAACCACTTTCCTGTTTCTTGCTTGCTTTCTGCAAAAATAATATCTAGAAAAACCTCATGAACTGTGCCTAATTTTAATGCAGTTTCAACATTTGTTTTTTTCCTTGGTGTCTTTCATGTGTTTGCATGTCATATATGTCTTTCAGTCTCCACTGGTCCAGGCTATATTCAGCCGAAACACAGAAGAAGTGACATTTTTGTTAAACCACAATGAAGATGTCAATTCACTGGTAATATTATCTTACATTAAGTCTGCTCTTATGTTGTTTTTTGCAAGTATTTGCATGAATTATACTTTGTAAAAAAAAATTCAGCTATAAATCTCTGCTGTAGGTTACTCACCATTGATGTCTTGACTTACAACACAGCTTTTCTTTAATAGAAAACTCAGACTTGTATATGTTTTTGGTTACAGACAGTTTTCTGAGTAGATTTTCTGGACACATTTGATGCAGAATGTCAGTATGCTAAAGTCTTATATGAACATGTAGGGGAACAATGTAAAAAAAAAAAAGTTTAACATGTATATTAACTGTTCAAACATTTGGAGTCAGAATATAACATGAATGTTGTATAATATGAGGATAATCTGATAAAATGTATTGGGTTTTTTTTCTCTCAGGACCAAGAACAAAGCACACCACTTCATGTTGCTGCTTATTTGGGCGATGTCCACACTATGGACTTACTTATCACTTCAGGTAGAAAAGCTTTTTATCTCTCTTTCAAAAATGTCAAGAGTAAATGGAAAGCCTATCATCAACTCCATACACTTGTGTATATTTTTACAAATCACCCTTTATAGTTATTAATACAATGAGACTGTGAAGCACAGAAGAACTGAAATTCACTCAAAACACTCAAATTAATATCTAACTGCACTGTTGCTTTCTGTCACAGGTGCAAATGTCAACGCTAAGGACCAGGGTTTGCTGACTCCCTTACATCGAGCAGCTGCCTCTCGAAATCAAGTATGTTCCTGTTTCAAAACACAGGGAGAGAAAGTTTTTTCTAAGTACTTGACCACCAGATTGTAACGTTTAACTCTGTCTTCGAAATTTTTGTTTTTCTCCTCAGAAATCTGTGGAGCTGCTCCTAAAGCACAAAGCAGAGGTCAATGTAAAGGACAAATACTGGCACACACCTTTACACATGGCAGCTGCAAAGTGGGCCACAGGCTGCGCTGAAGCTCTTTTACCACATGTGTGCAGCCTGGATGTTTGCGACAAGTCAGGAAGGACACCGCTGCATCATGCAGCGCACAGTGGCCATGAAGAGGTAAACTATAAAGTTGAAAGTATTAACCAAAGTCTTCCTCCTGATCTTTTTCCATGTCTAAGGTTAACTACCAGACCTCTATGTTTTATAGTTATCATTTCAGTGCTGGAAAGTAGATTTGCTCATGGAAAGTGAATTTGTCTCATAATGTATTGAACTAGATTTAAACAATAGTTGTTGCTCTGTGTAGCCAGATAATAACCATAGCCCCGAGATAGCGTGTAGATCCAAGTGTTCGTGTTTCATAGACTGTTGTCAAAACAAAATGACACAATCCACTGGACGATAGTTATAGATAGAAATGAGATGAGCTGATAGACACATGGGTTGACCGACGTATTATGTTTCTGCAGATGGTGTATTTGCTCCTGAGCAAAGGTGCCAGTGTGTGTGCCAAAGACAAGAAGGAAAGGCAGGCAATCCACTGGGCTGCATACCTTGGTAAGTGGTGTCATTTGAGACTGAAATGTATTGTTACTTTCACCCAGAATGAAAACTTCTTCTTGTATGATAGTAGTGAAGAACAGATGTCTGTCATACAGCACACTGATATACAATCAGAAACAAGCAAACTAACAGAAACCTGAGAACTGACTCCAGTAAGTAAAGGTGGAAAGTAACATTAAAGCCAGGAGTTGTTGCCATTTATTTAACTTTAAAACATTTAACTTGACACTTGTCTGGGATATCGATGGACAAAACGCATATCATGCATATATGTATTTTGTGGCTGGTGCAATTTGTATTTTATTGTGGGCCGATATTGAACGTCACACTACATGCAGAAATTATCACTTTTGCAGAAAACACTCTTTAACAAGCACAATGTTTCATCACTGAGGAACAAGAGTTGAATTTCAACCTCTTGTGTACAAGAAATGAACATAGCTAACATGCTGTCACTGCTTTCAAATCTAATATACACCTCTGTCTGACTGGATGACTTTGACATCATTGCGCTTTGACTATTTGATTGTTTAAAAGTTGTGAATTTTATTATATTGTTAAAAGACAGGATAAAGAGCCTCCATCCTGACTTAAAAACATGAAGTGACACATACAGCTGTTGAGTATTTTATCAAACTGGATTAACAGGATTAATAAAGTGTATATATAAAAATAATAAAAAAAAACTGGCTTGTATGTTTGTTTCTGGTGTGCTGTAATGTGCATGCATGGCAGAGACTTGTGGTAAATGTTCGGCTCTTCTTTCAGGACATGTGGAGGTTGTGAAGCTGCTGGTGTCTCACAGTGCTGATGTGATGTGCAAGGACAAACGTGGATACACTCCGCTCCATGCTGCAGCCGCCAGTGGACAGTTAGACGTGGTCAAATACCTGTTGAGACTGGCGGTGGAGGTAAAGTGGCTCAGTCACACCACACTTCAACTGAAATAATAATACATTGTTGCCGCTGTTGTGTTCTATGCATTGTATGTTCTGTAAAGAATGTTATTAATAAAGGTGCTTAATCTTGTTTAATCGTGCTGCGGAGGGTTTCCAGAGTATTTGTAGAAATTTGTCTTTGCTTTAAAAGGTAGCTTCAGTAATTTTTTTAACCTGGGGCAAATTTTCATGTTTTTGTGTCTAAGTGACTTGTTAGAACAACAACTTTTGAGACTGGTCCAGTATTTGGCAGCAGCCGCTTAACAGGCTGCAATGTAATCACTCGGGCAATTATGCATCGTCTATTAGTCCACTAAAATTGCTTGTGTTTTCCACTGACAGGCTCAGATTGTTATTATTAGTGTCTGACAACATTTTGGAAAGGATCCCTACAGAAATAGATCTTTGTTCAAGAGTGAGATCCTCCTTGTCACCTAACCCACCACATTTCATTTAAATAAAGTCATTTAAAAATCTTTAAAACACTCTTTATTCAAAAGTCAGCAGAAACAAAATAAAACTCATGAAAAACATTTTGGGTTGTCTCTCCGCTGTTCCAACAATCACCAACTCTGGTTTGTTTGACACAAAACTTAAATTCACCCAGTCTGATGTGAAAATATGCTGCTCCATACACGCTAACATTTTTAAATGGATTCTGGTAGGTTTGCTGATTTCTGGGCTGTTTCAGGTTCTACAAAAAGTCTTTCTCAGTAGGGACCTTTCCATCATGTTGTCAGACACTTCTCAATCTGAGCCTGTCAGTGGCAAAAACAAGCACTTGTAGTGGACATAAAGCAATGGTGCCTGGAGTGTTTAGATTGCATCTCGTAGCTGCCAGCTGCAGCCCTCTCGCTCAGTACTGGACCAATTTCAAAAATCATTGTTCCTCTTAGTCACTAAAACAAAACAAAAAACTTGGAAAATACATTTGAGGTTAAAAAAAATAGAGAAGTTACCCTTTAAAATAAGAATAAACATGTCTGAAAACATCCTGCTCAACCACTCTACCAGAACACAGCAGTCCATCATTACAAATGATTTGATGTGAGATTAGGCATCAGTAACATGGTGTGTTGCAGAGCTCCAGGCTTGGTGTCAAGTTGATTCTGGTCTGTGTCATTAATCATGTCACTACTTCATCAGTAATCTTTTTTTCAATGATGGTACCATCAGGTCACGTAAAACATGTCTACATTCACAGCTGTATCTAATATTAGTTTACACATACATCACATACTTCCCTTTGAACGAGACCAGATTTCCTTTTCATTTAAAAATGCCTCCAGGCTGCATCGGCCGAGTCACTTGACTCTTACACTGATAATAAACATAACTGTTTATCTGGCTGACAAAACAAGGCTGTCATGCTTTTAAATCACCAGACATGTTTCATTTTATACCATTTATCAATTATTTTTCCTCCTCTGTCTCTCAGGCTGATGAGCCTAACATTTGTGGGAACACAGCGCTCCACATGGCCTGTCACACAGGGCAAGACGCTGTGGCCACTGAGCTGGTGAACAGCGGTGCCAACATCAATCAGCCCAACCACCTTGGCAGCACGCCGCTTCATCTGTCTGCCGCCTCCTCCAGCGGAGTGCTGTGTCTTGAGCTGCTAATTAACAATGGTGCTGACGTCAGTGTGCAGGTGAAGAGCTTGTTTTTGAATGTACAATGTACAGATTATAATGAATTATGCCTTTCTTTTAACCATTTTTTTTCTGTGCTAACAGAATAAAGAAGGGAAGAGCCCTCTGCATATGGCTGCCATGCACGGCCGCTTCTCAGGCTCACAGATTCTGATCCAAAATGGTAACATACCCTCAGAATATACTCTGACTTCAAATATCCAAGCATGTCCTCAGCTGAATCAACATCATACTTACATCATGTTTCCCTCTTTCTCTGTACACAGGTGGGGAAATTGATTCTGTCGATATATTTGGAAACACTCCTCTTCACATTGCTGCCAGATACGGTCAGGAGCTGCTGATCAGTACTCTGCTGACAAATGGTGCTGATAAGACCAGGTAAGTCTGTCCAAACCTGAGACCCTCTTTTCACTTTATGTTAAAGGCATTTTTGGTAATTGGATCAGTCAGATAGTGCTTTACATGAATGACAAGTATAAAACCCAAAACAGGGTCATATTGTGATCCAACTGGCCAAACCACCTCCAGAGGTGGTCAGAGACGCACTGTGATCACATCGAGCTCAAGTGTAAATGCAGATACGCTTACCATTCACCTACAACAACTGTGTGGGCAAAATCTAACTTGCACATGACTGTTCTAAACCATCAAGGCAGCAGCGGCTCTCCCTTACCTGACACTGAAGCTGCCGTGCACACGGTGGTCTCTCTCTTAACTGATGTTAACATAACTGGGGTGTCTCCCTCACCTGCAATGTATTCTTCTGTCAGTCACTGTCTTTACAATCAGGAAGGCCTGTTTCATCCTTGTTGACCTCGCTGTTGGCTTCTAAATCTTGCTGACAGGCTCTGACTTATATAAGAAAGAAAACTATGGACCAACAAAGATTCATTTTTATATTTGTTTTATTTTTATGCCCATATTGTCCGTGTATTGACCCCGTGTAATTGTAATTTTTAAGAAATATAAGCTTTTTTATATTCTTTGTTCTTAACACAATAGTTGTTGGCAGGCGTTTCGTTGCTGACAGACGGGGGCAGGGCCTTGGACTGCTTGGGCTGTAATCGTTATACTTAACAGGCCAGAGTCAAGACCAACTGCTTTCAGTTCATACAGGGGAAACTTTGCAATTCATAGTGCAGCAGAGCTATTCATGAAGTAATGGACAAGTAATTGGGGAAAAGCACTCAGTTGTTTGAGCCAGACAGAGCGATCAGATGTCAGTGTGAATGCTGGAGACACACATTAACAACAGGTGTCAATGTAATCAGATTAAATCACATGTAGATACAGTCTGTTTTTGAGACACATTTTAATGCAAGGTGTTGTGAGGGTCTAAGAGTGTTTGATGTTTGTGTTTGTTATTTGTCTTGTACCAGTTAAGCTGTAAAGTCAAAGCATCATTACACATACATACAGACTTAATTATTACAAATAATCTTGTAATATTCTGCTGCCTGACTAAGACGTTTATCTGCACACAAAACATTAAGCTGAAAACTGGCTTTCAATACTAAAACATTCAAATAAGCCAATTCCAATTTCATACAGAACATCTCTTCCCATCTTGGCACAAACAAAAGTGAATAATCTTTGTTGTGATCTCTGCAGACAGGGGATTCATGGGATGCTTCCACTGCATTTTGCGGCGCTCTATGGATTTCCAGACTGTTGTCGAAAGTTAATATCCAATGGTGAGAATATGTTTGAGTAATTGAGTTGTGCTCCTCAATTTATCCACCAAGTTTTAACATATAAATACCGACACAACTGTTTTTTTTTTTTCACTTAACAAAGTGTTATTGTTGGCTGTGTATCGTTCAGGCCAGTTTTACGTGATGCCGTCTAAAACGCCGTCAGCTGGGGCTGATATAAACACCTTAGACGATTACGGGAGGACCTGCCTGCACGCAGCTGCCTCTGGAGGGTGAGCTAACACACACACATGCACATCATTAAAATTATTACTTTTTTTTTTTTTCTATATATACATTCACAATACATACAAAGTTTGACTTACTGATAGAAATCTGCATGTTGTATGTTTCTCAGCTGATCATAGTTGAAGATATTGGACTGTTTTCCCTCTATTTTTACAATCTTTACAATGATTTTTCATGATATTTTCTGCTTGTGAAAATCACATTTCACCATATTTTTTGTCAGATTTTGGCCATCATAAAATCCAGTGCTTAGTTTAAATCTTGTCTTGCTGGCAGTTGGTTTCTGAACTTGTTGATCATTGTAGCCAATTAACATAAAACATAAATGCAATTGAGGGCATGCAGCAATAAATAACACTATAGCTCCGCTCCAAGTCATTTCTTGAACACTGCTGACCTCTTTTTCCTCTCGTGACAGAAATGTTGACTGCCTGAACTTGCTATTGAATAGTGCTGCTGCTGATCTGGATGCAAAAGATCATTTGGGAAGGTAAGTGGTGCTGAATATCTGGAGCTAAGACTTTAACTCTGCTATGGTGTTACCTGATATCACAGCTGTCTCATGTTGCACCTCACAGATCTCCTTTGCACTATGCTGCCGCTAACGGGAACAGCCAGTGCACGATTGCCCTGGTGAGGGCAGGCGCTGAGGTCAACGAGCTGGATCTGACAGGCTGCAGCCCTCTGCACTACGCTGCTGCGTCTCACACCTTTAGTGGGTAAGTGAGCATTTACAGTTATTTTAATGTTTTATTCATTTTTACTTGGAGCAGTAAGGACAACAGTCTGAAGAAAGATTGATATCCCAAGTTCATTCAGAACACTTATAAAAGTGTCTGTCTTTCACAGAGGGGAAACGAGCTCTGAGCCTGACAGTGAGGGAAAACAGCACGAAGCCTCTCTGTAAGTGACATATTTATATCATGTCACACAACATATACTGTTAATTTTGTGTTTGTATTATTTTAAATTTTGTGATTGTATTATCTTAACATGTTCAAAAAACTGACCTAAAAAAATCACAAAGCAGATAAACGTTATATGAAGTGTTTTGCTGTGCAGAATCCACAATAATTTTGTCTTTCAGTCAGTATATGTTTGTTGACTCACTGTAACCGAGCCAACCATCAGTTATTTCATAAAGTGATTAATAACAAAATCAGAGATCAGAAAAAGTCAAAATCAAATCTATGAGATCAAATAGAAAGACAAGGTGACACCAGTCTTACTTTAGGTGATGAAAACATTTGTAAGACTTTGGGCACTTTTCAGAAACAGGGTTTAATTTTGACATAAAAATGCATTAAAAATAATTTGTCTTAGGTGCACTTGATATTTAAAACACAGAGAAGCCACGTTTCATTTAGTGACACCCAGCAGCATTTCCCAAAGACATCAAGAAGTGAATGTTTGTGAAACACTTACAAAGTCGTATCTACACTGATACATAGTACTACAGGTAAGAGAGATTTGAGGGTAAATTGTCCCTCTAATGTTGTGCTCTGTATGTTCAGGTGTTTAGACTTCCTGCTTGACAATGGGGCTGATCCAACTCTGAAGAACAGTAAGGGTTACAGTGCCGTCCACTATGCAGCAGCTTATGGGAACAAACAGCACCTGGAACTGGTCAGTGGTATCTTTGATTTAGAAGCACAGTTTTTCTTGGTAAATAATTATTGCCTCGACCTACAGTAGTTGACGTTTTTTGTTTTTTCTTGCAGCTCCTGGAGATTTCTTTCAACTGTCTTGAAGAGGTTGAAAGTAATATTCCAGTCAGTCCGTTGCACTTAGCTGTAAGTAGCACATGATTATGATGATGCACTAGAACAGATGTGACTTATACATGAAGAAGACATGTTTACAATACTTTCATGATGTATTCTGCTGTTACAGGCATACTATGGTCACTGTGATGCACTGCGTTTGCTTTGTGAGACATTGGTGAGTCTGGATGTACGGGACATTGATGGCAGAACTGCCCTCCACCTGGCTGCACAGAGAGGTTTCGCCCCGTGTGTGGAGGTGCTGCTGAAACATCAAGCCTCTTACATACTGAAAGAGCACAAGCATAAGTGGACTGCTATCCATGCTGCAGGTGTGTGTCTGTGTGTTGGGTCCTGGGATGTTAAGGGAAATCTCTTTAAGATAGGATTTGTACAAAGACACATTTAAAATAATGTTGTAACTTTCACATATGTAGTTTATATTAGTATATATCACATAAGTAATTAATCTCTGTGAAACTGATATTTTTCCTTTTACTCTTCCCCCTGTGCAGCCGCTGAGGGCCAAATGGACTGTTTGCTTTTATTGGTCAACAGGGAACAAAGTGCCGACATCATCGACAGTCCAGATACACAGGGACAGTGAGTCACTTTGTTATCATTGGTTGATTTGGTAAATTCTGGACATGTACAGAGATAACATACATTACTGTTAATTTTAAACTTAATAGAATCATTTGTCTTATTAGGACATGGCAGAGTGTAAAATATTACCCTAATAATATAATATACTGGTAATACTGTATAAAATGATAAGTGAAATGTTTATCACCAGCTGCGACAGTGGGGCTAGTATTGTGAGTCTGTGTGTGTGTCATCATGGCAGAGTGTGGTTCAGGTGACATCTATTGTAGCAGGAACTACCACAGAAATGTTTTAAAGTATTTTGCCAGGTGTTTGTCTGTCTGCCTGTGGACAGATTTTGTCGATGGAGTAGTGTCACAATTGTGAAAGATCCAGTCATGAAACTTTACATGTATTTAAAGGCTAACTTTGAAGATGGCTGTTGTCTTAACAAGCCACAGTGTTTAGTATTTATATTGTCTTTCAAAAGTATTATGAAACAATTACTTTAGGTGTTACTGATACAGATATAGATGTGTAGGACTTTTTTGAGCTGTAAACTAAATTATATGTCTGTACTGTGATGTTGATATTGACGTTTTCTTGTCATTAACTGACATGGATCAGATGACTGCGTTTTGAATATTTATTGTACGAAAAGATTGCATCCAAAACATTACAGGGCAAGATCCACATCTGTACACAGGTGTCCACAACAAAACAAAACAAAACAGTGATCAAAAGAATCTAACAAAACTTAACAAAGCATAAAGCAGTCAACAAAAATTAGGGCTGTGAATGTCCCCCCCTCTCGTTCCATTCATTCGCAAAAATTGCCTGACTGTAGTGATATACCATGTGACCCAATTACAGGACGTTGCAAAATAAGGTGTACAAATAATAACAACAAAGATCATAATCCAGCACCCACGATTCCCTCCTAGCAACTTCTGCCTCACACATTCACGCCCCTCACACCTTCCTTGCCCACTTTTTAGAATTTTTCAAAGTTATGCAGACTCAGAACAAGTGATGAGGTATTTTAGCTATTCTGACACAATCAGAGAATTATCCTCACACTTCTTCTTCTTTTGGTTTGTTTGTTTTATGCAGGACGGCTCTCATGCTGGCGGCTCTGGGATGCCACACTGACTGTGTCCACATCTTGTTGGAGAAAGGAGCGAATGCTGATGCTGCAGACAAAAATGGCTTCACTGCATTACACAGAGCTGTAAGCGTATTTGCTGTGCTTGTGTGTGTGCATGTCCTATCACTTAATTAAAGGCACTTAATGATGTAAATGTGGGATACGTCCCTTTACAGAGTCTTGGATGTACCAAATGTGTTGTTGTTGATATCTTATGTCCTCTCCCTGCAGGCTGCTTTGGGCAGTGAGGATTGTGTATCTGCTCTGTTGGAACATGGAGCCTCTGCTCTGTGTAGAGACTTTAAGGGAAGGACCCCGCTGCACCTCGTAGCATCCCGTGGCCACACAGAGCTACTTCAAACTTTGCTAAAGGCTGCTATGAAAGCTGACCCTCTGGACTCCATATTGGACTACAGAGGCTACACGCCCACCCACTGGGCTGCCCACCAGGGTGAGATGTCAGGGCAAGAATTCATGTCAGATGTACTCAAGTAATTCTCAAAAAAAAAAAGAGTTTGGTTCAGTGTATAGAACAAACATAAATAAAAATAAAGTTTGACAAACACATGTATGAATGGACATTTTGTGGAGCAGCACCAGCACATTCTCATCACTAGTTTTTATCCACAGCATTATTTTAGCTTTTGAATGTTTCTCTCAGACTTAACACTTCTTAACACTCTGTCCTGTGTCTGTAGGGCGTGAAGGATGTTTACACATTTTACTTGAAAACAGACTCTTTAGCAACCAGGAGGGAAACCAGTTCACTGCATTGCACTGTGCTCTGTGAGTACTGTAAATGTTCATCATACATTGTCTTTATTAGATATTACCAGGAATAGTGTGATTCTTCAAAATGTAACGACTCCCTTCTTCCTACGCAGAGTTAATGGACATGATGTTGCTGCTGGACTATTAGTGAAGACTGTTGGCCCTCAAATTGTAAAAGTTTGCGATGCCAAAGGAAGGTGGGTTCTGCTCTGAGCTGAGCTCTTCTTATCATAACAAATCTATTTCATGCAGCACTGTAGGCTGGGATCAGAAGTTTTAGGTTTATTTTCAGTTCAGGTATAAATCTATAAGCAGTGGTTGTATGTGTGCAATTAAATCACTCTTATGACAAATCAACATGATTATTGTTGCTTATTTGGTTCACAAATTTTTCAGTTTTTTTTAAGCAAGTATTAGTTAAGAAAATGTTATAATATTGTATGATTGGTAAAATATAGTCATTAAAACAGATTTTATTCAAATCTCAAATGTGTTAATGATTTGCTGATTTAGAATTTTGTTTAAGGGGGGCTACTCTGCTCATTTTCAGATTTGTACTTGTATTTAAGGTTTCTATAAAGACATGTTTTCATGCTTTTTTGGCCAAAATACATTTTTATTCCTCTTACTATCTGTGCTGGAACACCTACATTCACCCTCTGTCTGAGATGCTCCGTTTTAGTGCCTGTCTCTCTGAGCCCCCCTTCCAAAAAAGCCTAGTTAGCTCTGATTGGTCAGTGTTTCTGGGTCTTCTGCATCTCAGTGTTGCTGCACCTTCATTGCAGCCACGGAATGACAGAATAGAGCAGAACTTTCTACTATGAAAAATGAAAGCTTCTAAACATAACCAGTCATGTTCCAGCAAAGTTATGATCCAAAAGTTATGATCGGGGAGAAATTAACATCAGCAACCAAGTTTACAAGTTTTCTTGGGTTGCCAGGAAACAAGGTTGAAGTGTGCGTGAAGCAGATGACCATACTGTATAAAGACATCTGTCACAATCTGACAACATCTGGTCTCAAAAGTAGAAAAAAACAGTATTTAATATGATCATCTGTCGTTTTAACATCATATATGTGAGAGAAACTAAGGAAATGCATCATAGGTCCCCTTTAAACCTGTAGTATTTTGTTAGGTACAAGAAAGGTACAAGAAAGACCTTTTAAAGCTTTAAGAAAGATGGTAATTAAACAGTACTGTATTTTCATGTTCAGAAGTGGTGAATTTTCATGTGTATGTTGTGTGTGTCCAGGACGCCGCTGCATGCGGCTGCTTATTCAGGAAATGTTGCTGGGCTCCAGCTGGTCCTGGCCCAGGGAGCAGACGTCAATGCTGTGGACCATTGTGGATGCTCTGCTGTGATGGTTGCTGCTGAATGTGGACAGACTATGGCTGTTGGTATGTGATTGAAAGTCTTATAGTGTCTTATAGTGTGTATGCCATTATCCTTATCAACACCTTGGAAACCTCAAAACACATCAACACTGTTTTCAGCTCAAGAAGAGCACAAAATACACAATCTCCATTTCCGCCTTTATTATTTATTTTCAAGCACTCAGTTTATACATGATAACTTAAGAAACATGTCTCCCTTTAGCCCATGGGTACTGTTGTTTTGACCCACACAGCCCTCACTTATGGTTCCCTTTAATACACCACATAAATGTGTGTCCCTGTCGGAGTGATTGTAAGTTGCTATATGTCGAAGTATCTAAATGTCTAAGGTCCATATTCGTTGTGAAAGTTGTTTTATTTTCTGCATTTCAGAGTTCTTGCTGCACAAAGCGAAGCCAGACCTGACCCTGGTGGATGTCAATAATAACACTGCCCTTCACTTAGCCTGCAGCAAGGTCACATACACATACAAATGCATGTACTGTTTGCATGCAGTGGCACAATAACAACTTTTGCATGTGTGTGGTAGCAATAATGTAATAACTGTCAGATGAGGTGATAACCAGACAAAAAAATTATAAAGCCTCAGTTTAAAATGAGATTGAAAATGTAATCAAACAAGCTTTCAAAGTTATTTTTATTTCATAGCGTTATGAATGTGAGAATGTGGTGCTACAGCAGTGCATGGTGTGTCATTTACTAAGTAATGCAAATTAATTGAAAGCTTTGATTACATTCTCAGATATACTTATGATATTGACAACGATTTTCAGGCAGTTTGTTCAAAGTGATAATTTGTTTTAGCAATATAGTTCAATGTGTTTTATTCCACAGGGTCATGAGATGTGTGCCCTGCTGATCCTTGGAGAGATCAGCGACTCCTCCCTCATAAATGCAACAAACAGCTCTCTCCAAATGTGAGTTGTATGCTGTTACATATATATGTGTATGTACATATACATATATATATATGTGTGTGTGTGTGTGTGTGTGTGTGTTACAAACTTATCAAAACGTGTAAAACTGTGAAATGTTGACAATAATTATCTTGGAATTTAGGTTTGGTATTAAGACACATCATGCGTTGAGTATTTAAAAGGCATATTTCAGTAAGACTGACTCTGTGTGTTGATAGATTCTGCAGGTTAATAGTGCAGGGCATGAAAATATCACAGTATTTCCACATTTTCTTATGAAATAATGAGTTTAGTCATGTAATATTACAACCTAAGACTTTTTTTTAAAAAAAAATAGTATGACTTAATTCTCATAAAATTGAAACTTTTTACTTGAAATCTCAGATATTTTTTTCCTCAGCGTGACCCTAATACTCTGTCGTAACATTGTGACGTTGCTGGTTAATATTTCCTGTTTACTTTACTACGGTATTTTCCTATTTGGTTTGAAGTTTAAGAAGAAATTTTTACCAGATTTGCTCGCCTGCTATCAGACCCAGTAATACTGCATGTGAATTCTTTAATGTGGTTGCTTGCATTCCTCCTAAATGCTCTGTAATCAGACCTGTCTTTCTTTCTCATGCAGGCCTCTTCACATCGCAGCAAGGAAAGGCCTGGCAACTGTAGTGCAGGTGTTATTGAGCAGAGGAGCAGCAGTCATGGCTGTAGATGAGGAAGGTAAGCAGCAATAATTATGTTTCTTTGATAAAATACCACTGTGATTGTCTGGCAAAATGTCCAGGGTGTACTGCCCTACTCTCAGCTGGGATAGGCTCTAGGGCCCCTGCAACCCTGTACCAGGATATGCAGTTACAGATGATGGATGGATGAAAGAATGAATGATACAATACCAAAGCAGTCCATGTTTTCAGCCATAATGTGTTACTGAGGAACACTGTAGGATGATCGTTTGCCTGTTTGCCCTCTGCAGGCCACACGCCAGCTCTGGCCTGTGCCCCAAACAAGAACGTGGCAGACTGTCTGGCCCTGATCCTTTCCACCATGAAGCCTTTTCCTCCCCGAGATGCCGGCCCCGGAACAGCCTCTCATTTCAACCCAGTCCTGAAGAACTGCGGCATTGCTACCACCTGTGGGTCCAGCGGCAACCTGTGTCACGCCTAAGTCAAGGTGCTGCAGGAGGGCATTGTGGGCCTGGGTGAAATTTTTGTAGTCCAGTGTCGCCATGCACAGCAAAACACAAGGAACACGTGGTCATGCATAGCTTCTTCTCTCTTGTGTCATGACATTTTTACATGTCGGCATGCACACTATGTGCACGTGCACCAGTAGCATCGATTGCTTCTCTCAAACTTAGTCTTACACAATACTAATAATAGTAGACCTCTTAGATTATCTACCTGTCACGTGAGTTGAGTTTAGCACACATATTTGTTATTTTAATTAAGTGTTAACCATTAAAAATGAATGGAAGTTTTAAAATGAGCACACTACACAAGCCTTTCCACTTGAACCCCGTCCGCTGTCAGTATTGACGTAATTTCTCGTTAACCACCAGAGCCTGAAATCTCCGTGTTTGTCTTTAGCTGATACAAGTGCAAGAATAATCGGAAGGTTGTGTGTTTACGTGTGTGCGTGTGTGTGTGTGCGTGTGTGTGTGTGTGTGTGTGTGTGTGTGTGTGTGTGTGTGTGTGTGTGTCTCTACAAGTGCTACGTTAGACACTGCTTCTTAATATACTTGTTTTGAAATATCTAACAGGTGCTCTAAACCTTATATGCAATTAATAAGACTGTATTTTTCTAACCTGCCTGAAGTTTAGCTGACATTACACACTGATTATAAAATAACCTCATTATTCGAATATTATTATGACTTGCATAAGTTACATTTCAGTTTAGTAAAGTCACAAGCATGTGTATAGTATTAGTTATATAGTTTACAGAGTCTAGTGTATATATAGTTATTGAAATGAAGTTAACCTTTTACTTTTATTATCTTGAAAATCCCAAATTATTGAGAATTAACCTCAGGTCGCTCTGTACTGTACTGTGGGTGCAATAAAAAGCACATTTTAAGCAGGATGTTGCATAAACGTATGACAGGAGTAACATAAATTCAGTGAAATAAGCCAGAGAATAAAACAAATAAAAGAGAGGGTAAAAATACACTATGTGTTAATATTAAACATTTTAAAGCACTAGAAAAAAAGGAATCCGTTAGTGTCTAAGCATTAAAGTCTTCAACAAATGTCATTTCACTGTCTGCAACTAATGATTCAGTTAATTGTTGATTGTTTTTTTTAATTAATGATGAAGTGCACAGTATAAGCTGGGAGAGTCCAATGCGACACCTTTTAATTGTTTGTATTTTTCTTATCAGCAGTCTAAAACCCAAAGATATTTTATTTACAAATATATCCGACTAAGAAAAAGAGCAAATCCCTCCCATTTAAAAGGCTGTAACCAGAGAATAACTGACATCTTTTGCTATGCACTAAATGGTTAAAGGATTTTCAGTGGATCACTTTGTCAATTAATTGTGTCAGCGCCGCATTTGACCTTTGTTATTGCTATAATGTGTGCATTGAAATTAAATGTAAGAAACTGCTCACATTTAATGTCACTAACAATCTGTGAAACACTAGAAACTAAAATAATTGTTTTCTTTTCAATAATTGTTTACTGGCCCAGTGGAAAAATCTTCCATCATAAGTGTTTATTAATGATTGACATTCAATAAATCTGTTTTTAGGAGATATGTCACATATTTTACAATTAGCGCCGACAGAACTATTTTTTTTTTTTAAATTGTTATTCACTTGTTAGCCCGTATTAGTCAGAGATCGCACTATAGGGGCTACGAAGTCCCGTCTTTATGCTTCCTTTGTATTTTTACACAGAACCAAACAACAGCAGCATCATGCCGCTCTACTGTGTGATTTTTAGACAGCATGCTGGCATCAGGAAATCAAAAGAGGCATGACAACATGACATTTAGCACAACAGCATAGGCCTCTATTGTGACATTCAACATACATGTCTGCAGTGCTTTATAAAGCACAACAATGGCATTAACATGGTAATAACAATCACTTACTGTCCCTGTTATGTGGCAACTGGTCTGAAGATAAGGAGCTCACAGACCTCATTATTTTCCAAATTTGCGGACATATTCGGCTGCTGTTCCTCTTCGTTGAGTTAGCTGCTAACTGCCATCAGCTACTTTTAAAATCTCCGGTGATGAGTTGCACACATAGCACGTCCTCAAAACATCACACTGGGGTCCTGGGGGATCCTGTCATGCCAGCTGTCCCATTGTTACTACCTCCGGCAAGCCCCCCATTCTGCAATTGTACCTTTATACAAAGCGGCGAGGTGGCATAACAGCACGAAATTCCGATCTTGAAGAGGCCGTATAAAAGGGGCTCATGATTCAGAGTGCTGTCCTAATATCACCATTAACCGACATATGAGCACAGTGCAGAGTGGCAGCGATTACCTCGCCATTGGGACACACTCATAGGGACTCACATGCACATGCAGCCGGACCGTCTATCATAACGTAGAACAGAGAAGCTTGGATTACAACACACAAAGCGTTAGCATGACTTCATTCTCTGTTCAGGACACTTTTACTCCTCTCTATCTTTGCATTGCAAATGAAGGTTTGCTGCCATATTAATGCTCTGAATATTGGGTACAGAACCTCAAAATAAATTAGCACAACATACCTGTACTGGTACAAAGATGCCACTGCCTCTCGCTCTTTAAAGATCAAGTTTTATAAATGGAGTTTTTCATTAAATGTTTATCTTTTTTATATTTTGAAAAGCTGTATACACACACAGACTTTGATATTTTTCCTTTTCCTAATTGATGTCTTTTACCCAAGTAATACCCGCTGTTATCTTAAAAAGGCTTTAAACGATTTGCACTCTAACATGAAAGTTTACATTTTACAGTGAGGTGTCCTTCTTTGATGTATGCAAGTATGATATGAAAAGGAAAGTGCATTTTACAAATTAAACGGAAAGATAACAGAAACTAATTAACTTTGAGCTTGCCCTTCCTTGTTTAATTAGAATGAAATTACAGGGACAAAATGGTTTGACATTTCTAAACACCAGTTGCAGTGAAATGTTTGTCTGTCTGTAGGAAGTGCTCTGTTAGCAGCTTTTCATGCGAAAAAACTGTCCTCTGTGCATTTTACCGAGATTTCAGGGCTTAACTCCCAACTTAAATACTCTGTGTGATTTAGTTGTGGATGGCATTCATATGAGAGATACATAATAAATTACTACCACGAGAATGGTCTCTGCCGTATTTTCTTTCCATGTTGTTTAGCCATGTGAATTAATGCACGTCATTGATCTTAAGCAGCTCTGCACTCTGCCACCTGACATCTGAACAAGGCTGTCCTGCATCTGTACAAGCAAGATGCTTGAAAACAATTTTTGCAGCTGTAAATTTTAACCAGAACAACTGTTTGTCCGATAAATGAGACAGATTCCAGTTTTGTTTTGAGTAACGCTGCCCTGCAGGCTGAATGGTTTTGTGGCTCATACTTATGTTAATCCATTATAGTAGTGATGGTTTAGTCCATAACAAATATGTACAAAATGGAAATACAAGTACAAGTACCTGACACTTCGGTAACACTTTATTTGGACAGTCCACTCACAGGGCATGTATAGAGTATTTGTGACATCTCAACAGCTTATTAGTCAAAATTCAACAAGTTAACTGTTTCACTGTGACAATTCATGAACATAGCCACATAAATAATTTGGTTGAACTTGAACTATTCACTCAACCAACCTTTGCAGCAGAGGTTGAGTCAATAAAGTAACTGGACCACTTGCTCCCCTGCACTACACACTTTATATGTATTTATTGATTATATATTTATAACTGCCTCTTTTGCACATTTCTGATTTTAATATTAAGACACTCGGTATATGGTAGCTGCTACAGGAATTGCTGCCAAACAAAGTTTCATTGTAACATGTACAATGACAATAAAGCAGCTTCTTCTAAAGTCAATGGAATTATTCTGAGAATATAGTGAATTGTCACATACACTCTTTAGATATACATCTACAGATGAAGCAAATCAGTTAAGCTGTTGGAATGTGACAAATACTCTGTGAACTATCCATGGGTAAACTATCCAAATTAAGTGTTGCACAGAAGTACAGATCTTGAGTAAATGTACCTGGTTTACGTCCACCATTGGTTAAACCTTTATGTCTTCTAAATAAAATATATCTAACAGTGTTTATCTGTACAAGTTATAAGCTGTAGCATTTTGCTGTCAGGGTAAAATAAATGTATAAACAATGACCTATTGACTCATCAAACTGTTTGAAAATTGAGCCACAAACCGATTGATTGTATTTGTTTAAATGTAGCTCAGTGTCAAATGAAATTTGCCCCCCAAAAAAGTCTCTCGATTAAATGAGAAAATCTTACCCTTGGTCTCAAGTTGTCTCTTCTCTCCATGGTGAATGGATAAAATGGTTGTGTAGGAGATCAGGACTCAGTTGGTTAAAGAAAACTGTTGACAGATATAAATTTAAGTTATTGCTCACTGACTTTAGCTCACCGTAGTTCACTGTAGTTGACTGTCTGAGTGACGCACTGACACATACTTCCCTTGTGTGGTGGTTCTGATGAAAATGTTCTTGAATGTTGCACCAAAGAGATTCTTTGGACCAATCACTGTATTAGTCTATAGTATGAATACTGTCACAGAGGGTCTTTTCACTTTCACTTTTTTTTCCACATCTCAAAATTTCAAGAAAGTTCATCAATGCTTTGAAAATGGATTATCTAGTAATCAGTGGGCAAGATATGTAACCTTGGTATAAAAAAACACGTAAAGTGAAATGCAGTCCATTTTCAATGCTGAACCAAGGAGGTGCCATGACCTTAAAATGAAAAAATAAACAGAGTCTACATAAACAAGATCAATCAATTTGCCTGTTGAGATGACATATCTTCAAAAATAAATAAATAAATAAAGGTAAATTCAAAATCCACTGAAAGATACTGAGTCCGCATAAGTGGTATATGTTACTATTAGTAACTCCTGCTATGCATTTATGAGGTGACTTCACACTTGTTAATGTCTGTGTAAATATGCTTTGCCACATATTTACTGCAGCAAAACGTAATATATAGGAAAAAAATAAATACAAATGAACTTAACAAACGTAATTTTGGTTTGGTTGGGCTTTATCGTCCCTGATGTTGTCACCGTCCGTAATTTTATTTCAGCATTTGAGGGGGACACATATGAAACGGTGCTTGGGGTCCTCCATCAGACAAATCTGAGTATCTGGTAATTTTTTACAAACCAATTTGTGCCTTTTCTGCATCAATTTAGAATGCAAATGTCTCCTATTTTGGTTTTATTGAGGGGAAAAATTGCACAAGTCCTAAATATAGAGGAGTACGTGTGGATACAGACGTACCATTGTTCAGCTCAATGAAAATGAATGAATGAATGTATGAATAGCTTCATGTAACGTTAGTTTCTCCTGAGCGCCGGTAGAGGATGATAGAGATGGCTTCACAGCCGCTATAAATTGAGCCTTTTCGTCCTCTCCCGGCTGCCGTCGCCGGTCCGGGCTGCACTAGTGAACGACAGCAGTCCGTCCACTGTAACGTTACCGTCAGCTAGCTCGCTCTCTGGCTAGTCACAAACATGGCGAACGTGGTGCTGGAGTTTAAGGCTTCAGCCGGTGACTCCGAGCCACAGAGTCGCCCTGTCCTGTTCATCGGACAGCTGCCCAACCTGCAGAAAGTCGGCTGGAGCCAAATTAAAGGAAAACTGCAGCCGGTCGTTAGCAAAGAGGTAATATTGTGAATGAAATGACAGCTAATGTTAGCGCTAAGCTAACCCAAGAAAGCACTAGCTAACACCGCCAGCTAAATTAATGTAACGTTAACGTTAACGACATTTGAACACCATTAGCTAGCGAGCTAACGTTAACTAGTCCCAGAAATATAACACTTATTAATCAGTTAGTTAGGCAAATAAATAAGTTACGGACTAGCTGTAGAAATGAAGAAGACGTTAACTGTCTTGTCACCGATAAATAATTTTCTGTAGTCAGTGGAGAAGTGAATTTCGACGTCAGTCTTGTTAATTATAACAAAACTTAGTGTCGAATTGCTTAAGATGCATTCATGCAGGTTGTTGGACCTTAACTAGCACTTTACCAACACCAGTTCATTTACTTTTAAATAAAACATTTATCAATTGTTGAATTTTCCATTTCCTGGCATCCCAGGAATTCATTTCCCAGATATTGGCAGCATTGCATGGCCGTGAGAGTAATGTTCAGTCTTAAACTGGGGGAACATTTTGTTCATGTAGCTTTTCAGGGTGGCACTGAAAGGTCCAGTGATCAGACTCAGACTAAAATACCCTGCTGTCATGGTGTCTAATGGAGCTGTGAGCAGACTGTCGTGCAAAGTCCTCACAGGTGCTTGTGTAAAGGTGAGAGCCAGTCTATAAAGAGAGACTTGAGAGAGGGAGTCTGTGAGGTCAAGGAAATGTCTCCCGTCAGTCCCAGAGCCTCAGTGTCCTCCGACAACGATTAACCGACATTATTTTCTGATCGTACTGCTCTAATTATTCCTGGGTGGTGAAAGGTCTTTGGCAAACTTGAGCTGGTAATTATGACACTGTTTGGCTGCGCCTTCCATTTTTTAAAACGTCTCTTCACATTTTCCACTCACATATTGAACGATCTCCATTAGGTATAGGATGGTGTAGATGTTTGGAAAAAAAAAAAAAAGCATTCAGCAATCTTTAGAGCTTCCTAACTTGGCACACATGTATAGACAGTGATGACACTTCATGATTACAGAAGTCTTACATGGTTCGTAGCAAACAGTTAACAATAAACTTTCTTGCCCTTAAACAGTATATAGAAATATTGTCTTGGATGATAGTGTAGTAGCTGCAGATTAGGCTTCCTTCCTCATTTGCCTCATTAAACTTTAACCATGCAAATGGCTGTGGAATCTACAAGGATTGATTTATTTCATTATAGATGAATGTGCCAGTCATTTTAGATTTGCTGTTAAGGCCTGGAAATTGGTTAAAAAATGCCCCAAACAATTTTCCAAAGCCCACATTATCTGACCAACAGTCCAAACCTTAAATATATTCAGTTTACTATCTCATAAAACAAAGAAAAGCAGCAATCCACACATTTGAGATGCTGGAACCAGGTAGGCTAATATTAGAAGTTTTTGGCAATTTGATTGATAAAAGCTGCAGCTGGTTACTTTTATAAAAATAACATCTCGTCATATTTGCTGAAACTGTAACTATATTCACAAAGTAGTCTATGAGACACTTTCCTCCTGCTACTGCTTCCAATGGTAATTGCTAGAATCTGCCATGACTGTTGGGAAAAAAAGAGCAACTTGACTTCAACAACATTCACTTATCAAATTTGAATCAGGATTCTGTTTATGCATTGTCTATTTCTGGCCTCAAATGTTTTCAGAAACATATTTTAGTGTAGAATTTATCTTTTAAATGGAGAAGGTTTGTTCCATATCGTAAGTAGTGCTCTGTTTTGCTTTTTTTGACATGGCGCCCAGGTCACAAACTTTATCATTTTACAGTTGAACAGTACACAAAAATATGTTTCTAAAATTGTTTTACATGAGAAATAGGCAATGCAGTAACACAATCCTGATTTATATTTGATCAATGCTGCCTAGCTTGACCAATTAACCACAGTTAACGAGCAGTGACTGGCATGATTGGTTGTTTTCATTCACATGCTGTAATGCCATAAAAAGCACTAAAAGAAAGCAGAATAGAGTGTTTTGTTTTTTTTTTGCCCACAGATTATCTGTCTCATTTAGTGCTGTGTGAATATAGTGGCAGTTTCAGTAAATATGACAAAGTTATTTTTATAAAAGTTACCAACCACAGCTTTAATCCAATAATTGTTTCTGCTCTGCTGTTTCAATAGTACATCTAAAATGTCCGTTTTGTCTCAGATCTGGCAGGCAGCTCTCGGCGCTTTGAACCCGAACCCCACGGACAGCTGCCCTCTGTACCTCAACCATGCTGCTGTGGCTGCCCTTCCTTCACGGGTCAGCAGGCACAACAGCCAGTCCTCTGCTCACTTTGTGTCCCGTCTGGTCCGTTCCTGCCTGCCTGGGGGGAACAACCGCTGCATTGTGGTCAGTGTCTCCAGAATTTTATTTGTTCTTGTCTGTTGCATAATAATTAGTGAGTGTGAAGCGAATTTCTTTCTTTTTCTCACCTCCTTCAGGGACTTTAGCAACTTTAGCAACTTTAGCTACAGAGCAGATCTGCTGTTAATACAGGTTACCATCCTTCTATGACTCCCTCTGGGAGTCCTATGACACTTAAATCTGGGTCACCCAGTAGAGGGATAGCTTATGTGGCTAAGTGACTGATATGAGTGTTTCTGTCCTCCTCAGATGGTGTGTGAGCGTCAAGATATGTTTGCGTCCGCCTGTGCCATTGCCAGGGCTTTCCCCCAGTTCTCTCGCCGCTCCTCGTCTTCACGTAGGGCAGAGAAGAAACATGTCGCTGTAGAGTTTTTGATTGTTGGGCAAGAGAGCAATGCTTTGGATGTAGCAGAACTTGAGGTACTTCCTTGTTCTTTTTGGTTGGTTTGGTTTTGCTCTTTCTTTGCTCATCTTTTTATCTTTGAACATGATCTTTCAGGACCAGTAAGATGCTGCATAGAAATAATATATTTTTGAACCATTATGGTTTATGTTCACCGCAATTTGTCATAACTTAAGGCTTTTCTTCTCTTCAGTGTCTCACCAGCGCTGCTCACGGAGTGCGGATGGCAGCTCGGATTGTGGACACACCGTGCAATGAGATGAATACAGATCACTTCTTGGATGTAAGTAAAACTACTAGTAAAACTTGTTGACTCCACTACAGGAACATTTTGATGCAGCACCCTGTCACTGACATTCATTTCTGTTTCAGGAGATCAAGGCTGTGGGAACTGACCTTGGAATAACTCCAGTGATCGTTCGTGGAGAGGAGCTGAAACAAAGAGGATTTGGAGGTAACATGCCTGTATACATCTCTTAATGTCTATAATTAGCTTATATCTCAACAACTCACCTGCCAGAACAACTGGTTAACTGTATATGACCTTTTTAATTGAATGTTGTTTTTGTTGTTGAAAATGGCAACAGTCACTTAAAACAATGAATATGGATGCATTAAAGCTAATTTTGCTCTGTTGCTCAATTTTATTTATATATAAACTAGTCCATACCCAGCGATGTGTTATGTATAGAGGAATAAGAAATCAAAAACAGTGTATTAGAGGAGATGCAAAATCAGAGCACTGTACTGCACTGTGTAATAAATATTAATGTAAGACAAACAATGCACACTGTATTTAGAAACATGCTTTATGGCAAAATACGTGGAGCACAGTTTTGGCTGACGGCACGGAGGCACGTGCGTACGTGAGGCCGTGCACGGATACACACATACACACGCAACACGGAGAAAGAATGAAAGAAACAATGCACAGTGCAATGTTTAGTTTGTAATGTTTGTAGGCTAATGTCAGTAAAGTAAAAATATGTAATGGCTGGCTCGCACACACAGACACAGACACGTGCACACAGACGCACATTCGTTCAGTAAAATAATTACCTTAGTCTTCAGCAAGTGTTGGTTCTTGCAATTGCATGTCCCAGCCATAAACTGTGGTCTGAGCACAGGTGTTCTCCGCGCATGCGCAGCTTGTGCTGCTAATTTTGCTCACAGTATGACTGGGTAGTGGAAAAAAACGCGAATATAAACAGTAGAAATGTGGGGAAAAATGCAAAAATGGCATCATGGCTGTCTGCACATGACCAAGATGAAAGCCTATGTGCAAGCTCAGAGAAATAGGTCAAAGCAGTGAGGAGGAAAATGGACGATGACAGATGGATGGACAGAGGATTCTCAATTTAATAGCAGGATAAATAAAATGTGGTATTTATTTACCATCTGCAATTTTAGAAATCATTATTCAGCAACTAACAAAAGTTCATTCATCATAAGATAAATTGCCTTTGCATTCATCCAGTCTGAAACTTGACTAACTTTTATTTTTATTTTGCCTCAACATTTTTATTAAATCCAGTAAAACAACTTCATCCTTCCCAAAATATTAAACTTTTATTTGAAAAAGCTTAATTTCAGTATCGGGAAAACAACAGGCCTCTATATAGCAAAAAGCACGTATATCTGTCCTTATCTAAGACATGACAAATCCTCAGATTGATCATTGGTAGTGAGGATTATTAATTCGTCTTCTTTTTTTTTTTTTTTACTGTCAGGCATTTATGGAGTTGGCAAGGCAGCAGAGCATCCTCCTGCATTAGCAGTCCTAAGCCACACACCAGAGGGTGCGACCCAAACCATCGCATGGGTGGGCAAGGGCATCGTATACGACACTGGAGGACTCAGCATCAAGGGAAAGGTACTCCTGTTTTTGAAATGTGTAACTATTTTGCATCATTAGCATTGTTATGCTAATGCAATGGTAACATCACTGCAGTAATTATCTAGTGAAATAGTTCAAACCTGCATATTATTATGTTTTACCTCTCTGCATTTACAGAATACCATGCAGGAATTTCCTAAAATATGATGTAAAGACTCTAGGGATGAATTGGCATAAAAAATTTCAAACCAGTTTGAGAATAAGAAACCGCTCACTGGACTGATACACCGCATTTTATCATGAGGTGTCTTGCTTGACTCAGCCATAGACTGTAAATAAAGATGGACATGCTCCTCTATGGGTATAAAAACCTAAATACACACTGTTGCTGTATTTAGTTGGGGTTTTTTTTTTTAGTAAAATAAGGAGACATGTTGAAGATAATTCATCATTTGAACATCATGAATCAGCTGTTCATGTTGTTATTCCCTTTTTAAAGCACCAAAATGGTGCTTTAAAAGGGAATAACAGGAATAAAAGCAAACAGGGTGTCTGACTGAAGTTTAGCTCAAAACATGCATTGCCTCTCTTGCGGACAGTAGGGACCCCTCCATTCACTGAACACCTTTCAGAACGCTGCCTTGAAAAAACTGAACTCTGCAGTCGTCTTGGTGATTCTCGAACCTGCACGCTAAGACACCCCTGATCTGCTAAGCTTTAAGCCTATTCGCAATAATCCGTTCACATGTAGTTGCTGTTGCATGCAGCAGTTTATGTAGTAGTGTCATATGCAAGCATAAAATTAGAGTGCAGATAAGATCCCATTTCATCACATGTAAATATGTTTTTTTGTTGGTTTTTTTTAGACCACAATGCCAGGGATGAAAAGAGACTGTGGTGGAGCTGCTGCCATTTTGGGAGCTTTCAGAGCTACTGTCAAACAGGTGAGTTTGTGGATTATCCCTCAGCAGCTGTCACAGCTGTTCTAGCCTCCTCTGTCTCTCTGTAGCAGAGTTATTTTAATCAGACTCTCTCCTCTGTTTGCTCCAGGGTTTTAAGGATAACCTCCATGCAGTGTTCTGCCTGGCAGAGAATGCAGTTGGACCCACGGCCACACGTCCTGATGATATCCACACTCTCTACTCTGGAAAGTGAGACCATCTTTAATGATAATAAAACTGCCTGATTTTATTTGTCTGAGCCCTCACAGTGCGATTGTACATAAACTGGGCTGTGGTGTATTAAAAAAATAATCTGTCATCTATGTGTTTGTTTTTTTCTCAAGGACAGTGGAGATCAATAACACTGATGCAGAGGGCAGGCTGGTGCTGGCTGATGGAGTAGTGTATGCCAGCAAAGACCTGTCAGCTGATATTATTCTGGACATGGCCACACTGACAGGGGCACAGGTGGGTGACTGTATTTCCAACCTCTATTACAAGTCAGTAAATATAGACTCAAAACACTGGCAGCATTCTATTCTATTTTTTTTTAATCAACGCAGTCCTCAAAGAGAGCAAAAGCAACAATGAATTTAGCTGCCTAACAAGTATTGTTTTTGTATCTAAAGCTTTTTTTTTTTTCTCCAGGGGATCTCCACAGGGAAGTACCATGCAGCTGTGATGACTAACAGTGAGCAGTGGGAGGTTGCGTGCGTGCGCGCCGGCCGCAGCAGTGGAGATCTCGCTCATCCTCTGGTCTATTGCCCCGAGCTGCACTTCAGCGAGTTCACCTCTGCCATGGCGGACATGAAGAACTCTGTGGCAGTAAGTGATAAACTACTAATTCATCAAAACCAAACCCACAAAGGTAATGGAAATCTGATGTACCGTAAAACTTCAGTTAAACGCTGAGGTACTCACCAGGTGTGGCTACACGTTTTGACAAATAAACCCAGGTCTCCATTACATAGCTAACTGTTATATATTAATATTTAGCCTCTTGTGAATATGGACGTCCATCCTATCCATCCCCACCACCGTTAGCTTGATTACATTCTCCACAATTTAATCGATCAATTCATTTTACTGAAACCATGAGCACCAGAGTATTGTTGATTCAGATTTATGTGCATGGTAAAGGAGAGACCAAAAAAGTGGTGACTTCCTACCTTCGAAGCAGTCATAAAGTCTGAATATGTGTCCATTCCTTAATTATTTATATTCCTTTTGTCTGTAAGGGTCCACCGAACAAGGGGATCAAAATGTTAATTCATCTGAGTTGTGAATATGGTTTTAAGAGGATAAAGAGGAGTTATGTGGGTATGCCATAATACTCCCATGCCCGAAAACGAGTGTTTTAAAATCTTTGTCTCTCTCTGTCCATTTGTCCCGAATATACACAGGATGAGTTCAGTTATTGAAACAAATAAATGCTCAGCCTATTTAGCAAAGTTTTACAGTATCTGACAGTTTGGAGGACTACAAAATTAAATTGTGCACTTTAAAAATACACTAAAAGAAGTATCTGGAAACTCGAGTTAATCTTGCTCTTTTGACATGGATCGATGTAGATAAACAGGGTGGAGTAGCTGTGCTTGATCATATACAGGTGGTAGGTGATGCTGTTTGAATTACCAAACATAAAATTTTAATTTTCAGTAAATCTGCATAAATGGTTGGCGTGTGCACCAAAGGCAGAATGAAATTTCAATGACAAGTATTACCTGGGAGGCAGCACTTGAAAACCAGTAACAAATCCCTAATTTCCACCGCATGGTTCTGCTTGATTTGACACACTTTTGGTATATTGGTATCCACTAGGTGTTTTTCTTTATTTCATTTCTCACTGCAGATCTCCTTCAGTGTAGGTGGAATTTTCAGCTGATTGCTGTTGTGACGCTTCTTTTAGCCTTTTTAGTGTACTTCTATTAGTGTATTTGTAAAGTGAACAATTATGTTTTTTGTCCTCCAAACTGTGACATCATCCTCAATGGAGTGCGCGCTGGATCCTTTATCGGCAATCAGAGGGACATCTGATCTGCACTTCATCAGTGGTACTGCATAGTGTGTGTAGCTTACGGTGTAGTTTTGCAGGCTAAGTGAATAAAAAAATTATGTGCGCTGTTTATGATTAAAAAATGGTGGGTTTGTGCACGCAGTCCCATGTCACTCAAGTGATGATTCTCTGTGGCCTGTCACTGGTCTGCAGTGTTTCAACTGATCTTCCAGTATCGGCTTAACTTGCTTTAAACCTCAACCAAAGTGGTACCAAAAAATGTACCAGGCACTAGTTATAACTTTTGACAATGGAAAACTAAAAAAGAACGTGTTGAGTTGAATCGAGCCGTGCCGTACCGTGCAATGGAAATGTGAAGTTAGTGTAGAGATCACAAAGTATTTCAAGTAGGATATTTGTTTGATGACCGCTGCTGTTAGTTATTTTGAGGAGTTGCTGATGTTTATCATCCTTCTTGCTTTAACAGGACCGAGAGAACGCCCAGAGCTCCTGCGCTGGCCTCTTCATTGGTTCCCACTTGGGCTTTGATTGGCCTGGTGTCTGGGTCCATGTTGATATCGCCTCTCCTGTCCATGCTGTGAGTAACTGGGAATTGGTGTCAAACAGATATTGTGCAATCAGTTAGTACTCTGACTTTCACCCTGAAGCAAATCAGGTGATCATCATAACTTAGTGAAGTGAAAGTTTTATTGGTTGCATGATATGTCATGGCTTCTGTTGATAAAGACAGACGTGTACATAGAGCTATACAGGATCACATAAATCCAACTTTTGATATCAAACCTCCAGCCAAGGACTAACTGAGCTTAATATTTTTTCACCACAGAGTAATGGAAATACATTTTATAATGGTACAAAGATATTTGTATCTGCATATGAGTTATTGTATGTCTTGATGCGATATCAGCTGTGGAAAATGTTCTTGTCATTTTATTGACTCAGTAACCTGAAAGAAGAGAGTCAGCAGAATGTGTAAGGAAGTTGGCTGCTGTGACGCATCACATGTCCTCTTGGTTTGACTAAAACTCATGTTGATCATTAAAGAATAGGCCGATAGTTTTCAGTCAGGTGCTAACATGAACCCTGAAACAGGTTTTTCTTGCTGTAGTCATTCCACTGTTCATACTGAGAAGGCCTAGGTGCGTTTAAGTGGCAGTTTTTTCCTTTTAAACCTTTCTGGCATTTCAAGTTTTATGGTATTTGTGTAATTAAACAAACAACTGTCAGCGTTCATTCAAGCTGGGCAGAAAGAAAATTAAACTCTCTAAAATTGTCTCGGTTAGTCCTTCCACTGTTCCAACTATCACCAGCACTGGTTTGGTCGAAATAAACCATTAATTCACAGAGTTAGGTGTGAAAATATGCTGGTTTTACATGCGATCTCCCTTTGGTATTGCTGGCTTTATTGCTGTAACATTATCCCCACCACTCACAGTCACCAACCGTATTTCTCAGCTCAGCTGCCTGTTCCACCAGTAAAGAGACTGACCTCTGGAGTGTGCTGTGCACTACAATATGTCACCTCAAAACAGGCTCTCTACATGAGTTAAACAGAAAATCATTTTTTTGACTGTATTGAAAATCATACTTTTTGGGATTTTTTAATACCCTGATATACCATAAGGTTGGGTTCACACTGGACCTGGAAATGCTGCAAAACGCACTGACTTTCCATGAAACGCTGCCTGATACTTTTGCTACCCAAGTTAAGCCATTGGGCTGTAGATGTGCCGCAGTGCCAGTCTCCTTGCCTAGCGCTATCTGCAGCGATAATTTCGGTGTCTGGTCACACACACACACACACACACATAAATACACAGACCTATGTGTTTAGAAAAATGCAGAAAAACAGAATTGCTTGCTGAACAGCCAGGCAACTGGGCGCTTCCACTGCCAGTGTGACCAAGCCTGATGCTGGCCATTAAAAGGTCTGCCCCTAATGCACATTCATTGTAAATACTGGGGGACAAAATCCACAGTGGTTGGTCTGTGCAAAAAAAAAGTGTTCAAAAGTTTACTTGAAAGTCAGTGAACCTGATTATCAGACTGTTTAACTATTGCAGTGACTGTTATAAAGGGGCCTGTTGGGAAAAGGCCGATTATTTGTCCTCTGATATTGCTGCTTGTAGAGTTGTACCGATACCCGTATTGGAAATGCCTCCGATACTGCTTAAAATGCGGTATTGGGTATCGGCAAGTACAGCCTATGACCAATCAGATACCACGTAATGCCTCACGTCATTACGCATACCCACACTACAGGCAAACGAAACGGAAACAGAGTAGTTTTAAAAAGCATTCTATTGTAGCCTTTAAAATGTCTTTTTTTTTACCAAATTGTGTGGCTGTCCTTTAACCTGTGGCTTGATCTGTGTCAACACTGGATAATATAAAAAAAAAAGTTTTATGGCATTCCTTCTACTATTATGTATTTATTTCTTAATATTTTACATAGAGTTTTAGGAGTTGAGACATACATTTTTATTTTACGTGCTGGTATCGGATTGGTACTCTGTATCGGCAGATACCTAAGGGTCAGGGATCGGAATCGGTATCAGGAAGGAAAAAGTGATATCGGTACATCTCTAGCTACTTGGAGTGTTCTTGAGAATCGCTCATCCAAACAACTTCACACTTGACACTGGGCTTCCTTGGACCCTGAGCAATACACCTGCCATGACATAGTGTAATGCTGGAGTATATGCATCATTTGCTGACAGCTAGCTGTTTGGGACCAGGCTATTTCTGAGAATAAAGGCATTCATTCAGAAAGTTACATTGCTGATGCTTGAAATGTTTGAGTTTGATACAGTGTAACATCACTAGCCTCTCTTTCTTCTTCTGTTATTGAATGTACTGTAATGAGCAACAGAGAACGAGCTGTACGTACAATGCCCTTTGGCAATGTAACAAGGACCCTCCCTCCTCTCACACTACACAGTGTGGACGTAACACACCACTTATAAATATGTCCCTCAGATCTCAACAGCTTGCACTCCACACTGCACTTTCTCGGGCTCTCAGCAATACACCTGCCAAGTGTGAAGAAGATTGGATGAATTGTTTTCATGAAAAAAAAAGAACAGACAGACTCCTTCCATTTTCGTTCGATATGGTTTTCTTGTGGTACAGAAACTAGTTGAGCCGGCAACATTTATTGAAACACCAGCTTCCTCTGAGGATAGGCTGATTTCTGCTGCTCGGGCGTTATGAAACTCATAATGCAACACTTTTAAAGGAAGTAAAAGCAGCTGATCTCACTCGTCGTGACTAGTGCTCTGTTATACCTGCTCATTATGTATTACTTTAATTCAAACATTCCTGCAGGTGCGTCAGGATTGTGCCAGCCTCTTGCATAAAAAAATCTGTTGCTCTATCCTGGTCTTGTTATGCAGCTCATAAAAATTAGGCTGATAATCGCTTATGGCACGGTCACAATGAGCAAATGCAGGTGAGTGACTGTCACCAGCTGAGGTGATATTAGTGCTGAATGTAGGAGGTACCAGATATGGGCTTGCTAGCTAATGTAAGCCAGCTTGCTAATAACAGGTTTCACATGGATTCTTAAAAAGCCTTAAAGCCATTGAATTCATTTACCTAAAAATAAGGCCTTAAATTAGTATTAAATGCCTTAAATCAATCTTTCAAAGTCTTAAAAATACTAAGACATAGGAAGTAGGTTTTATTTGTTTTTATTATTTTTTTTAAAGTTTTTTTTTTTTCAATCGTTTTTTTTTTTTTAACATTGCATTGTAAAATCTTAAAATAATTGGTAACATCTGTTTTTCTTAAATAATTTACCGCATGCCTCTTGCATTAGCGTCACACAGATCAGAATAGCAGAACCTACAGCACTCATTTTGTTTTTGGCCAGCCAGCTGTCACTGTACCCTGGACAACATGGGGAATTTCGAATTTCAATAAGATTTAGTGGCATGCCTGAAACCAGCACAAGGCAATGCATAACAGGCTCAGTGTACTTTCTGCCAAATTTTTTTTCAAAACTCACGGTTGGGTTCGAGGCAGTGGAATCCCACATGCAGAGTGACGAACACAAAATTACCCAGAAAACTTGCCAACAAACAGCAGGTATTTCCAAGTTCTGTTTACCCTCGTCTCTGCCCCGCAATGAAAAAGTCACATTTTATGTTACAGTAAACATTTGGGCAAAATGTTCCCTAACCCTACAGAACTGATCTCAGTTCATGTTTTTTCCTGTTATTTTGGTCATTGTAAAATTGGTCTTGAATGTCATTCTGAGCAGTGGTAAAAAAGTCTTAAACTTGAAAATAATGCTGGGACTTGGCCGGTCGGAATTCAACAAAGTTGAACTCAACGCAATGCGGAGATGCAGATTTGCTTTGCCACCTAGGCAACACCTACAACCACTCTGAATGAAAAAGAGAACTTTACTGGCAGTGAAATAAAGATAACTGCAGGGTAAGTTTACGGTAACAATGCTGGAATCTGACCCTTATTTTTTTGTCTTATGTTCGGTCTCTGCAGGGGGAGCGTGCCACAGGATTTGGTGTTGCTTTGCTAATGGCCCTGTTTGGTCAGGCATCTGATGACTCCATGCTGAACCAAGTGTCTCCTCTGGGTGCAGCCACCAACATGTCTGAAGACCAGATGGAGCGCGACTGCAAGAGACGAAGACTGGTGTAGGACACACGCAACGGTTTACTCCCCAAACCCTGACCGCTCCACTGCCTCCACACACCGAAACCGTTGAAACAAGTGCTCATCCGGTTAGAATTAAAACATTTTAAACTGTGATCCTGTGTTTGATTAAATTTCACTGACTAAAACAGTCAATCAGAAGTAAATCAGGTGTGTTATACATAATGAAACACAGGCCTTCATTTGTCCTCATGACTTGGAATTGCTGCACTGATCACCTCCGTAGCTTCTCCATCTTTCAGTTGCTCTTGAGGAACATGCATTGATTATTATGAAATCTGGAAAAAAGCAGGTTAAAGCAGGATATCTTTATGTCAGATTAATTAACCAATCTTTATTTTATCCAGCAGTTATTCTTTATAAATGTTTATATTTTACGTTGTCAGTACACCTAATGTCAGTTCAAAGTTTTACCTCATAAAACCTTGTTTTTTAAATATCCACCTCATCTGCAGACATTGTTGTACGTTGATACTTTGATGCAAATCAAGGATTATCGCATACATGTTGTCTTTATGAAAAATACTGCATCAGGATCAGCAAAGCTAAAGTTTTCTTTTTTGGTAACCACTGCACTTTGTACTCACCCTGTGTATAGTTGGATTGTGTGATCTCTGGACCAAACTGAGGAGTGAGTGCGTACTGCGGTTTTTAACAGTTTCACAACGGTGTCAGATGAGTAACCAACAGGCAGTGCCACAATATGCTTTGTCAGCACAAAACACACAAGATGTTAAGTGTAACTTCAAGTATTAGACAAAATCCAGTGAAAGTATGATGTTTTTCCACCCTTGTGACAATCATGTTGTCCCTCAATAAAGGCGGTGCCATCTCACCTCTGTTTGGATGTGAAATAAAATACAGAACGTTGACAAAAATGTGTCAAGTCAAAGTACACGTATCAGCTTCTTTTTTTTTGGTGGGAGAACTCCATCTGCTGAGAGACGTGGTTAAACGATCAGGAAAAAGCTGTCAAGTGGACATTGAGTTCAAATGTCAGGCAAGAATCAACTTGCACATTCACCACTTCAAAAGTTTTGTCCCACCTAAAACTAAATGAAGTAACTGATAGCGTCACACATCACATGTTACATTTGTCAGATTTTACTCTTGAGTTTCAGTTACAAGGGTTTTTGTTCCACAGCTGAAGCCTTGCTCTAGACCACCAGTCAACGTCAGTCTGTCATTATTTAAAGTTGTTCAGACCCCAAAACAGCCAGTCAGCATCAAACTTAAAGGTCCAGTTTGTGGGATTTAGGGGGATACTGTATATTGGCAGAAATTGAAAATAAGCATGTTTTCTTTAGTGTATAATCACCAGAAAATAAGAATTACTGTTTTCATTACCGATGAATGAGCTGTTGATGTCTGCATAGGGAGGTCCTTGTCCACAAAGAGCACATATTGGCATTAAAGGGGAGCTGCCTATTTGTAACATGAAACTGCTTCATTCAGTCTTTTTACCAGTTTTAATCACCTGATCCATTTGTTTTAGGGAGGAAAAGACATCTGAGAATAATTCAGCCCGGAACAATAAACACTTTGAATTTTAGCCGGGAGAAATTTCAGCTGGTTGCAATCTGCAATCCTCATCACTATAACACTAAAACCCCCTAAATCTCACACACTGGACACACACACTAGATAATATGGTTATTCTGAGCGCATTGTTGCAGGCAGCCACATGATGATCATTATGGAGTTATAAGACAGCTCAATGTTCAACAGTCAGTAATAAAAATCTTTATTATAGCTCATCACAAACTAAGGGTTTCACTTAAGCAGATGTCTCAGTGATAAGGACAGCAGTTCAGTATTATGACACTTTGGGTTAACCACTCAAGCTGCTCACAGTGCACTCTCAGGGTTTGCAATGTTTTTTTTTTATTTTTATATACTTAATTAATCCGCCTGAGGGGAAATTTAATTTTTTCACTCCGTCATTAACACACACACATGCACAAATAGGACCCATACATGCACAAAGTGGAGAGATGTCAGAGTGAGGGGGCTGGGCTCGAACAGGCCCTCCGGTTCCCAACCCAAGTCCCTATGGACTGAGCTCCCAGTCTCATGGTGGACACATGGGTGCAGAGCTGATGACAGGTTTGGGGGGGGGACACAATCAGTTGTGATTTTTTTTTTTTAATTGCACGCATGCAAATCATGCCCACAGAGCGCTTGAGATTGCCAGCATATTTCATGATTTCATAGATGCTCATCAAGTCATTCAAAAAGCACGACACTACTTCTTGTTTCAGGGTCTCGGGCATTTTATGTCCACTCACGTTCTCATCTCTCGCCTCTCACAGATTCCCAATTCTCCTCATCATCTTCCCTTTTTTTCCTAGTATATCGGACTACCGTATACATTTGTTCAATTTCAATCATGTAGGTTATTTAGAATTGGGGGGACAATTTGTGATTTTCAGAAGTTTATGGGGACATGTCCCCCCTGTCCCCCCTGGGATCTGCACCCATGGTTGGACACTCTACCACTAGGCCACTAAACTGGTAATAAACCATGAGAATGATTCCATATTTTTGCATTACATGAGCTGTTATGTAGAGTTTTACCTTTTTAATTGTGTTAGGTTTTGGTTGTAAATGAGATAATGGGTTGGGTTTAGGTTAAATTAGGGTTTGACCTTTCTTAATGCAAAACACTTGACGTGCTATGGGAAAAAGAAACGTAGGGCAACTGTGGTGACATGAACTTGCATTAGTGGAATATCCATTCTCATCATTTTGTAGTTTAACCCCATGTGTATGTTGTAACTGCCTTTACAGGATTGTGTGTCTGGATCAAGGCTGTATACGAAAAACATATTCGCATCCCGTTGACTTGTGACTTCCTTGTACAACATGTGGGCTGTGATTTACTGGTCACATGACAGCAGTCTCAGTACCGGTTTATCAGCGCTGAGCTCACACACTGACACAGCAGTGTTGTTCAGGCTGTAAGTCAGTCTGTGCTGAAACACACCAGGCTCCAGGTCCGCCTCTACTCGTCCCGGTGAACATTACTCAGTGTGAAGCCCGCCGGTGTCAAACATGGCTCGGACCGTTTTAGTCGCCCTGTTTTCAGTCGTGTTGTCCTGTGTGAGCGCAGGAGTGTTTTACAGCCAGAAGGAGCCGTGTTATGTCCGCACACCCAGGAGAAACGACTTCGGACTTAGGTAAGTTTAACACATCTCTGTGGTTTTAAAACCAAATTTGCTCAAAGTAACGAAGAAGCTAAAACTAGTCACCGCAAAAAGCTGTTTATCTGACGTCAGCTAGCTAGCTAACAGTAACGTTAGCTTCAGCTGCAGCCGCTGGTTGCTTATCAGAAGTTCCACCCGGCTCACAGCTGAGATATCTTATCTTATTTTTTTACACTCAAATACGACCTGTAAGTTTTAAATGTGAAATTCTAGCCTACTGGGATGTATGGGAAACAAATCAAACAGTCAGTGGGTTACATTTACCGTTGTTTTTCTGAGTAAAAACGAAACTAAACAGAAAGATTTGATGTTGTCCTTTGTCATGATTTTCCCCAAATCACGAGGTTTAGTGAACTCATCACAGGTTGAGGAAGTCAGCAGCTCTGTACTTCCTTTACTTCACACACTGCAGGTATCAAACCTGAAACACTCATTGTTTAAACAACTACTGGGGGGGAGGGTTACAGTCATGGAAAACCTGGAAAAGTCCTGGAATTTCATAAACTAATTTCCCAGGCCTGGGAAAGTCATGAAATTCTGTTGCTGTTGTTTTTGTGATGAAAATGTTACAGTAATCTCCTGTGAATAACCTCCCATATAATGTAATATAACAGAGATTTTATGTTTTGTAGCTATTGATTAAACATGTCTGAAAATAGTTTGAATCTGATATGTTTGAATAAGACAAAAATAATGTTGTGACCCACTACTACTTTTAAAATGTTCTGCATTTTTGACACGGAGCAATATTTGTGTCTATACATGTTGAATGGACGTGGACATTTTCCTAAAAAGTCATGGAAAGTTTTGATTTTTTTTTTTTGTCATTGAGTTGTCAATGTGTGAGAACCCTTTAAAAAGAAAACAATATTTCCCATGTTTTTAAGTCTTGGGTAGTACACAAATCATATGTAGTATGATGAAGAATATCAAGTGCCTTTACATTATTTAAAGTGTTCAAGATAAGTTTAAAATATCAGAATTAGTCTTAAAAGCTACTGCTGGCCAATATTGGTTTGCATTGCCTGTATTTAGAGTGTAGTACAGTAATGTATGGTGTTTAAAATCTGTTCTGAAAACGACCTACAGCTGAAATGATTAATCTGTTAGTGGATTGAAATCTTATGCATCTATTTTATAATCGATAGTGGAACTGATTAAATCCCTTTTTAAAGCACCAATGCCAGTATCTTGATGATCCCAGACATAAGATATTTCAGGCATTTTGCTTGTGATGTAAATGATGAATCAATTATTGAGTGTGTTGCTGCTGCAGAGCTAATGCATCTAATCGCCTGTCTGTTCACAGGTCCGCTCCTCGTCCTCATGAGTACATAAACATTTCTGATCTGCCCAAAGCCTGGGACTGGAGGAACATCAACGGCACCAACTTTGTGAGCACGACCCGCAACCAGCACATTCCCCAGTACTGTGGCTCCTGCTGGGCCCATGGCAGCACCAGCGCCATGGCAGGTATGACTAGATCTAGTTTCTCTGTTGGGGACTGAGTCACACAGAATCCTGTGGTTTGAAGTATAGAGCAGCATGTCCTCACATGACTCTTCAGATGCATTTTTAAATTGGGTGGGAGTTCCACTTCCACTTTACGCTGAAATGATTAACAGGAACTGGTTGTGGCATTTTCTTAGTCGCCATTTATTTTTTATAGAGCTCTGTGTTTGCTCTCACCAGATCGCATCAACATTAAGAGGAAAGGAGCTTGGCCATCTGCCTATCTCTCTGTCCAGCATGTGATTGACTGTGGTGATGCTGGCTCTTGCCATGGAGGAGATCACAGCGGAGTGTGGGAGTATGCTAACAAACACGGGATCCCAGATGAGACCTGCAACAACTACCAGGCTAAAGACCAGCGTAAGTGTCCTTCAGGGCTCAAAGTAACTCTTACCGTGCATGAGTCTGAGCTGTAACATCTTCTATGTCTCTCTCTAAAGAGTGCAAACCTTTCAATGAGTGTGGCACCTGCACCACCTTTGGAGTGTGCAACATTGTGAAGAACTACACCCTGTGGAAAGTGGGAGATTTTGGAGATGTCAGCGGGAGGGAGAAGATGATGGCAGAAATCTATGCCAATGGACCAATCAGGTTTGCAGCTGTTCCCCTGTAGATCAGCGTTCACTCCACATGTAGCTGTGGAGCACATTTGATTACACATAAGCTCACCTAAAAACTGTAAGGAACCCACATCCACCTTACAGACCAACAACATGCATAGGCAAACACAGTAACTGATTAAAAGCCTGGGAAAAAAAAGAAAGTAAAAAAAGTAATGAAAAGAATTCAGCTGATGACAGCTCTTGTCTCTCCCTTTCCGGGTTACTTAGGTATTTATAACCTGGACAACTATTTTCCCAAGTTTATGTGTCTAAGTGACTGATGAGAACAACAAAATTTGAAACTGGTACAGTGTAGAGCGAGAGCAATGCAGCCAGTAGCTGCAAAACAGACTGATCCAACCATGCGGTACATGTTTGCACCATCAATTGTGTCCATTAAAAGTGCTTGTGTTCACCACTTACAGTCTCAGATTGATAATTTGTCTGACAAAATTATGAAAAGGATCCCGCCAGAGACAAACCTTTTTGTTAAAGAGTAACATCCTTTTTGTTCAATCAGAAACAGCCCAGAGATCGCCATCGCAAAAACAAGCGCTTACATGATGTAAACTGACGTTGCGAACATGCCTCGTGTGGTAACATTGCAGCCTTAGACACAAAAACTTGAGGAAAAAATGCTGTAAATTAAAAATAGGTGAGGTCACATGACATTTCTGTGCAACAAAATTTCCCTGCTCTCATCCTCCAAAAAGGATGCGATGTCATGTTTCTGATTCAGGTAATACATTTTGATCAGAGCCATCTCAAACTGTGAACAGTGTTTGAGTGTGATGATTATTAAACTGTGTTTGAGTGATGAGTGAAGCGTACTGGCCCGAATTAGATGATCTGCAACATCAAATGGCGTCAGTGTTCAGCTGCTCAGCCCCTCCTTTGCACACTCTTCCACATGGAACTTTGCATTATCATATATTCACATCTTCGTTCCACTGCAGCTCTACTCTGTTTCACATTTCAGCCAGTTTCATTTGTACTGAGAGGAAGTAAGTGGTCTGTGGTGTTTTTTTTTTTTCTCCAGCTGCGGGATTATGGCCACAGACACGCTGGATGCCTACACAGGAGGTCTCTACTCTGAATATCAGGACAGTCCTTTCATCAACCACATCGTGTCAGTGGTGGGATGGGGAGTGGAGGATGGCGTTGAATACTGGGTTGTACGTAACTCCTGGGGAGAGCCATGGGTAAGTCTTCAGGCAGAGTACTCGATGCAATGAAAGAAGGAATGATTGTCAGATATACGGTCAAACTGCTGTCTGACAGAGCAGACATGGAGTAGATTTGTTTATGTGAGATGGCATAAAACTCATTTTTTTTTATCTGTTTGTAAAAATGTGTCACTTAAAGCCTCCTGAAGAGGTCTGTTAAGTTAAAGAAAACATGCTACGTATTACTTATTAAGAGTCAGGTAAACCCTTCTGCCTCATCATGACGGTGCAAATGTGTGGTTTAATCTGATTTGACTGACAGTGGCAACTTCTGGCGACATCAGCAACCAGTTCCCTGTCATGGCATTCAAATACCATCCTTTTGTCATTTCGTAAGTTGAAGGTGATTTCTTAAAAATGACTGTTGTTCAATAAAGAGTCCAAAACCTGCAATTATCTATCTTACTATCACTTAAAACAAACAACACCAGCAAATCCTCACGACTGAGAAGTTGGAGCTCGGACACGTTTGGTATTTTGGCTCAAAAAATCATCATCAAAATAGTTGCTGATTCATCTCCCCCCTCTCCTCAGGGTGAGAAGGGCTGGCTCAGGATCGTGACCAGCGCATACAAGGGAGGAAGTGGAAGCACCTACAACCTGGCGGTGGAGGAAGACTGCATGTACGGAGATGTGATTGTCCCCAAGGCCTACCTGTAGAGGGGGGCAGCCCTACGGCGTCAGAGGTCGTCACTGCACTGCACTGCACATGTTCCTATCTCGGGCAGAGGAAAACCTTTATTTGTAAAATGCTGAAAAGGGAATAAGTTCAGATTTTTTTAAGATCTATTTTTTACACTTCTAATCAGGGGGTGAAATTCCAGTGCCGAGGTCTTCCAGCTGGAAATGAGACCTGCTTCAGTCACTGCTGATTTTCTGATTTGTACCACAGTGAGGTCTGAATTGAGAGAAAGGGTTGAAACACATCGGTACAACTAAAATCTGTAGACGTCATGCCCTGCATGTTGAATAGCCATATGAAAGAAGAACATTATCAAGAGGACGCTGACAGCTTTTTATAGATTATTCAATGCATACTGACTCAGCCAAAGAGCACAGTGTTTATTATTTGTCTTTCACTGCTGCGACACTGAATGTTTTCAGTGTGTGGTGTTAATGTATCGACAATATTGCACTACACCCTGATTTAAAAAAAAAAAGGAAAAATATCAACTTTAAAGTGTGCCTTAAATACACTGGCATTCAAGTATAGATTTATGTAATGGTTTTTTTTTTCTCGTTTCACACTGAACAATCTACATGTCAGAAGTTTTGGAAAAAATGCAAACTTTGTTTTGTTGCTTCAAACTATGCCAATAAACACAACACTTAAAACAAAATCTGTCCTTTCAGTATCAACCTCTTTCTATCTGTAGGCTGTAAAAAGCTTTCTATGATGACATTATACACTTTACTACATATGCACAGTTGATACAGTATGTTCTAATCATCTAGTTATACAAACTGTAGATTCTAAGGTTTGCTGTGTGCGCTGTCGGCATTCAACCAGCTCTGTGCTATGCAGAAAATACATCTGATGCTGATCTGTAGATTGTGTGCTTTCAGATCTTTACAAATATTCACTGAAGTCAGATACCACAGATGTCTACACTTAGGGGAAGAAAATACCAATAGATTATATCCGCCCCACAAATGTGTGAAGTCTTGATCCATAAAGGGGAACTACTTTTACCACTGTTTTACTGTGTGTGTGTGTGTGTGTGTGTGTGTGTGTGTGTGTGTGTGTGTGTGTGTGTGTGTGTGTGTGTGTGTGTGTGTGAGTGTGAGAGAGAGAGAGAGAGATTGCAGGACACATAGAGACATTTTATGACTACATTAAATTCAAAAATGCAAGGAACTACATATTGAAGTTTTTATTTTAAAACGGCTTATACCAACATAAAATATAGAAAATCAAATGTACAGAAAGAAAACGTTTAGCTGCATCTTCAGAGGCTTCTCCTTCGACCAGTCTGTATTACTGTACTTTTCCATCAGCTCGTTGACATTTGCCTGTTTGCTGACTCCAGAAACAAATAGTTCACTTGGTCAAACAGAACAATAAGGTCTCTATGTCTCTGTGTGCTTCAACCTCAAACAGAGTGTTTGGGAAAACAGGCTCTGTGAGGTCTTCCTGGTACAGTCTCCAACAAGAACTTTTTCAGTGTCCTCTCCACATCAGTTTATCATGATGAAGTTTGACTTGCAATGAGCTGAAAAACAGGGAAATAATTACCTACATTTAAGCGACTCAAGGAAATTTTAACGTGTTATTTTACATTCTGGTTTTACTGTAATTGTTCACGTGTGAAAACCACTTCCTGCTGTTTTTTTTTTTGTACATGCGAAGCTCTTACTCGCTGTGCAAGGAAGCCATGACTAAATCGGGATACTTTATTTTCTCTCTTAGTACAGCGTGAGTGTACAGACTTTAAATGTAAGCGTGTGACTTACCAATGAACTCTGCAACAGGGTCGTGTTCTCCCTCTGTGCGGATTGTTCCTGCAATGCTGTCGTTCTCCAGGATGGGCAGGAAGAGCTGAACAAAGTCAGATGTGTAGGGAGGAGCAATCACATCCAGCACCTTTAAAGAGACATATTGGAGTATAATTAATTTGGTCACAGGTCTGTTTTATGCACAAACTATAAATGTTTATTTACGGGGGCAATATTTGTAAATGACTGAACTTCAAGGCTGCAATTCCCAGTTTGGCCACTTGAGGGCAGCAGAAACAAGTTTAAAAATCAACAAATTTAAGCTGAATTTATCTGAAATTTATGATCTCAAAACTAATAATAATAATTCATGGTAATGATGGATGATATTCTCTGAAATAAAAGCCTCTTCAGTTTATGTAACTATAATCAACAGTCAATTTAGGACCCTGAGTGTATAAAGCATATAGACTTTCAAGACCTGCAGACAGCCTGTAGCTTCTGTGATGGAGTAAAATACTCAGTTCAACATGTGAACCAGAGGTCACTTCCTTTCTCACGTTTTATCTCTTTACCACTAATCAAGATCAGAATCAGCCGTTACCTCAGTGACAAAATATCTAATGAGCGAGATGTCCGTGTTGAGTTTCTCCAGACACTTGCGAATGTAACCGACCACGGGCAAGACGTAGCCACGGCTCAGCAGATGAACCATTCGGTCCAGCAGAGTCTTCTTCAATTCCAGCTGAGGGGGAAATACAACTGTTAGCTAAGAGGCAGCGAAGTTACGACAAACCAACCTCAGTTGAAAACTAAAATAAGAAGCATCAGAGCAACACGAACGCACCTGCTCCATGACGTCCAGCTGAGAGTGCTCCGTCTCAAAGAGCTTGATGAGGAGCTGGAGGACCTGCGGGTGGAGCAGCTGGTGACACGTACAGATCTGTGTGGAGGAAATATTTAAATTTAGCTGCTGCCTTGAAGAATAAACATTTGAAATTTTTTCTGGTAGTACGGTCGTACCTCGTCCAGCAAAGCTAAATGTACTGGAGTGTGGTCTGTCTGCAGCTGGAAGTACCGCGGCTCAGACACTGTCCAGTCCACCCATTTCAAAACTCCCATGGCAACTACTGGAAACCTGAAAACACACACGGACATTAAGTCAGCACGGATCAGTCAGAAATGAGAAGGGCTGGATACCCATTCTCAATTATTTTGGAATACAACTGAAGTGTCCGTACCAACAATCGTTATTTTCTGATTTATTTTACACTTTCTAGTCACATTCATGAATCTTTTTTTTGTATTTTATTTACGCAAAGTTCATGTTCTAATAGACAAAATAAGTTTTGTTTGCAGTTGCATTTTATTAAATAGAAGTATGTTTACACATAACAGATAATGAAATTATGTTGTTATGTTGTTAGCCATAATGTCTGAATTACCCAGCCCCTAGTAATGAGTAACCAAAGTCAATGAAAAACATTTGGGTGATCATCACAAAAGTATTCATTCCCTCCCAGGAGAAGAAGTATCATGTTAGGTCAGTCTCTTATTCATAGCTCAGATTCAACTGGTTGTAGCTTGTTTTTTCATGGACTTCAATTTCATAATTCATTTACCACTGTACTGACATTCCCTTCTAACTGCATTAAAGGACGGGTCCATCTGCATTCTATTCTGGGTAATTTCAAATGGAAACACCCGTTCAGCTGTTTGTAAAAAGCAGTTATGTAAGTTCAAGCAGTGATCACCAATTACAAATAAATAAAAGGGATAGTTCGGATTTTTTTGAAGTGGGCTTAAATGAGGTACTTGATCATAATCCGTGTAATATTTTCACAGCTTTACCTTGCCATCTGACGGCCCTTTCTGACCGGGAACTGAAACCGTTATATCACTCTCTTTAAAACCACCAGATTCATTTGACAAAACATTAATTTTCCTTCTCAGAACACAGGAGTTGCTCGTCTACTGTTGCCTTCATCAGCTAGTTTGTGTTAGTGTGTGAATTTGGGATTCGATCTAACATGGTGTCCACGGCAGTACATTGCAGGGAAGGCTTGGCTCAGTCATGAAGAGGCACATTAGGTGGGCTACAGGGTTTATGTCACAACGTCACCATGCAGAAATCTACATCTGGTCATGTAGGAAAACCTTTTTAGAAGGGCTTGGTAAAAAAAAAAAAAAAAGACATTTTGGCGCTAAAACATACAAACTTGGACCAAAATTTGAATGTTTGGATTTGAATCAATGAATAAACTACTGGTAGGCTACAGAATGATAGATAAACCTTAATACACCCACCCTTTGAATTAATGTTTTGCATGTTGAGGAATGAGATCTTCGTCGTGTACTCACCGGATACACTGGTACAAAGTGCCGAGTTCAGCCACCAGCTCTGTGGCTCCTTTGTTCTCATTGCAGCACAGGTTGTGCACAGTCTCTATGGCCTTGGAGGTTGACTTCAGCTCGTCTTTATTGATGTTGACACGCTTGTTCTGAGGTTAAACAGAGAGAAAGGTGTAAAGCAGCCGAGAAGGTGAAATCAGTGGGATATAAAGGAAACATACGACCATGGGAATTCTGTAAGTTCTCTCTACCTTTTTCCACGTCTCAACCACACTGGCAGCGTACGCCAAGATGTGGATGTATTTGTGTTTATGGTCCTGGTTGATCTTTGATCCGGGTTTAAACAGTGACTGCATGAAGAGGTCCAGAAAGGCAGGGACTCTGATCTAAAGACAAAAAGGTAAATATTTTAGCACCTTAATGAGTGTGCAGTGGATACAAACAGGGTCAAAGATGCTCCGTCCTCACCAGCTCCACAGGAGGCGGGTCCATGCTGCTGAACATCTTGAACAGAACTGTGATATCTGCAGGATTCAGGGCTCCTTTAGACAACATGGCACCCAGCGCCTGGCAGGCTCGAGGGTAGGCTGCTGCTGTGCCGAGCGCGAGGGTTATCTGACTGGCATCGTGACCTCTGTGATGTAAACCACAACCACTGAATTAATATCATCTAGACAGGATTCCTGGTTGTATTCAGCAAAGTCATCAAACATAACTCAGACATCTTGTTCCTGTGATCATGCACAGTTAACTGAATCCACTTGATCAGTTTTACCCCATGGAACCATTGAACACAGGACGCCCTGGTGAGATTTTCCTGAAGAATAGAAAAAATTACCTCTCATGTGCTGATTTCTGCACCTCCTGGCCGATCCTACGTACAGCTGAACCACCCTGCTCCTCCTGAGAGAGGATGGACATCATCGCCTGTGCAAAGAGGTAGGTGTGCTCACCGTGACACACCATTTTCTACAGGAGAGAGGAAGGAACGACTCAGCAAAGAGCTAGCATAAAACTGAGGAACTGACTAACTATTACACAATGTGGTGTTCATATGAAACAGCTTGTTATTTTATTTAGGACCACGCTCTCTCTTCACAAGGCAAGGAGGTAAATAATCACAGGAAATAATAATCATCTATAACGTTTCTAAAGGAGAGTGAAAACATCAGTTTCAAGATGATTTCATCTCCCTTGTTTTGTCCGAGTGACCAACAGTACAAAATTCAAAAATATTACATTTACAATCATATAAAACAGAGAAATAGGAATAAATCAATGTTTGTCCGTTTAGAGATTAATCATTTGATTGTTTCAGGTTTTTAAAATATCAGTCATGTATTAAAATAATTTTAAGGTGCTGAGATACAATTGAAATAACTTCATATTTGAAAATATGAGAGATTAAAACGTAACTTACTAAATCCGCGCTGTAAATTAAGAGAAGCGCAACTCTAAAAAAATTCTATATGGAGACAGTGCTTATATTTCATTGCACCACGGTTGAAACAGAGAAGGTAACAGGCTCACAGCAAATTCTGGCAGGTTCTTCTCCAGGTTTTCTTCTCCTCCGTCCAGCAGCGTGGCCAAAGACGTCCTCAACACCCGGGAGAAAACCTCCAGCTGCTGACAGGCTGTTGACACACTGGTGATCTCACCCTGATAACCTGCATCTGAAATAAGCTAAACACACACACACACACACACAAAAACATGCATGACAAAAACGATCACATACAGACTCTTCTGAAAGATTCTCTTTATCTTTTTCAGGCCTTAGAATATAATAACTGAACAATACGACCAGCTACATTAGCAGCTCTATGTATTGAAATGTATAAGCATTGAACTATTGATTATTTTGATTGTTTAGTCTGTTTAGTCTGTGTCAAACACAATGACCAGCACTCATCTAAAGTTACCAATATCTAAATCTTCAAAATGCTATTTTTATCCTGTCAAAAATAAATTATATTTATAGTGATATGAATCTTAAATACGTACAAATCTTCACATTCAACTAGCAAAATTCTTGTAGATTTAATTGAAATAATCATAATAAATGCTTAAGCACTAACCTATTTTCCATTTACCTGATGAGGAAATTAAAAAAAATGCTTTACTTTATTTTTTCACTTTTACAACAAATTAATAAAAGAGATCACATGGGGGTGATCTAAACACTTAGTGATTCCTTCACTCTAAAATATGTTTACATGTCCATAACATCTGGGCCAGCTCCTGCTACCATTACTACTGTACCTTTACAGTGAAGTTGAGCATCAGACAGTCAGGGTGAGCCTCTGCCAGCTTATAGAAAAGATCTCTCCAGGTAGTGTGTGCTATCATCTGCTCCAGCCAAGCAGGAGTCTGAAAAGACAAGAGACCAGATTGGTTTGGTTAGATGTAACCTTAAATAACTAAATCTTTTTGCACAACATGTTCAGGATTTGTATTTGTAAAATTACAGCCGAGTGTTCAGAAATCTCACCTCTCCCTCGACAGTGAAAATGGAATCAGCTTTTTGGGGGTCAAAGTGTTTTATCAGAAGACTCTTGAGGTGATTTTCTACTCGCTCTTGGACCTGAGCGGGCTCAACACCTGCAGTCAAAATAAAAAAATAACAGATAAATGAACAGCTGTTGAATGAGAAGGGGGAAGGGAAGCCCAGAAAACTTTGCAGGGGCTTGTAGTCTTGTCTACCTACCCATCTGGATGAGCCACTCTGCCAGCAGATTGACGGTCTGAGCCACAGCAGAGTAGTTTTCAGAGAGAAGCTGGATGACGTGTTCTGGGGAGCCGCCTGATTGAAAATACCTGAGAAAAATATGGTTTCTATCATCAAATTCTCTGCTGGTCTTAAAGTTTCATGTGTGCTTGCAAAAGCAGTCAACACACTCATCACCCTGTCAGTTTTTAGTTATTTTATAGTCTTGTTCTCATTTAGAAATGGCTTGTGTGTCACTCAGTGGAATGAAAGCGATAAAATTATGTTTGCATGAGAAACAGGTGCTTACGTTTTGAGGGTGTTGAAGATGGCAGGCTCCATGATGTAATCCCTGCTGGAGAATTTCTGCAGACAGTCTTCCTGGATCTTCCCATCATTTTCCCCTTCCACATAATCCTGCCCACAGCAACATCAGTACATGTGTCTATGCTTCTGCAAAGGCTCTCTCCTGTCTCTTTAGCATACAGTCACATTAAGTGGTAACAACACGGCAGAGATGGCAGAGGGCTGACAAGTGCCATATAGCAAACACCATAAACAACATTTTGATAACACTATCACAAGTGTATTATTGATTGAGTATCATCAGACTCAAAGCAAGCTAAACTGTAGAAAACAGCTTTCCATAAGTCACAGTACGAAACCCTTCCTCCTGTCTTTTGTAGATGATTGCATGTGCAACATGAAACACAGCTATGTCTTATGAATCCAGCACTCAGTCACTTGGCTTCTTCTACAGACCCATAAAGGCTTAACTGAACTGAAAAACATATTACTATCTCACGTCACGCAGTCATTTAAAATGCGGGGACGGAGCTACATCTAACCAAGTGGTTTAACATACCTGTACATACAGGTGAGGCGAGTAACGGTTAAGGTGTAACTGTAACTGTCATGCCCACCAGCTGTAACGCTAGTTGGCCTGTAGCTGGCTAATGGAGCCGCTAAACTGTTGCTAGTTCAAACCGTGCGAAACATTTTCTCAGTACAGCTGTGTGGACACATTTATCTCTGCACATCACTTGTGTGTTAGCTGTCAGTGTAGAGACAGCAGGGCAGCAGGCAGTGTAGCTGCAGGTAAGCTAACGCTGCTTAGCCAGCTAACTCACTGTGCACTCTGCACAGCAACAAGTCATCTTCTCACCATGGGACCCTCCCCTGTGCCTTCCCAGTCTCCACCGCCGCTGTAATATTCCTCGTCCATGGTGACGGGAGAGAAGTAGCGCTGGACCAGCTACAGTAGCGCAACTGTATGTTTTAAATCTTGCCGTGACTTAGTTTTGCCGCTAAAGATGCTGGAAGCCTGCTTAGCTAGCAGGCTAACAACAACAGGAGGAAAATGGCGAGTCGGCGGACAGCAGGCCACGCCCCCCCCGCCTCAATTTGAATGGTGCTGATACCCTGAGTTCAGTCTGTCAGGCTGGTAACTTCCGGGATCCCAAGAATTGATCATTAACTATCTTTGAACTGTAAATGGTTACACCTCTATTTCAAGAATAAAACACAGGGAGCAGTTTAACCAAACACTGATTGCATAATAATGATAATGATAACCAGAAAAGCACTCAGAGAGTGCAGACCTCCGCCAAGTAGGTGATATTCCCTCCCCCTCTGCATTAGATTTTGCAGCCTGCATCACAATTAGGTTATTTGCATCAGTATTTTTTCTTATTTATTTTTTCAGTATCTTTCTTTTTTTCCAACACAGAACATTAATTTCAACTTTAGAATTACAACACTATTTATCAAGTAGAACAAGACGTGCTTTCTGGCCACCAGATGGCGCTATTTTCACTGTCTTTAGGTACTGGAATTGCTGCTGAGGCTGTCAGACTATAGATTTTATTATTTTATCCACTTTGCTTCAACTGATCACCACCAAAATGTTATCATCTGTTCCTTGTCCCATTATCCACTTTTCCTGAAAATTTCATCCGTTAATAACTTTTTGAGTTATTTTGCAGACAAACACAAACGCCAGCGAAAACATAACCTCCTCGGCGGAGGTAATAATAAATTGTGCCATTAATCAGTTACATGCTTCATGATTACCTGGAAACCTGAAAGTTGTGGTTCTAGTGCAAAATACTTAAGACAGTGGTTATTTTTATTTATTTATTTATGAAAGTAAAATACAATCAGTTGCCAGTTTATTAGAAACACCCAGGTTGTGTAGGAAACTTCCTTTACTGAGCATACCTCACTGTTTTAAATGGGGTGGACAAAAGAAAAACATCTGTCTGTATAACTTAATACATTTCAGCAGTATTCAACACTTAATTCTGTAAAATATTCAATGAAAACCAAACATAATAACCTTAAAGAAAGCTGAATTTATTGCAGGGTTGATGTATTTGACTGTATTCGTCTTAGCTTGGTTTACCTAATAAATTGGCAACTGAGTGTAAGACACTTAATCACCTTGTAGGGTGCAGTGAGACCATTAAAAAGTTTCAGGATTAACAAAAGGCCGGCCACATTGAAATAAGCCATCAAATAAGGAAAGAACACAACAGCGCATAATAAGGAGATCCAGGTGCCATTTCTACTGAGAAAGCACATAGAAAAACTGCTCTCTGGATATATCGACTGCATAAACCTAAAATGAACATCAAAACTTGACAGCTGTACAAAAGCAGCAGGTGTTGAGGCTGCTCAGGATGTGAAATTACAATGTGTCGTTTGGTATTTACATATGTGATGCTGAGTTTTAAGTTGGGCATTTATGCATAAAGAGTCTATTGGTGCACACAGGAGCATTTTGTACCAACAACATACCGTTAGCAGAAATATGTACAAAATTAGTAAGTAACTGCCATATGGGTGAAAATAGGATATTGGCATTCTGATAATGATTAAAATGTAAATATAACTGTTATTTGTTTACAAGAAAACCTCACAGGGAGGCGCCCTGTAAAACATGAGTTTACTGGTCTGATGGTCCTGAAAGGCTCAGTGTGAAGTGCTGATCTTTAATGTTCACGTGGGGTCTGTGGACTAAATGTATTATGAAATAGCTGGCTCACATCTTAAAGTTGGGTCAAATGTGAGCAGGGTTGGTTGTAAAAGTAATAGTTGTTACTGTACCTGAATTCTGAGATTACAACCTATTCAAAAAGATTAATAAAGCTATTTATATTGTTTGTTATTTTGAATCACCAGTGGCAAAAGTAATCAGATATTCCCTCAACGAACTGCTTAAAAATGTTTGGTTTTAAAACAGGCAGATATTTTATTAAATGCACATTATTTCTAGTTCCTGTTTAAAATAAATTTTGAAATGGTTTCCATTGCTTGCTCATTTTTTGTAGTAATAGCATTTTAACACTGTGCCAACCAACTCTGACGGGTCTGATTGGCCCAAATGAACAATACGATTTAAATGACGAATCACCTTATTTCAGGGACCATTTGTGTACATTAAAACATATTAATTTATAGCTGAGATATAACCTTTTATTCGCTGCTCGTTAGAATAATGCAACCTGGTCTCCCCTTCCTTGAAAGTATATGTTGTAGAAAATATGGTTATTATTTCTCACTTGTACTAAATGATACAAACAGCCCCCCCCCCCCTTTCCTGTTGTTGTTCTGAATTCCTGAAATAGATAATTTGAGTAGAACCGTTCCCCTTTTACAGATACTGTAACAGTCAGAGAGGAGTTTGAAGTCAACCTGTCAAAATCCACTGACACAGCTAATGACACATTTTACCTGTATGTCATTCAGCACGTAGAGGATTGATGAGTCCAGGCACATGGGAACAAACAGTTTTTATTTTATAATGCAAACTGCAACATATGAATTATATTATTTACCCAAAGGAGCAGAAAAAGGTCATATACCCGTGGCAAATAAATCACACAGTCTGTGTTAAATCCAAGTCCAACACAATATTATCATCTAAACCATAAAGGGAAAATCCACCCTAAAACAAAATGTACATTCCTTTGATGTCGGACAGTTCATTCTCATTTTGTGAACATTAAAGTCTGACTCGACGCCAGGACTCACCTTTTTCCTCCGCGGACAGCGCAAAAGGGACCAGACTTTATAGCAAAGTCAGTGATTTGTTAAGGGATATGGGCGAATATTCAGGTGCAAACCTTTGCACATATTGGATCAACAAGCTCGGCATACAGTCGTTGTTCTGTGGTTTCTGATTTGGGCTCTGTTCACAAAATTTAACTGAACTGTGTAAGATCATAGGATTCATAAAGTGAATTCTTCAGGGTTTTTGCTTCAAGAAGGCATCCTATCAAAGACTTTCTAAGCACAAATATAGCTCAGGTGAAAACTGAACCTCAATTAGTCGGTTCAGTTATTGCTTAGATAAATAATATTTACTCTACAAGAGAAAGATAAGTTTCACATTGTTCAGATGCATGTAAAAAAAAAAGCGGATCTAAAATGTGGCGTCAAATTGACTTTTTTTTTTTTTTTCTTTTTTTTTTGGTTGAAAAATCCCTGCGCTGTTGAAACAGTTTGCCATTTTGTACATCTGCATCAAGTCTTGGAAAGTTTCAGAAAAAGGATTAGTTGATTGGCTGAAAAACCAGCCATGTGACAAAAACAGTGACAGAAGTCTTTTGTAACTCTGGAAAAAAAAACAAAAAAACAAAAACAAACAGTAAATAGCACCATGTTCACTAAGGGCAAGCCAGAAGGTAAAGGGGGAGAAGCCGCAAGGGCACGCAGAGTTCAAATGTGCACTTAAGTGCTGCGGCTTGCAACAAAACTGCTGATCCTTCAAAGTCACTTTTTGGTCTTCATTCTCCTCTGTCGTAATCTGGCTGTGTGCAGCTTATGCAAATATAGTCCTCCCTCTCTGCTCGCTCTGCAGACAGTCCTACACAGATCTGGTGGAACCACTGATTGCAGCTGCCGTCACATTGGACCCAATTGACCTGAAAAGCAATAACATGAGAGAGGTTAACAAACATGAACATAAATCAGTTTAACTCCTGCCATGAAAAGTTCATGTAGTATATTCATTAGGAAGCCTGATTTAAAACACACCTCGTCGCCCTCTGGCTCTCTGCACCATGGTGCAGCACACAGTGAGTAGTCCTCCTCTGACTCTGAAGCAGTGGGGTCAGACACTGTGTGTGTGGGAGAACAAGTTGGCTTGGCATCTTCGCTCCTCTCTTTGCTCTTCTTGGACTTCTTTTTGCGGCACTTCTTGGCCTTCTCGCTGTGCTGAGAGTCGGAGCTGTCCTTACGTCGCTTGGTCCTCTTGCTCTGGCCGTTCACTGACTCCTTTTTGAGACTTGAAACTCCGTTCTGTGTTGAGACATAAATATTACAATAACTACACCAAAAGGTTGTGATTATAGATCTCAGTGTGACTGAGAATATGATCCACAAGCAACAGCCTTTACTGTATGTCATTACCTTGTTGTGGTGGGGGCTCCCTCTCTGAGACTGTTGGTCCTGTTCTGTGTCGCTCCTACAGGGGGAGCTATTGAGGGCAGGGGGGCCAGTTTGTACAGAAGGTATCTGTACAGCTGCTCAGTTTCAGGCAGAGTGACCTGCAGAAGGAATCCCTCCACCATCAGCTCCTCCAGCTCAGGACCCAGACCTGTGACAAATATGGTGAGCAGCGGAGAATTCAGAGGTAAAATAACAAGCAAAAAATGCAAAGTATGTGTAGATGAAAATTTCTTAAAGGAAAACTTAATTCACAAAATGATCATTTGAATATCAATTACTCACCCCGTGTTACACTGAATCAGGAAGAAAACTTTGTTTGTCTAGCATGCCTCCACAATGAATGAAGAATCCAAAGACAGAAATAATTATTGATGAACTGAAGTCAGGGGCTACGTTTAGCAACAGCAGAACATCTGTTTATAATCTTTCTCAAAACTCATGCAGTATAATCCAAGTCTCTGAATAAATGAGACTTGGATTATTCTACAGGGGTTGTGTGAGTGTTTGTAAACAGATGATTTGATATAGGTTTACTCCTGCTAAACGTTGACCCCTATGACTTCAGACTTTTCTCCGTTTTTGTTGACTGTCAAGGCATGCGAGGAAAACTGTTTTCTTCACTAACTCATTGTAACGGAGTGGGTAATTGATGAGCAAGTGATAATTTGAGGGATGAAGTGTTCCCTTAGAGCTCTGACACTCACCCTGGAGTGGAACAGACTGGTGCTCTATATGAAAAAATGACCCGTTTATTTCCTGAGTCCGATGTGATGATACTCCAAGTCCAACTCTCCCCTGAAACAATAAACAACCAGCATAAATGTGCTTAGCAGTGATTGGTGCATCTTCAATGTCACTGATAAAGTAATCAGACCCTCTGATGGTTAATTATATCAATAACAAGGTTCAAGACCATCTATTCAACTACATTTACGTAAGAGATAACTTGTGTTCCACTGACCATCTTTGACACTTTCTCCAGCACTCCCTCTGTGCAGGCCTGCTGAACTCTGTGCTGCCATCGCACCGTCCTCTCTATGAGGAAGCGCAGAGCGTCCCCTTCTGGCAGTCGAACCCGAATCCTCTGCAGCGACGCCAACAGAGGAAGGACCTTGTCCAGAGGGGGTTTCCTCGACCGCTGGCAAATTGGGCAAAGCCAGGCTTGGCCGTACTCGAGGTCCGCGGCTGTTGTTACAGCCGCAGTGGAACACTTCTCGACAGAGCTCGCACTGCACCATGGCACCCGAAGGGGCCTTTTGGCAAACGCAAACACTAAGTGCACAACAGTTTTCAGCAGGAACAAGCTTGGACTCATTTGAAGTACGCAAAGCCAACAAGATTTCCATCTCCCTCTGGCGGACCTCAGCGAGTGTGGCCATCTGTCAGGGAAGAAAATCAAACTTAATAAATAAAATTAAAGACTCAGTCAACAGTCTGACATCAGATCAGGTGTCATGACCCAGTGTTGTAATTAGGGCTGTCACAGTAACATCACCACACTGTCATGAAACAGTGTTAATGATTGATAAAAAAATCTATTATGTTTCCCTGTTCACTTTACGAGGCATCCATCCGGTCTTTTGTTGCACTGGGGGTAGCAAAGTTTACCCGGGTACTTTAGTGCCCTGCAATAGGCCTAACAGGCAGCACATACTTTTTAGCTGTGAGCTCATTGGGCAGTATATGCTGTCTGAGGCAGCGCTTCTGCATCAAATAAGGTACACATTTTTAAATACTTGCTCAGATAAAATGTCTAGCATATGTATTATGTGTGTTTTAAGCATTTCTATTATGTCTGAAAGTCCCACTGAAATGTGGTAGGCATTTCAATGAGCAGCTTCAAGGTCACCTGGGTTTTATACAGTTAAAGGCTCTTCTTAGCTGCACTGGCAGGAAAAAAAGGAAAATATTGAGTCTTAAAGAAAAAACTGCCACCTTTTTTGTGGATGTCTAAACAGTGTTGGTGTAAATGTAGTCAACTGTGAAATAAATTGTCAGCGAGTGCCATGCTGACAGAGTATACTGAGTTCACAGCTTTAAAATCTGTTCTTCCTGCATCCAGCGCCGTCATTTGACATTTGATGTGACAGAGACGTACGTGGAGGCAAGAAAGAACTACTGCCAATTTCAGCTTGGACTTAAAGTCTCTGCCTCTGGGTAGCCAGGGGTCATGTTGTAAATGCCGCTCAAAAACAGAACTTCCTTGTTCTCTTTGCTTGTTTTGCAAACTAGCTACATTTACAACAGGGAAAATGGCATCCCAAACATAAGTAAGACAAATGTTGCGTACAAACAGTACTCAACATCCATCAAGAGCAGTACAAAGTGTACGGCCAGGAAACACAGCAGAGAGAGGCAGAGGCTACGGCTGCCGTGCAGAGGATACAGCCGGCAGGAACCCTCCAGAACCTGATCTGCAGAGAGCAAACACTGACTGGTGGTGCCTTTGTTCAAACTGCCCTCTGGTGCCAACAGAAACTGTATCATTCTGCTGCACTGATTTTCAGTGTGGGCAGTTTTTGTTAAATGCCGTCACAAATGCCAACCCTGAGAAAGCCTGTGTGTGTTTGTGTGTGTGTGTTGTGTTGTGTGTGTGTGTGTTGTGTGTGTGTGTGTGTGTGTGTGTGTGTGTGTGTGTGTGTGTGTGTGTTTGTGTTTGTGTGTGTGTGTTACCTGTGTATGAAAGTTTAACACTTCACTTAGTCAGAGATGTTTTGACACTTTCCTTGGGATCCCAAAGATAAACTAGAATATACAAAGACTAGCAGGGTTGAGAGGGCAGATGACCACTAAGTGTGTATTTTTGTCACCTAATTTTATTTTTTGAGCTCTCGTGAAATACATCCTGGTAGATGTGGGCACTGCCAGCACAGCTCCACAAGCAGGGGGACTCTCTCACAGGTAAAATAGCACACACATGTATTGCTTCATTTGACTACATTTCCCATTTCCCATACATTTGGTTGGTGTGAGAGAGAATAAAATCCAACAGCTACACTCACAGCAGAGGCCGAGTCCTTGCTCTCAGAGAGCGCTCTCTCCACGTCACACACAGACTCCAGTTTTGATGAAGATTTTTTACACATCTGTGGAACCTCTTTTGCTTTTTTAGATCTTGACTTCTGATGTGCAGTCCCTACATCACACCTCGGGCAAAGCACCTGAAAACATAAAAGCAAACACACATTATTTATTGGTCCTGACATATCTGGCAAACAGCTTTAAAATGAGCACATCTACTAATATTCATTTACCTCAAGGAGAGAGAAAGGGGAGTTTTTCAGTAGGAATGTCTTCGCTGCGCTCTCCTTCCAGGTCTGAACATCACAGACGAGGGCCTCCAGTCGACTGAGCGGGTCGAGCCTCACTGGAAGACCCTCTGCTCGGAGAAGCAGCTCAGAGAGGTTGTCCAGCACAGGAATACGCCCCCCGAGCTGCAAGTGTACACACGCAAGATTTATAACCAAACTCTATCATCTTTGGCGGATTGCTAAGTGCTCAGAACATTAAGCATGGCTTAAGTTTAAGTATATTTCACCTGAAGTGCTTCTGCTTCATGGAGCCATTTCTTGGCCTTGGTGATGACATCCTTCAGCTGCAGACAGTTGGGCAGATATGCAGGGATGTTTTCTATTTCTTGTAGAGCGGCGTCAAGTGTTTCTACGCTGTGACACGGCCTGTGAAGGGACATACGTTTTGGTAAATACACTGTACATGTTGTGGTTTTATATAAAGTTGGATGTTGAAGTGGCACTTAATCTTTTGTCTGGTATGTTTTCAGTATCAAATCTTAGTTAAAAAAAAAGCCTTTTTAATGGACTTGGATCAGATCATATGGCTATGGCAGAGTCTGGTGTTTTATAGTGTGTAGTCTCTGTGGAGCCATCAGTGGGTTAAGCACTGTCACAACACCATGATCCTGTTTATCCACCATGATCCAGCTCTGCAGACGTGGCACATTTCACTCTGCACAGTCTGAAGTTAAAGCTGATTTCACGTTTTCACTTCACATCTGTCCCTACTATTACTGAAAATTAAAAATATACAAAACAAAGTTTGAATTCAGTTAAGAAACACAGACTTTACTGTATTTCAGAAAAGTTATAGAAGAGAACTAGAATTACCACCTCACAGCTGTATACCTGTACCAACCAATCAACCAATCAGCACAGTTTCAAGGTGGGCAATACCATTAGTGTCAACAGTATCTTACCAAATGTCTCCCCTTCTGTTCCTGAGTTACTGCATTGAATATTAGCCAGAAAAGTGTTTTTGCAGAGCATTATGATGTCACAGAGAGCTTTGAGCTTTGGCGACCAAAACTCTCATCAGTTCAACCACAAGTCCAAGTGGACATTTGTGCCAAATTTGAAGGAATTCTCTCAAGGCATTCCTGAGATATCCCATTTACAAGAGGAGGGCGGACAGACAAAACATAATGCCTGAGGCCACAGCTGTCGCCAGCGCGGAGGCATGAAAAGCTTTCAGAGCTTTCGGAGTTTGTCACTTATAACTAGTAGGGAGTAAGTGGGGTAGTGTGTTTGTACATTTGTAATGATAGCTCTGTCATTGCTGTCGTTGGGATTTATTATGTTTTTCATGGTTAATTGATACTTGATACATAAAATTTACCAAGCTTGACAGTTCTGTTTCTGAAGCCTCTGTAAGAACAAAAATGAATAAACTTTGAGAGAAAAATAACTGTAGTATTTGAAGCTGGAATGGATTATAATTACACCACTGACCACTCCTGACACAAAGCTTTTCAAATATCACCTAAGGCCCGGTGCAGCTTAGTGTCCTCACCTGGCTTCCATGAGGCTGAGCACCCGCTCCTCCCACTGCTCCGACACTGTCAGCAGCTCCTGCAGACGAGCCATGGCTCTTTCCACAGAGCTGTGAGGAGCCAAACCCACGCCCTGGTCTATCAGCCTCCTCATGGTGTCCAGACAGAGGCTTTCTGGCCGGCTGCTGGCTTGCTGCACGGCCTCCAGCCAGCGGGCCTGCTCCAGTCTCTCCCTCAGTAGGGGCAGCTGAGGTAGCTCCACGTCCAGGCCCAGGCTCACGTCCAGCAGGTCCTGCAGCTCCAGCGGGCTGGGTGACTCATCAGAGAGGAGACGCTCGCTACGCTGCTGAAAGTCGTCCACCCGAGTCAAAAGGTCCTGAAGGACACATTCAACAGGCATTTAGGGGGTGAAATGGCTACTGGCACAAGACTTCATTCATAAACTCAGCCAAATTCACTCACATAAACCAAACATTGGGACACTGTTAGACTTAAATGTGAACATGTGATTTAGTATGGGCTGAATTTTCAAAGTAACCACTTCAGTTTCACTTAAAGATTGAGGTAGGCCTTAAAAAAAGTTGATGCATCTAATCCAAGCGTACTAACCTTTAGTAAAGGAGCCTGTCGGATGCTGCATGGCAGATTGTCTAATTGTCGGACAAAAGACCTCAGCTCTTCAACCGTCAACTCATTCTGGTTTTGAGACTTTCCTCCTCCAGAACGATACCTGAAATACAAAAAAAGAGATCTTAACAAATTTTGAAAACAGTTTTCAAAATGACAGAAACTAAAAGCAAAAAAAAAAAGGGGAAAAAAAAGGCAATGCTAGCATCTAAAAAAGAAAGAGTATTCTGCCACCTTTGTCTGGCAAGTTGAATAGAATATACTAGCAGTAAAATATCTCCTTTAAAATGATACAATGGAGTCAATAACAATAATAAAGATAACTACAGTCCAGCTCACACCAAAGCATACTGGATATGTGCAATTTCCAGAAAAGACAGACACCTAGAAAAAAAATAACTTAACTGAGTCATCAATATACAATTAAACATTGTCGGGTGTGTTGCATAGGAGAGCAATTTCAAATCATTTTGTCGTACCTCGTCTGCCTCTTTCCATTGAGGAGCTGCTGTGCCATCACAGCAACTTTATCAGCCTCTGATGCGACTGTGCGTAGCTGATCCAGGAGGCTGATGTGTGGGAACGCCTTGGTTTCTGCCTGCTCCACCAGGCTGTGAAGCTCTTCCAAACCTGAGCAGAAAGCAGTACAAACTCTTAGACACCATAAAATCTATGAAGTAACAGAAAACAGAGTGACAAGTGAAAGTAGTCTTAACAACTGAAATTTGTAGTACAGAATGTTTCTAACTTCTTTTCTTGTGTCCTTTGTTCTCCAGGATGTCCTGCACACTACAGAGCCAGTCTCTATAGGACTCGGCACGTAGCTTTACTGATGCCATCATGGAATACAACTCATCCAGTGTAAACTTGTAACTGCAGGGAAGGACAAAATGAGGCAGTAGATTTACGATGATGATGGATGTTTGTCAAGTATTAGTATTAGCTGTGATTTTGTTTGAATGTGTTTTTTCCTGAATGACTTTACCCCTAATTAATCAAAAAATACAAGCTCCATTTTAGGGTAAGTCTGATGCACGTAGCCTTTAGCATGCCCATGAGGTAGCTTTATTGATGTAGATGATTTACAATAGTGGTAAAAACACAAGTCAAATTCAGAAGCGAGTATGTTCAGTTGTCGTGGTTAATGAAGACTTACTGGAGTGTAAGGTTGCCATGAGGACAGGAGCAGAGGTCCTGGGTGTGGTACAGACAAACCATCTTGCCAGGACTGCAGGCACAGGTGATGCCAGACAGGTAGCAGGTGGTCCGACACTTGAAGCACTGCCGCTCCTCGTCTGGGAGCACCTCATAATCAACTTGTTGAGACTGCACCACGCCCTGGGGAAAATCATTCACAATCATTAGAGCTGCAGAGGAGTCAGAGGAGCTAAATGAGACAGCTGTGCAGAGAAAAATCGTCTCCTTCAAAAGTTCAAAGTTCTTTCCAATGTATTCTTAATGACATATCATTGACAGTATACCAACTCTGGAATAACTGCCTCACAGGAGCTAATACAACAAATTGAAAAATATATGGGATTCAGACATTTAATTCCAACAATTTGCACTGTTGAAATGTTTTGTTTCCATAGTGTAAATCAAGCCATTGTAATGATAATCACCTTTCTATAACACTCACCTTATTTCCTGGCTGTCTAGAGTATGTGCTGAAATAATAAAACCACATTCTGCCATCACTGAACTTCATTTACCTACTAGATTAATCAAAAAAAGGACAATATGTCCTTGAAACAAGATCTCCTCACCATCTCGCTAATCTTCTCCCTCAGTAGTTCTTCTTCTTGGACCATCGCAGCCACCTCCTTGTACACTGCTTCCGCCAGCTCCAAATCCATTGTGTCCGCTTTAAAGGCCATGTTACAAATCATCTCGTCATGTGAGAAGACGCAGTACCTGCTCAGCTGGCGATAGTGTGCCACACAGTTACGGCCAATGGGCATCTGTCAGAGAATATATCAGTGGGTTTGAGTTTAGGAGTGACGCGCCAACAGGACCAAGAAAATGAATAATAGTAACAACAGGTGTCTGTTCCAGAAAATCTGATTTCTCTACCATAAAATTTGTGTTGAGGGTCTAAAATTTGTTTTCAGTCCAGTTTTGTAAATCACTTTGGGCTGCATCTTGGCATGAAACGTGCTATACAAATAAAGTTGTCATTATGATACCATTTTTTTACTACTTTCATTTTCCACAAATTATTAGGATACTTTAATATTACTGCGAGTGAAGAATATTTCTCAGTAAAATCTGAGAGCATGAACAGAACTTCTACTGTATGAAAACCATGATTATACAGCAAGATGACTACATCTGGTTTGTGTAAACAGAGTGCAAACAGATTTTCATACCCAGTCCATGGTGCAAAAGTTGACAGCTTCAGCAAAGTTGAAGCCCTGGTTGAATCCACTGTGGTACGCTCTGGGGAAAGTGATGACAAACTCGCCTGCACATTGGTTGGTGCGATAGATCTAGTTATCAGCAAGAAAAGAAAAAACAGTATAAGATATAAGTGTTTAATAGTCCATGTTTTTACATTTAGATTTTGATTTTTTTTCACAAGAAGTGCTAAGACACTGCAACATTTTAAAAATGTGTATCTTCTTTGTTGATTCCAAAGACGCATTACATCTGATTTATATTAACTGACCTGCTTTCTGTGCAACTCTGATGTGTGACAATTACATGTAAGGAATTTCGACATCACGCTTTGTGGATAAAGATCTTACTGTGTTTCAGACATTCAAATGTGATGATTAATACATGAGTGAAACAGTGAGAGCAGGTTACCGGGACACCGTTGTTCATCAGAGTGTTGGGATTCATGATGGTGACCAGCTGGTGAAGGAGGTCTGGCTGGGCCTCAAACAGCTCAGGTGCCAGGTTCTTCATGACCGCCTCGAGGTGCTCTGCAGCGTAACCAGGGGCCCCATACCACGTCTTCGGCTCCCCCCTGCAAACATGGTCAAAACTATTAGTGGAAAAACACTTTGCAACAACACAAATTTCCTTGACATATATATATATATATATATATATATATATATATATATATATATATATATATATATATATACACAATGTTTCTGAAATAAAAATCAAATCTGTAAAATATTTCTTTCTAAAGCACCAGCTGTTGCTTTTCTACATTAAAATGACATTAATAGATTCACGACAGAGTTTAGAGAGAGCACTCTACCAGTGAAGGTAGTTTATGGAGTAGCTCCAGTGGTCCTCGATATGCCAGCAGAAGGAGGAGAAGCACATGCCCACATACAACCAGGGTAACTTCATCCCACAGATGTCGGCTGTAATGTGAGTCAGTACGGAGGCGTCCAGCACCGGCATGTTGTTCAAGTTCCAGCCGCTGCTCAGGTAATGCTGCAGGTCAAACACAGGTCTCAGTACTCAGCTTTACTTCTTAAGCAAGTTTAGCCCTCTCCAGCTGGTAAAATAATAGTCATCGCTTGTAAAAACTGACATTATATCAGTGTTGTTCAATTTCCTAGCAACCAGCCAAAAATCAACACTGCTTCAGTAAATACTGAGGGTTGTTTTGAAAAACCCAACATCATCAAGTCTTATTGGATTTGAAGATCAATATTTCTGACATATTGTGTGTGGGCATGTTTTTTAGCCATCATTGAAGGTTGTGGAGATAAACTATCATATAAATTCTCCCTTTACAACCCCATAACAACTTTCATTTTCCGTGAAGTTTCAGAGACACAAAAAGGTATACAATTTTTTTGTATTTCCACCATCATTCAAGTTCAATGAATTAAGTTAAATGCACCAATTTATGAAGACGAATTAATTCTGACTGCAGACAAATACAATACATCATCTCCATAGCAGCAGACAGGTTGTACCTCATCCTCAGGAGGGACCTCAAAATGGCCATTACTCGAAGGAAAACCACTCCCAAACTCCTTGGAGGCGATGTCTGCTCCGTACTCCACAGTGACATCCTCCTCAATGGTGCTGACTAGACGCCAGAACTCCTTCTCTACTAGCTCAGTGGGAACCATCTGAAATACACAAAGAAATGACATGTTATCAGAATATGTTTGTTCGTACCAATGGCAAAAGGTGCAAGACGCAAATGTTCCTGAATGTTGTGCATGCGTGAATAGCGAGAATCACTAGCAGAGCCTTAAGTGTCGTCCCAGTAATTTACCAGGAGCAATGTGTGAAAGAGGCTCCAGCCTCTTCACCTCCTTCACTCTCTCCTATGTTCACAGGATGTGAGAGTGTGTTGGGGTGTGTTTGGGGGGGGGGGGGGGGGGGGACCACAGCATCTGATAAGACCATCAGGACCCTCTCTCTGGAAGTGTGCTATCAAAGCCATAAAATAGAAGTAACAGGACTGCTACCCTAACAGACCCCCCAAACTCTGCCTCAAGTTTCAGAAAACATCACAAGAATCTTTTTAAATTATTGAAATATTGAGTGTATGATCATTTTACAAGGGGTTTGGTGCATTGAATAAAAACATTTTATACTCAGTAGTGATGTCAACACAACTTCTGTTTCCACTGTGTCAAACATTTTTTGTTTTGTAGTTATTACACCTTTGGGAAACCTACTTTAAGAGTATTTGACATACAAAATATGTTCAATTTAATTATAAAACAGCATCCAATAACAGAGGTGTAACCTAAGACTGCCTATGAACGGACCAGTCCCCCTATAGTCAGTCTCCTCTGCATGTTGCCATATGTACTGTCCATGAAACATGTTACGTTAATGGGGCTCTCTAAGATGTTAGTAAGAGAAGTAATATAATTCTCACTCCTGTAGGTGGATTAGAGCTAGTATAATTAGCCCCCCCCCATTTTTCAGTAATTGATAAAAACCTTGAGCTCATTTCAATTGTCTGTCCTGGCTTAAAAAAGCAACATACCTATGTTAATTCCACTATTTATCAATAGACATACTTATCCATGTTAACATCCCATGTTTTACCATGTATTCAAATATTCTAATTATATTCTAATTACACTATGATTTAGATACCAAGTAATTACCAAGGAAACATGTTGACTAAGTAGAATGGAAACCACTTGGATGTCAATTAACAAGTGATGCAAACTCACATGAACTGGCATGTTGAAATAATCTGACTTGAAGGAATCGGCCATGTCTCCAAAAGCTTGGAGGGTGTAGCTCCTACTCGCCTGCTCAAAGCCAAAGGCGACAGGAGGTTTGCCACATTCCTGTGAAAAAATAAAATTGGGGAAAAAATAAAAAGCTGAAATATAAAAAGACAAAAACTTGGAGTTGTATTATATTTGTGAATACCAGGCAGATGATCTACTCTTGTTCCGAATTATGAGTGTCTCTGCCGGGATTAAGCTCCCTGGGGGTGCAGCTCACCTGAGCAAGGCACTTGGGACATCTCCAGTCACCTTTGGGAACGTCTGGGAGGGGCGGGATCAGACAGAAGATGTGATAGCTGTCGTCACAACCATCGCACAACAGCAGGCGATCCTCCGCAGTCCCATTACCACAAACCAGGCACATGTACTGGTCCACCTAAGGAGACAGGACAACTGTGAGCACAGCCTTTGTTCTGTGATGTGTAATTTTCTCAGATGTGTGTAATTCAGAGCAGCGTGTAACATTACAGCAAGGCAGATGTTTTTTCACTGGCACAATATTGAAATTATAGTGATCTAAACCAGCATTTCAACACAAAACAATGTACTTACTTTACTTGAGGGAGGTCTGATCATCTTTTCTAATACAGTTTCTTCATATTCTGTTGGATTCTCCTGTTTAATGGGCTCCTGTTTCACCTCAGTGATTGCCATCCTCACTGAAAGACACAGAGGAAGCTCAATGGAGGCTTAAAGATAATGTCACTTATTTTATCTGACATTTGCTTTATTCTTACCAGGTTCTTGTTTGCCAACATACGGTCCCATCCTCCTCCTGAGATTGGGACGATTCTGACAAATTTCGCCTGGTTCGGTTTTAATGCAGCCTCTCTGTTGGAGTCACAGCAAGAAACACAGACAAAATGAAAAACAGTTCTACATTTTACTGGGTCCTCAATAAGATATGAGGGAATAGTCTTTTAAACCAGACAAGTGGTGTGAAAAACACAAGGCCATATTCACAAAATAGATTAAGACTAACTCGTTGTCTATCAGAGCATTTCTGTGTGTAATCTGCACAAGAATATAAACATTTAGTTTAACATCCATCCAACAAACATTAGCATATCATACACAAAATGAATTAAACATGGCACAAGTGGATATGTCAGAGACAGAGAGAGTGAAAAAGAGACACACACACACACACACACACACACACAGAGAGCGAGAGAGAGACAGATACAGCGAGAGCGAAAAAGAGACAGACAGACAGAGAGAGAGCGAGAGCGAGACAGAGAGCGAAAAAGAGACAGACACACAGAGAGAGAGAGAGAGAGAGAGAGAGAGAGAGAGAGAGAGAGAGAGAGAGAGAGAGAGAGAGAGAGAGAGAGAGAAATCAGACTCACTTCAGATCTCATGCGTTTCGCTCGGCGAGCAATGCTGCAGGTCTCCTGGGGCTGGACAGACTGCCGCTGCGGCAGGTCGTGAGGGGTGTACTCCTTATCTTTAGTGTCATTGGTCAAGGTGGCTTTCTGCAAAGAGAAGCAGGTGTGTGTGATTAAAGTGAACACTGAATTACCCTGACTAAAAAATGAAGTGAGACAAAACTCTTAAAAACCTCTACATTTTATTTCTATTGAAGCCAAATGAACAAAATTTGGAATGTGGACAAAACAAGATATTTGAGGATGTCATCTTGGGCTTTGGGATCGACATTTTCCACTATTGTCTAGAACAAACAATTGATCGATTAATCGTGAAAATGGTAATAATAAACTGTGTGGCATGAAAATGGTACTTAAATGGACAATGAATTCTTCTAATATCCATTCAATTTCTTATAATTCTATCCACCACTGCTCTGCTGGGAAAAGAAGACATAAGGGATAGTGGACGTACAGGCAGATTGTCTCCAGTCTGGAACAGGTTATATGGGTAGAGGATCCTTTCATAGTGTGCCCGCAGATGAGAGCCAATAGCTTTGCCTGGAGCAAAGCCCATCTTGACGGATATCTTCGTCCAGCGGCGCTCCTTGCAGACGGCATCGAAGCCTCCCTCTTCATTCACCAGCTGGGAAAGAGAGAAATTACATATTCAGTCTGTTTGCTTGAAGAGTGTTTTTGCATTCGCATGTAAATAAACATTTTATTGGGAATTTCTTCACACAAATAAACCTTTACAAAGTCCAGATTTCATAACCAGCCAGGATTTGTACGCACCTTATTCAGCTGGTAAAGATCCAAAATCTTTCTTTCCACGTGAGGGATTTTCAGAGTGCACCCTTGCAGCTCCCAGAATTTTGCTATTTGATCAAGGAAGTTGAGCTTAACCCTGGTCTGAGCCTAAAGCACAGTGAAACCAAAGTTATGTTATGTTTGGTATTAAACATCTCATTGTTTATTCTTCAACAATGACAGCACAATAACTGAACATCTTATATTATCATAAATTTTGAAGCTGTAAATTGTTTTAGAAAAATGGTAAAAGACAAGAACATCAGCAATAACTTTAAATGTAGAATGCCAGAATCTAATAATTAAATCGACAGGATTTTTTTTTTTAATTTATTGAATAACCCAAGTACACGTATTGCATTTTATGCATCTTAAATAAATAAACATAGTAGGTTAATATACCTCTAACTCATTAAGCCTTTGTATCCGTGGTGTGAATTTCAGTCTGTCAACATCACAGGCAAATGGTGGCTGCCACTCCTGAGAGAATTAGAAAAACAAAACATTTTGTTAAGTAAACTGACACCTGGTTACACTGAAACACAAGCCAGTGAAACCAAATTTTGTTAATCAGAAAGAGTCTATCATGTTAAACAAGGCCCTAAGTGAATACCACACAAAACAAGCCTCCTTCGAGGATAAGACTGGCATTATTGTAGATTTTTTGTGGGGTTATTTTGCCAAGAAATCCCATGAAAACACCAAAACCTAAAATGTGTTTCTGGCCTCCTCAGTCTGTCTGTGGCTCTCAGCTCCAAATCCTTAACTCCAATTGAATACTTTAAAACAAGCCACAAAAATATACTTTCAAATTTTTAAAAAGGAGTTTCCTAAACAAGGTGAGCACTGTGATTTTTACCAAACATTATTCTAACAGAGCAGACTTTGTTGAGGACTATTTCTAGCCACAGATTTGGTGCACTAGTGAGTATGTTCAGCTGCAGGACAGTGTAGGTGGGACGGGCCTTAAACTTTTTCCTTAAACAAATAAAAAAAAAACCATTCAGACCAGAGTTTTCCTTGTAATAAAGTTAGGAATATAATCTTAAGGACTCTTTGACCCAAATGAAAAGGAAAAAAAAAGGGGAAGAGACCTCTGACTGTTGCTTCTTATCACTTCAGTGTGATATCTCAACATCTATCATCTGATTCTCTTTATGACTACGCCAGTAGTCAATAGGAAGGAAAAAATAAAAACACATCCAGACTACACACCCAGTCTGCACATCCCACAGACTGCAGTTATTCAACTGAACCCAAAGACTGTCATTAAAAGCAGAGATACAGGAAGTTGTAGCATGTCTGTGCAAACATGCACAGTTGCTGCGCACAGGAAAACGAGTTTGTCAATACTGGTGATCCAATAATGGCTCATTAAAAGAAATGTTTTTTTATCTGCAAGCACAAAACTAGATGGGAAATAAGATTTAGACTACACGATATGCATTCAGCTGCATGGTGATGTTAGGGATGATCTCAACCTAAACATTAAATGTCATCAAATGTTTATCAGAGCCTTTGAATGAAACTGTCTTATTTATCAAATAACATGCAGTTGTCATCAGGATGTGATTCCACCGAACACACAAAAATATTACAGTGCTGCCTGTCACTATGTGAAGGACTGAACTACACCAACGTAACAGCACCATCTGTCCTACTGACAGACTAAACACTGACATGTCTGATATTAATGCACTTGCACACAGTATTAAAACAAACCTACTCCTGCTAGACCACACAACTTCCTGCCAGACTAGAAAACATGGTGTCAGTGATGGCTCAAGAGTCAGCAAGATAATCTCAGTTTTACATCATTAAATGTGTGATACCACACTCCTGCTGTCACGACTGAGAAGATTTACAAATGAGAGCAAAACAACTTGTGAAACTGTTTCCTTGAGTGTGACAGAAAAGATGTTATCCTATTTGCCCTTCAAACAGTATGCAAGAAATGTTCTCAGGCAGCACATTAGCCAGTTTTTACACTGTTTTGATGTGTTCAAAAACAAAGAAATCAATAAACTCGGTTGCAAATTTTTTCTTCAATGGCTCAGATTTTGGGCTCAACATTATGTTTAGGCTTTAAAAAAAACAGACCACATCATAAATACCAGTCTAAACTAGATTAACTGAACAGGCTTGCAGGAGCTTTACAAGCAAGGTACAGATTTGTTTCCAATAGTTTTTACCCCAAACTAAAAAGTAATAAGTACAACCTAAATCTACAATTTGGAAATTTGAGATATTTGCACAAAATTCACTCTCGGTACAGTCATTAGTGGAGATATCATATCTCAGCTACGACTTGTTATTACATAATAACCAAATGAAGCTATTCAATTTTAAATCCCCAAGTTCACATCTCAAAGCCAAACTTTAACTTACAAAAGTGAAGGTGTTTCATTGGCATGCAAGATGTATAAACATGTGACTTGACTAGGCTAGGCCTGGAAATTGGGCTACAGCTCTGGATCTAATTCAAACTTAAGCTAACAATATTTCTTAATGGAAATACTAGCATGTTCTTTAGAAAAATAGTCAGCATTTTCTTTACAACTAACCACCTGCTGCGTGCAATGTTTCTGTGAGGGTTAAGCACTAAAAAAAATGTTTAAACTAGGATGGAAATGCTGGTCAGAGTAAGGACAACAATAGCTGCATTAGCACAACCTTATCATCTGTAGACAAAGCTGGATTAGAACCCAAATGTCCTGGCACAAGAGTAAAACAATCACCGAAACATATGGACCTGCACTGGGAACTGTTTCCTTTTTTAAATCATCCTTCAAACACAAATCTTACCACAGGAGTTAGGATTACAAGTGCAATTTCGGTCTGAACATGACAAGCCTTCCACCAAACACAAAATGACAAATACAAGTGGTGAGAAGTTAACCACAAATAGCCTCAGGATGAAAACCATTTACATATGTGCTCCTAACATCTACAGTCAAAGTGTGACCCGTGCAAAACCTTGGAGGAAATACTGACCGCATGCTGTGCACCCAGAATTCACTAATCAAAAACAGGTTTTGGTGCAATGTCTTCTTCCCTTCTAAATAAAAATCTATTTTGTTTATACTGGAGAAAACTGAAACAAAGAAGAGGAGATCTTAGGCCAGATCATCATCTAAAAAACACAGGTTGTTACATTTACACGGTGTAAACCTTTGCCATACAAGCCTCCAGGATACCCAAAGCCCTCTTTACACAAACGCACAAAACAAACACACTTGAAAAATTCCCTTAATAGAAATCCACTCTCATGAGCTTGGATCCACATTGCTGAAGGATTCAAGATTGTTTATTGGTTTGTTTGGCCTACACGCCACCCTGGAGCCAAATTTTGGTCTGCATGTTCAGTAGAAACTACTGGTGCATGACACAGAGCCGCAGACAATGGTGCTTACACAGTGTTGAACAAATGCTGGAGTTTGACCTTAAAAAGTGATTTTCATCTCCTTTTGGTAAAAATCAGTCAGTTGTATGTTTATTAGTGTGCAGGCATTGTATTCAAACTTTTTGGAAATACTGCTCCTTACCATATGGTATTTAGTTTAAAAAAAAAAAAAAAAGGCCTGCATTTTAAAGCCCCCCATAAAGATGCCACAGTAAATACAAATGACTTGCAGTAAAAAAGAAGCGGTTCAGGCTAGGGTGTAGTAGGCTACAGCTGTGTGTCTGAGTACTTCTGAATGATAAAAATCTCTTTCTATGCACTGGTCAACCAACAATTCCTTGCTCAAGCTATGACTATCTACATCCAATCTTTGCCCAAAGCTTTTGTCACAGCCTTCTTTTGTTTACATGAGCTGTGCATAGTCAGCGATGCCTTGATATGTAGGTTTCTTTAAGGACGAGCAAACACCAGGCAGTCCTCCATCCACCCTTTATTTGGTTATATTGGCTCATTCACTCCTACCCGTCCAGTTAAACCGTGCAAAATGGGCTTTAAGAGCCTCCTTATTCCTACCATAGATGAGCCTTATGTTATCTGACGGCATACAGATTGCATAATTTCCACACAGGAGCTGAATGTTTTTTTTAACTGACACGTAGATAAATCCCAGAAATTATGTCATCAGTCATGGTAATGTAATTTATTCCAGTAGAATTTGCCTTTTATCTAATTTGCGTGGAGGCTTGGACACACCCTTGAATAAGCTGTCGTCCCTCTGCCATCATCACAGTGTATCAGAAATAAGGTCAGTGTGAGATTAATTTGAATTCAGTCCATTTTGGGAGGAAATCTATAACTATGGCGTCTTCTTTATGCCCTGAAAATTTAATATTTGACGCATGCGACGTGTTGGGGAGGTGTGGATTAATAGCAAGACTCTCAAATCATAAAACATATATATTTAAAAAATATATCTAACTATACTATAAAGTCGAAGAGTTGTTTCATAATGGGAACATAACGTTATTCTGCAAGTTAGCCAAGACATAAACGCTGGCGACCATGTGAAACAACCGTGATAAAAGTATGTTTCAAAGATGATAAACTCTGATAAAACAGAAACAGTGTCCGCTGGGCTCCGTGTCAAAGCGTCGCTTCTCTCCATAAACAGTTGGTCACCGAGCACGTACGTAACGCTAGCCAACGTTAGATGTCAGACAACTGCAGCTTTAAACGGGCCTTATTAACGTTAGCTAGCTCACCTCATACTGGCTGAATACATCAAAATCCTGACGGGAAAGTTGTGCTATACACTTGGCTAACTATTTAAAAACAGTGCTTAAATTACTAGCTTAAATCTTGGTGAGCTAATTTCCGTGCGCCCCGTCCAGGAAGCATTTCATACTGCGCTAACGTAAACACTTTCCATTATATTTGCATACAGGCAAACTTTGGCGTTTGAATTATTTTTTTAAATTCTGCCCTTTGGGTTGACGGTTGTAAGAAATACACACCTGTCTGTTTGGGGCTTAAAAACTTGACCAGGACACAGATTTATTAATGTGAGAGAGCTTCACCATCGTTGTTGCAAACACAACACAGTCCAAGCTCTGGCTAGCTGACAATTCAACTCGGAGCCGCAATCCGCCATGTTGAAACCTGTCTAAAAACACAACTTTGCCTGCTAAATTACCAACAGCAGCTGAGACCGACACGCACCGCCACAAACAAAACCTCGCATAACTGTCAAAATGAAGGAGAATACTCACCGGCGGCGGTCGGATCTTGCAGATGCCAGTTTTCTCTGCAATGGGTCGTATTTTGTTGATGTACGCAAAAGGGTCGGCAAATTCCTCCCAGCTGGGCTCAAAAACAGGGCACTCCGGAGGGGGAATGAACTCATTCAGCTGTGGTTGAGTCATCGTTGCATCTTCGGTATGACTGCAGCTGAAATATTTTCTCGAAGAGGCTTCGTCACGCTCGAGGTGAAATTCTTGTCTTTCAGTTCATGTCCACTCTCCACTCATTGAACTCAAAGACGAATTATCTAGTTGGAAGCGAGAGGTGACAGTCAGGGATTGTGTGCCTCCGCTTCAAAAAGTAGGCACGCACACATTATTCATGCTACACTCCTTTTCAAAGCCAGTTTGCAGATATATGTCACACGGGCATCCTATTTGACCAGTGTTTCACACGCCAACACTAACTGTGTGTGTAACTGTTTTAACTACACTGATCCAGCCCTTACATATGTTTGAAATTAGTGCATGACTGTTAGATTAGAGTAAACGCCTCAGCTGTTACTTCACCATGCTTTACTGCAACCCTGAATAAAGTACGTGGGAGTCTCCTCGCGCGCAGTAAGCACTTTGTGAGCACAGAGCTCTTTAGTTCAGGATTATATAGTTTATTGGTTCCGTGGTTTCCTATCAGATGATTCCCCCCCCAGTTGGATGAGTTTGATTCAAACACCGTGTTGTCACGCGGGTGTACACAGGCGAGCCGGCTGACAAATGAATGACTAGTTGCAACCGGCTCTTCCTCGGCCCGCCCGGCTCAGCCTTAATAATAGACGAATCAGACGGTACGTTGAGTTTTCTAATCGAACACACCCACTAGATCGCTGCGCGCTGACCGGCACTTCGTTTTTAAATGGTCTAGAGGAGCTCGTTGATTGGTAGAGACCACGGTCATATGTTGATACTTCAGCTGTTATGTTTTAATAATAAACATTTTAATTGAATAAGTCATTCTTTACCGACCCCTGAACGCCTCTGGCATAAAGTGCAGTCTTTATGACATAGTAAAATACTATATTTTAATTTTGTTGTTGTTGTTGTTGTTGTTGTTGTTGTTGTTGAATCATTCAACAACAGTTTCTACTTGTGCATGAGGCCACTTGCTAATTAGTCCCAATCATATACAGACATTTTGGGGGTGATCATTTAACTGGAAAATGCTTATATAAGGGTCTGTGTTTAAACATACAAGATTTGTAGCATTATTTATACATTTACTATTTTGTGTCATGCATACAAACATGTACCCAACCCTCATGACACCATTTTATCATTGCAGAGATCAATCCAAAGTACATTATTTGCCTGCTCAGTCTCTCAAACAAAATACTCTGCCTTCTATCCCAGGGCCGGCAAACAGATTCTGCCACAAAATGGTTCCTCATTTAAAACATAGCTCAAATTATTCATGGTTATCCAACTAGAAGTAATCAACATAAATGGAGTGCAATGTAAAGTGCATCCCTTATGTCTCCCTATGCAGCTCAGTAAATAAAAAAATGAACCTATGTTACACATCAACAAAGTGTGTCCTCCTCTGGAGTGGCACTAAACCTACCAATCTCTAGGTCAAATGGTAATGTTCCTAAAATGTGCACATGGGGATCTTTACCTTTTGTTTGAATAATACTTCACATAAGGCTCTACACTGTAGCTATTCTTTGTGAGACAGGAAGCTGGTAATTTTAGCTTATAGTATATTTAAACAGACCATTTTCTCTATACATAAGACATATTTTACTCCTCATCCACTGTTGTAGAAAATGAATGAAAAGATGTCCCAGTTAAATATCTTTTCAGGGACTGTTCTTTACCTATGAGGGGGGAGGGGTGGTGCAAAAAGGGGGAGGCATGTCAAATAATCCTTTAAGCACTGAGAGGGACTTGTGTTTTTTTAATTAGGTTTAGGGGAGGGGCATACAAATTTAAGTGGTTGTATTTTGTATTTATCTTACCACTGATTTTTAAAGACAACATTGCTTACTTTCACCCTTTATTATAGCCACAAACATCAAAAACATAAACTGTCGATTTTGAAATTTCCAAGGGTTTTTGGACACATCATGTGCAATGAAGGCTTCTGTCAGAAAAAGAAGAAGAAAAAAAACCCATCAAATCTGAACTTAAAATTATAGTATTTCTTCAAAACCACTTAATTCTATGTCTTATTTAAGATTTGGCTAAAAAGAAACTGCTAAGCGGTGTCCGTGACAACACCAGGACTTCCTCTTTGACTTTTAACTTGCAAACATCAGAGGGTACATTTTAAATATGTAATCACTAATTTATGGTGGAGGGAGGGTCAGGCATTTTCTGCCAGTCACTCAGGGAGGCTCAAACGAAAACAGTTGTAATTTCAAAAATGAAGTCACACCCCGCCCACCCCTCCTCTGATAAGTGAAGAACAAACCCTCTGTGAGTCTCTAACAGAATATCCTCACAAGTCTGCTCCAAAGCTGAAACCTTTGACATTTATGTCTGAAGTTTAGAGGTTCCCACCCCATATTGCCACTGACGATGGCCAAAACTGAGGAAATAACTGCTGATTTTCATCTTTGTTCACACATTTACATGCTGTTGTACATTGTCGGACAGTATCTATTGTCTGTTTGAGTGATTTTCTGTGTTGACATCTATTTATTTGAACTCCTAACTCTGTCTCAATAATATTGTTTGTAACTCTTACATCATTAATCTCACAATCTTAAACCACCTTTTTAAATGAGCAGCAGTTGTATCATCTGCTGAGAAAGTACTGCCCACCACTTCACTTGTTTCACTCTATTCACAAGACTGATTTGAATGTCCCTGTTCTCTGTTTCGAACTTGGTGGATTTTGGACAGTAGACTATAACGGGTACACATGACAGGTGTCTTTCAAAATCAACAGTGGGCTACATATTTAAATTTAAAGGTGCTCAAGACCACGCTCACAAAAAACTTCTGTTAGGTCTTAAAGGTCCAGTGTGCATGGTTCAGGGGCATCTATTGGCAAAACTGGTTTCAAATATTCGTGACTACATTTTCATTTGTTTATAATCATCTGAAAATAAGAATAGTTTACTTTTTGTTATATTTCAATGAGCAGTTTATATCTACACACAGAGCAGGTCTTCTCTGATAGCAAGAGAGATACCAGAGACAAACCAAACACTGGTTCTAGATACAGCTATTTGCATTTTCATGTTGGCCACCATAGTTCCTCTACATGTTTGGCAGAAAGAAGAAGTATTAGTTCTGCAACCTTTCCACTAGGTTCCACTAAACTCTACACACTGGACCTTTAAGTATGCTGCACAGGGTCATTTACATACATTTTTTGATGCACAAACTGCTGCAATCCCACATATATTATCTGATGCCCCTTTTTATAATGTTCTGAATATAACACTCTATATCCGTAATGGCACATTAATGTTTGGACGTGCACAAAGGGAAGCAAACAGTTTCACCATCATCACTCACTGTGTAGCCTGCTGACTACCACCACTGTCACTGATTTGGCAGCTGACAGGGTGGGGGCAGAGCTTTTTCTTGATAGGTGCATGGCACACACAAAATAACAATGACCATATCATATAGGAAATCCACCGGCTGCTGCGGAGTATTAAATGTCTTTGTCAAATAATGAAATCTCGACATCTAGTGGCAAAGAGTAGACCTACACCTTAAAATAATGACTTTTCACCTTTCACCCAGGCTGTTAAGTGTTTCTATAAGGGTTATTTCTTCACTGTGTGCAGGTAACAGTGAGGTCTATGAATAATAAGGATAAGAGTAATAAGAACATGGGCTCTGAAAAGGGATGTTGATGATGGATTTTTTTTCATTTACAAGTTTGCAACTTTATGTGCACAAAAAAAAGTTCTTATCTGCAACCCTAAAACTAAACCAAGGGCCTCAACGACCATCATGTGAATTTACATACATTTTCCTATACACTGAGCAACTTCTAATATGTTTTGGGCATGTGTGGAGTTGTGAGACCATGTGTGTGCTTTATTAACAAATTTATAACTGAAAATATTGAACAAACTGGTTTAGTTACTGTTTAACACCTCTTTCTGAAAAAGACAAAGAGCAAGCTGAATGTCAGGCTGTGACAACAAACAACATGGAATTCACATCCTGTATTTTTAGGGCACAACCATGCAAATAAGTGGGGACTAGATTTTTCTCTACAATTAATAACTTTTTTGGGGCTGCAACAAATTTTTATTTCCAGCATTTATTAATCTATAAAAATGTTTTCAGTGACTCTGTTAAAGGTTTACTGTGCAGGGTTTTCCTTACAATGTTTAGACTCATGCAAAAGTTAACTCTCTCAATCACCACTCATGACCCACTGCGAGTATGTAGCCATCGGCGGGTTAAAAGGCCCCTCCACCTTTCCTACAGTGAGACAAACTGACTTTGTGGCAATTTTGTGTCGCCTCGTGGTTGTTTTGTGTCTCTTCCTGGTCAGTTTGTGTTCATTTGAGTGACATTTTGCAAGTGAAGTCCAGGTGGATCCGTAGGCCTGTACTCGGTCAGCCTGTTCAGTCATCTATCTGTGTATGTGGTGGTGTACTTAGGTTGTTATGTTCCTTTCCTCAGCCTGTATTTTCTTATTATTTTGCTGTGTTTGGGACATTCATGGGTACAACGTGCAGGTGAGGTCAGGACTTTATAAAAAGGTAGCAGCCAGGTGCCAGACTGAGGGCAGCAAATCATGGACACAGCACTGAAAAACAGAACTAAATCGAGGAGGAACGCTAAGTGGACAAAACTGGGGCTGACTTTCACTTCACTTGTGATACTGTTTACAAAAACCTTCGACCTATAAAATGTAAAAAATAGTGACAAATGCCCACCGCCAGTTCACACAGCCCTGTGTATCATCTTCAAACTGCCTGTTTGCTCTTAGTATAATCCCCAAAGCATTCAATTTACTGATAAAAACATGTAAAGCAATAAATACTTGTATTTGTGAAGTTTAAAGTCAGCTTTTCAATTGACCTAAAAAATCAATTATCAAATGTGTTATTTACTCTCAGTTGATTAATCTGATCATTTAAGTACCCAACTATTTCTATAAATAAAACAAGCACTTGTGTTAGGATGGATACTGACACAATTTCATACATCTGATTGGAATTTATTTTTCCGTGGGTTAAAAGACACTGAGACGAAGGACGTTACATCATAATATCCAGGAAACAGCTGCAGGATGGTATTCAACATCAGCTTCCCCAAAACATCTTTATTAGAACAGGATGGTCATACTGTTGTCAGTGTGATCGAGGAGAATGACAGCGACACAGTCCTGTTTTTATGATCAATACACATGTAACTATGTGTAAGTGTGTGCGTGTGTGTGATGGATTAGATTGGGGTCAGCTCTGGGAGGAAATCCATGAAAAGATGCATAGCCTGCCAACACATTTTTTTTAAGTTCATGTGGGCTCATGGGCATTTAGACTACGCATGATTCACCCTTTCCAAAGCGACGTAGAAACTCGTCTTGTCATCCAAACAGTGCCAGCCGATTGGTCCAATCTCACAATCTGCACAGATGAGATACTTGATTCTCCCCACGTCCTTAGTGAAGCCCACATTCTCAAAAGTGAACATGTCCTCCACAAACCAGTGGGTGGTCAGAGTGTCCCCGTCCACTGAGCCCTCTGTGTTGCTGAGGCTGCTCTTTTTCCGCATGGATGGTAGGAACAGCTGGTAGGAGAAAACAAGCCTCAGATGACACAGAAACACTTCAGAAAGAGCTCAATATCAGAAGTGCAATATGAGTTTTGGACCTAGCAAACACTTGAACAGGTTGCCCTGACCTTGCTGTAACATAAATATGAAAAAAAAATCAGACTACATCACTCTGGTCCACAGAAACCTCCACAGGCTACCTGTTGCTTTTAAAGATCCTACCTCCTCCTGGCATACAAAGCTTTAGATGGCCTCTGTATATAACGTCCTCTAAGCGTATAAACACTGCAGACTTCTCAGGTCAAGGGGCACCGATCTCCTTCATATTCAAGTTTTTTAAAAAATGTTAAAATGTACAATTCTGTTGTGTTAGAGAAAGTGTTTTTCCCCACAATGCACACTTTTCTTTTTATTTTAAGTTTAAACAAAATCGATCACAAATAAGCATCATATATGCACACAAGTTCTCAAATATATACCAGAGATGAGGGAAAAAAGACCAACCACAACCAAAGGAGCAAAACAAAATAACAACGATAATAATAATACTGACACATACAGTCACACACTGACATCATCTCCAAGGTTAAACCCAGCCATCCTTCAGTTAAATGGGATCGTTACAATCTCCCATAAGTTGCGTGCAGCCAGCCAGATACAGGGCCCCATGTAGACATATACTGGTTAGAGAAAGTTTTTAGATCCTTTACTAATGTAAAAGTAGAAATAATAGAAATTCTCCATTACAAATTAAAATGTATCAATTTAAAACATTACATAAATAAAAAAACATGACTATTATTAGCATAATAAATGCACTTTGAAGTATCAAAAGTAAAAATAAATAAAGTAAAATAAATTTGTGAGTGTTTAACTGTCAGATATTATCATGAGATTATTATTGCATACACAACATGTAAGTAGGATTTTTCTGTTGTAGTTGGTCAAAATGAAGCTATTGACTATTATTTATACTATTGGGTAGTTTAATCTATATCACCGTATCATATTTGACATTTATATGTTTTGAATGTTACATCTTTGTCTGCAAAATAATTAGTTACTGATTAATTAGTCTTTATTACTAATTTATTAACTAATTAATACTGACAATATTAACTATATTTTCCTATGAACAGTAGCGTAAAATAGAAATACTCAAGTTATGTGCCTACAGTTTGTACTTCAGTACAGTACTTGAGTAAATGTACACACACTGAACCACTGGTTTTATTGTCATGTAAAGCACGTTGGGTGACATGGTGCCGCTGAAAACTATTGATATATACTACCTGAGGACAGACAGGTAAAGCAATGTATGAGCCCACTGATGGGCAGGACAGCGCACCTCTTTCTCTGCCATCACAGCCATCCCCGGGCACAGCACCTTGGATCCGCAGCGCTGACACACGACAGACTTGCTGTTCTTCCCGTCCTCAGACACCAGGTCGGACCGGTCCGTGCTGTCTTTGGGCTGCTGACTGTTGTCCATGTCGAGCCCTGCCGAACAGCACACTCACTGTGATGTACATGCACCAAACAGGCCTGAGCCTCAGTATCTTCCACCAGGCTAAACCAAGCGACAGTAATTAACTGTAAGGGCTAACTGGCTAATGGTAAATTACAGGGCTATGTGAACGAAAAGAAAGATGGGGCGCATACAGACCATAGACTGATACAGACAGAGTGGACCGGAAGTGCGAGTAAAACGGAATCTTTGTAGTGCGGAAGTCCGGGACAAAGAAATACACTAACGTAATATTTACATTCTTCATTTTCCACAATATATTAATTATGGCAAACCGAGCCACGGTCTGAGGTGCCCATATTAAGAGCTTACCTGAATAAATGTTATTAATATGTTAAACCATAACAATCAAACTAACTGTACACCCCACCCGCTACGTTACATTCATGCTAACATCTGTGCTAACGCCAAACTCAGCAGATTAAAGACCAGACAAATAACTACACTACACATCCACATTGTTAGAGACACACATATTGGTAAATTTGAATAAGACGTACCTAGATACTGAAGGAAAGACAACGTTCAATACGACGATAAAATCGTAAAACAAACAGGTTAGCTAAAGCCCGGCTAGCATACTAACTACTGTTGAGGTTGACCAACCACTATATACTCTCGTACAGAAACACACGGTGGTGCTTGGGTTCCTCATTAAACAGCCTCTGTTGGTAATATTGTTGACCAAAATGTAACGACGCTAGAAAATAAATGTAATGTAGAAACTTAATCTTCTTAATAATAGCCTGGTTGCTTTTAATTGTCTCCAAAACAACTGTAACTAAGCTGTATGAAATAACAACAGAGTTAGGGCTATATTATGGATTTTTGACAATATCACTAAAGAAATTTTCAAAACCCAAAGCACAAGATTTTTGACAGTATTATATTCTCAATATATATTGGGTTAGGCAGTGGTGCAAGAAATGTTTTTTTGAAATGTATTTTACTTGCTACTTCTTTTGGATGTTATACCTCAATGTAAAACACTTAACGAGTAAAAGCCCTTCAATTAATTGTTACCTAGTAAAAGTACATAAGTATTACCAGCAAATGGTACGTAAGAACAAATATTATTTTTCTTATTTCTGGTGGATTTTTCTCTGAGCAGCATTTTAATGCAATGTTAACTATAATCGTCACATAAATGTAACTGAGTAAAAGGCACACTATCCCTTTCTAATATTGTGAGGTAGAAGGAAAAACGAGCATATAATGACACTAGAATGACTGCCTCACAGTTGTATGCCTCCGCGCACCAGTCAAGTTGCACTTACAGTTTGAAATCATGTCTATAAAAACATAGATGCTTCACACACATCTGCCCCCCAGCAACACAGAGGAGCTATACAATCTGCACCGTTTCAAGGTGGACACCCAAGATTAGTGTCACCAATACAGTATTTAACCCAAAGTCTCCCCTTCTGTTCCTTAGATATGACTTTAAATACTGGCCAGAATTTTTTTTTCTTCATTACATTATGATGTGACACTGAGGCTGTTTTGCGAGATCACAGTGACCTTAACTTTTGACCTTCAACCACCAAGTTCTCATCAGTTCATTCACATTGACATTTGTGCCAAATATGGGGAAACTCCTCCATGGCCTTCTTGGGATATTGTGCTCATGAGAATGAGACAAACACAAGGTCACAGTAACCTTGACCTTTGACTACCCAATTCTCAGTTCATTGTTAAATCTAAGTGAGAGTCTATGTCAAATGTGAGGAGATTCCCTCCAAGTGTTATTGGGATAATGTGTTCACAAGAATGAGATGGATGCAAGGTCACAGTGACCTTTGACCACCAAAATCTGATCACTTTATTGTGGAATCCAAGTGGACGTTTGTGCAAATTTGAAGAAATTCTATTAAGGTGTTCTTGAGATATCGCATTCACGAAAATGGGACAGACGGACAACCTGAAAATGTAATGCCTTCGGCCACAGCTATCGCTGGTGCAGAGGCATAAATCCTGGCTGCCTTGTGGAGAATTTAGGGAAGGCCTATTTAACTCAATCTTGAGGAGACTGGAGATGTAGTCAAACTCTGTGTTGCCCCACATAACATGCTTGCCTAAAATGATGCTGCAGCCAGATACAATCCACCTACAGGGCAGCATCAGGAGAGTTTGTACCAGATAAATGGAGGAGGCCGATCACCTGAGGCAACAACCTATTAAGGCCAGGACAACTCTTTAACAGTGAGAACACTGCGGAGCTGCAACTACAAGCCAAAGCAACCTGAACTTCCTGACACCATAGGGTCTTGTGCCCTGGCAGGAGAGGCTGTTTAAACTACTGATGTATATTTTGTGAAAACAAAGCTGTTGACCAGCTCACAAAAAGGCTCAATGCTGGTTTCAATCTATCAGACAATGTTTTGATTGACTGAAAAGGTATATAGGTATGTCTGACTTAGTCCTATCCTGAAAGTCCAGCATTTTAATACAATTATAGATAAGTTTATTTCAGCTCTAAGTGCTCTCCAACCAGCATCCAATCCCAGGAAATGAGAGAAATGATGAGGAGCTGTTGTTCAGCTTTGGTTAATGTGCTTAAAACACAGTAACTATTGATATATGTAACTCATAGAACACTATTTTAAGTAAACATAATCTTGTATGGTGATAAGACGCATGATAAGGTGTAGAACATGAATCGTCTTATCTTCACGGTCGCATACTGCTGATGTGAAATATGCAATGTCATAGGCTTCTACTGTTTATTGTAAGACACGACTGACACCATGTTTGTACATGTGGAAAAAAATTTATTACAATAATTTTCCAAGATTACCATTAATAAATATTTATGTTTACATTTCAGTGAAATGTATGATTTATCACTTTCTACACAGGACATTACACAAAGTCAAGAATACACATTGTTTTAGTCTTTGTAATAAAGCTCGAATAAGTTGATCTAGAAAAAGGAGTCTTAAACAGCAGTTGATACAACCTATCCATGGAGTCGTAAGTTCAATAATGATTCGATTGTATATATGGCAAGGAAAACAAGAAAAGTCAACATCTGGAAATCCTTGAAGCTCCCTTGACTGTTAAGATAGGCCGTTTTATTTAAAAACATTTCCATTGGCCTAAGGCACAGGAATACTAAAAGTTTATATCAATCATACATAACACATTTTAAACCCCATACGGTGATTTAAAGTTTTGAATTTAATAGTATACACTTAAGGTGCATTTGATATTTACACCTCTCATTGCATCTGAAATCTAGCACAAAAGAAATATCTCTAGCTGACAAAAACACAATTTGACCAATCCAGATCTGTACATTGTGCGTAGCCCAGGAACTGTTGCTCTAGAAATAAATCAACAATGTGTTGCCTGTCTGAAACATGATGACAGGGGAGTTCTTTTCACTTCTATATTTCAAGCATTTTAGTCTGACCTCATCTGGGCAGATACATGTTTGCACAGTTGCAGCTTTTCTAGGCCTTTGGGGCTTTTGTCAATTAAAACTGCATCAAATTGCAAAGGAAGTTCATACAAATTTCAAAGAAACTCAGGAATCAGATTAAAGGAATAGTTCAAATCTTTTGGAGCAGGGTTGTATGAGACACTGATCCATTGTCAGTGTATTACATACAGTAGAAGTCAGTCAGCACGCCCCCTGTTGAAGCAGGCAGAAGTACTGCCACTGAAGCTAAGCAATGTACTGCTGTGCAGCAATTCGTATTTTGGCCACCTAAATAAATCAATATCAGTTTAACTATATGCAATACTTAAAATATTTACACCACTTTGCCTTGATGTCAGACAGCAAATTCCAAAAGGTAACTGAAGATGTTATATTGCTCTCTTTAAAGCCAGACTCTAGTGAGAAAAACAACAATTTAACATGGTCAAAAACAGAAGCTGCTGGTGTACCGCTGCCTCATTCAGTTAGTTTGTGTTTTTGTGTGACTTTGGTGTTTTAAACTGTAAGTTCAGATTAACCAGAGTCACACAATAACACAAACATACAAACTGAGTGAGGCAGCTGTAGACCAGCAGCTCATGTGTTCAACAATGTTTTTGTCATGGAGTCTGGTGACATTGACGAGAGAACAGACGGGGAACTGAAGCCATGAACTGTTTCTCCAAACTTACTACACCGACTTAAGATAAGTACCTCATACAGCCCCACTTCAAAAGGCCTGAACTATCCCTTTATGTATAAATCCCTTGGATTTCCAATCATTTTGGGAAGAGCTGTGTTGACAATTACAGCTTGTGTTACTCAGACACATCTATAGATCTAATTTATAGTATCTAAGCTCTATATTTCTTTCATAATATTGTATTGTATTTTCTTTAATTATGATTTAAGGGTATTGACTGGGCCTTAAGAGTACAGTTCATGTTTTATTGCAGAGCGGGCATGGGTGGGTCTGTAGTAGTCCTCCAAGTTTTGACATACAGCTGCTCAATCAGTGTCAGCACAGTTAGAAAGCATCTGGCAGCATCTATACACACTATAGGTGCATACTTTATCCTCTTAATACAAATGTGTGTGCCTGCCCTCAAGCACCTAAATGGTCCTGGACTGCTCTACACCTCACTCCTGGTGGACAGTACATTCATCCTCTAACCTGCATGGAAAGTGGGAGGGAGGATAGGAATGGTTTACAGTATGTGCCCTCTGCTACAGCACAAATAATACGCTCTGTACCCTTTGTGCAATGGTAACAGACTATGAAGAGGTCGGGGCACTAGTGAGCTTCTAGGAAGTGACCATCAGTTACAGTAATATACGATTTTGGTTAAAATCCCATTTTGACCTTACTTGAAAATGTAGGCTTCAAGTTTCAGAATTATTGAAGAAGTAGTGCCTGTTGAAGATTCCCTCTGTAGTTCAGTGGCTAGTTAATGCTACTTTATCAGAGCAAAAAAGAGCCAAACAGAAAGACCACCAAAACCCAAACAAGATGTTAGCAAATCAGAAGTACAGAAGGAGCAATAAGTGACTATATTGAATTCCAGCAGCATTTAAAGTGATTGTGTGTGCGTGTGTTGTGTGTATGTGTGTGTGCGTGTGTGTGCGAGGTGTTTGTGGGACTATAAAGAAAAGTATGAGTAAGTCACAGTCAGGCCTCTCAGAGTAGAGAGTCATCTGTGCATCCTCCCTCGAGGCCGTAGCGGAACTCCTGCAGGTTGGAAACCCCGTAGAAATGGATGAACGCCGCCGCCACGACCAGAACATGGAAAATCTGATGAGAGTGGAACTAGAAGGAGAGAAAGAGATGTTTTTTTGTCACTTTCATTCATTATAATTTGCCCGTGTTTGTCAAACAAAAGAGATAACAGCTGTGTCTAAAACTGCTCCTATTGTTCCCTAATTCTTTATTCCATACAGTGAAGAAAATACACACTCAGTCGTCTACTCCTGTAAGATTTTGGTCTGCTGTGAATGATGATGTCTTTTGGGTGCCGAAAAATATAATGTGCCACAAGCTGGCATTGAATTTCTGGTCACACTCAGAATCAGGTTGACTTATTTCTGATTAAAGTCCAAATTTTTAAATTTCAGACTGTATATCATAGAGTTAAACAGTGTGTAACATTTGAGAACTCTGGCTTTTCCATTAAATGAAGAAATAGTTTTGTAAATACGTTTTTTAGTTTTTAAGATATATATATCGTGATAAAAGATTTTGGCCATATCACCTATCCCTATAGTTGAGTGGAGAAATTAAAAGCAATACTTCACCAAAACTGCCTCATATCAGAAACATTCACATTTGTCATCCAAGTAGCAAAGGAGAAGCACTGCATTATGTTCATTACGTTAACATGTCTAAACATGGCATCTCCTCCATTATGGTAAATATGGTAAAATGTAATTATGACTCAATGTTGTTGTTTTTATTGGTGGTGAAACTAAACTGTTTTGCACAACTAATCACCGGACTTTCTTAAGTTCTGGTTTGTAATCTAAGCACATCAAATACTCACCCAGATGTCACACTTTCCAGGAAAATAGCGCTCAGGGATCCTGGCTGCGTACAGACCAGCACCAGTGATATACATGGCACCCATCAGGTAGAACCAACCCATCTGGCCCACTGTGGTAGCCTTAACGAAGCCCTCCTCGATGGTGAAGTGCATGGTGGGGACAATGCCGCTTAATCCAAGACCCATGAACACACCTAAGAGAGGCATGGACTTCAGTTACTTTGCGTTATTTTGAGGACATTATAGGGAAAAGTGCGCAATGTGTTCAACTGGTGATCACCTGCTCTTGTAGGTCTGTGACGAGGTGTAGAAAACCGGTCCCACTGAGCCACTATGATGGCGGCAATGCCGAGGACACATACAATGGTGAGGTAGATAAGTCGAGGCTGAGGGGAACAATAGAACGAGTAGTACAGCCAGGGCACGAAGGAGCCCATGATCAGGAGGGCAATGCCCGAGTAGTCAAGCCTGAAGAGAGGGGGCGACACAGAGACAACAGCTGGGTGTTTGGCTGGAAGATCTGCTGGATGCAAGACAGCTGAGGATTTTCTCATGTTTCTAAACACATGTATTTTTCCCCAATTTGTTTTTTTCACAATGTGGACCTTATGGTAAAAGTATAAAACATTTCTAAGTCTATTCCAGTTGAATACTCACTGCTTGTTTAGACTGTGCATGGACATTATAGCATACAGAAGAATAATTCAGCCTAAATTAACTTCGGTATTTTTCAACCTGGGCCCTATTTCCCCATGGGTATGTGTGCGTATGATTCATAGGTACAACTCGTTATAAAATTGCTTCAGTATTGAGGGAGCTGGATGCAGGGGGCAAATGTGTCCCGTATAAGTTTGCACATTAAAAGTGCTTTTTTTGCCACTGACCGGTTCAGATCGCCGGTGCTATCTCTGTAAATAGCACACTAAACATTTCCCTTACCCTTCACTTGCTCTGGGCTGTGACGTCATCTTGCGAGAGCTTTGCTTGTCGCCGCGAAGCAGCGGAGAAGTCCTGAAGTACAGCTGAGAGTTTTACTGCATCAGTTGAAAAAAATGGTTCGTGTTTGTGCTTATCCGAACCACAAGAACAGGATGTCGCGCAACACCCTGTACAGCTTTCATAGGCTGCCTTTGTCAGACAGCGAGATGCTGAATTTGTGGCTAACACTCTTGTCCAGACACTGCGCCTTGCACACCATTGGGTCTGCAGTGCTCACTTCTCCCAAGATGACTACTGCCAGCCGAAGAAGAGAAGACATCCGATCCCGAAACACCTCTTCCTCAAGTAAACGGCTTTCCCACGAGTAACGTTAGAGAGAGCTACAGACACAGTGGAGCAAAGGTCTCGTGAGATGATGTCACACACAGCCCAGAGGTAAGGGAAACGTTTACTGTGCTATTTACAGAGATAACACTGGCGATCTGAACCGGTCAGGGGCGAAAAAAGCACTTTTAATGCGCAAACTTATACGGGACGCATTTGCCCCCTGCATCGGCTCCCTCAATACTGAACCAATTTTAGAAGTTGAACCTATGAATCATACGCACACACACCCATGGGAAAATAGGGCCCAGGTTGAAAAATACCAAAGTTGTCCTTTAAGGCTGCTGTAGTCTGCAGGAGTAAATGCACTTATCTAGCAACTTTATTCTCAGATCAGTACAAAGTGCTCCACCATGCCGCACAGATCAGTGTTTTTTTTTATGTTAGTTTTGACTGAACTTGGGACCATTCTGCCCTGAATAATGATAGTGGGTGTCTCCCTCCTGCCTACTACAAGGGCAGTGAGTCTAAAATAGGAGAACACTTTGACAACTACAAATGATTTTGTTAAGACACACAAGACAAGTATGTGAGAAGCAATGTCTGACAGAGGCCTTACTTGGAGAAGGTGCGAGACACTTTCTCAGAGTGGCAGTAGACGGTATGAAAAAGCCAGGAGAAGCTGAGGCAGAGCACAGCTCCCAGGAAGAACATCCCGAACACCACTTTCTCTTGCAGCGGGGCCATAAAATACATGTTGGGCCGCAGCATGGTTAACGTGCCCAGACACAGGAATAAGATCAGCCCTGGGGGAGAAATGAGGCCAGTTTTACTTTCAGCCGACAAGAGAGGAGGCCAGAGCTATTCAGAGTTAACCAGTTGAAAATGGGTTAACAAAATAACAGATTGTAAACAAATTTTGAATCGGCTGCAAACATATTATTTTCAACAATTTTAGGAATGTTGCATAAGGCATTGTATTCTGACCTAACAGGTGAGTCCAGATGTTTCCTGTTTCAGTGTGAATTCTGAAGATGCTTCCAAAACAGGCCCGGAAGGAGGGCATAGGAGGCCGATGTCCATGCAGGAGGTAATCGTTGTCCTTTAGCCACTCTGGCAGGACGTGGAAAGGGATGACCCTCCAGCGCCCCTCCCACACCTGAAAAGGAAGAATAACTTTCACTCACAGGGCGCATACTTTTACAATCCCAATCCAAAAAAGTTGGAATGCTGTGTAAAACGTAAAAACAGATTGCAATAATATGCAAATCCTTTTTGACCTGTATTAAATTGACTACAGTCCAAAGACAAGATATCTAATGTTCAAACAGGTTCCAGAAAAGTATGAACAGGAGCATGTTTATCACTGTGTTACATCGCCTTTTCTTTTATCAACACTCAGTAAGTGTTTGGGAGTGTTTTGAAGGTGGAATTCTTTCCCAGTTTTGCTTGATATATGACTTCAGTTGCTCAGCAGTCTGGGGTCGTATTTTGTGCTTCATAATGTGCCACACATTTTGTAAAAGAGAGGCAGGTCTGTGCTGCAGGCAGGCCAGTCTGGAATCAGCCCTCTTTTACTACGAAGCCACGCTGTTGTAACATGTGCACAATGTGTCTTATTGTCTTGCCGGAATAAGCAGGGTGGTCTGTAAAAAAGACGTTGTTTGGATGGCAGCATATTGCTCCAAAACCTGTATGTACCTTTCAGCTTTCATGATGCTGAAACCCACCCCGATACCATCACAGATGCTGGCTTTTGAACTTTGTGCTGGTAACAATCTGGGTGGTCCTTTTCCTCTCTAGCCCAGAGGACATGACGTCCATGATTTCCAAAAACAGACCACAGCCCACTTTTCCACTTTGCATCAGTTCAGCCTGAGCTCTGGCCCAGAGAAGTCAGTGGTGTTTCTGGAGGTTGTTGAAATATGACTTTTCCTTTGCATGGTAGAGTCTAAACTTGCATTTGATGTAGGTCAAAAAGGATTAGCAAATCATTGCATTCTTTTTTAAATTGTGTTTTACACAGCGTCCCAACTTTTTTGGAATTGGGGTTATACAATTACTATATGGCTCTTACACTGAAAACCAACAAGGATGATGCAGAGATGAACTTTTTGCAACAGACAATTACTTTACATGCAGTTTAAATATCTAGAGTTTAAGTGTTAATAATCTTAATTGAGATTTAAGTAAAATAGACACAATGTATTTGGTGTTATGAGTAGTTGTAAACGTTCTAAAATAACATTGTATTCCCACAGTCCTTCAGTAGCAGTAAAATCAGCACCCTAAAATTTGTAAATTAAACAGGTATGTATACGTATATGAATTGAAAAATGTGAGATTTATTGTAACCGATCTTGATCACTCTACATAGCCAGGTGTGGCAGACAAAAGCCAGCATCATCTCCATCTTCAACATACAGTTAGCTGGCGAGATCTTTTTGATCAAGGTTCTTCTCACTGTCTAAATGTGTTGTGATGCTATTTTACTGACAAACACATTCTCTGTTGTAAGCTGACACTTGACTCACATGGTGACTTGTGTGAGTCAACACACAACATGTCTGACATGAAATAATTAAAAAACAAGACAACAATAAAAACAACACATATGGCTCAGTTAAACAGCACCGCAGTCACAGGTTAATCCCTGTTTGTTGCTGTCCATCCAGATCTGCAACAGTATGTCCATTACCCTGCCTGCTAACCTACAGTATTCTACTACACCATGTATACACTTTGAGGTGAACACGGTGTTGAATTTCAGCTCATTTTACATGGCTGATGCAATATTTATTGCAGGTGCCTAATTGTGTAATGTTATTAGATCATTCATTCTCCTTATTGCGTCACATTTGTTTATCAACCAACATTTACCAGTCACAATCACTTTTGTCAGATTGAGCTGAATCTGTTATTGAAAGAATCAGAAGTAATTGATATAATCATAATGATAATACCTATATCAATACTTATTATTGTTGCAATCTGTCTTCATTCTCTCACACTAAAGCAGATTGGGTAACACGTGCTGACCTGTTTATACCAACCAAAGACATGTTTATTTAGTGTCCCTGGCAGTTTAGCCAAATAATATCTGGATCTGGTACCTATACCAGTTCCAGTTGAGCATTAATTCATTCAAGAAGACAGTTTTACCTTGTGTACAAACTCCTCCATCTTCTCCATGGCATGATGAGCCTGAAGTGGTAAGGTCAGGACCTCTCCCACTTCATCATCATCCTCTTCTTCGTCAGCAAGCATCGCGGCTCCCTTTAAAGAGATCACAGGGGCATACTGAAGCGTCTGAGTCTTAACAACTTCTCTGTGTATTCCTGTGAAACAGTCCTACCTCTGAATGGACGCCTTTAGATGCTGCCGCTCGCCCCCCTCCCTCCTCCAGCAGTGGCCCCAGCTCCATCAGCTCAACATCTGGGACACGGCAGTCCTCAGAGATCCGGCAGTCTGCATCACTTGCAGACCCGTTTCGGCCTGACATAGGGAGACTGCCTGATGACCCACTCACAGCCTCTGTGTTCTGCTTCAGAAGGTACACTTCAGTTTCCTCCTGAGCAACCAGAACCACAATCAGCTCTACTGGCTAAGTATGTTGACATACACAAGAAATTTGACTCCAGTTCTCGGGAGCTCTTAATATACTCTGCACTGCAGGGAGCAAATTTACAGGAAGATACAATAATAGGCATAAGAGCTACGCAAAGACAATATACCACTGAAAGATGAGTAAAAAGTAACACAATCGCTATCATAAACAGGCAAAAAGTGGGAAATAAACAGTATATGCAGGTGAGACTGTTACTATGTTTGTGTATAGACAAGGTTGTGTGGAAAATTACATGTCAATACAAAAAAGCTGGAATCGGTATTGTATAGATAATAGGTAGATATGCAGGATATGTATGTTGCTGATGTGTTATTGGCTGCTAATTGAGAGAATGTAATCATTCCAAAAATAAAATTTCAGCCATTATTTCATCCAATAATGTGAAGTCTCTTTACAAACGCTGCAGACATGAGATTTCACCTGAAAGTGGATCAGAACCCAACGTATTTTTGAGGTCAGTTCTTCTAATGATTTTTCTAAAGCCTCTAAATGCTTGTCAATAGGGCCAGAATGTCTGGCATTAATTAGCCTAAATATAAAAAAATACATTTATAATAAAATTCAGGGTTTCTGAGTTATATTATCACATACATGTTTACAACAGTTAAATATATTCTTTATTTTATCATTAATGAATGTGCTCTAACACAGAAATAAAAAAATAATCTTATCATTATTTATTGGTATCAGCCACAATAAACAGGTTGGTCCTGATATTACATATGTAAGCATCACCAATGATAAGCTAGTCAATGCACACAGATGGTTTTCTGTGCATATATTGAAGGATACAGTAAATGTACAGCACATATAGTCTGCATCGCCTCACATAAGCAACAAAGAAAGGATATTATGCAATGTGTACGCTGCAATATAGGATACAGTGCGGTGATTGAGTATTGCAGGGTTACTTAAGACCAATAACTAACATTTAAAGTGTTACACTGTCATCTAGCTGCTGATTTAAAATGGCTGGTGATTAATCTGGGTCTCATTTGAAATCTGTGCTTCATCGATCACAACAACAGAACAAAGAGGCGGCTCAACTTACTTTGATCTATGTCACCATCCAAAATTACCGGTCGACAATTACAGTAGTGACAATACTTGAGATTATCAGCAAGGACACGTATATTTGATAAAAGGCTGAGGCTGACAGCACAAACAAAATGTTTTACCGAGTAACTGCTTAGCACAGCCAGCCAGACGGATGTTGATTAGCACAGCGTCAGACGGAACATGGAGTACAAAATGTAAACAACCGCAAGATGCCGACGGCTTAACGTAAATCCATCGTGTTTCCACGGATGGGGACACTTCATAGCAAGCAGGTGAATTACAATGTAAGTTAAAAGCACTGTACCGTTTATAAGTTAGCAGGTCACGGAGCGCTCATATATCAGCTTGCTAATGTTACCTCTAAGCTAGCGCTGAGCTGTCGCTAACGTTAACCAGTCGAGCAGGCGACACTGGTTTGTGGATAAACTTGCTAGCGGTGAGATAAAAGTCTTTACGACGACACCAACGTTTAACGTTATCTAGGAAGCATATTGTACCGACACCTGCTATGGCAATTTAATTAAATGGACATAACTTACCTGACAAGGTAGCCTTCAAACCAGGAAGGTGAATTATTTATCGAAATGCGAAACACAATCCTTTCCGGAAGTGGAACACACTTCCGTAAAGCTATCCTTTTTTCAAAATAAAAGTACCCATTCAAACGTAAAAAACCCCAAATATTTCCATACTTTGTTAAGCAAAAGCCTCCCCCTGTTTACAATTACACGTCTTTAAAATGGGATTAAAAACAAATTAATGCAGAAACATGTATGTATATACATATATATATATATATATTATAAATTGTATATCTTGAGGATATAAAATTATTTACTATAGTGAGGTTTTGGGGAAGATTACAACAATATCTATTCATGCATTCAAGTGTCTTGTATTCAAATTGTCTATTATAATTTTATTGCAAAGACAAACTTTCCTATTGAGGAGGTATCTGAGACCATATCAAAACGAAGTACAGAATATTTAATACATTTCAGAGACTGGGGGCAAAGTACGACAATGCCTTGTACCTCAAACCTATTTGAAATGCACTGTTTCCAGAAGCACTGTAGGCTGTCAGAACATATATGGGGATGATTATATTAAGTAAGGTCCATATACTCTGAACCTCTCACATACAAAACATAGGGTGGAATCGCGGAAACTAACTTGCTCTGATGTTTTTATGGTGTTTCTCAGAGAGTAAAAATGATTTACAATACACACTCTATGACAATTTTTTTAACTTTACACTCAAAGGAACATTTTTACATAAAAGAGCTGACCATTAATTACTGAATATATAAATATACAATTTCAGTATGTCTGAAGTTTACACAACAGTTTATAGCCTTAATTAGGGTTGCAGCAGTAAACTAGGGTGAGAAAATTGATGGTTATTATATGTGTATATTTGCCTTTCTATGATATTGGAAAAGAATCTCACATATATTTTAGTTATTTTCAAAAATACACATACTTGCATTAAAAAATGTTTTCAAAATTCTGTTATACTAATGAAGTGTTAGTTCAATCCCCCCAAAAACCTCACTTAATTCCTTTAAGTGTCATTGTAACTGATAATAACGATAACAAATGTTTAATACTGTGTAAAAAAAATGTGTAAAACTTCATAAAGTAAAGCCTTCTTCTCTACTTCTTGAGAGGGTTATTGTACCGTGAAGATCTCATATCGTTGCAACCCTAGTTCTTATAAATCAAACATTTCCTCAAGCTGGCAAACAGCTGGCAATTACAGTTTCCCCATAACAACTCATTACATACCTAACTGCCTGATTACAGTTAGGTCATTGTCAAAATGGCTGCTTTGAAAACAACATACACAAGGAAGTCAATGACACTCAACACTATGCAAACATAACTCTTTATTTTCTTCCACAGGGAAAACACTTTCACAGATTTATCAACAGCAACATAACACATCATTATTAGGTCCACTTAAACTACTTTAACTGATAAATAAAAAAGACAGTAAAAAAGAGGCACACAAGGTAACATGATTGTGGTCTGTTTTTTATGTACAGCTAGATGCAGTCTTTACTGCTGCTGGATTTTGCAAACTCAGGTCCATGTCTGACTTTCCATGGGTCCAATGGTATACATCACAATAAATAAACACATAAATAGATCACTGTGAGAGACCAGTCAGTGTGTAGTGGATTTGCAATAATTTGCTCTCGTTCTCACACGTTCGACCATCAAAAGCTTGATTGGGAGATAATAAATCACATATTGGCAGTGTTTCAAATACAGTTCACCTCATAGCAGAAATTGTATTGGTCCTAACACAAATGTTAGTGTGTGTTTCTTTTAAAGTTCAGTATATTTTTAATTTCAACTTAACACTTCAATAGCTGCCAAGCATCACCACTCTGCTTTTGTTAAATTTGCTACTGTATAACTCATGTGAGGAAGTTAATATCTAGTTTCAACTAGCTGAGTAAGTCCATTAGTAATTCAAGTTAATTGGCAGAGCCACCACCACATGTACGTATTAAAACAAGACAAATCTGCCTCCGAAAATACATGAGAGGAAACATCTTAAATTTAAGCAGCTCAAGTTCATTAAGATGGTGACACACACATCAAGGTAACACTATACACAAAGTGGAGTTAAAATGTAGGTGTTACTCATTTACATTATTTTACAATTAATTCCTTTCCTTCATACAGCTAAGTGAAAAGGAGCCCTTTTATTATCCATCAACCAAACTGCAAAAAGTAAACATTTCTGTTCTGAACACATCCACACAAAGCTGCATTATTGGCAGTGGTTTTGGCTACAGATAGACACAGCTAATGCAGCATAATATGTTGTGTGATTAAGTACCTTAAGCAGGTTACTTGATGGCTTTTCATCTGACTATTTTGAAATAAATTATGATTCATCTGAGACTGCAAATGCAAACCCTGCGATCTCCCACCACTTTGCTGTCAATTATCATTTCATTTTTAATTGCTTCATATATCAAAATAATTCCAATGACACAGAAACTCTGTGCTGATGAGGATTTTTTTTGAGAATCTTAACAACCAGATCTGAGCTTGCAGCAGATTTACAGTGCCTTGGACACCTTTTTTGCAAACAACGGTAACAGATTAAAACAGTGACAAGCCTTCAGTTAAATGCTTAATGTGTAACTGTTAGTACAGAACAACATACAGAGAGTGGACAAAAAACAACAGGTACACTTTACAGTTGTGCTTCAAATCTAATACAACTGGTCTGAAACCACCTTTACTGTGACCATGCCAAAGAAGTGTTGGATTTAACTTCACAGAAACTTGTAGTTTTATAGTGTTGCACTTGATTGCATGAGCATGTAAGATGTTCCACCTTTCATGGTAAAATGGGCATAAATAGTTCATTTGAATTGATTTTCTCACCTCTTCACTTTGGTTAACTGGGAATGAATACAGTTGCAGCGTCTAAGTTCATGGCCTCAGTTTAAACTTGACTTACATAGTGAGTGCCATCATCTACAACCCAGCGCCCTTGGGTGTCATCCGCAGCTCTTTGAAGAGCCCTTCTTTGGATAACCTGAAAGTTGGCAAAAGAAGAAAGAAACAATATTAGAACTATGACTGAGATAATGAAAATGTAAATAGTGAAATACATTTAATTCAGTACTATGCAAATTACGTGAAAGACTGAAGTTTGAGTGTTTAGACACTGTCTTCTGTAGCATCCTGAGCTTATCAATCATATTCTGCTGTGACAATTGACGGTTCATGACTTCAGGTCTAAATTCTACCTGACGTACACTTAATGTAAGTGAACAACAACGACCAACACAACTTTCTGCTTTAACTAGGATATTCAGCAATTTGCTATTATTGTAAAAAAAAAACACCCACAAGCAATAAAAGAGATGACCTTGCATTTAAAAAAGTGTCCCATGTGTCTAAATAAAGTGAAGCAATAAAAAGGAAACTAGATATGTTTTCTGAACAGTGGTAATAAAAAAAATCATCAACAGCTGCAACACTGTGCAGAAAACCCCACTGAATGTGTCCTGAATATAAACTTGAAATATTAACTGTCCTTTCACACCTCCTAAAGACTAGTTAAAAACCCCAGTATCTGTCTGATATACACTGGAAAACTTTGTTTTACCAACAAATGTCTGTCCACATGGCAAAAATCTCTTCCTCAACCTCTTCTACAATGTCTTGAGATAAGATAAATGAGGGCTGACATTAGGTTGACTCTATTAGTGCATCAGAGCAGAGATGTAGAGTTGCTTCAGTGTTACTTTTGTTTAAATATGTCCCTGTTTTAGTGTCTATATATTACGTATGAAAACCACTTCTCCACCCAGCTTTGTATTGCAAGTTGCTGAAAACACTGATGAGTCCAAACTGGTAGAAATGACCTCCATACACTTATATCTATGCAGTGACTCTCTTTTTTAATACAGTGAGAGAAAGTGAAACATTGTATAGATGTAAGAGTATGGAGATCTTTTCTACCAGCGTCTAGATATAAAAAAAACTCCTAAATAAAAAAGAACAAACCAACAGAAAACACCCATTCGTCAGGTAAATCAATAAGCCCCTAATAATATAAAAATAGCAGGTTTCAGTCAAACAGGCCAACTTCAAACACGTGACTTAATTTTAAATTTCTTTCCTTTTCCAGCAGTTTTGGCATGTGTAACAGCTGGATTTTTCCATTTATTAAAACAGTCACTTTGAGCAGGTACATTATGCAAACATGTTGATAAAATCTGTCAATAAGTCAATTACTTACTTGACACTAACACGTTGTTGAAACACTGTTACAATGTGACTGACAGATTGTTGGCATATATCAAATATGTAAGTCTACTCACCTGTTCATGGTACTTCTGGTTTTGGAGGCAGGTCCCCTCCCGAAACGACATGTTTTTAACTCTGACTGCTCCCTGTCTGTCGAGAGAGCGGGACCTAGGAGCTTTGAGCTGACTGCGCCGGTGCCATGACTTGAGCTGCTCACTCACTACATGCTGTGGGAGACCGCCGGAGCGGTAGTGTGGATGGTCCCATTGAGCCGGCGGGGAGATGTGTCTGGTGTCAGGGGGTAAAGGCCTCTGTGCTCTCTGGTGGGGCACAGCTGCATCTTTATAGTAATACTCATATCTGTTGGGAGGATAAGGAGCCTGCTGTGTGTAATAGCTCTGTGCCAAGTCCAGTTCAGTTTGGTAGGCCACTTCTTTATTGTGATAGGCTTTGTGGAAATTGGGGCTGGACTGGTGCCTGCGATTATGGTTAAAGCCAGTGTGTGGGAGGGCTTGAGGTCCATAGCTGCCAACTGGGCTAGAGTGCTGGAATGCAGACTGATACTGTTTGGGCAAATCGCATGGCAGCTCCTGAGAAGGTGAGCTGTTGTAAGATGCAGACGAGTGTTCAGAGTTGCTGTCCTCAGAGTTGACATGGTTTCCATAGTTCAACACAGGGGGAGGAGTCTCTGGCAAAGTTATTGCGTATTCTGTCAGCCGCCTCCTTGCACCTCTGGGGCGACCACGGTCTTTTGACATCTCAGGGTTGGATATCCTGCGCAAATCACACAGAAATTACATTGCTTGCATTAGTACAGCTACTTGAAAAGAAAACTCAACTTTTAAAAAACATACACTTCACAGCACCTGATTTGGTTTAAAATGAAAAAACCTTTATGCATAAAGCTAAATAATATGATCACAGGTTCAACATAGGTGTCCTGCCGCCATACAGTACTTGAGATATATTTGAGGTGCGGCTACCTGAGGGAGAGTTGTCTGTGCACACGCATCTCTGGTGTGGAAGGCGTGCTGTTCGACTGGGAGCGGCTCAGCTTCAAATGGGAAGCAAAGCAAGCCTCAAATGGTGGCAACACTTCACTTTTGGCTGGACTGCTGAACACACAAAACAGCAGCACAAGAAATATTTTACATTTTGTTTCTTTGCTGGTGTTTTTATATATCAAAACATTTAAAATACGGGGAAAAAACCCAGGTTTTGTTCATGAAGACAGTCATCAACAGTAGAAATCTCAAATATATATATAAAAATGAAAAGCTAAGTCAACGACTGCAGTTGAGTATAAAGGGTTTCAATGTTTTCATAAAAATAACTATTTCCTCTGACATCCTGTGGCTGAGATCATTAATGAATGCAGATTAATATTAATCCATTACACTGACAAGGAAGAATACACATAATCACAGGCTGGAGTTTTTATTGCAGCAATTAACTGCTGGACAATGAAAACTGAATTCTATCTCTGCGTCACGGTGTCATTAAAATCAGTAGGATTTATGGCTGTGTGTTGTCCGCGGTGACTGTTGTAGCACCAGAGCGAAAGCAGATGGCAGTGTTGCACGTTCATTACCATCACTGACATCTACTTTGTTATACTACAGGGCAGGAGCAAGACGGTTTGCACTTGAAATGACAGTGCTTGATGAGTTTTTGTCCAGCATTAGAGAAAAGATAAAGTGTTCATCTTGCTCTATGATGTCTGCTCTATCATAAAGAAAACACAAAGCAGCACAAGTACACCACTCAGTGACATTGGCTACATAGCAGTGACTTTTAACAAAACTTTTAAAAGGGTGCACAGTGTTTTGGTTAGGGCATAAAAAACATTAACTTCCATGTACTATTTTTCGCAGGCTTTCCAAAGAATCCAACCAGGACTACTTCCCTCACTACTACCAGTAGCCACTTGATCAGCATTTCACACAGTTCTCTACAATCCATGTAAACCACACTCTGTTTTACCCAGTCCTAAAAAGTCGATTAACGAGAAATGAGTCATGATGGATAGTCTGTGTTACCTCGTCTTGCTGGAGGAGCGCGACTTCTTGCTCTTCTCGTAGGGCTGGTCAAGACTTGACTCTGTCCACGGGGAGTGCTGGATGGGGGGAAGGTCACACACGGGGCTTGAGCTGAAACTCAGTTTAGAATCAAGGCTCGGGTGGGGAGACTGGCATGGGGTCAGTGGCAGGGTCTGGGGAGCCACTATTGGAGACATGTAAGAGCCGTTTTTGAAGGACTGTGTGGACACAGGGGGAGGCGGAGGAGGATCCGTCTCTCCTGGACAGGGGGGTCCTGAGGACAGCTGGGATGATTGACTTGTCACTTCTAGAGGGAAAAAATAACAGAGATTATTAAGCGTGTGATACCTGCGGAAAGTGATTAAGTGTTGATAAACATTTATCTCCTTGAGGAATGCACCAATTTATCAGCCACACATCGGTATTGACTGATTGTCGCCTTGTTGTACTGCATCTCTGATCTCTTCCACAGATTCTTAATGTATTCTTTATTTTATTAAGAGAACCCATGACCATTTAAGTATTCAAGATAAATGTTCACTGCTCATATTTCCACATTTTATGGTTAAAGGCTGAGTGGCAAACATTGTCCAGGCTTTAAATAAAATACATTGGTCTTGGTCTGACTCTCATTTACACTAGATTTAGGAAAAAACCTTGTAAAAACTGGTCTTACCTTCATCTTGCACTACAGAATCAGACAGAGAGCTGTCATCAGATGTGCCCAGGTCTGAAAAACAGAAACAGAATTAACTCCAGGCACAGGTGGTTATAAAAAAAAAAGGAATTTGACTACAAACTATCTTGCAGTCTTGCCGGACGCCTCTCACCGTGTTGTGCAATATTAAAAGCAGGGAGTGGTGATGATCGGCCGTGCTCCAGTCGCAGCTGAAAGGCCGACTCTTGAAGCCGTTTCAGTTTTTTCTCCTCTCTCTTGCACTGCTGTATTCGGCTCTTTCTAACAGCCTTACTCAGGTGATCCTCGTCGCACAGCTTGCGCGCTGCCTCATATATCTTCATTTGAAGCGACAGCTCACCATCCACTAAACTCAGTTCTGACTCCTGTAAAATGGTGGCATGACAAGACAGCGAACAGTGTGACTCCTGAAACATTGAGGTTTACACATTGTTTATAAATGATATTATTTATAAATGATATTATTTATTTGCAGTCTCCACATGCCGCTTATACCTCTGCTCCTTGTGGGATACTTTGATCGTCCAGTTTAAACGCAGCTCCAATACGTCTGCGAATCTGCGGAGGCTTCTCTCCTGGCAGCAGAGGGTAATCATCTGACAGCCGGCCTGTCAACTCCTAAACAACACAGAAAACTTCACAAATCCAAATGTCCACAAAGCAACATCTGAATGTAACATAATGTTTATTGTCTGGAAACAGATTCTGACATGGTGAAATCAAAACAAAGACATCTTTTCAAACACTAAATCCTTTCGTTTTTGTTTTTCAAATAAAGATACATATCTCTTCAGAGTTTATTCAACCACTTCCTTGGAAGTTTTGAAATGATGTAACAGTATCTCAATCTGCTCTCTTTACATGTTGAGGCATATAGGTTTGTGGAATCTCTTGCACAATTCTGCGTTTGCAGAGATTTCCTTTCACAACACATTCTTTAGGTCTCACTTTCTCACAGCATTGAGTATCCGTGTCAAAGTCAAACCCAGAGCACGACAACGCACTGTTAACTGATTTCAGTATAGATCAGTCATTAAAACAGTTACTTTGAGTCACTCTTAGACAGCCACCTTTGCAGACAGACAAACACGTAAGCACGGCCAATGAGCTTACTTATTCTTTTGTCACTAAAAGAAGAGAGAGGCGTCATGCCTCCCATTAGTTAACCTGAGCGTGTCCCAACAGGAGTGCCCAGCCCGACTGTCAACAGGAAAGAATGATCAGTCCTGGGATTTTACCCTGGAGCACCGACGCATGGCAGAGATACTCCCACAGGGATATGTGACCAGTTTCGAAGTGATTCAATGTGCCAACGTTTTGTCTCTACTTGATAATTCACAGCGCAGAGAGAGAAAGTAATGCAGAAAGTATTGCAAATGAAGGGGTGACGTGTGACAAAAGTCTCATGCTGGAACTGGATTGAAATCCAGGCTGTCATGGGAACACTGAAGTCACTTTGACCAACTGAACCACCAGGATACCTCTTCAAAGGCTATGATACATTTAAAAAAAATCTCACATAAGCCACATTGCATGTTCTAATTCAGTACACAATGTATCTGAAAGGAAAGGGATGATGTTTGTATTCTGCTTGGCAGTAAGAGCTAAAATAATAGCGTCACAAAGGACAGGATGATAGATTAAAGGACCTTTTGTTTCCTCTCAATGGCCTGTGACTCAACACAACCACTGTGACATTAAGACCAGTTTGAAGCTAATGCAGACTAATTTGAGAAAGCATAAAAGTTTTTGGACATCTAAGTCAATCTGCTGGCTCATGAAAACACAAGTGAAAAAACACAAGTGTGGACACAAAACTTTATTTAATTCATCCACATTTGTGCAGACAGGGCTGAACACATCTCAGAAATGTTCCCTCTTACAGGTTACTTTGTAAACCTGCAGTAAAATGTGTCATCAAACATCCTGCTATAAACTACTCCACCTATTTATTTCGAATCACATGCAATACAGCAAGTACACTTTGTATCACCTCGCCTAATTACGTAACAATTGTCTTCAGTTTGACTTTGTCTGGGTCTGCTGAAACCTTTCTTAAGATTTTAATAATCTCAGATTATCGTATTATGTGACTCATTGTGTGACATGTTTACGGCTTTCGCAAATAGTTCGAAGCACCAAAGCGTCATTCCTAACGTTGCATTTAAATTTCAAATCAACATTTGAATGCTGTTAAGCCTTCTTTTTTTTTTTATGTCTATTCATTCTGCTTAAACCTGGTATTTCTGCACAGTTGCAGATAAAGATTAGGCTACACTAATATTGTATGTACTGTACAATTTGCAGAATTAGATTCCAGTGGCTGCTGAGTATTGTTTCTGTCTCATGTGATCCAAACATCTCCAAGAACTCCAAGAAAGCCTTTCCAAGAGAACATTTTCAGTGCAGTCAAAAAATGCTTTGCTCTCCTGCTTGCTGTGCATGCACCTGTATAAACTTGGTGGTCTAGCAGCAAATCTAACAGTACCATAAATGACCTTTATTCATTAAAGCAAGTTGATTTCATTAAAAAAATAGACTAACTAATTTTATGCCATAAATCACATTATTCCGATTAAATATTTTGTTTGAGGATTTTTTTTATTTATTTATTTATGCTTTTTTTTTTTTTTTTTTAGAGAGATAACGTCATAAAAAATGACGAAAGACATTCGGAGCCTCAATGTAATTCTTATTATGTAGTCAGTTTGTAAATTACTTACAGCTTCTCGGATGCAGAGTTCCTTCAGGTCCCGCAGGCATCTCTCTAGTCGGTTTTGGAGATCCTGGTGTTTGAGCTTCATGGCCCGTGTGTGCGTGGTCACATCCTTTGTATGCGTCATTGGGCTGTCAGAGCCTGCGTAATGTAACAGGAACAAAGCATAAGGACTCATCTGAGATTATGTGACTGTTAAACATCTGTTATTCAGTACTAAACACATGAGACCATAAGTTAAGTGTCAATCAAAGTTAGAAAAAGTAAAGACCAAAATTGAAGCAGTGGCACATTTCATTCAGAAGGGAAACATAAAAATAACCAGTAAAAGCAAACTGAACTTCAACGAATGATTACTTTCAATATCATCTAGTATATAAATGTAAAATGTTTATAGATATTGACTGATTAATTGACCAAATGTCTGGACTCTACAGCATATATACAAACACACAGTACAAATACACTGAGTTGTCAGTCTAATGTGAACACCTTGCTGAATCTTATGCAATCCAATTCAGAAGCTGTGCAGTGAACGCTCCCCTTTATGATGCCTATCATGTTCGGTCGTTGTTGACATTGTCACAGAGATGTTGACTCAACACTGTAAATTGGAATGATTACAGTATACTGAAACTAGAGGTGGGGGGGATCATTTCTTAGATGCATCATGATACTCTCTTTAATGATTATGTTTCAATCCAGTAGAGTCTATCACTAGAAATTTAAAACCCAGTTCTTAGCATTATAATCAATCGTAACAACTTTGTCAAGCCAGGCTGTACGTTCCTTATGCCTGAACCCATTGGATGAGTTGTAAGGAACGTAAACATCAAAATGTTTGCATTCTAAGCTAGGCTACGTCTTGAGGTTTGGTGAGGATAAATGAGTGTGAGCAACTGCAGATGAATATAATCCGAGTGTCAATCCCTGTCTTAAAAGCTAGCGTATGAAATAACTGGCAACCTTTGGGGCCGAAAAATGAAGCAACGGGAAGTGCCAAAAGTGCAGTTCTTTGAACAGCCACTTGAGGCTGGATACAGAAGCCAATCCCTATAGAAATAGAAATTAACATGTTTACAGCCTTATCAAAAATCACATTTGGTCTCTATTGCTAATAGATATATAATAGATATAATAGGATAGTGTCTTCAGACTCTCAGTCACATCCAACCCTTGCTTCTCTACAGCTCCACCTTGTTGTTCAAATATGGTTACTTCTGGCTCCAAACAACCAGCTTGGTGAAGATAAGTCCACAAACCAATGGGTGATTTCACGGTAGCTACGTCCATCTTTTTTTTAATACAGTCTACGGTGTAAAAGCTTTTTGGCTTATATAAATATGAAGGGTAAAGGGGACTTGGACAAGAGTCACACTGTATGCAAGTTGTGTCCAACTAAACTAAAATAGTCAGAGTGAGAAAAAATAACTCATATACAGGAATCAAACGTTTTGATGCATCGAGATTCTAATCGTATTGTTGCCCTCTGAATCTTAATTGAATCGTGAGGTGCCTGGAGATTCCCGTCCCCAACTGAAAGGTGGTTTAGTATTGTTGGCCGCAAACATATGTGCATAACGTGTGAAAATGAATATGTATTTTTTGCCATAATGAAAACAAAACAAATCAAACATTCAGGAGAATAATAACATTATAAGTCTATTTATAAATGCATGCCGGTGATATTTCAGCTTATGTTGCTACAACTGCATTTATCAGTCACATGACCCATGTCATGTTTGAGCAATAGAATAACTTGTAAAAGTTAAAAATGTCCATTATAAAATTAAATTTCTTATTATTATAACAATATCATTATTATTTGCTATTTCATGACCTTCACGTTGATGATAATGCCTGTTCTATTTTATTCTATTTTTTACTTTGTCATCTGTTGCCTTGTGGAGGGTAATCTGGCATGTTAATACTATGCTAACCATGATTTTAATTAGAAAGTGCCCTGTCACTACACTGCTCCAGATGAACTCTCGAGGCCACTACACACACACACACACACACACACACACACACACACACACACACACACACACACACACACACACACACACACAACTGTTGCATTCAACACAACGTACCTTCTGTTTTTAGCGTTGTTTTCTTTAGTGGCATGCAGAATGACTGGCAGGATCTTCTTAACTATTAACAATGTGTTAGTGTTCTGTCTGCTGCTGTCTGCAGCCTTGGTGACTAATGACATTAAGATTAGTCTCAGGGCAGTGGGAGTGGCTTCAGGCAAAATGCATTGACCGCCACATACCTTCAGAGATTATTAACAGAATCCCTGCAGGTACTGACAAACATCTGAGGTGCAACAGGAAAGAAGTGTGACAGCATTACAATAGGGCAAAGAATTCCTCCTCTGCGAGTGACAATCCCCCTATTCTTTGTAGATCGACACTTTCTCATTGTATAGGACAGACATCACGTGGCTTAATTAAGGCGCAAGGAATGTCAGAGAGGCCAGAACTAATCAGTAGACACTGCTGGGCGTAGCAAAAACAGGGCTGCCAAACTTTGCAGCTGAGTCTATGGGATTGTTACCATAGAATAATAATTCTAGGTGACCACAATCTGTGATTCCCTTTAATGACTGAAGAGCAACATATTCACTAGAGTTGCACCTGTTAAACTGATTAATCATCGGGTGAGAAAAGAGCCAAAAATGCCTATTGCATTTTTTCAAAACACAAGGTGACGTATTCAAAGTGCTTGTTGTGTCTGATCAGCAGTCAAAATGAAAATATATCCAGTTCAATATCACACACGACTAAAAAAAACAAACAACTATTCACCATCGAGAAGCTGCAGCTACAGAAGTTTTTGCGTTGCTGCTTTTGTGCTGGTCAATTTTCTGTTCATCAACTAATGGATTACTAGATCAATTGTTTCAACTTTAGGAGTCACAAAACATGTTAATCCAGCAAAAGGTCAGACTTGAAATAGGTACTCAACTTAATTTTACACACCAAAGTGTAACATAGAGATTTCAGGGAGTACACCTGTTTAGGTGGAAAAAAGTTGTATAAAGCCTTTTATGGCTCCACAAGGAGCTGCCTGAAGTCGGACTTGAGGCAGCTTCAGTTTGGTCCGAAGGCTCCAAGTTTAAAAATGGCAATAATTTCTTAAAGAAGTTCTAAAAAGGTGTGTTCACCAGAGCTCTGTAGCCCACTCCTCATCTCTGCTTCAGGCTAGCAGCTCAAGGCTACGTTAGCTGCTATTAGCATAACAAACCCAAAGCTTTGACAAAACTGTGGTTGGCCAAGTTGTATTGTGGGTAATGTAGATGTCAGGTTTTGACAAGAAAGAAATCAGTGGAGTGTTCTTTTAATCTGGATCATTTGTGTTGCTTTCTTCATCTTGAGCAATGGACCAGATGCAATTTGGTCCCTGCCCGAGTTTTGATAATGACCTGTTTTCTTTAAATATGACTTTCACTTTCTTCAATGGGCTGGAATTACTACCTAAAACTAATTTAATTTGCTGTGTGCTGTCGTAGGGAGTTGCTTCAAGAATGTAGATTATTTTATTGAGAACACATTGACATCACTGCTGCCAAGATATTTGTAGTAGCGGTTGCTAACGCCATGTAATCTGCTATGATTGAGTTATTCTCTGAAAGGATGCCATTTTGCTTAACATCAGATGAAGCACAAGCTTGACAGATTCGATAATGATGCTGCAATAAAAGAGGGGAAGATTTATGTTACCAACTGAGTCTAAATGTAACAGCGGTGATGGGGAGAATGAGTAGGTAGAAATAAACTGTGTTTTGGCAAAGAGACATCAACATCATAACAGCTCTGTCACATGACAGATTACTGGGCCTGTAAGAGTCAATAAACCATACAATTCCTTATGACTGATGATGTAGGCATGTTTCTGTAAGTGTTACTGACATTTTGTCTGACCTGTGAACAATGACTTTGTTTAGTCCTGAACAACACAAATATATTTGTATGTTTTGACTTGACTTTAGGTGGGGTTTTTTTATTTGTCTTCTGTTTGAGGTCATTTGAAAGCAGCTGCTGTGATAAGATTACCATGTGCTGGACTAAGCTACAGTGTAAAAAGAAACTATTTGTTTTAACTTCAAAAAGTTAGTGTCCGAACTGCCTTAAAATTCTAAATAATTTGAGAAAATAAGTTTGAACTTTCAACTTGATTTTAAGTAAGTAATGGTTTTATGTACAACTAAATTTAAAAGTATGTGTGTACTTAGTTTCAACATTAATTTGGGTCTCCAGCCATGTCTACTGGCTAAAAGACCATGAAGCAATCCCCACGTAAATCCACTTCCTGTTTTCACATTAATTAATGCAATTCAATAAAGCTGCCCAGTGTCCCTCAGACATATTTGGGCAGCCGACCAAAGACAATCTGCCCTCCAGTTTGTTTTCTACTAATTTTTGCTCTTTAGCTCGGCTGGCTATTGTCACTGATTTAGATTTCTAAGAATCAAGATTTGATGCAGCCCAACAACAAACTTTGCTGCAGCGAACTGCACTGACATAAATGATCACATTTATGATGTTGCACATGTGTACATCTGCAAGTTTTGATATTCTGAGACTGGAAAAATGGAGGAATGTTTCAGAGGGCTGCATTGGGATTGGGTCCCACGGGACCCAACGTAAATATCGCGGGAGCGGGCGGTTTGAACTTTGCTGCAGTTGGGAACGGGCGGCTAAAAAAAGACAATTAGGCACGGCTGCGCGCTCTTTATAACTCACTGTGAATCTATGTTGCATAATAAAGATTTGCCCCCTCTTAATTTTTAACCGCCCCCTCAGTAACTTCATCCTGGCGCCTGCCTTAACCTCAATCTGCGTGATTATATAAAGGTAGAAAAATAAATAAAATACAGAAGAGGAGAATACAATGTGAAACAGCCTTTATTTCATTAAAAACTAAGTGAAAACAACGAAACGTTTTTTAAAATGTAGCCTTGATGATCAAATGTAATTATGTTGCAGTTGCATTTAACTATGACTTTAGCGCCTGATTGTGTATTCCTTCATTTATAATAAAAATATGACTAAGACAGTTGAGCTAATCCATATTTCAAAAATACTATAATTGATGAACAAAATGTTTACCTGAATGAAGGATGATGCCGCTGTCTGTGTCACTGATCTCTCCGTTGCCCTCCATGTCAGTGGATCAACTTCCTGTTGCTATTTTTCAGTGGATAATGTCGACACTCACCATTTCCTGTAGAGTATTATTTCAATGTTAGTATTCATGACAGTTGTCAAGCTTTTTCACAAAAGTCAGGAATCATTTGTGGCAACATTGGACTTAAAAGTGGACACACTGCTGGTACTTTTGGTATAATGGCAAATAAAAAATTCAAATTCCATCAAGAAAAACTAAAATTTGAATGGGCAAAATTCAACTTTCCCCACCATTTTCTGTCCCCAAGGTATCTTTGTCTTGTGTCTTCAAAAGGCTAAACCAGACTAGATTCAAACTGTGACAGTTTAGCTCAAAAAACAGCACAGCATTTAAACCTGCAGCCTTCCAGTCCATTCAGGAGGATTACAAGCCACTCAAGCAATAGATGGTTAGATAAAATCTAAAACCAAATCTAAAGCCAAACAGCACTAACACAAGCTCTCCAAAGACTGCACAATCCTTTATCTTGTGACCTGCTAATGGAGTGATTCGGGTGTGACTTTCCTTCATGACCCTACAGTCAGGTATAGTCATATAGTCTCTCACAGCATGAGTACACACACATGTTCCCAAGTCTAGAGTGCTTCCTGAGACTGCCTGTTTGTTAGTCACTGATGTCACACAATCACCATTATCTCACTCCTTCAGATAAGAGGCTCAGAACTCATGAGCCATATATTCAGCTGGTGTCAAGTAAAAACTGTGAAACTTGTTGGTTTGATTATTAACCAAGATAATACAGGAATGTGCTGCTAGTTGCATACCGATATGCAGGGGAGGTTCACCTCAGCTAGGAAGCTTCACCGCAGTCATTGTTTTGCAGAACAACTAGATGAGGTGAAGTCATGAGCAACATGCAAGAGTTGTTTCTATCGTATGTTTGTCCAAGCTCATGGTGACGCCCAGGGATCCATATAAGGGTGTCCCATTATGATCCTGAACATGACACATCCTCCAAACAGCTCCCATGACTGTGACTGTGATACTTCACTCCTCCAAATCACAAATAATTGGCTGCTGTGTTTGCAGAATTAAGGCGTAACAGCTCATGCACAAGACATTAAATAAAAACAACAACAACAACAACCTACAGTGCTGAATTCAAACTCAATTTGGTTTGAAAAATAAATGTAAATATACGCTACTTGCACTTTCGACAAACAACTACACATTCAGAGCTGATCTATGAGTCTAAAACTGGATTGTTTGCACATGGCTCTCAACATGATGGCAGCTGAACCAGTGGCTAGCAGCTAACTATGCTAACAGCGCAAACAGTGCTAACAATGCCAACAGTGCTGACAGACCTAACAGTGTTGATGTGTCTGGGGAATATAGGGCGGGCACTATGCTTATGACAATGACATTGTTCTGGGGGTTGGGACAGCGTCATCAGCAGTAGTCATCATATGAGCACAGTGCAGAGACATGACGATTAGCTAGCAAGTGGGACAAACTCACAGGGACTACAGGCACGAACAGGCACGAACATGTATGCGCAGCCAGTCTACCACAACAAAGAACAGAGAAGCTCAGATTACAACACACGCAGAGGAAGTGTGACCTCATTCTCTGCTCAGGACACCATTACTCTACTATACTTTTACATATCTAATAGCTGCTGCTGTAATAATGCTCCAAACGTTGTACAAGGCACCTTTAGAGATCACATCGCTGATCAATTTAATAACAGCAAAAATCAAAAAGGTAAAGGAATAAACCCACTGGGGATGCAACGAGAGATAATTTGCATCATTAATCAAAACATTTTTTTTTTAAAAAAATAATCAACCAATCATTTATTAAAAGTATCTAAAATATTTAAAAGTTACCATCACATGTTCCCAGAGCCCAAAGTGATGACTTTATAATAGTGCAAAGAAGAAAAGAGAAAAGCAGCAACTCTTCACTTCTGATAGGCTGGAATCATCATATATCAATTTGACACTTTTGCTGGATACTTACAAAGTTATTTTACTTTCAATCAAGTCAATCAGCTACCTGATGATCAACCCTTTCAGAACTAAAACCAAAATATGATGATCTAATTCAGAACTTAATTTATCAGGTAGGTAACTTAATCCAACAATCCCCACAAAGACAGGCTGTACAAAAAAAAAATTGAGTCATACGTCTTGGGAGTGTTTTAAGCTTTCGGATTCCCAGTCACCAGCTCAAGGTGCGCTTATCACTGAAATCCCCTGAAAAACCAGCAGACTCTCATCCCTCCACTGCACAAGGATGGAACCGAAACTACTAAAGTAGTTTGATGCACTGTAGATGTGCAGTAGCTTGCTGTCAATATATATGACATGACCTGTTGATATACTGAACTTTTTTTCCAATCAAATGTTTTGTTGGACATATTTTCTCTGTGTGAAATCCTTATATTGTGCGTCATGAATCCCAACATTTTTCTATTTCCAACAAAATATTAGATAAACAAGTACAAACTGGGCATTTCTTTAGGGACGGGTTTAGAGAAATCAAACACATACAAAAACAGGGAAGGAGTTGTCTCAACCCTGAAGGTGCTAAGAAACTGTACGAAACAGATAAAACAACCACACCACACTGATGTAGTGTGTTAAATCATCCATGTCTCATTCTGAAATATTAATTTAACAATACAATCAACACAATGACAGTTACCCCACACCGATCAAAAATAAATCACCTAAATGATGTAAAGTACATCAAACACTGCCAACTGGACAACATATACAAAAATCTACTTACTTAATGAGAAACTTAGAAAAACTGTCAAAATCCAAACAGCAAAAACTTTCTTACACAACTCCCGACTTGAATGGAAATGCACAAAACCTGAGCTGTGTAGAGTCTGGACAGGAATGAGAGACTCGCCCACTAAGAAAGCGCTGCCTGCTGTAGAGGAGTGGCCACATACAGAGGGCTGAACACTTGAGTCAGTATCATATAACCCAGCACTCCTGCCTGAGTTTGAAACTGTGTCAACAACGATGACAAAGATACTACCACCCATCCTAATAGGTGGGTGGTGGCAACCTGTGCGAAATGTGTGCCCAATTACAAAATCACTACTACTATAAAAAGTAGTCACACGGTATGACAAACATTAAAGGCCCAGGTGCAACTTATGATCAACAGCACAATGAATATAATATCCATTTTAAAGCTGAAACGATTTATCAAGCAGTCTATTAGCTGACAAAAATTACTTAAAACAATTAATCACTTACCAAACTTGTTGCCAGTTATTTTTTTAAGTAATTATGCCAAACATTGCCGATCCCAGCTTCTAAAACATGGAGATTTTCTGCTTGTCTTTACATTGTATGTTAGTAAATTGACTATCTTGGGTTGTGAACTGTCTTTTTGGACCAAACAAACAACATAACAACATCACCCTCCAATCTGAATACTAGTGACTAAACAGTTAATCGATTAATTGACAGATTATTCCATAGATTAACCAGTATTGAAAATATAAATAACTTACAGCCCTAATATGATGTCAGTAATCAACCCATTTTAGAAGTCTACAAGTCTTGTTCAACTCTTTCAATTCTGTTGATGATTTCTTTTTGTCCAGATATGTGGGACAACATGCAAAGCCAATATTCATGCTTACATCACTGATAATAGATGACTCAGTGACTTGATAACTGACTGTTGATGACTCTCACGCTGACTCCTCACTTTGTCTGTTTTCTTAACAATAAACTGTCGGTGTCACAGTTCAGCTCTGCATACATAGGTCAAATATCTGGCCAATGCATGTCTACTGCCATCTCCTGGATGTTCAAACGGCTTGTAAAAATGAATAACCAATTATGAACTTACAAATATACTAGTGTACAAATAGTCCTCTAAACTTTGGCACTTCTCCTCTCACTTCCAGGCTACCGATGCAGAGGCCTTTTTGTAGCCTGACATTTTTGCCTCCACTAAAAAGAGGGAAACACATGTTGGTGGGATAGTCCGCATGATTTACAGAGACCCAGATGCAGCACCTGCTCTCTAACTGCATGGCTCACATTCATTCTGAATCTCAATATTCATTTTGGCTTTCCAGGAATGTTGGTGCTCAGACACGCTGAGAAAAGGTCCAGCAATTCCCAGACACTCAAGAATCAGTTCTCAAATGACACGGCACCGAGAAAGCAGCAGCCATGGTGACAAAAGCTGCAGATATTTGGTTCAGTGACTTCCACATTAAGGTTTCACAGTGGGAAGAGACAGGGTGCATTTCACAGAAGCTTTTACGTTTGGCACTGACAATGTAGTGAAATATTAAATCTGATTTCTTGCACTGTTGTATTTACTTTATCTGACCAGTATTATAAGCTGATATTGGCATATCTCAGATCAATGACAAGTTGACAAAATGTATGTTAGCCCTGCTAGCCTACAGCAAACCACCAGCCACTGTACACTAGCTCCATTTAAGCTGGAACAATAAATCAGTCGGGCCGACAGATTGAATGGTATTGGCAAGTATGTCAGCCGATAAATAACAAGTACAGAAATAACAAGATATGTTTTGATACTAGTCAATGCTCTGTATTTTGTCCATCAGAAAGTCCTGAAAAGTTTACTCTTTGGCCTTGGTCATTATCTGATTTTTTTTACGGGCTATAATCTCTATACAAATATATAATTTTTGTTTCTCATATTTTGTCTGCTGCATTTATATCAGTAAGGGTGAGCTGACTAACAGAAACATCCCTCTGCATGATGCAGTAACCAAACCGCACCCTCCAAAATAACCACAAAGTTGAATCAGCACCTCTCTAAAACAGTTTCAACAAAAAAACTGAATATTCTAACCTTCATGAAGGCAGCATTTATTGCAGGATTGTTGTATTTGACTACATTAGTTTTAGCTAGCTGTGCCTATTAAACTAGGAAACAACTACAAGCTACCAGCGTCTGTATAGTTAATAGAATAAAAGAGCAGCAGCAGCAGTGCCTTGTGTAAACAGGCAGCATACCAAGCAGTTTGATAACCTAAAATCAGATACAAGGGAAGTGCAATTATATAAATGAACAACAATCTCTTCCGTTCATGGGAACCAAAGTTTAGAGGTTATATCAACACTAATGCTAACAGTATTTTGGAAGCATATTTTGTCCTTCAATTATGGAATTACAACAACTGTGCAGTTATGTCCATCATGCTCGACATGAAGACTACAACTTCCCTTGACACTGCTGTAAAACAGACACTTGTCCTGTGTTTAAGTAGCCAGTTGGTGGATGTCATGGGTAGTTTATATAAACCAGAGGTCCCCAGGAGACAGAGACAGAGCTTTGTGTAGGCGACCCAGCAGCTGGCATAACAAATTCTTTAAATATTCTTGAGTCCTTTATAAGAGTACGACTAGACTACCGCTGCCAGTGTGTAGAGCCATCAGCTGCCAGAGGATCACACATTTTCCCCTTAATATCTTGCAACTTGGCTCCTTTGCCAGGTGCTACTATATCATCTCACTGTCATGATGCTTAAATCAAACATGGGGATGCAAAAAAAGCTGCTACATTACATTACAGTAGTTACACTAATGGAGTACAAATCCTTAAGCTTTAAAAGGCAAACAAAGCAACTCTGGGAGCTGCTGGGTCTCCACCCACCACCTCCCCCTGCCTGCAGCCAGCTCCAAGTTTTATGTTGCCTAAGGGCTCTAATTGACTGTAATAAAGATGTGAAAAAAAAAAAAATACCACGTGTATCTCAAATGAGCAAGCGTGCAGAAGTGGTGTGTCTGATGTGGATTACTGAATTAGAAGTTTGTGCACACCCATGCAAATCAAGGTCTATTCTAAACTGTGGCCAAGCCCAAGGCCGTGGCTGAGAGTGAACAAGCTTAAACACATCAACACCATTACATACAGAGACAGACATTTCAAGCTCCTCTTAAGTAGCTTTTAAATTGGAAAAGTATGATTGTTCCACACTGTCTTTTAGTACTAAACTGTATGTGTATTCTGTATAAGCTTGTTCAAGGTCTTTGTTGAAGCTATTTGATGTTTATACTGAGTGAAATATTAAAACCAAAGATTTAATATAATTGTATTCTTGTAACAATACAGCAAATTGACATATTCTAGACCATTTTTGCATCTGATTTCTTTAATTTTCAATTTAATTTTAAAGTTTATTTGGACATATCTGGAAAATTTAGGCTCTCCATTAGAATTTAAAAAAATGAAGTTACATGGGTTTTACTAAAGTTTGGCTGCACAGCTTAAGTTTGTAATGACTATCCCAACAGCAGTTCACTGAGGTTTCAGGGGTTAAGCCGCTCATGTCCTTTTGCCCCCTGGTCAATGCTCAGGAATGTGTAGACAGCAGAAATGGTTCAATGCACAGAAATCACAAACTAACGAATGAGACTTCTGCTCTAAAAAAGCTTTATAGAGAATAAAATAAAACAATATCATTCGGTTTCAAATATATCAACCATTTTGTAAATTATGTTCTGACTTCATAGAGTAGGTGTACTGTTAAACGGCTGTCATATGATAACCCTGAGTGTGACTGCATGTAAGACAGCATAAAATTCCCCTGTAAGTTGAATTTCATTGTTCATCACCGTTAAGTTATCTGTTAACTGCTGTGTGTTTCTGCTGAAAGAGGATGTTGCTAATTCATGTACTTCTCTGCTGGTCAGTGCAGTCACTTATCTTAACACAGGTTATGGTCCCTTTACACTGTGGTTCTCTTTAACACAGAGCTGACAACTTCATGAAAACACCAGGGATTATCCCTGAAACACAACCTTAACTTTCTATAGGAACAAACAATAAAGGATGGAAGTAAACTCAGTGTCCTATACTATAATTACATATTTTGTGGCTAGGTTTAAACTACTGGGAAAATGTATAATGAATGTTACCAAACAATTATGACATAATAAATATAAACATATAACTGTTAATGAATACACCTGAATACTGTAGCTCTGTACATGCAAGTACATTTACACAATAAAGCCAAATGGTGCGACAACACTGAAGAGGGCTGGACCAGCGTGAAAGTTGAATGACGCGTCAAGTAACGTTATAGAGAAATACAACGTATTTATTCATCCATTTTATCCCCCCGCTAACTCAGCTTCATAAAGCTGCTGGGCCTCGGCTTTGAAAAGTTTCTCAAAGTTTAGAAACTCGCTTTAGATGTGAACTTTTCCCAGCATTTAACTACCCACTCCCAGGTACTTATTTTCAAAGGAGCAGTAAGTCAAGTTGCATTAGTAACACATTGCGTACATGTACACAACGTTTGTAAAACAAAACTTGTAACTTCATCGCCTTTGCTCTTACCTCAGTAACGTTAGCTAGTTAGCTAGCTAGCATCGTGCCTCATCTGCATCCATACAAACTGCGCTCCATCGGCTCTCAGTCTCCCAGATTTGAGCTGGAAGTTTATTTCTATTTACACTGACAAAAGAGCAGAAGAACCCACCACCAAGTCCTCGAGTTAAGTCTCTGTGGTCAAACCGAGTGGACCCAATACAACACAAGCATTAAATTCACGCTTTACTCCCCTAGCCTGACTTTTTTCTGTTGGTCAGGCTACTTCTAAAGTAAAGCTACGCAGTGCCGCCTTCACGGACTGTCGGAAGAAATGCCTCAGCTAACAACATAAAGTATTTACCATGGCAACCGCATTTCCGATACTCTCCGTAAAAATGGCCATGCGTGTCAAATGTAGTCATCAAAATCAAACACAACATAGCGAAAGAGATTAATACAATTCAACATTCTAATTTCATTAATTAATAAAGGGTTATTATTCTAAGGTATTGTCGTTGTTGTATTCCTGCTTTCTGTTTTTAATTCTGCCAATGTGTCTCTTGATTGCTTAAATAAAACAATAACCTCCATGTGAAACAATCTGTGGATGGGTCGAGTTGCCATTATTGTCACTTGGTGGCTATTAAATAGGCTTCAAGTTATATTTACCAACATGGTTTTAGGAATCACGGGCTTTAGATATGTTTGTGAACGCCGCATGGGTCATCCTCTTCACTGGTACTGTGTGGGCGGTTTACCGGCAGTAAACACCGTCTCATGGTTATTCAGCTGATTTCGACATCAGAACAACTTAAGTAATACTAAACATAGTCAAAGTGGGGTGTTTTTTTTACGGAGGAGGACAATGTGCGCTGAAGGAGACGAATATCAGCGTTATATTCTACAATGTTTTAGCCATTAGAGGGCAGCAGTGCGTTACACAGACCTTTAATCCTGTAAACCACGTGAACAGTCAGGCACCAAAACATCCAATTTTGACCCTTCTGATCCAGTAAGCTACTAGAAGATGCTGCACCAGTGGCTAAAATGATAGTGTTTCAAATGAGGGAGTGAATAATAATAATGAAGTCCGCTTTAAAAGAAACACATGAATGAATTGTAGCTTACTTATTTACTAAGTAAATATTTTATTACAGCTAATGACCTCTAGCCATTCACACATCTAGTGGGTAACTGCAAATCAGACCTGATATAGACATTTACCTAACAAAACCTAATCATTATGAAATATTATTATTTTTATTTATTTATTTATTTATTTATTTATTTTTGCTGTGTATCACAAACCAACAACCTAAAGCCATTGGCTCAAATATACACCTTTGCTACAGCATCAACATTTCATGGCAAATTTAATGACAGATAGTGGCTGAATGTGTCTTTGTTCATGGACAGTAATGAAACTGATCATTACTATTTTCTGTTCACAACAAAAGTATGTCTTCTGTTTTATAAACACATAACCTTTGCTGTTTAGCCAAATGTTCTTTTTCACATTTCACATAATTTAAGTCCAAATTCCACCTGTGCCATTTGTTGCACAAATAGAGATTATTATATACTTTGGAAAATTCTGGTATATAAACATGTTTTAACTTGTGTAAAGCAATGAATTGTAGTGTTTTTTCAAAAAGTAAAACACAATATTGGCACTGCTTCAGTGATAAACAAAGTCTGTTTGGTTTTTTTTTTTTTTTTTTTTTTTTGTTGTTTTTTTTTATCAGCACTTCCTTTCCTCTCATCAAACACAAAAACATTTACCACATCTGTCTCAGTGGATTATTTGCCAGGCAGTTAGTTGTTGTGAATAAATCAGAAACCATGGCTGTTTAATATTAATCATAGATCTTAATTCTTGTAGGAAGAACTGTTATTTGAAAAAATAATACAGATTTTTGAGTATTCACCTATGAATGACATTTGTGTCCAGATGGGGAAGTTTCAGTTAAAATAAAAAAAAAAAGTGATGACCCTCCCCTGTCATCAGATGTCAGCATATAACCTGATGACACTGGAATGGAGGATTTCTTGTTTCACAGGACAATTAGAAATGAAGCATAAATGCACTTTTCTCAGTGAGCCGACTCTGTACAGATCAAACAATGTAGACATGAGCTTACTTTTAAGGAACAAGGAAACCACAGTCAATCACCTGACCTGGGTGCTGCAGCTTTGGCATAATCTCTGTGTAAAGGTTCTGCATGTTGGTGGTTAAACAGTGGAGTTAATACACACCTCTCACTGTGACATAGTTTACATCTACATTCACTGCAGCTGTACTTATAGCAGGGCAACACTGAAACAAACCAGATATCACTAATGTGACAGTATTTAGAGTGTGCCGTTGTTCATACTGTTCACTCCAGGTAAGGTCTGTCTGTACAGAGAAAAGTGCTGATAATATGAACATGCAAGAAATAGGTTTTTACAAAATATTTTTTACTTAACAAAAAGGTTTCAAAGTTGAAAAGATACCTACAAAAGTGATATCGACGAGGTGTAGTGCAACTTCACAATAAAACTATAAACAGCAAAGTAAGTGACAATAACAGGATAAAAATAAAAGCTAAAACATGACGTAACAGTAGCACGAGTGAGAGTCATTAAATTAGCAAACTGTCTGAATAATTTTGGTCATAAAGTTAGCTAAGGTTAGTTAGCATCAGCCTGTAGCAGCAAAACCCCTCAGTTGAATATGGGTGTTTATTGGTTATAGATTAAACTTTTTATATGTAACAGGAATAATGTGTCATTTCTTTTCCTTAACAGAAGATACATAGCCAAAGACTGAAATATTATCAACATCAAAATATTAGACCAACTGATAGTAGTAGTGCTAGTGTGTCAATGAAACATCAGTATCTCCCTGCTCCAACATGCAGGCTTGTACTTTTATTGTTATTTTAACATTTATAATTTTACATTGATTATATAGTTACTCATTTGTCAAGTTGAAGATAAGTTCACGCATCAAGGAGCATGAGAGATCTGATTTTTGAAAATATTAGTTCCATAATGAGAGGCTGCCAACATGAGAGAGCTGCAGCAGAGCTGTGAGAACATTACCAGTTTGTAGTCTCACCATCAAGAGTAACAGAAACTGACTTACTGGAAAAGGCTGATAACACTCAGTGCCAAGGTCACACCTTTCATTATGTGTGTACCAGACTGGCACGATACGTCTTGCATTTCATTAAAGGGTTTCTCATCTCTTACAACTAGTTTTGCTATTACTTCAGAAATGTAGATTTCCCCTTTGTAATATATATAGAAATGTAAAGTACTTATATTTTTAAACATGTTAAATAAAATGCCACAGAAGGGACTGATACTATGTTAACTTTGAAGAAAATATTTGCCACAAGAAACTTGAGCCACAACAGCTCAGCTTAACTTCTGAACTCATAGACTGAAAAAACTTTAAATGATTCATACATAAAACAAAAAATGAGTCTGCATCTATGATCATTATTGTATTTCATTTATGTGAAACGTGCTCCATCTATTCAGTTAAAAGAAATGAGCAACTGTCATTCATTACTGTTTGATGAGCTGGTGGTTTGCACTCTGGCTCCTCATGTCTGCATGACTATGGGTCCTTAAGCAATTCAGTAAACCTCAAAGCCGCCGGCACCTAGCACTGCTGTGTGTGTGAATCTGAAGCTTGTGAAATGCTCTGTTCTCAAGTTAAAGGTGCCATCCATTAAATACAACATTGATCCGTAACACTGTACAATAAACACACACATGCACAAAAACGCAACAAAGAGGATAATGTACATGTTTGTTGTGAAGTTAAATAAAGCTATAGATTCATTCAACTTTAAACTTATTGTTACTTAAAGTTATGTAACTTGTAAAAAAACTAAAAAAAATATAAACTGGAAAGCCACACATGCAGAACTGTGATACATTTATTTTTAACTTTTAAAGATCGACACATCCCCATCCTGAGGAAGGTTGTTTTCTGAAAGGTCAAACTTTAAAAGTATAAATATATGCATCATGGGGCGTTGGTGGCTTAGTGGATAGAGCAGGCGCCCCATGTACAAGGCTGTTGTTGCCAGCCTGTGGCCTTTTGCTGCATGTCTCTCTCTCTCTCTCTCTCTCTCTTCTCTCTCTCTCTCTCTCTCTCTCTCTCTCTCTCTCTCTCTCTCTCTGTTGTCTGTTGGTTTAGCAACAATAAAATACAATAATCTAAACTTCTAATATTCATCTTTTACTTGATAGCAAACTGATGGTAGTTTTCTGTGACGTTGTTATAACTGTCTTACATGAGAAGCTGGTCAGTGCGTCTCTGAGATGACCTTTTTTTCAAGCAGGGCAGGGGAAATTCCTGACCCCTTGCACCCATGGCCTGGCACCCTACCTGGTTTTCATGTCTGAAACTACTCATATACAACTGAAACACAAGTGGGCACACATGAACATTTGAACTTTCATATGTGCTACGAACACTCATGTGAAAACCTTTGATTTCTCAGAACTTCTATTTGGCAGTGCCTCATGCCTGAGTGACTCTGCTTTGTTGTCAGACAGTAAAGACGTTTTATAGACCAGGGAAAAGTTTGTTCACATACAAATGTTTTGCATAGTGTTCTTCTCAGTAGACATCGCAGGTATCAGATCTGAGCTGCCTGTTGTTTTGCTATATGCTGGCCGAGGAGCCTTTTGTGTTTTGTTTTGTTTTTAGGCATACTTCATCTAGAATTACTGGCATTGGGCCCCTTTTCATATTTTAAAGCACTTTTTGTTTACACGTGAGAATTTCTACCATCTTCCACACAATTAGCTTTTGTTTCCTGTTTTTAGGTTGCCAATTCTCCTTGTATGAATAAGTGTGACTTGCTTCTCACGGTCCTATTAGTGTTCTCGTTCACTTTTGTTAAACTCATCCATGAATGTGAAAAATCATAAATGACCTCATATTTCACACCTTGAGTTTTTTTTTCTTTCTTTTTAAATTTAGTGTTCTCTGTTTGCACTCTTTCATGCCAAGAGGACAAATGACAAAACGTCTGTCACACCACACACAAAGTGCACTAAGCGAAACAGCTACTGGTACGCCTAAAAGACAAGATAAAATCTAAGAGGTCGAGTGGATTATTTCATTTTAGCAGTTTTGTTAACCAGAGTTACAGTAAGCAGAGGCAGCCAGTGTGACGTTATAAAATAAGTTAATGACAAAGAACCAATGTTCCTGTATTTCTTCAACACAACACACAGATAGACACAGCTTAATTATTGTATTGTCTCCACTTAATTCCAGTCAATCAAGAAAAGAAATATCCTTTGACCAGCCAATGCTGATATTATTTTGATGTATTATTTTATTAATACACCAAACACTGCTTTCATATTGAGCACTTTTCCAAAACTTTGAAACTTATCACTTATGGATAAAACTGTGCACTTATGCCTAAGCAATGGGCAGTGCTACATTAGGGAACTGCATGAAATGTTACAAGTCCCTAAATTTTGTTATTTGTAATTGCACAAGTATATCCTAAAAGTTCATTTTCTTTACAACAGACAACATAGAAAATAATTTCACCTCTTTAAACGCCAGGATTGTCACTGACAAGCAGCTACAACTGAGGATGATAACAAAACTAACTTTAATAATGCTGCCAAACATTAACATGTTTATGATGACATAATGATTTTTTTTCATGAATCTTCCTCAACTTAACTAAAATGACCTCATCTTTTTGTAGCATGATTGTCTTCGCTGCAAGTCACAGTTTGGAGCTGCAGCACTTGTTGTGTAAGTTCATTGAGCTCAAATGTAATTTACTATTGTAAGTCTTTGGTTTCTGAATTCTGTTTATGGAAAGGGTTGTTATAAAATTTGATGTGTGATTTCATTTTTATATTGTGATGCAATAAAATCAGTTATGAAAACAAATGGGCCAAAGGTTTGGTGAGCAGTCCTTGAAAGCCCAGTGTATTAATATATTATAGCACAATTAAATCATCAACTTAAATTCATGTTATCCTTAATTAATTAATTAACAACTGTTTGTTGTTGTTTTTTTTAACCATTGAATTCTAAGGTCATATCTCATCATCAATATCATCATCATCACGAGTTAATTTCATTGATTTATTGTAGTGGAATGACTAATTAAACACAACTCTGTCATGGGTTTAACACTTTTAAATTTACAAATAATCCACAAAAATATATTTTTCAGCTTTTATTTTTTAAATGCAACTTTATTACAACAGTATTTGTATTTCATGAAACATTAATCATGAACACATTATAAAAACAACATCACTGAATTCTTGCCTTCAATACATCAAAAACATTAACAAAAAAGGTAATTATGAGTTATGCTACACATATGTAAATTATATATTTTATACTTGTTAATTGACATAATTGCACTTTACTAATGCTACAAAAATATTAAAGGAATTCATACAAACAAAAGATATTAGTAGATACTCGTATATCAACACTACTGAACTATATGGTACAAAATAAACAGCTATAACAAGCATGTTCAATATTTGTAGAAAATTAGAATAAAGGACATATATGACAAAAGAAAATCATATTTTTTTGTACCATTTTTTTTCTTGCCTTGTATCTGGTTTTACTTCATATAAACGTCCAGAGAGACATATACTCAGTCTCTCATTATCAAGATGACAAGCTTTCACATATTAATAAGAGAACAAAAAGTTTACTGCCCTCACAGTTAAAGGAAAGTGTGATGCCTCCTACTCCATTGTCTGCAGCTGAGTTCTCCCACCAGTTGTTCCAAAGCTCTCTGAAGTGCCAACGTTGGTGAATGAAGCTGAAGAGTTGTAGCTCTGCAGAAACTTTGGCTTCCCTATGCAGGTCTTGTACAGACCCTCGGCTCGTCTCCTGAAGTGGTTGTCCAGGAAAAAGTAAATGGCTGGATTCACACAGCTGTTGAAGAAGGCCAGGCAGCACGAAATTTCGATCCCGTGTGTTTGCCACGTCAGAGCATCACAACTCAGCTCAGCGTTTGAGAGCTGCGAGCCGATGATGATGACTTTGAAGACGTTGAAGGGGAGCCAGGAGACCACGAAGGCTATTATGATGGACAGGACCATTTTGAGAGAGTGTCTGCGGCGGGCTTCAGCCCGAGGGTTTGCAGCACAGTGCTGGTTGAGATGCACAACGATGGTACCATAGCAGAGCACAATGATTAACATTGGGAGGACAAAGGTGAGAAGCGCCATGGTGAGGCTGAGGCCGAGGAAGAATGGTGAGTTGTTGTCCGAGCAGGAGAGTCCAGCACCGGACAGCCCCACCCTGCGGTACACCAGGGATGGGATGCCAAGCAACAGGGAACTCACCCACACTCCAACACAGGTGGCACGGATGCACCTGCTGCTCCTCAGGTACCTCGAGTCCATCAGCTTCACCACAGCCAGGTAGCGATCAACACTCATGCAGGTGAGAAAAAAGATGTTGGAGAAGCGGTTCACAGCTATGATGTAGCTGCTCAGTTTACACAGTAGGTCCCCACCGTACCCAAAGTCCCAGACGCCACCCTGGCTGGAAGAGATGGCCCACAGAGGCAGCGTGAGGACGAAGACGAGGTCAGCCATGGCCAGGTTGACAACAAATGTGTCCACCAGACGCCCACCTTTCCTACCTTTGCTGCCCACCACTGTGATCACAAAGAGGTTCCCCAAAAAGCCTGTGAAAAATATGAGGTAGTACAGTATGGGCAGGAAGATGTGGGAGCCACGCAGGTGTGGGACAGTGCAGTTAGCACTAAAATTGATTGTCTCATTGTCAAAAAGGTAGTCAGTGTAATTGTAGTCATCATAAGATGGATCATCAGTGAAGGCGTCCATCATGAGAGATCACAGAGAGCCTCTGCAGTGCAGCTGTTGTCTTGTGGCAGGGTGGTTAGTATAACCACGTCAACATGCTGCTACTCGATATTCAACATGAAAACCACAGAGAAAAATAGATCCTATTTCAGCTCTCTTCCTCTCACAGAGCTGTCTTCCTTTGACTGTCTGTGGCAGCTTCCTCTCTGTGTTCTATCGCATGTGTGATTTAAGTGGGCCAAAAAGAAAAGTTTAATGATAAATAAGAAAGTCTGGTATCAGTCTGAGTCGGTCTCCTGCACTACTTCATTAAAGCCTCTAAGCTTTTTGCTTACAATTGCAGGTACTTGACCTGTTCATTAATTCCAATTTGCAAGACTTTAACGGTGAACTCTACCAATTTTCAAAATTCATGTTATTCCTATGGTCTAATTCAACCAAAATATATTTGTCAGCATGACCAACTCTCTTCCAAACCATAAATAAGAGTACTGAAACTAAAATTTGTCATGTCATCAATCAGGCTTTTCTCATGCACTACATTTCAACCTGTCTCATGGTAAGGCTGCATTCATGTGACCAATGCACTGACTGCAGTAATATTATTAAGTAGTGTAAAGGGCAAAAATCTGTGTATGGAGGGATGTTAGGTTTACTTGGCTAAAACTAACCTTCATAATTTACTTGCTTAAAGCTAACATTTGTAACTTTTCTTGCCTAAACCTAACCTATGATTTTTTTATTTGCCAAAACCCAACCTATGAAATTTTATTTGCCTAAACCTAACCTTCGTAACTTTTCTTGTGTCACATACTGGCTCAGAGTATGTCACAAGAAGGGAGTTCACACAAAAGATTTACTTAAAGCAGGCTGAATTTATTAAACTAAAATGAACTTAAATAATCAATGGAGTGTGTAGATCAGCAAAGTCAGTCATGAAAGCCTCGCATGGGTGAGTGTCAGGTGTTCTGTGGAGGTGTTGAAGGTGCAAACCAGAACCAAAGATGCTCAGTGGATGTCAGCTGAAAGGAAGGGAGAGACCAAGTGAACAGATTAGACAGCTTTTCTAGCTTGGAAGCCCAGGTGAGCCTAATCATGGTAACGACCCTCCCATGTCAGCCAGCTGCCAGATGAGACTGGCTGAAACATTCTCAAAGACATTTGGAGGGGCGTCACAACTTGACTAAAACTAACCTTTGTTATTTTACTTGTCTAAACCTAATCTACATAACTTAACTTGCCTACAGCTACTGTTCCTATCTTTACTTGCCTAAACGTAACCTTTTTAACTGTATTTGCCTAAACCTAACTTATGAAATCATATTTGCCTAAACCTAAACTTCATAACTTTATTTGACTGAACCCAACCTTTGTAACTTTACTTATCTAAACCTAATCTACATAACTTAACTTGCCTAAAGCTAATGTTCCTAACTTTACTTGCCTTAACCTAAACTTAATTTGCCCAAAGCTAACCTTGCCTAAAGTTTACTTGCGTATCCCCAACCTATGGCATTTTATTTGTCTAAACTTAACCTTTGTAACTTAACTTGCCAAACCTAACCTATGACATTTTATTTGTCTAAAACTAACCTTTGTAACTTTATTTGCCTAAACCTAACCTATGATTTTTTTTTTTTTTGCATAAAACCCAACCTATGGAATTGTATTTGCCTAAACCAAACCTTTGTAACTTAACTTGCCTAACCCTAATGTACATAACTTTACTTGCCTAAAGCTAACCTTTCTAACTTTACTTGCCTAAACTGAACCGTCATAACTTTACTTGACTTAACCTAATGTACAGAACTTTACTTGCCTAAACTTAACCTTTGAAACTTAACTTATCTAACATTACAGTTTTCTTGGACTAACATTACATCTAGCTTGCTATCCCAATTGCATGGTTGTTGACACGCCACTGAGGGCAGCGTCAATGCTGATGCCAGCCAAACTGCAGTATTGCTGTTAGGAGGCCATGGATTGGCGACTGTTTGTAACAAAGCCAAAAAATATAATTAAGGAGTTTTGATACCTTCTTCTCCTTTCTAATCTTTTAATCTTTCTTGCTGAAAGGCATGGCTTTGAAAGGCATGACTGCTCGCACAGCTTGCAGATGTGCTCAGCTCAGATTTTGCATCTGAACTAGCTACCATATATCGTGTTGTTTCGTCACATGAACAAATAGATATCTGACAGTCTGTTTCACTTCCAAAGGCCCGTTCTCCGCCAGACATACTGTTAGACTGCCTGCTTTCTATATGGGCCCCTCCATCCCATGGGCTCCAGTGCAATTGCACTGCATGCACTGTCTATAATTATGCTCCTGTAATCTAAGTAACTTTATGTTAAAGTAATGTTACAACTCAGTTCGTGGAGCGCTAGTTTGCAAAATATCATATGAAGCTTTGAATGAGGATAGGTTGCATCAAATATAAAGTCTTTGGCTGCTCCAAGACAATATATTAGGTAATATGCTATAGATGACACCAAGCGCACCCAGGGGACTGTTCTGAGTATACTGGTGCATTTTCTGTTTCAGAGCTGAGAACACTTCAATAGATTACATTGTGTGTGTGTGTGTGTGTGTGTGTGTGTGTGTGTGTGTGTGTGTGTGTGTGGCTACTCTACAGACCACATGAACTGTCACATCTGCTTATAGATTTAGAAAATGACCCTATATTAATGTGAATGATCCACCAAAGACAGTCTTTCTCGGTCTTTTATCATTGTGTATTAGATGTGTGTGACCAGTAGGGGGCAGGTGAGATTTACTTGTGTTTTTACATGTGGCGACCTCCTGCCTGCCTCACTGTTGTTGTGGAGCAAATGTCACTGATCTTCCTGCAGAAGAAAATGTTTGCTTCGCTGAGAATTTCCCTCTCATTGGCGTGAGCATGCTTACGGTTAAAGCTGTGAAGGAGCAGGCAGAGATTCACGAGTATTTCTGCTGCCCATCATAATCTCTTTCCGAACCACAGCTTTTGAATAGCTTTCTACTCATTAATTCAAGATTTATGGCATATACTGTAATCAGCAGTCTCTTTTCTCTGACAGTATTTATATGACTCAAATTTTGTACCCCGTGCAGTTGCATTTGTTTAATTTTGAAGCTGCAGTATTTATACACATTCATCTTGACAAGTTTGTGCTGATGAAAGAACATATTTATATAACATTTTATTATCATTTTATTGTATTAGTAAGAGTCCCTGAAGAACATTAAAGGTGCATTTTATCATGTTTTTGTACCAGAGTTTAAAGCCAATTGTCATCTGCAACCACTGGGCAGGTCATACTTCAAATATACACAGAGCAGAGCAGCACTAAAACAATACTTAAGATTTCAAATGTGCAAATATCAGCCAGGTTCCATGCATTTTCACTAACATAAACTCGACATTGACCCCATGAGAGCTTTCACTTGGACCAGTTTCCTGATTTGAAGTGGCTTGTTTACATGTTCACTTGTCATGATTCCGCTCTCAGCATTATCTCAGCAGTGTATCATTGTATAGAGGAAGTGCAACTGCAACCAGTAATTTGACAGTATACTGCTTTCTGTTGTGCACAGTGAGACAAAATTATTTATCGACTCTGATGTGATCAGTTTGTTTCTCTATAATCACTGGTGCCACCAAGGGGTGACCAGCAGGGACCACAGCCAACCTAATGTAATCACTGGCCCCCAAACTGCCCCCCTCTCCTGCATGAAAATAATCAAAAAATAATTTGTGCCTTATTTTTTGTGTTTTTAAACTTTAGTAGGCTTGTTGCCAGTAAATATTTGTAGCTTACAATCAATGTGCTCCTTTAAATCAAAGGCACATATTTGTCTTTTTAGGGAAAAGGACAACCAGTCTATCTAAAGAAAAATAAGTTAGCACATTGTAACTGAGCTCAAAATGTTCTCTTATTACTCTATGCACATCAGAAATTTAGTAATATTGAATGCAAGATAAGAAACCAAGTATATCAGTATGTGATTCTTTGACTGTCATATACAGACATAGTTTTCAGCTGGCCTATGTACCTCAACAGCATAACAGAATCCCTGAAATTCAGTCATGGCTTTTGGTTTTAGTGTGCCACCCCAAGATTTTCAGTGGCCCCGTCTGGCCACCCCTAAAAATTTCTGGGGGTGCCACTGTCTGTGGTTTCATTTTGTTATTTTTGTGTATTCTGTACACATGACATGTATGTCTCTCAGTCCTGGAAGAGAGACTCCTCTTCTTTTGGTTTTCATCTCTTTTCTTCATTTTTTCCTGTTAAAAGTTTTACATCATAAATTCTGAACCAAGGGTCGAAGAACAGAAGCTGTCATATCCTGTGAAGATTCAAAAGCCCTTTGAGGCAAATTTGCAATGGTGGAAAAAGTACTCAGATCCTTTCAATGTAGAAATAACATAGAAAAATACCCCATTGCAAGTACAAGTCCTTTATTCAAGTGAAAGTACACAAGTGTTATCAGCAAAATGTACGTAAAGCATCAAAACTACTCATTATGCAGAATGGCTCCTTGGAAAGTGTTATACTGTTGTAGAATAATATAGTATTCTCTTTTTTATCACTAATGAATACATGTAAGAAGCGAATTTTAGATACTTTGTATACCAGTGGATACATATAGCACTGGATCATATCTTATGAGCACATCATAAGATAAAACTGGATTGCTTGATCACACGGAAATTAGTTGAATCATAAATATTCAACAGAATTACATAAAAAGATAAAGAACTTCATATCATCACAAATTCTTGTATGTTAATAGTAACTATACTGTCAGATAAATAAATTGGATTAAAAAGTAAAATATTTACCTCTGAGAAGTAATGGTAGAGGTATGGAGTAGCATAAAATACAGAACTTTAAAGTACAAGTACTTCAAATTTAAACTTAAGTACAGGACATAAGTGAATGTAATTAGTTACGTGCACCACTGCAAAACTGTGATATGTGTTTTTGGGCTATGTAAATAGAACAGGCTTTGCTGTCAACTCACTACCAGGTAGCTAACACCTGAAAAGGACAAAGACAGCAAAAATATGTTTCATGTACAGCAGACCCAATGTAGCTTGATCTTGTCTGCTGATGCAGCAGATGGAAGTAGTGATAATGTCACGTACAGATAAAACTGCCGGGCATGTACTGTAAAAACCCATCACTACCTCGGAAACCAAGATTAGGCAACCTGAAACTGCTCAGCACTGCTGCATTGTGCATCAGCAGCTCATCTTTAACAAATACAGCACTGGTGTTAGTCTAGACGGCACGATTCAACCTCCAGCTCATTGCCTTTGTCCTAGAAGACTCACACTGGTGAAAGATAACAGAGATTGACAGGACAGAGAAGGCTTTGGCAGCCACGGCCATTGTTACAGAGAAGGAAACTGTCATTACGGCTGCCTACTCAAGACAGAATAGACCACAGGAGAAATGAACTCCGTGGTCCAGCTTGCAGCTATTGTGCTGTGGCCGGGAGGAGTGAGGCTGGAGGACAGGCCACATCTTAGAAGAGGCCGGAGAAGCTTCATTGTTCGGCGGGAGCGCTTCAGTTAAGAAAGCACGGTGAATGAATGACCTCCTTATAGGATCCCTGCTCCACTTTCTAGCATTATTCAAACACTCCTTTTACTTTGTAGTGTCGAGGTGATGTGTGGATATACTCATCACGGCAGAAAATCCTGCATTGTTCGGTTTGACGTCGTTCTCCCACACGCTCAGCTGTACCTTTTTCCTTTAAAAAGTTTTAATTATTTCTTCTACATTCTTGCTGCTCTGTCAGTGGAACGCTACATTCCTCTCCTCGAATAAGTGCTGTCTCACTCCAATTGAGCAGAGTAAATGTGAGAGCCAGTGAATGGAGCAGCCTCAATGGGAGAAAATAAACAATTGCATTGGTCCATGGGTGCAGCGGGGGAGAGCGGATGAGAGGAAGGGAGAAAGGCCTCCCTAACGTGCTAAGATTCCCATGGATACTTAGTCCTTTTTCTGTTGAGAGGAGGATCTCGTAAAGTACTTCAACAGTGGATGATTTCTCTTTTCCTTTTACCCTGTTTTTATTTGAGGAGAGAAAGGGTGGTATGCGTCAGGGTGATTGTTAGACATAGGGGGGGTCACATGCACACACGTGCGCACTCGTATACACACACACACACACACACACACACACACACACACACACACACGTACAATTTGCTCCTCACTTGTCGAGTGCTAAGTTTCAGAAAAGGAGTCCATTGTTTGGGTGTGAAAGGTTCTTGTTTTAGCTGTTTAACTAAATCAAAAGTTCCTTCAACACAAAGGATTGCATGGCCTCAGTCCACTTCTCGTGTCATTTTAAGTGATGAGGGGCTTTTAACTGTTCCCCTTTGTTTAAAAACGTCACAATTTTAACCCACTGTCCTCGTGCTCCACATGATTTCTCCTCCACTTACATACAAACCACATGATGCAGTAAATTTGAGTAACACTTTATTGCCCATAGCACACAGTAAGAGATATATACAGGATTGCAGCTGGTTAAAGAAAGAAAACGAATTGGTCACAGTCACAGTTTGCTCATATAAAACAATGCCAATTAATTGATTAAAAACATCACTTTGCAATGCCATAAATGCAAACTGCCATGGGGCCACAATTTTCAGGTGTTTGGACCTCCGTTACCACTGTTAGTTTGGGTTTACTACACTCTCTAAAAAATATTGTTGAGCAGAACTGAAAAGCTTTGATTTTCGAGGTAGTTAGTTACATTTTCAAGGTGTTGCTACATGGATATTAAGATACTGCTTGTTTACGACCACGTTACTAAGTGGTTGCCGGGAGTTTTGTAGAGGCTGTTAAACAGTTGCTAAGATGTTTGGTGTGGTGGCGACAGTTTCACTAGGTGGTTACCAACAGTGCATTCCATTGGAAGTGAAGTCCGAATTTCTGAGATCCCAGTCGGAAATTTCAACTGGAACCCTATCTAAAGTTGCATTTGCAACTTGGAAAGTTGGAACACCCTCATCAACCCTGACCTCAGCATCCAAGATGGCTGCCCAGTGCATTAACAGTAGTGAAATCTGTGGTAATATACTGTTAAGTAATACTTCCGTCTCACATGTGTCTCATTAAAATAGTGTTGAACTTGATGAACAATACTGTGGACACGTTGCTACGGTGTTTTTATGAGCAAAATACTGTTTAATGCATTGTTATCAAGTGGTATTGCTAACAATAGCCAATGATTACTAACCAGGCTAGAACAGCCTGCCAGAACGTGCGCTCGACTTTAAAGCCAATTGGACATAGTGGCCAAATTGTGTAACTGCAACTTCTGGGGCTGTCACATCATGCCATTGGGCCCAAAAATTCTTTTCCAATAGACTCACACTGGGACAGAGATATTTTTCTTAGACTCACAAACCTCGCAAAATGACTTGTTTTTCTGTTGGGATTTGATTCATTTGGTCAGATAACATTTTGAACATCTAGAAGAGCCGCACGATTAATCCCCATTAAAGTTAGCAGAGTTGTAACTGTCAGCTGTTTGACCGGTGAAAGTCTGTGCCTGCTCTATGAGCCTCATGATACAGAAGATCTGGGTTATTTATATCTTGGAAGTCAAACTTTTTTGGCTTCAAGCACCACTGAGCAACTTTCTTAGGAATGAACACTGTATCCAGTTCTTTGAATCCATGGACTAGAGCTGGTATTGAACTTGCGTCTTTCTTTGTTTTCCTACTTCTTGAATAGGAACATGGTCAACTCAAGTGTTACGTCATTTTCAACTCCAACTAATAACTTCAGAAGTAAATGAAATGCAGCATTAGGCTGTGTCCGAAATCACTTCTTTGTTCACTCTTCAGTGGATTAGTAAACTGAGGTTTTGGATTCTTTCTTATCATTTCTTGGATCATTCATAACAGCTGTTGAGTCACACAACTGTATTTAAAATATGATACACTTTTTGTTCAACTGAGGAATTTTTAAGGCACAACACAATGGATACTTTTACACACTCAGAATTTTGCGAGTGCATTACCAGTTTTTTGCTATGGTGTGCGGTGGGATGAAAGGATTTTGGGGGAATTCTGCGTGGTTGCAAGGGAGTGTTCTGTGGTTGTTAGGGCTGACTACGTGCTTGCAGTGGTTGCAGAGGCGGTACAGGTAGTGCTAGTGGTAGCAACAGTAGCACTGGTGGCTAATAATTTAGTCAGTTTGCCACTGAGAGAGCGATGGGTGTGTATGCAGGGCTTCAGATGTTTGTGTGTTTGTGTTATCAAAATTATTGAATCACAGTTTCCTGTGAAACTGAATGCTGTACAGGTTTACAGTTTCAGTGATGGTAGCAAAAAACTGTATGACCCACTTGCAGCCATTTTGAAATTTGTGTAAAAAGTATTTGTTTGTATTAACAGTGAAAATGGCGGGCCTGGATACTGAATGTAAGAGTGAGTTGGTTTATTGAATAATATTTTCAATAGTAAACCTGCAACTGCTTAACTTTATGTTTCACAAGATTTGGAAGATTTTCTTTTTTTTAATTCATCAATTTATTTGTTATTATTCATATTTAAAGTAGACATTATAACAAGCTGACCATTCCCTCTTGATTTTATGTGATGTTTCTATTGTCTTGTCCCTATGAACATTTTGCCCTGCTCTACTGAGGCCCCTCCGTGGCATCAACATGTTGGCAGGACATTTTCTTTGCTCCAGTGCATGCACCACTGCTTTCTGAGTGTAGGTGTCATTTGTCTAATGCTGGATATCACATTCACATATGAATTTCAGTGTTAAGCTTTACATCAATGCAAAATAAACTTCCAAAACAGGATGTTACTCTGTAACAATTTCTCAACAGTAAAAACACTTTGAAGACAACAAGACCATCATAGTGAAAATGAAAACAAGCTTCAAATGCTTAAAGTGTGTTTGATCAGCTTGTTTTTACGACATCGGCCTCTGAAGCTGTGCTGTGAGGGCGGTGTAAGATTATGGAACTTGGATAGAAATCAGTGATGCTAAAGACAAACAAAGTTCGACTGACATGTAGTCAGTCCTCATAAGTTTTAAACAACAGAACAGGACAAACAAGTAATCCTTCATGTTTCTATATAATTTAAGATACATTTATCCTGTGTTTCCCTACTTATTTCACTTTTTCCTGAGTTTCTGTTTGAATGTGATGCATTTGCATGTGCAAATGCAAAAAAAAAACCCTACAGACTTAACTCAACATAAACCGGAGGCTTTTAGTCAGACAGTCATATCACTCCGAGTGTAGGTTATCTGTCAGAGCATTTAGTAAACACACCACCCAGCTACTCAGAGAGGACTCATGTTTCATCTGCTGCCAAGCACTTAATGAGCAGTTTTGAGAGAAGACAGGAGAAGCCTGTTGCTCCTGTGGCTGGATCAGGTTTGTGTTGAACGGGACTGTGATGGTTAAATCATTAGGTAGGAAAATCATTATTGCTGAAGCACTGCTGGCAGCTGGTGGCAGGAGTGTGAAAGACCAGGAAACAGAAACTTATGCATGAAAGAGTTTGATGAACTGAAAATGCATTGTATGATTCATACTGTCACATGGTACTTTCCAGCATATATTAAAAATACAGAAAATAAATTTAAATCTTAATTTTTTCACACTGCACATATTGTTATATGGCTTATAGGATTATGTAGCAGCGATAATGTCTTTAGGGATCTTTTTCAAATAAAGGGACAGTTCCCCCCAAAATCAAAAACATTTTTCCTCTCACGAGTAGTGCTATTTATCAGGTTAGATTGTTTAAGTGTGAGCCACTGAGTGTTAGAGATATCAGCCATACACCTGCCAGCCATATCACTGCGCAGACGGAAAAGTACATCCAGTCATAGACGAGAGGTTCATGCTCATGATAGTGCAAGGTGTAAATATTCAAGGCATCCTCCTCGGCTGAGCTGTAACTTTAGCTAGCTCAGTGGTGCTAGCTGATCTAGCAGAAGATTCAAGCTTCCTTCTACGGTCATATGGTGGTGGGTGTAGTTTTGTAGACAGAAAATAGTTCCTACATCTAACTGCTCACAGCAATGCCTGTGGATTATATTGAGTAACCAGGTCATGATTTCTTGAAAGAGACTTTACTGTTGAGTTTTTCGAAAATATTTTTAGTGCTTTGGTGCACCACAAGCCCAGTGCCATCTTGTTCTAATGTACTGGAGAAAGGGCAGACATCTCTACGGCCAATATCTCCAACACTCTGCAATTCACACCAAAACAGTCAAGACTGATGTATAGAAAAAAAGTGAATTTTTGATTTGAGGGTGAACTTTCCCTTTAAGTCTTGCAATCTGAAGCACCTATTGAACAGGAACTTGTTGAAGGCCTCTTACAGCCACGGCACAGTCACTCATATCAATACAGGGATTTCACCTGAACACTTTTTAACAATTGAAACAATCACCAAACAATTTTTGGCCTCCAGTCAAATTGTCCTCATCAAATGTATAGATTCAGTTGTCAAAAACATTGGCCACTCTTTGAAGCTGTGCTTTCATGCATGCTTTTTGCCAGGAAATTAGGTAGCAACATGTACAATCACACATATGCTCACTATAAAACACAAATAAACAAAACACACCTCATTAAGATTAAACCAGTTTGGTCCAATTCAGTCTTTAAACTGAACTCCTATCGCATGTATCTCCTAATCCAGACTCTCTGTGTTTCACCACCACAACATTCAATAGCGTAATAAATGTTAGATTGTCTTAATTATCATTACAACTACCTACTTAAATCTGGACAAATGAGACACCAGAGACCTTTGCTTTGCTACATTGACGTTATGGGTGTTGGGTCGTAACATCTTACAGTTTTATTACTTTTCATTAACACTTTTCATGAACTCTGGTTTATGACCCTGAGCTTCATTAAACACATATTGTAAATGCAATAATAAAAATTACGTTACCTTGTATCTTATGATGTGAACATACATGTTCTTTCTGTTTCATTGCAAAAAATAAAAAAGCGTGTGACTTAAGTAACCTGACCCGATCATGCGATGCCTTATAGATAAGCATTAAAGTGAGCGTGATGAATTATAACACCGTGGCAAAGCTCCACAGAGACAGCTGATAGTTCGAGTAATAAATAGTGACATCCTCATTTTACATAATAATAAGGATGAGATTATGGGCATTTGTAGAGGCTCAAGACTAGACCAGTCAGCTGACGGGTATACTGGTGTTACTGGACTGCCCTTGTCTCCCAGGGGAAGTTTTTTGAGCAGATGGCCGCCTCAGTGGGCAGAGTTGAGTGTCAGCTGACAGTAAATGATCTTCTCAGCAAGGGGCCACCATGTTACAGCTTGTCCTTGTAAAGCGAAGAACAAGGTTGTTCCAAACTGTAATGAAGGATGGTGACAACACCTTTGATTATCGATTGACAAAGCGAGCTGGGATTGGTTGTTGACATTGATCCTTCCTCATTTGAATCAAGAAGAGCATCTGCAGGGCCGAGCTGATTATAGGCAGGAGGGGATCTCATCCCGGGGTGATCCCAGGAAGGTGGAAGCCTCAGCTGTGGTCACAATGAAGGAGCTGATCTCCAGGGGAAGAAGAGCGTTCAGATTTAATCATCATCATAATAGTTTTTATGTGTGTTGTGAGGAGTGTGATCAAGATCATAACATCTTTACCTTTCATCACACAGTATCTAGATGATCTGTTTGATCTGCCTGTGCTACCAAATGTGAAGATAAACACGTCTCACCTCCTGCTATGAGTAAGCAGTCTGCTCCTGCGGGGCAGGTCACACAGATTTCATTCTCAGGTTCGTTATTAGCTGTGAGGACCTGTTCACATTAGGAGTGTTTTGGGTCAGTAGGTCAGAGGACAGGCTTACCAACACCTGGGGGACACAGAGTTCATCGCTCTAAGAGCCATTAGGAGCAGAAGGCTGGAGCCCCGACCAATGACAGGCAGGCGTATCACGTCTCGCTGCAATAAGAGGTCATCAGCGAGAACACGCAAGTGTTTGTAAGGTGTTTAGAGGTATGATTGTGTGCAAATGTGTGTGTGTTTAGGGAGTTGGAGGGAGGAGCGCATCATGCAAAGTACAAGCAAGGAATTAGTGCAGATTTTTGGAGAGGGATTTATTATTTATTTTAAGAGAAAGAAGAAAAAGGGCGGATTCAGAGGTAAGGTTGATGAATGTGTTGATGGTGGCATTTTGATAGGGGTAATTTTGACCTGACAGGGCCCAGGCTCTCTCATGAATCAAAATGTGTCAGCCAGGCGCTGGAGATGGAGGGCCACTCATTGTGGCTCTGACACCCATGTGAGGGGCTGAGGCTGCTGGGGGTCAAGTGTGACACCTCATTAGGACGATGTTGATTTAGTGTGGCCGCAGCGCAACAGACCTCCTCCCATGGGGTATGGGGAGGCGTTTGAGGGAGGGGGTGGGGAGCACCGAGCACCGGACAGAGAATGGGGGCCTACTGCTCTTCATCCGCAAGGCCGTCATCTGACAGCTTGCAAATCACACACCTACATCCAACACACCACACTAACCCCTTTTTAAATTTCAGCCTGTCTGTAGTTTTTAAATATGCATTTCTTTAAACACAAAAGAGCCATGTTTAATTTTTTTTAAAATTGTAGGCCTATGTGAAACTAGCTTTTCTTCCTCTTCTTCTTCTTCTTTTTTTTTTAAAGATGGGGGTTCTGTTGTGGTCAGTTTTCCACATCAGTGAACCCGACACCCCTGACAGAATAATTTTGACCTTTAACCTTTGATCTTTCGATTCGAAATTGTTTCTGTAATGTCAAGATTACTTCTGACAAGCTGCAGTTGTGCTCTCAGCTCAAAAGCAAATGTTATTTGCTGATTTTAGGAGCGAGAGTTTTGAGATTTAAAAGTAAGTTTTTAAAATACACCCTGAGGTATCTCCTAGCTGTTTTAAATGTCATGTATACAAGGGCACTTTGTTCAACTCTCTATCGTCATGCCCCCAAAATTCATCCATTGTTGAAGAATATATTTGAATTTTTGTCAGAGGTTTATGCTGCCACAATGAAGTATGATCCATTGACAGGTACTCAGAGTGTTATCGCATAAGGCTGATAAATGCCCCACAATGTCACAGGCAGTGTCATTATGTTTGGTTTAAGTGGAAAAAAACTGTACTTCAGAAGTGAAAAGTGTGGCTTAGGGAACTGATCGATGTATTACACTTGTAAATTTTGAAATATTATTTGAACAACAACAAAAAAGATGTGTTAAAGTTTATTATTTTGCTAAAACATTTATGGACAATATTGGCTGTTGATGTTAATATTCACCAAGTTTTGTCATTATGTGCAAACTTTTTTATTTTTCATCTATTCTTCCTTCCTAGGTTGTTTGTCATGTATTATCTGACAAGACATTATATGTTGACATCTGATGTTGAAAGCATGTGTCCTAACAGAAAGCCCTTTTAGCCCTTTTAACAGTTCTCTTAACATTCCCATTCAGAGGTGTAGCAGGTAGTTTTGCTTTTGTGCCTATCTCTTTGTCCTCTTTACTGTTCTGTGCAGTTAAAAGTGTGCTTGAATAGGAATCATTAGGACATTCGGTACATTGCATCTGTATTGTTAATACGAATGTATGTTTTATATTTTTATAAACATATTGTTTTATATTTCTCTCCCCCAATGTTAAAACAAAGTCTACACCCCTTGAATGAATGTATGACGATATTATAAACACTTATTTTAAAACTATCCTTTATTTTCAAATTGTTGATGGGTGGGTGATATTTACAGAAACTATTAACTTAAACTTTAAAAAATGACTTTCCCCCGTCTTGATTCACTTGTGAAATCGATAATTATTTATGCCAAACTACAAGTTTGATTAAAAGTCCTAATTTCCTAAATGATTTATTGCCTTCTGTAGTTGCACTAGTGCCTCAAAACCAGCTCTGTCATGTTATTATTATTATTATTGTTATCATTATTATTATTATTTATTTATTGCTGTTTTTTTTTTGTTTTGTTTTTTTGTTTTTTTAAGTTTTTAAATATTGAAATCTTTAATCTGACTCTTTCCCCTTGACTGCTGTAACACTGGAATTTCTCAATTGTGGGATCAATTAAGGTGTATCTTATCTTATCTTATCTTATCTTATCTTACCGTGTTGCTGGTTGTTGGTTAAAACCATAGAGAGTACTGTAATTACACACTGAATCTTTTTCTTTATACATTTTTAAAGTTAGAAATCACGCACAATGATTTTTGATTCCCTGGTAATATGTCTTAAATTTTACATTTTCAGAAAGTGTATTCCTGCACACAAACTTATTCCAACAGCGTTGTTGCTGTTGTCTCTGAAGCATCAGTCCACAATTTTTTTTTAAATATTATTATTAATAAAAAGTTCAACCTTTAGTACCTCATGGCAGAGGGATGACAGGATTATACTAAGAGTGTTTGGGACTAATTTAAACTTTGACCTTTAGTTGTATGCCCCCATCTGGCCAACTTGTTACACTGCATTTAGAGTTGTACAAAGTTCCTGCAACTGACAAAGTTTTATGTCTGGACATTTGGAACAACTGTGATAAATCACAACAACTTTTACTTGAAGTATCACAGATGCTTTATGGAAATCTAATCTTAAAAGTCAGCTTTTAAATAATGACGTGCAAAGGTTACAAGACATGATTGATCGTGTCTATTATTCTCTGATGCTTTTCTTTTTATTCAGGTAGCTTGAGTGATCCATTCACATCAACTGATCTGCTGTCCCCTAATTCCTCCTCTGTTATTACATCTCATTTTAATTACACCACAAAACCTCACACTGCTGGACTGTCACAGCGTCTCATTGCCTGGGAATTCATTGGGAAAATGAATGTCTGTCTTAATGTCTGCGACTGCTTGAATTTGATTAAAGAGACACAGAGGCGTCCACCAAATGTCAGTTTGTCACTGTGCAGTTTCCCCCTCGTTCTGCACCACACAAAAGACATTAAGTGACCCTTTTTTGCATTAACTCATCATGCATACTTAAATCTGAAATGAATGATGGAAAGCATTGGACTAAATGAGTGTTTCAGAAAATGCGTGAATAATGAATGATTGTGAATTCACAGATATATATCAGTTATCATTCACTAATTGAAGGCAATTATTTATTTTTGGAGGTTGTGTTATTTATTTAGAATTAGGGCAAAAATATCATTCAAATGAAGAATGATATTGCCAATAAACCTGACCTTCTTCACTCCCTTGGTCTCTGAGACGTGTATGCGCATGTGCGCGCACACGCACGCACACACACACACACACACACACACACACACACACACCCACACACACCCACAAACAAAGGTGCAGTGGGCCATCTGTCTTTTCTGATGGTACAGATCTGGGAAAACAATGAAGGCTTCCTGACATTTCACAGATTTCCCTCTTAAGACGTCACACTTCACACACACACACACACACACACACACACACACACACACACACACACACACACACACACACACACACACAGATGTGCTGTTTTAGTTCCCGCTGTTGTGTTCGGTTCATTAAAATCTTATAAGTTGCAGAAATTATATTTGTCACCCACTTATTAATAAATCCCTCTTGCCAAGAATGAATGATTTATGAATGCTGTTATAGCCGATGTCACAGTCCACTTTTGTTGCCTTTGAGATTTTACTCATTAGTCTGAATAATAACTGTCACTAATTCAAGCTGTTCTCGAATGGCTTTTTGAATAGAAAGAGAGGGAGAGAGTGCGAGTGAGAGAGAGGCAGCAATAGAGAGGAGAGAGGCCTGAGAGATTAACTCCAGTGAGCTCACTCTGAGAGGCCCAGGAACGGCTGAATATTGTTCTAGTGGTGGGGAGATGGGGAGATGGAGGAGAGGGAGGGTGTGGGGGGGGGTGGGGTGTGGGGGGGGGGGGGGTGCGGGGGGGGGCGAAAGGAAAAAAATCCCTATGCAGCCAGAGAAATGAACTTGATGATCTCAGGGGGGCGGGGGGAGGATCACCATCCCTTGCTCCTGACAATCAAAATTAGATTGGCCAGCACTGTGTCAACACTAGCCTCAGTTAAGGCATGACAGGGGAGGGAGGGAGGGCAACCCCCCCGTGGGTGTTTGAGAGTTTGCCATGTGAACTATGGAGACCCCACAGTGCCTTTCACTGACTGCTCAGGCCTCAAAGAAATTCACAACCCCTTTTTATTGGCCAGCACTGTAACCGACGGCATCTCTGCCCCGAGTTCTATATTTTGGCAACTCGTTATTGCTGTTTTTACTGCCATGTTTCATTAAACCCCAAAAATCTGCCATGCTGGCAGTACTATCTGCGAGGCTTGTGAAACAGAACAAAATCTTAACTTTATTTGTGAGCAATGGAGTGTTACTTCTCCATCTTTCATTTCTCCTTTTTCAGTCATCCTCCCTTCAACCTAATAATGTGAAATTTAATTATGTAGCACACAACTCATATATTTTAGGCAATTTCAAAGTGCCTCAAATGACTTATTAGACTTTAAGACAATTAATCCAAAAGAAAATATTAACATACATCACTGCTACATGAAAAACTGAAACTTAGGAATTTATGAAGGCCTTTAGCAATTCATTTTAAACTGTAAATATTACAAACATTTTGGCTCCAATTATGTGAAAAAAAGAAAAGTCAAGGAAGCAACAAAAAAGCAATTCATTTACACACATGTATATTAAGCAAAAAAGCATAATAACATGAGACTGCCATGCTTTAATCCCTCAAGATGTCTGTTGGGAGATGAAGAACAAGTGTATTAATCACAAAAGACACAGAACATTGTTCCTACTTGTGTATTATGTCATTTCTTGCACATCAGTTACGGATGTGTGTGAATTGGGGGGCTTAAGGCTGACTTGATCGAGGGTTGTGTTTTTGGAGGTTTGATCAGTGACCTGGAATATTTCAGTGTGTCCAGCCCTACCACATCAGAGAGGGAGTGCAGCTGTGTCCTCGTATAACCTCCCCCTTTACAAAAAAAAAAAAAAAAAAATCATTATATCATCCCAATGAATTTGATCTGAGGCAACTTAAGAGAAGACCCAACAGCTTTGCTGATATTTCACATTATATTAGCTTCTCTAACACTGCATGTGGTGTGTCTGTGTTTTAATGTGCCATTATAAAGGTGCTACAGATGGAACTGTTGTTCCAAAAACAAGGCAGATTTAGGATTATTACCAGGACTGCAGGACGACAGCGTGGGACAAAAGGTTTTGTTTTTCACTCTCGGGCTGATTCCTGTTGTTGCCAACAGAGAGATGTCCGACTGACTTTCAAGTAATCACACACTGCTGTGAGGAGCATTCAAAATAAGTGGATGGAATGTGCAGATTGTACTGGCAGAGGAGAGGCTGGTGTTGCATGTTTTCAGTCGTCATTAGGATGTTGTACCTGAGAAAGATCATTCATTTCTCATATTTAACCCTCCTGCATAAACGATGTATGTTTTACTCATTGATATAAATTCCTCAAACTTCTGTGGTCAGATTTTTTTCTCATTGCAACATGATGCCCTTTTACTTCCCCGGGTTTTGCAGTTCATGCACTGTAAGACTTGTATTATCTTAAGAGTATGTTTTGCCTTAAGAATATCTATATAAACTTAACATCTGGATATAAATAAGATCACTGTATGCTACCTTTAAATACAGGCAAAATAAGAACGCTACAAAATGGTGAGAAATCCCAAGACTTTTCTGTTGCTTTTTAATACAACTTCAGAACTTTTATTACTATTTGCATGTTTTCATTATGAAGTTATTTCAGGGATAGATAGAGTCAATATTAAGTGCTGTTAATTATGTTCTTAAATTAGTAAAAAATAAACAGCTTTTATTCTCACATTAAAACACTGAAGAAACACCAAACATCAAAATGACGCACCGATGCATAGGTATATATTTGTGGATTTGTGGTGGTGGTGGAGGGGTGCATTTGTCTCCTCCAGTAAAAATATGAAAGTACCAGAGGACTTTTATTTTGACAAATGTTCAAGCACAGCACCAAACTGATGAAAAGGGGCACAAATTGGTGCAAACAAATTCACCAGAATGCAGCTAATTTAGTGTTTGATGCCCAAAAATGTTCACAGAAAGGAAACAAAACCTACACCTTGTACAAATGTGACTATAATTATGACCTTTGTAGCTTCCTTTCTGATCCTGACTATTAGAAAGGAAATCCTCCAGGGTAGGGGTGGTCATCCTGTCCCCAGGTATGCTGTCAGATCTGTGAGACAGTGCAGCAACATGCCCCTGGAAGGCAGCCAGGAGTGTCAGCCGGACCCACCGGACTACACCTCACCATCATCTATGACTTCAAACCAGATGGTGCGCTGGGAGCACAAAAGAGTGACAGCTGTCATTCACAGAGGGGCTTAACCACTGGCGTGAACTGGACCTAAACTGATTTAATGGTTACAAGTTCCACCAGAGGTGAAACATGAAAATGAATAAACATACATAAAATTTCCTCAAAGTACCCTCAAGATAAAATTTACATTTTTAAAACAATAAAATTTCAGATCATTTTTGGCAGAAGAGACAAAGCACTTCTAATTCTTCACATTATGCTGAAGCTGTTAATACTGATGATAATAGCATTTAGCTTCCCCCAACCCCTTGACAAATTGATGGAACTGACAAATTAAATTTCATTGAAATTTTCGTCCTGCTGGTCTTTCACTGAATTTAATTAAGTTTATTTCAACTAATAGCATTTAGTTCAATCCAACTAAAAATTGCATTTCGTACCATGCAACTGACAAAAGCTGACTGCCTATAGTTGCTGCTATGACAACAATGATGTAACCGAAATGTGTTTTCAGTGTTTTCTGTGACAAAACTCATAACAGGCAAAAAAGCACACCAACAAAACAACTGATCTAAAATCTGAAATATACCTGAAAAAGACTAACACATACAAGAAAAAGTGCTCAAGAAAATAAATCTGCACGGATGTAAAATGTAACATAATTAAATCTGGGGTATTCACAAAAAAATTAAGTTTGTATTTAACATGAATGTATCTGGTTTTACAATTAATCTGCATTTGTTTAAAACACAAGAAACTGGACTTCTACCTTAACATGATGTATTTACGTAATCCCATCCAGCCCTCTGAGGTACATCTACACAATAAACAATGATCTTCTATTATTTACACTGTTTCAATATAACTGTGAAACGACTTTTTTTCCCCACTTGGAATATTACTTTTAATGACAACCACAATATTACTGAACACATATCACTGGAGTCACCTGGAAAGCTACACAATACTAGAGGATTTTGTTATGGCTGTCGCTTATAAATGTTCCAAAATCTGATTAAGAACCGTAAGTGAAGTGGGTCAAACTGGACCACATTAGCCATGGCCCCTTTGGAGCCTACTAAAGCCCAAGGCTAACACCAAAATCAGGGTCTGGTTGGTGAAGGACCTCTTATCCCTCTCAATGAACAAGAAACCACTCCACCACTGAAATAGTAGAAGCTGTAGCAATAATGGTCCCAAATGTTAAGAGAAGCTTCATAGAAACTGGAGGTGAAATCAGTTATCCAATCAACTGTGAATGGTTTGAAACAGTTATCTTCTCAAACAGCTGCTTCAGAAATGATTGCAAAATACTTGTCCTGCTGGATCTGCAAAATAAAAGTAAGTTATGTGTAAATAAATTTTTACATACAAAAAAAAGCAGTTTACACAAAGACTAGTTTTGCTTGATCTTAATGATAATCTGATGCAAACAGTTGCACTGATTTTTTTTTTAAAGTATATCACTTAAATGAAGCAGAACTTAAACTGTACTTAAAATATTTGTTGATCAGAGTGACATCTTATTTAAGGAGGGATGATATATAAGTGAGAGCTAAGTGACTGTATGAAATTTATTTATTAAAAATAAGTCATCCAGTTGAAACAACTAAGACACTGTGTTCATAAATATCTTTAAAAATTAATGTTGTATTTATGCCCACAAAATATGATTTTATATCCACTTTGAGAAGGTGAAATATTCATTATTTTGAAGGACAACAGTGCAACACAAACTCAGTGAGCATTAATAATCAACCACAAACTTGAGTCCACTACTACTGCTCATCAACTTATCAAGACTCAATCCGGCGTCTCCACAGTTTATTTTATTGTCATGTGAGATTCTTTCATCCCATAATAATGTGTGTGATCTTCCCTGAACAGTTCTCCTTTCCAAACACCGGCCAGTCAGCGAGCCAGACAAAAAGGTGTTACTGATGACTGTGTCCAGCAATTTAAGCTATTGAGAGCTGCCCCCAATTCACCTTCTTTCTTAACTTTATGGCTATAATTGCCATAAAGCTCCTCCCAAATCCTCCCAGCCCCCACCGGCCTCTCTTGAGGGCTTTGTAACATGTTCAATATTCCCATTGTACTGTACTTTTATTTTTCCTCCCACAAGTGCCTCCATGGCATAATTTAGTCTTTATTTAATGAAGCTGTGTCAGAGTTCATCATGTTAGTAGTCCTAAAGCTTTGGGAGCAGCATTCAGCCTCTAACACTTCATGTCCAACTTGTACAACTCCTCCTTATGTGCCAAAACAATAAAAACATCCATCAATGTCCTCCCTTGTCTATGTAGGGCGGGTATGACTGATGATGTGTACGGCACATTGATGCACTTGAGGGGCAGGGGACTGTGTGAATGTTTGTTTATGTCAAGTGAGGATTTGTCAAAAGGTTTATGTCATTGCTGGCATCAGTCTCCTCGAGCTTGTACTGGGTGGTCTTTGTCTGTTTGCATCCGTAAAGAGCTTCGTTCTCACTCTCATTTGTCCCCTATTGATTCTCTAAATTAGGTTGATGAGAGGCCCTCCTATCAGGTGGCATATTAATTGGGTCAGGCTGGATCTTATATGACATCCAAATAATGGCAACCCGAACCCCAAGACTAAACCTTTGTCCTCTGAACGCTCTCTTTCACCAATTAGCCTCGTGGTGAATCTGCTCCCTGCCACCTCTGCTGACCGTTACTGTTTTCCAAGAATCACAATGCCACCAGTGGCTTAACTAGTATGTGAGTGCCTCTCAAGGTGTGAGAGCGACCTGAGGGGAGTTTACACTCTCCAATTTAAATTCTGGTGTAGCTGATGAACTAACTCCAATGACTCAGTTTTTAAATTTAAATACTTTTAGGACAACAAAACAAAATGGATTTAAACCTTAATGCACAGTGCTGTAGTGGGAGTTGAAAAGGTGGGCGTGCTACTACTTAGATGGGTCGGAAGTAGGAAGAGCGTATACTCCTATATATTCCAATGTTTTCTTGACTGATAGGTGGGTATACTGTCAACAGACAGAATACAATGTGGGTACACCCTCCACACCCCTGCTTACACAGAGCTGGCTATACCAACTGTTTGTAAGTTCTAACTTAGCCCCAATAGTTAACGTGAGTATTTACTATGTGGAGATTTTGCATCACCAGATCAAAATGTATTGTACCACACAAATTAAGTTCTTAAGGAAAAAGCTGTAACAAAATGTTAACACATTGTAACTCAACTGAGTTGCACCAGCATTTGTAAATCCATTACTTAATTTGTGCATAAAATCTCAGTAACTGTGTCATTCCTGTTGTCTCTGAGAAATTATGTTCATATACAACTAATTTAAAACAGCAAATGTTTTTTAATGAAAATGCAATGCAGGCAGAGCGATTCACTTTTTTAGTTACATAATGAGGGATTGTTGCTGATTAACGCACCTGATAAGCTGCAAAAATGTTGATACTAAACATATCAGCAAATGTTTACTCACAAGTATTTCATTTGTGTTCCACCAAAATAGGAAAGCTTGCACTACACTTTCCATTACACCAATCAAAGTGCTTTTGTTGCCCAAACCTAACCACAGATGTGAGTCTGGATGTGAACCTGGGACGTAGCGTCATAGCCATCCACCTTAACAACCTTGCTGTGAATGTAGCGCGGTATATATATATACATGTAGTGTTACATTATCTACAAGAAACACTGTTTGTGAACATACTCGAGGTAGTGATTACGTTGTCACTGCAGCGTAATTATGAAAGATATGTTCCTAATATACAAACAGAATTTCTAGGAGACAGCATTTCTGCCTCATGACTTATGAAAAAAGATGGCTTGTTATTTTTTTCTTGAATTATGTAAGAACAGTGACAAGATTAACTGTCAGAAAACATGTTGGCCAATCTCAGGCAATCAAAAAATAATCTTTATGGATGGACTGGTTGATACAAATCTAACAGGGCGAAACATTTTGAGCTAAGATAGTCTTATTTCTGTGAGTAATCCAGATTGAGTTTGCTAACCATCTGCACATAACAATAACTTTAAAAACTATAAAAACTATAACAAACTATAACAAATATGTTTTTTTGCAATCAGACCAACTTTCTTCAAAGTTTAGCTTAACAGTATGTAACTTTAAGAGTGACAAAAAACTGATTAACATCCTGTAACTTCGAAAAACAAGAGTGAATGTTTATGCTCTCTCTACTGCTGCTTTGAGTTCCCTGCCAAAATATTATGTCACTTCCTGAAAATGGTCTAGGAATGGAACTGTAGTCTTTGGAGGAGTAAAAACTACAAACTAACAGGATGTAAAATGACTTCAGGACAGGCCCCCAGGAAGTGCGCCAGACTTGAGGTCAATTCAACATTGTGGCCAAACTGTGTAACTACAACTTTGGGTCCTTGATGTAACACCATGGAGCCCAAAAATACTTTTACATTTTTGGAGTGTCACAGCCAATGCCAAATCTTTCAGTATCACGATGTGATCCATTCAGTCCCATAACATTTCGACAGTTGCACAATTTATTTTCTCTTTGTTCAAGTTAGAGGAAGGCTAAACCGGCCCCGCCTCCGACACTGTATCCAGTCGTCTGTATCCATGGTGGTGAGCAGGTAGTGAACAGTGGATGTATCAGAGCTTTTTAAAATGAACAACAAATCCCATAAGCTAAATAAATGATTTATTGTACAAAAGAAAAATGACAGTAAATAAACAACAAAAGGCAAAAATAACAATTGAACAGTTATTCATATGCACAACCATTAAACTACAAAGTTGGGGTGATTTTTTTTCTTAAACTACACAAAGAACGGAGGAATGACGGGGGAAAGTGAGAAAAACATGAGAAGCGGTGAACCTGTCCAAAACATCATCATCATCTGGGTAGGTATTTACATAGAGATTTCTTACTCTCATATATTTATATGAAAACACTCTCACACATACCAGTATACAAACACTAAAATTCAAAATGCAACTTCTCAACAAGCCATAGATGTGGGCACAGCTAATTATTTATTTTGACCACACATTACCAGAGCCGCTACCATCAGTCATTCTGTCAATAACTCAATCTGAACCTGAGAGCAAGGGGACCCTGTGGTTTTCATCTACATTTTTTTTGAGGGGGGGAAGGGGGTTCTTATGGGTTATATGTTTGCACAGATTAATCGATGACAAATTAAAAAAAGCAAGGTTTTTTAGGAGGCTAAAGTGAGGTAGACAGACTTTGAAATGCATTGTAATTAATATTAATAAATAGATAATTGACCAGTTGAATTATTTCCAACCACTGCCCCTAAACCAGCTTTTTCCTCCCTTTGAAATGTTCTAGCATATTCCTGCGATCACAGAAGTTACAGCACACAACATGTCATCCTCTACTTTGGCTAACAATCCCTGGATACTCCTCCCATTCTTACATGGGTGCTTTCACTTAAAACACACACAAAAGGCAAAAACATGTCTACGCAAGACAGTCGACACATTGTTTAAGTCAAAAGGACGTAGTCTCTCTAACATGGTAACAGATTAAAGTTGATGGGCGGGCCATTTCCAGTTAAAGCATTCTATTTTCATTGATCCAGACACTTATTATTCACATGACTTATCACCCAAAGTGGGCAAGGAGGCCTTTCAGGCCGCTGGTACAGTACGTCCAGGTTCCAGATTGGATAAAAGTGTGTGAGTGTATGGACAGGCCCCCGCTTCAGACAAAAGTCAGGAAAGCGTGATGGTATCAAAAGAAGTGATAACCTCTCTAATTCATGGTTTATCACCAGAAGCTTGAATAGTTTTTTTTCTTAATCCTATACTGTACAAGCTCTCTTGTGCTTAGTAAAACACAAACAACACTTTACCTCCTCACGCCATGAACGTCCCATAGTGCAAAATTTATTGTTGGTAAGGTAGAGTGCCCCAAAAAAGGTTTTTGTACCCCTTTTTTTTTTTTTTTTTGTTTTTTTTTTTTAAATATATACATATATCATTTATATATAATGTCAGAAGGCTCTTCCTTTATCCAACAGCATAGTGCTTTCGTTTACAACAAATGATATCTTTGCTTTGACATCCAGGAGACAAAGACAGACTTCAAACATTTCTAATCTACCGTGTGTTCAAGCACTAACAATATTTTATGATAATGACGGTACAGTTGAGGTGTGTACGGAGCTAAATCTGGGACAAAACTTTTGGTAATTTGAAAAAAAAGTTGTAATTAAAAAACTAAAAACATCAAACTCAGAGTTAAGTTATGATCTCTATCTCTGAAAATTGCAACAATGTATTCAAATTATGAATAATTGTAGGAACAACTTTTGCAGGTTAAATATAGTTTTCATTCGGTTCTGGAATTCTTTTATTCATTCCTTTTTTTAAAATTTTCATTATTTTTTTTAATATTCAGAATTTTTGTATTACTTTCAGATTGTAGTTTTCAGTTTCATATTTTTGGCCTTGATCTGGTGCATAGGATGTGGCATCATGGCTAGCCTGATAAAGATCTCCCACATACTGTATAGTGTTGGTTTGAATACATTGTTGTATTTTTCAACTTTCAACATTAAATCTAATTTTCAGTTTCAAAGTTTAGTTTTTCAATAACAATCTCCATTTTCAAATGATCAAACTTCTGGACCGGAGTTAGCTCCACAGAGGTGGGTGGGGGCATTTCAAAAACCAATCAAATATGCTCTCTAAACTAAAGTCAGTGGTTGAGTTACATTCTCTTGATTTGCATGTGTTAAGTGGTTTGTTGTGATTTATAAAAGCTATTACGTCTGAGTACAGTACTGCAGTTAAAGGATTTTGCATTTTTGTTATCTCTTCTGAAACTAGTGTTGAGAACAAGTGGATGAACTGGCTCGATAAGATGAAGCTACGGCTCTTTCTAAGTTTAAGCAAATTATTTAACACAGATGCAAACACAAGTGTGTAAACTTGTAGTCATAATACTGTAACACTGGTTTGTGCTATTTTCAGCTCACAGCAGAGCGAACATTTGAGCATTACTGTCAGCCTTGTGTGTTTTATTTCAGTTTATGGATTTTGCTCTCTGTTGGTTATTACATGCTCAGTCCCAGGCCTCTTCAAGTTATGAAACAGTGCATTTACTTTGCTGTTTTAAACATTTCATGTAAAAGTTGAGGGTGTTAAAGTGTATTTTCCTTTTGTCACGTAGAAGAAAGAAAATGTGTCGGGTTCTTGTCATCCTGCAGGATCCTGCTCCTCCTCCTCTCCCAGGTGGTGCCGAATGACTTCAGAGTGCATCTACATTACAGTACTTTAGACTTCAGAGTTTTAGGCTTTAGTGTTGAAGTGGAACCTAAATATGTCGTATCTACTTTAGCAGAATGGCAGAAATAGCTATACTGACTTTATTTATCCACTTTGAAAAGCGAAGTTAAAATAACACAGCCGCCTCTCTCCCTTTTCCTTTTTGAGTTTTACAAGACTCCAAATAAAAAAAGATCAAAGTAACTGTGAAAGGTTTCGTAGATACTCGAGAATGTCACACTGGGGTGTTATACATTAATAGAGGGTATAGGTTTGGTTTTGGATCTCCTCAACACTTTACATCTCTAGAGCACATCTCTAAACATCTGTAAACAAGATTTTGGATTTATACTAAGAGTGTATCTTTGTGTATCTTAGTGTTTGCTTTCTAACTGTAAACCCCTCTTACGTTAGCATGGGTTTAGTTCTTTTTGTTAAAGTGATGGATTGCAAAAATAATTCTGATCATGCCCCCTTGCAAACGTTTTTTGTGGATCAAATCTTACCCGTAAGTAAGCTTAACTGTGAAATTAAGTATTCCCAAACTCACTTTAGGACTGAAATAGCTTTAAAAATATTGTAAATGCTCATGTCTCCTGTCATCTCAATCCACTCACCTGGACATTTCACAAAGATGCCATTAAAAAAAACCAAAACAAAACAAAAAAACCCATAAAACTTTAAAAACCCACAAAACTAACACGTACTCTATAACATAGTTTTGTCTCATTTACCATTTTCTGAAGCTGCTCCACATGGACAACCTTTTTAAATCATTCATAATGTACTGTATTTCCATCATTCAGTCCCTTTTTTGATTCATGTTTCATTTAAACTTTTTTTTTTTTACAGTTAGAATCAATTTAATTACTGGAAAAATGGAAACCCAGTGGGATGATTTTGCGGCCGGGCAAAAGGAAATCTGGTGCTGAGGAGTGGGTTCTGGTGCCAGGGGAGAGCTCCATAAGGGTTTTGGGTGGTTCAATGCGATGGTGGCTGTACACAAGTGTGCGTCTCCCCCACAGCCTAAGAGCAGCCACATCTATCCACCACCATCCCTGGGATTTTGCCGTGAATGATCTGTTGCTTGTCATTGAAGTAGAGCATGTTAATGGGGGACATCTTGGTTGGGGTACAGCAGGGCCCTGCAGAGCCTCTGGGATTGGCGTGTTGCACCAGGTGGGTGTGCGGGTATTTCTGCATGAACATGTACTCGCACTGACCAGAGCAATAGTTGGCTTTGTATCGTTTGGGGGCAATGATCCAGTCCCAGCCGAATGCCTCGAAATCCACAGTCAGGGGGTAGCGACAGCAGCGAGACTCAGTGGAGTGCTCGTCGCAGTCTAGGCCGAGGTTTCTCCGAGAGCGTTTGGTCGTCTCAAGAACCTTCACCTCCAGGAACGGCTGCTGGAATCAGGGGGAGAAGGGGCAGGACAGAGAGAAAGAGGTGGTTATAAGAGAACAACTTATTTGTAATATTATATCACATTTGTGCAAACTGTCACTATATCCTGACAGTAGTTCATGTGACAGATAATTTGTGAAAAATTCAGGTTCCTTTGGCTCCTCCTAGTGCTCCTATTGGCATTTGCAAGAATCCACTGGGCCCGAACATAAACAACCAATCAGAGCAGAGGAGTCTCTAAAGCATCTGTCAATCACTGCCTATGTACACACTGCTGCCAACAATAGAGTACACAGTGCATACAAGAAGAAGACCGACAATTTCTGTGAAAGTTAAAGCTTGCTGTTTGTCGTTGGTCTTCTTGTGTTTAGTTGTGTTTGTGGTGAACACTGTTGTTGGTAAAAGAGGGATTGTGTGTTTGCAAAGCGTCTTCTGATGACTGAAGATGGTGAACATAACCAATACCCATTTTTTACCAAAATTAGCGCGTGTATGCAGGTTTTTTTAAACACAGGAAACCCTGCTACAAACAGGTGATAGACCAACCCGCTCCCATTCTGAAGACTGCCGCTTGGTCAGTAATTTCTGCGTCAGACACTGTCCATAAAAGCCATGCTTTCATGGCAGTATGATACATTGCCATGCAGGCGGCATCCATTGCTATTGCTGCCAGATATGCATCTAACGAGCAGAAACCATAAATTTCTAGTAAGAATGCAAGTGTTTTTTGAAAAGGCACAATTGATGCAACAAGCGTAAATTGACACGGCATCCTAGAATGTCAACAACAGAAGCCCCCATGATGACTAGTGTGTCATATGTGGACATCAAAGTCCACTGACCAAGCGGTGTTGTGTGACGAGTTGTGAGTGAGAATATGTTGGATAGACTTTACTGTTGCCAGTAGACTACAGCCATGTGCACTGCTCTGCAGCAGACGAGTATGCGATGTCACTGACAGCCTGGAAAACAGGTTAGTAAAAAGCAGAAAGCAACATGGAAGCCTGTGAAAAACCTTATGATGGTTAATTCTTTTATATATTTTATATATGTGATTTATTCAACTAATTTGGGACGATGTTTGAGTGCTGCTTGGGCTGAGACAGATGGTATTTTGTGGCAGTGTGTCATTGCATTTTGCCGGTGGAGGGATTTAAATTACCGTGTTCACCCAGGTGTTGTGTTTCCATCAATGCTAATCAAAACCGGAACTGATAACTACCTGTGTCCACTGCAGAGTCATCTGACCCGTCTGTGAATGCCGATTGCAACCTTTCCCATTACACTGGAAAGCCAGATGTTAGCGGGAGGTTAGCGGGTTTTTTGTGCAGTGGGAAAGGGGCTCAAATAACAGCATACCCAGGGTGCTGCATGGGCATGAGCAATGAATGACACTAAATTAGACACTCTTCCTGGCTCTGATTGGTTGTTTTTATTCAGGCACAGTGGATTCTTGCAATTCTTCTTACCACTAGGATCACTAGGAGGAGCCAGAGGAATTAGATTATCTGTCTCATGTACTACTGTCAGGATATAGTGACAGTGTTTACACAATGACAAAACGTCATTTTCATAAAGGTAACCTACTGAACCTTTAATGTCTTTCTATTTGCCCTTTTGTCTTTCTATTTACTAAGGACCCAGAGCCAGGAGGTTAATAGCTTAGCTTCAAATAGAGACTACAAACAGGAGGAAACAGCTAGTGTTGCTCTTTCTAAAGTTTAAAAAATATGGCCACCAACAACTCTAAAACTAACTAATTAACATGATAACATGTCTTATTTTTGTAATCTGTGCACAAACAGAAGCATAAAATGACAAGTTGTACTTAAAGGGGGAGTTACGTACTGTAACTTCATGATGTACAACAGTTTATCCATCCACCCAGCCCTTCTGTGTTTCTGCTGGTTACCCAGCAACCTCTTGGCAAAGACAAGACTCTGGGAAGTTACAGCTCCCTGCAGTTATTTGCCAAGAAATTGTTGAGTAAGTAAGTCTCCTTAAAACCTCAAAGTGTCCTTTTTATAGTTCTGTTTGTGTTCGGATTAAACAAAACAGATGCTGGTAGGCGGATTTTTTAACAGACTAACAGGCTAACTGTTTTCCCGTTTCAAGTCTTTACGCTAATGCTAAGCCAAACAGCTCCCAGCCTTAGCTACATATCTAATGAACAAACATGATAGTTATATTGATTTCATCATCTCTGGTGTATTTCCCCAAAATAAGGAACTATTCCTTTAATTTCTTAGACTGTTGATGTAAGACTGGTTACAATGCTCCACTTAGACTTAGGTATCACTGTAATCTGTATCTGCAAATTATAGACAGAGTTTATAAAGAGTTCATAGCAATTATTTTTCATCCTGTTATATTCATGTGTTTCATTTTGGCCAAAACAGCCCAAAATGAGGGGGATTCTCAAAAAATGTTTATTAATGACATTAATAATGGCTGCATCCCATTTAGTTTGACAAGTACTAGGGCTTTGCTATTGTGCATAATGGCTCACTGCCATTTTCATTGTAGTTCCACCTGTGCTTTCTCAGCTGTTGCAATTCAGAGGGACTAATGTGAGAATAGGCCTGTTTTGCAAGCAAAGACACACACACACACACACACACACACACACACACACACACACACACACACACGATCAATTAACAAGTGCACGCATTTTGTGTTGAATCCATGTGTCAGCTCACCCACATACTCACAGAAAGTGGACTACAACCTACAAACTTTGTCTAATACTACAGTAGCTCAGCATTAAAGGAGAACATCACCTAAATTAAGAATTCCAATATATTACTTCCATGGCCTAGGAAAGTTCAGTCAGTATTTGTTGAACATAAGCTATTCTATCTCAAAGTCAGAACCAGAGAAGCAAGTCTAAAACTTGTGATGTCACAGGGTAAAGTCATTGAACAGCAGCCTGAATTTGTGGAGCCAAAGAATGTTATTTTTTTAAATACCCAAATGAGTTTTATTCTGTTGTACAGAAAATGCACCCTGTACTCAAAACATTCCTTTGGTTGCTCTCAGTGTCATCTCAATTAATTGTCTGTGAAGCAGCTCCGTACTATACCCTATGACTTCATAAATGTCAGTTTACTGACTGTCTCAGACCATATAAAAAACATGTATGAATTTTGAAAATGGACGTAGTTGCCCTTTAAGTACTTTTCAGCCAAAGTACAGATAGATACTGCTTATGAAACTGCTTGTGCAAAATGAATTTAAGTGTTCAGTACATAGTATTCTGTAATAATGTGTGAGCGACAACATTACAAAACAAAGCAATATCATGAAAAAATGCATGTGTATCTGAATAAATGCTAGTAGATGTGATGATTACACTGTACTGAAAGACAAAAGATAGTGCTTTTGGTCTTGGCTATGCCTCGTATTTGAAAACATACTTATATCCTGACTGACCCTGACATATATTTTGATGCTGGGTTTAACAGGAGAGTTCACACCAAAATCAATCAGTTTTTTCTCTTACCTGTGGTGTTATTTATCAATCTATATCATTTTGGTGTGAGTTGTCAAGTGTTGGTGATATCAGGTGTATAGATGTCTACCTTCTTTTCAACATAATAAAAATTCAACAGCAATGTCTCTTTCCAGGATTCATGACCCCTTTACTCAAGATAATCCACAGACCTTCCAGTATTGGAATCTGCTCATGGACGAGAGGCTCATGCTCGTGACAGCATGAGAGGTAAACATTAATGGCGTCCTCCTTGGCTGAAGTGTAATGTTAGCTAGTTCAGTGGCTCTAGGTGAGCTAGCAGTAGATACACACTTCCTTGTGTGCAGTGATACAGTTGGCGGGTGTATTTCAATAGAAGGAAAATAGTTACTACATCAAACTATTCACAGGAAGGTCTGTGGATTATCTTAAATAACCAGGTCATGATTTCTGGAAAGAGACATTGCTGCTGAGCTTCAAGTGCATTTTAAATGTATGTATCTTTTCAGCACTTTGAGCACCACAAGCCGAGTGCCATCGAGTTTCATTATATTTGAGAGAAGGGAGGAATCTCTACAGCTGATATCTCTGAAAGTCACACCAAAACAATTGAGATAGCTAAAAAGCACTACAGGTAAGAAGAAAAATATGTATTTTTGATTTGAGGGTGAACCGTGCCTTTACCATGAAACATCCGTTACTGTAAAAATTATTTCTGCTTCAGTCTTGATATCCAAAAGATGAAAACTAAGTGGTGAAGTCAACTGAGATGTCAGTCAATAAATAATAAAAAAGCAAAGTCTTTCAGCTTCAACATGTCAAGTAGCTCTGGTGTGTTATGACTATTTCTAACACAGGTAGAAATATTTCATGGCTAATTCCATCAGTATTTCAATCTGTATCTGTTCAATCTGTCGTCCAGATACAAAATCCATTTTTTGTGCAACGTTTAAAAAAAGTCACATAGACAAGACACAGGCAAGATAGACACTGCTATGAGGGCTGTTCTAAACCGACATGTCTTCTCAAAATCGCCCAACTGAGTCATTCGTTATTACTTAACTTACTAAACAGATGTATTGGCATGTCTATGCATCAGTGTGGACCTAAAATGACAGCAGATTCAAGTGGATATGTTTGTCTTTAGTGATTGGTTGGGGAAAATCAAATCCTCCTCCCCCATAGAGTGAACACAATGTGAGACTGAAGATTGGAACTGCGTGTAACAAACTGACTATTCTGTCTGATATCAGGTAAGTTCTCATGCACTGTTTGTACTTCTACTGATGCAAAGTAACACTATAAAGTTCATGCATATTTCACTTCATCACGAGCCAGTAATTTGTGCGTAACCCATGTATTTGGGAAGGCTGCTATGATGTGACCAATGCGCTGAGGGGAGTAAAAAAGGAAGTGGTCCCAGGAGGAAGAATCGGGTGAATGATGGGTCACAAAACACAGACTTCCCACCAGGACCTTCCCCTGGAGAGTGCTGTTCAGAACCTTGTGAACTTTGAGTGAACTCTGAGTCATTTTAAGGTACGTCCTCTCCATGTTTCTTTTCCTAAACCTAAGATCCACCAGCATCTCACCTTATATGACATTGGTTAAACAAAGAGTTACTGTATGATTTAGTATAGCATTACAAACAGTTGCTAATGGCTGCCAGTGTTTTCTAGCATCAACACTTGGACGGCCTGAAAGGTGGCGAAAGAGCAAAGAAAATAAGAAATGCTTAAAATAAAAAACCTACTTATCTGATATTTCACAAAAACATATGAATTTATTTGTCAATTTTAAACGAAGGAGCGCAATGTGCCGTTTCAGCAGCGATTCACACACTTTTCTAACACTGATGGCTGACTTGGTATACTTGGTTTGATGCGTGACCCAGGAGGTCATCTGCAGGCTGCCATAAACTTGACCTTTGGGCAAAGCAAGCGGATCAAATATTTTACTCCATCATGTTTGTTTTACAAAGCCTTCCTCTCCCCACAGTGATTCCAGCTGGGTTCCAGCACAGTTTTTTGTGACGCATTCAAAAGAGGAAATAAGCTGAAAGGCCGTTGGGGTGAGACCATGTCAGCTTGGCCTTTAGGGCTTTTGTTGCAGAAAAAAAGACCCAGAGGATCAGGGAGAAGCAGAGTTTGACTTTTTCTTGCTTGTTGTGTTTTGTTTTATTTTGGTACGCTTGCCTGTGTTTTTGATCTTTTCCTTTTTTTTCCCGGTCAAGAATAATATTGCACACTGCTGTGTGCTCAGAGGGCAGAGATTTATTGGCCAAGACACCAGAGCTGACCTCTGATATGTGTTGTGAAGATCTGACCCAAATGACCACTTAGTAAATATTTGGTGTTGCTTAATGGGGACGAGTGGCCTACATAATTCACATAGATGTTGTATGTAACTGTCAGTCGCGGTAACTCTGGGATTTCTAACTAGATTAATGATTCACGGATGGTTTTGCTTTAAGACTGAAGTTTGAACTCATCCGTGTAAACCCATCCATTACAGTGGATATAAACCTAGTAAATCAAAGTAAAAACATATTTTTTAAAAAAAACTGTTCCCAGGGTTTGAGGCCCAGGAGCATCCTCTCAACATGAGGCTAAAGAAATGCCCATACTATTCAGAGGAACATTAGTTTATGATCTATTCACATTTTGCAAAAAGTATAGAAGATATATATTATATTTAGGATTAAAGGAAAAAATTAAAAATTGGTCGAAGAATCCAAAAACTGAGAAAATTCTTAATGAATTGGAGTAAAAAGGGGGCCGCATTTAACAACAGCATAACTACATCAGAACATCTGTTTACAAACTCACACAACTTGTGCAGTATAATCCAAGTCTCATTTATCCACTCGTGTGTTCAATACTTCCCAAACACATGCATTTTAATGTAACCTTATTATCTAAAACACTTACACATCAACAATCTCACACACGATGAAAAGCGCACCTGGGGCAAGTGCATGTGTTTAAACTTTGCTCAATAGAATGCTTGAGCAGAGTTCAATCACATGTTTGCTTAAGTGTTTTAAATAGTAAGGTTTTATCTAAAATGAAACTTCGATTATACTGCACAAGGTTTGTGAGTTTGGAAACAGATGTTTTGTCATAGCTTTGTTATTGTTAAACACGGCTCCCCTTTTACTCCAGTTCAAAAAGAATCTTTTTCTGTTTTTGGATTTTTCAGTCATCGTGGAGGAATGCGTAAAAAAAATTTACTTTGAAAATTTAACTAACACAAAGTCAGTAAGTGATATACAAATTATCATTTTGATGGTGAAGTGTTCCTTTAAGAACATGTGAATGGTGAACGCTGATCTAAACAAGGCAGCTGTGTTTTCCCTGGACTGAACTAAATATAGAGTGGTCACGACTGACACGTTCAGATAGTAAGTGGTGATGTATTTAGGGTCCAAAATAAAGGATGATACAATAAACTTTCCATTTTAAGATGTAGCCTATGTATTTTTTTTCCCAATTCACCACTTGGTGATATGGATATCACTGAAGTACAGAATTATCAACACTTTTGACACAGAGTACAGCTCTTCCCGTGTCCCTACATATAAACAGTCTTCAGAAACTCCTGCAACAATTACAACAAGCTGAAGGTTTGACTTTTGAAGGCATGCACACCCGAAAGTAACAGAAATAGGGGATTTGAAGTCCAGCCTTTAACAGATGCCTGCCGTTTCATGCCTGCAGTCCTCTCTGTGTGGAGATTTACAATCAGTGTCTTTAGCTAACATAACAGATGCATGTGTGTTTTTGAGGTGAACCTGTGACATAAGTCAGAGGGAAGCTGCTCTCCCAATAGTGTGACTTTGTGATTTAGCTGCTGGAGTGAAGTCAGCTTTACAAAAACATTGTAACCGCTGCAGGTTTGTGTGAAACCATCGTGCTTCTTCATAAGTGTAGCTGCTTTATCTGTGGCTCAAAACATGGATTTTGAGGTCAGTCTGTTGCACACTGAATAACCTATCACTATCAATGTCAACACTATATTGTAGTATTTGCTATTTTTTTTAGTATTTCTGATGCAGATTGATGCGACATGATGCAACCCTGTTCTTTTTGTGGTGCTCATACAGTATCTCATCTATTGAGAATTTGCTTCCCTCCTGTGCAGCTTCTGGACAACTTACAGATGCTGAAAACTCGCTTAAAGGGACAGTCCACCCCAAAATCAAAAATATATATTTCTCCTCTTACCCGTAGTGCTATTTATCAGTCTAGATTGTTTTGGTGTGAGTTGCTGAATATTGGGGATATCAGCTGTAGAGATGTCTGCCTTCCCTCCAGTATAATGGAACTAGATGGCACTAGGCTTATGGTGCTCAAAGAGCCAAAAAACCTGCTTTTGAAAAACTCAACAGCAATGTCTCTCAATGTCTTTCCAGAAATCACGACCCAGTTACTAAACATAATCCACAGATAATCCACTGTTGTGAGCAGGTTCATGTCGGTACTATTTTCTTTCTATCAAACTTATAAGAACCACAAGCCAAGTGACATCTAGTTCCATTATACTACAGAGATGGCAGACACCTCTCAGACAACACTCTGTAACTCACACCAAAACAATCTAGACTGATAAATAGCACTACAGGTAAAAGGAGAAACATGTAGTTTTGTTTCGGGGTGAACTGTCCCTTTAAGATGAATGATTCCTTACTGTGAAAATAATTTGGACTTCAATCTTTGTAAGGCTCTGTGTGTGTTGATGTAAAACAGGTTTTAGAATCTGATGTTCACTGTAATACTTAACATGACACATTCAAGTCTGAAGTCTCTGCAAGTTGATTATTGGAATTAAATAAGCAGTGGCTGCCCATAAGGTAGAAAAACAATATTCAGAAATCTAAAACATAGTAGCACACACTAACTATTTATAATGGCTGGAAACATTTTCAAAATCTGAGCGATATAAAGCGTAAAGGATGGAAGACAAATATTGCAGGGCAATGTCAAATGTCATAACTAGCTTGACAAGACAAAGCCTTCAGTATAAGAGTCTGTATCTGATCCTCCCTAGAAAGGGACTGCTCATCATTTTGTGTAAATATTTAACTCCCAAACTTTTTAAGTTTTTAAGAGCTGACAGCAGAGGTTCACAGAAAAGATGCAGAGAGAGAGAGAGTTTTTCAGTGACTATAAGTCAGTTTTAGTGCAGTGATCAATACACATCGACATTTCTCTTTGAAAATTGTTTTTTCCTCTGACATGATTTTGGCAGACCTCCTTAAAATCTGGATTTATGTTTGCATAAATCTGAGCTATAAGAGAAGTGTTCCCACCCCGCCCCAAGGACAGGTCTGAGGGTCCTTACCAGTCCCTCCTCCCCGGGTCGCAGCGAGGTAACTGCCAGGTCATTGCCGCTCTCATCAAAGGCATTGATGTCGATTCCCCAGTTGGTGTGGGGCTGTTTGAACCAGTTCTGCAGCACATGCTTAAAGTCAATACTTTGCCAGTGGCCGACCCTGGAGTTGAGCTCTATCTTGAGGGAGCGGATGCGGATGTGGCGGCTACCCTGCTCCGTGACAGGCTTCAGCCGGAGGATCTGCAGGTAGACGGTGGAGGTCTGCTGCAGCGGCCGCAGGTACACCCACAGCTGGGCCTTCAGCACCTTGGTGAACATCAGTTTGGGGCTGAACTTGAAGAAGCAGCAACTTGGCTTCCCGTTCACCTGCACCAGGGGCTCCGCTGTGGAAAAGAGGGCAGTTACATTTACTGTATATGCAGTACACTGTATACATATATCATCAAGATCATCATCATTCAGATAGTAGTGAACACTGTTCCTGGTACACGTCCAGCAAGGAATCTCACCCTTCCCCTTATTTTCTGTCATCTTCCTACTTTCGACGATCAACGAAATGCACAAAAAGGCCCCACAGAAATATATATACAGTATCATATCATAGCTTTTTGCACATATTTTGTACGTTTGTGCCAAAATACATTTTATTTCAACAGTTTTTTTTAGTTCGGATTCTTTGGTGATAAACATCACAGCAACTTGAATTTTCCCAGTTTTCTTTGCTCTGCAGGCGGTGCTCTTTTCTGTTTGTGCATCACTGGCCCCAAACACATCACTTCCTGTGCATCAGAGGGGTTATTATCAAAAAAGGTCAGACCAGAACTCAGTATGTGGAACAGCAAATGCATAATCTTTGATTAACTCAACATAGTTTCCACTGTTTGAAACCATGGAATGAAAAATACCCTGGGTCTGACTGATGGGTTCAGAAATATGTATTTAAGCTGACCAGCACACATAAAACAGAGATGGCTGCATCCATGCTCAGTCATTCACCAAAGAAACAAACAACGACTCTCTTCATTTATGATTTGTTAATAATTTCAATCACACCTGGCCACACAACTGAAAGGCTCCTCTCTGACAGAGCCAAGTGAAGACTTTTTATAATAAAGGAGATTTTAGGAAGGGTCACAAAGAGTCCACAACATTTTCAAGTTCAAGTTCAGCTTATTTATTATTATCATGTGTGGAATAACAGGCTTACACCAACAATGCTCAGGCATGCTGTGCAGGACTCGTACAAAGAAATCCCTGGCAGTCATCACTGATGAACTATCTGTACCTGAACCTGTATTTTATTTTCTTCTTAATTTGCTGTGTTCAGACACTCCTTGGTGGGTGATGCTGGGACTTTATAAAAATGTAGTGAGCAGGTGCCAGACTGTGAGAAGCACAAATCCACGATGAGGCTACCAACATCACAGATACAGCGCTGAGAAAAATGCAAAGCAAAACGGCAAGCAGATACAGCTCGTTATAAAACAAGAGTGAATCTGGTGTTTGCTTTCACTTTTCCTTTTTGCTGGTGATACTGTGCAGCAATTGACAATTTCTGCATAGTTTACCTTTAAATATCTATAAAAAACAAAACAAAATAATGCAAGTAAGAGTCAAATCTGAGTGTGTAACTTAGGAAATTTTAACACCCGACTCCTCTGTGTTCACTTTGATTTAATCCATCACCAAACATTTTAAACTACATAACCCACACCAAAGTAATGTTAAGCTGCTAACAGGAGCACTTTTTATTTATTTTTTATGACATTCGGATGAGCAGATGGGCCTGATAGGATAGGAAGTAGTGTTTGTTATTAAAACAATTTCTTCAATGACACAACCAGTCTGTTTAAAGAAGTATTTCACTGCTGGAAATGTGGTCCTTCCATAAAACTGGGCTGTCTATGGCATTTGCTTTTGCTCAAGAGGTAGAAAAGCTGCAACTATGAGAATGCCCTGTGCTGCACCAGACGAATAAACGTTCCCAGTGGTGGTTGACTTAATGCGAATTTCCAGTCTGAAAACAATATGGTGGCCATCTGGTGACAAACAATCTTGAATAATAGTTAAACAGTAAGTTAAAATATGTTTCTGAAGACATTTTATGCAAGAAATAGGCAACACAGTAACATAATCTTAGTCCATATTTCATTAGCACAGCTTAGTTTTACTGTTTGAGCTGAGTTTGAGAGACAGGGAGTAATAGAGGCATCTCTCCCTCTTGATCTGCTTCTATACTCTTTTTATCCTAATGCAGGAGCACAATCTGTAGTTCGAGCAACAGCCCTTAAATCCTTAAGCTGACAGATGAGCAGGGATATCTGGGCGCTGTCAAGATGGAGGGAAGTTTACCACAGTTCATTTACACACACCCCCCACACTGCGATGATACAAAGCTGGTAGAAAATCAGCAAAGTGTTCCTTTGATCATCCGTGCCTGACAAAGAGACAAACGCTGTACTTTTCCTGATGTATTAAATCAGAAATTTTAAAGGGAGCAGAAAACACTGTTGCGGTTCGTGGCAGGCAGAAATAACAGCTGCAGTTTTTTGGACTCAGCACCTTGACAAGAAAAATGTGTATGTGTTTTACACACTGATCTGAAAGCCAGAGATTACTGTACCACAGAACTGCACGTCACTCAGGGGGGATACCATGTTTGTGTAACTCCAGCTCAGTAATACACCACTGTTGTAAACTTTATGTGACAACAGTGGTACGATAAATACTTTTTTTTTTTGTTGTGGTGAATATTAGTTAGATCTTAAAACTTAAAGGTCTAGTGTGTAAGGTTTACTGGCATCTGGCAGTGATGCTGCAGACTGCAACCACATGAAACTTCTCCCATGTGCCAGGCATGCAGAAGAACTACGGTGGCCAATGCCAAAACACAAATTGCCCTATCTGGAGCCACTGTTTGGTTTGTCCAGTCTGGGCTGCAGTAAAACATACACGGTGGACTCCCAGTCCGTTGTCATTCCCAACTTAACCAATAACATTGCTTTGTCACTGATTTTGGTGTCATATACCAACACAAAAAGGGACCTTTTGTGGTGGAACAAGAACATGGATGGAACAAGACTGTATTCGCAGTCTCCTAAGTTTTTTTCTAAACCTAGCCACATGCTTTTATTGCCCAAACCTTACCATGTGGTTTTTGTTGCACAAGGAAATAAATGTAAAAACTTACATTATAAGTTTATTTTGAAGGGGAAAAAAGTATGTTTCCAACAAGCAGAAACTGTTTTCCTGTGAAAACAGAAGTGTATTTTGAAAAGACAGAATGCATAACAAGTGTAAATACACATGCTACCCCGGCATGTCAACAACAGATGCAAGAAGGTACTTAGTACTTCATATTTAGACATGAAAGTCCACCGACAAAGCAGCGATATTTGACACGTTGGGATGAGAACAACACGTTGGAACTTTGTAGAATAGGATTCTCTCCCTGTGTAGATATAAACTGATCATTGTTAGGTAACAAAAACACAAGAATCTTTATTTTCGGGTGATTATACGATAAAGAAAACACTGCTATGAATCTTATATTCCACTTCTGCCCTTATATCCCCCTAAATCCTACACACTGGACTCTGATGGTGAGTTTGAGTCCATGTCATTAACCCCCCCCACCCCCCCCCCAAAAAAGTAAAATTTAACCCAGACAGGATAATCAGTATCTGTCATATCATGCAAAATGGGAGTAGGCTACCTACACTGAATCTGAACACTGCTTTTGTGTGTGTGTGTGTGTGTGTGTGTGTGTGTGTGGGTGTGGCTAAGTGGACTGCCATTCTCTGTCCAACTGCAGATTTTAGCCACATGTGCATGAAAGCTGTCCGTTATCACATGTGCACATGGCCCTGTTGTTCGGTCCATTCAGTCAGGTTACATTTGTGATTACATCAAGGTTGGAAAAACAGATGTATTTGCATATTAAAACAAGGATCAGTAATGGTGGCCAGTGGCCAGATGGTAACCTTAGATTCCCCTGGGTCAATCGTAATGAAATGGTCTACCCCTACATTACAACTAGCAAAAATTGAAGCAAGTTTATTTTAGCGGCGGCTTGCCCTTGTTGAAATATATTTGGGGAGTGGATTAAGGGTTATGTCAAAGAACACAAGGCGTCTCTTAAAATAGGCAGATTTATTCCTGTCGTGATCCCCGGCTCTGGTGTTTCTGTGATTTGCACCACATGTCAAATCTGCTCATGGTTCATTTACATAGACCTCCATCTGATATAATGACATCCATCCATTGCATTCATACATTCATTTCCATGTAAAGCGTTCATTTATTAAGGGAAATTTATTCTGCATCTATCTGGCATAATAATGTGCCAAGTGTGAGTGTGAGTACAATAGAATATCTAATCTGCCCATTTTCTCTGAGCATATTTGACGTATTACAACTCCAGATTTTTTGCAAAAAAACTGCCGTTTTCTGTCATTCATCTCGCAGAGGAGCGTTGATGTTCCTTCGTTTGAAAAAAAAAAGAAGCAGATAAAAAACAAACAAACAAAAAAAAAACAGTTCGGAGCTGTCAATCATTGCTAAATCTGAGGTTGCTCAGGCAACCTGCAAATGCTTCCTGGGTCAAAAGGTTATTTGGCACCTCAGCCTAGTTAAGAAATGGGATCAGGGGTCAAAACCGTCAGCCTCTTTACATCTCAGGGGTGCTGGGGAGGGGCAGCCCTAATAGCCAGATTGAGTTTGAAGGTCAAGGTCGACCCCATGGCAATGGTAATATGTCTTTCTTCACCACATGCCTTTTTTTTAAAAAGAAAAACAACAGAGAATCATATAAAATCTCTGCAACACAGCAGTGCTGAATCAGCCACAGTTTGTTTTTGTTTTGATTAGGGTGGAGATTCTCCAGCCAATAGTGAATTGTTTATCAAACCACAATTGACGAGGAGAGAACACTGCACCAGGCTGTTTTGTTTAGTTTTTTTACACTAAACAAGTCTTGTAATTGAATTACGGGCATGCATTGAGGGATATGAATTCACCGAGGTACAGATGGACTATCCATTAGAAGAGTCCAGGGCGAACATTGAATAAGGGCCAAGCCGGGGACAGACGTGGTCCTTCAGCCTGTATTTCCAGGGACAGTCATTAGCGAGTGTAAATTATACAGTGTCTCACGCTGGACAAACAATATGTCAATGTTCCTTTTGGTGGGTTGCTGGGGTCACAGCAATTAACGTGGGTAGTGTTGTGTTTGCTCATCAGCACAAAACCGGGAATGAATGATTCTGCAGTTTGCTTGGGGTTTACTTGTGATTACTACTTTTTGTTGTTTTTAATCGCTGCAGATGGGGACCGACACACACCGGCTCTTCCTTTGCAAACAGTTTTAATCGCTTTTGTTGGGAGGAAAAAAAAAACAAACACCAAACAGCAGAGCTGAAATGGTTCAGCTTCTGCAGCAGAGGCCTTTTCTTTAGAAGGAGTAATCTGAGAAGCAGGGCCCGTGCGCCGTGATCCAGTTAGGACCCCCGGTTATTAAACACACATGCACAACATATGAGCTACGTCATGTTAAACAATGACTGCATTGATAGGTGAAATCAATTTGTGCCTTTATAGATCCTGTAAGTGCACAAGTAAGAGGCAGAGCACGGAGGATGAATGCCTGCAGCTTAATTACACCCCACGTCTTGGCAGAGCATTCCACTTGTGCAGAACGAGCAAAGCTAGCTTGTAAAGATCAGAAAACCAGTGGGACATTTAATGCTTTGACCTGAGCTAACTTTGCTCCAGCTGCCATGACATGTTATTGCTAAAAGAGCTCATAATTTTACTGCAACTCCAGGACTGTTTTTTATGGCTTAATTTCCTGAACAATTTGCTCAGTTATACTTCAGTGTTTCAACACTCTGACTTGTATCCTGCAGTGAGGACTCTGATTTTGCTTTCAGCACCACCTACTGGAGCAACGACACCTCTCTCATGCTCGGCCAAAATGAAGATGCAAACTAGTCCCTGTGTAGTAATAACACTTCTTTTACTTAAAAAGTAGAAGACAAGTCGAGTGAAGTATGGACAGAGGCTGTGTTTTTCCAAAGGAAACAGGCTTGTTTGCTTTCCCTCCTCATGTTCCCGGCCTACTTCATTATTACAGCAGCTTATTTCCCTGTGGTATAACTGCAGCATATGTAGCGCATGAATTTTACTGCCAGCACGCAGCAGGCCTGCAGGTGAGCCTATCAAACATCTGGTGGACTCCCTGGGTACCTGTGTCCCACAGTTAGCCCACAGCCCTCCTATACGTGTATGTTAGGGAGAAACATATAGTATATAAGGGTTTATTCCCATGCCATCTGTCCATTTTAATATGACTGTAGCCTGTTTCAAAGTTAAATTCTTTTAATAATCAGATGCAGCAACGTCGAGCTAGTTAAACAGTTGAAAACAGATGGAGAGGGGACGCTCAGGTGAAGTTATACAATAAATAGTTACCACATGTTACAAGTGAGGGGGCTTTAATGTTGGCAGTATGGTAAAAAATGTCGACTCTTGATTAATCAAATGGATATTCATCATTGATTTACATGAGGCACACAGAAAAAAGAACTGAAAGAGAGTTCACAAAAGGTTTCTACTTTCTTTTGACTGATTTCTGTGCTGCTGCTATAAACTTTAGCATCAAAGACCTCACAATACTGCAATTACAGTTTCCCCACCCAGCTTCTATAACACGATCAGATACATGAGAAAGCTTAATATGATAGTTTAAGACTTGAACACCAAAAAAATGTTTCATGTCTTTACATCAAAATTATTTAATGTTCTTTGCCAAATATCAGACAGCAAAGTAAAAATGATGAATTTGTTTTACAGTACACTGTGTGACAGGATTTTATGAATTTTAAAATGACCTTTACACTTCTATCTCATATCAAAAACACAAAATTATTGGAGTTCTCTTCTTTTTCCAAACTCTTGAAAAGCGGTGGTGTACACGTGCCATAACACGTCCCAGTCAGGTGAAAATCTGCAGCTTAAATGAGGCTTGCAGAGAAATGGTCATCTATTGTTAATGTCCAAATGGATAATGCAAAATGGTATAAACCCAGATAGGAGCTCCATTTGCATATATATATCTATATTTTCTTTTCTTAATGGGAAATGCAAATGTGCCATTTTGTGGCGAGTGTGTGTTTGGGAGCCCTCGTGTTGAATAAATGTGACTCTAGGGTATCCCCGCGCACCTCGGCATATTAATCATCGTGACACGTTCACGACCCTTCTAATAAGACAGGGGCCACAGTGCACCCCCTCAAACATCCCATCCCACCCCAGCCCCAGTCCCTCTTTGTCTCTCGGTCAGTCCCAAGGGACGGGAGAGGGTGGTGGGGGAGGCCGCGCTCGAGCTGGGGATGGAGAGGAGGGGGTGTGTGAGTGTGTGTGTGAAGTTAGACCCCCTCATTCAGAAGCCCTCCCCTGGGACAACGGCAGGCACAAGACTCCTATTAGGACTGAGCACAGTAGCCCCCCAGGAGCAACAAAAGACACCTCCTAATGCTCCCTGTTCTAGCTCAGTGAAAACACACACACACACACACACACACACACACACACACACACACACACACACACACACACACATGGAAACATGCAGCTACACATAAACACACGACACACACAAGCTCCAAACTGACCGTCTTTAGCAAACACACTCATTGTTTTTAGTGTTGGGGTTATGTGTGTTTGTATTATGAGGGGAACGTCTGCGGGACATCTCCAGCAGGACGGGGACGGAGGATGAAAAGAGCGAGCGTGCAGTGAACTGCAATAAGGTGGACAGCTGGACAGCAGGAAGCATGCTGGGGTCTCACCACTTGTGTTTGTGTGCATCCACACATACATGCGAGATGGTAACACCAGAGGACAATGTTCTGCTCTGTTTTCAAAAGTTAATTCCAAACTTTTTTTTTTTTTTTTAAACACATTTTATATAAAGCAGATATCTAGACAAGACAAGATAGAAAGATGGCTCTGACTATTTGCAGGCTCCGTTTTATAGTGCTGGTACTTTGAACTGCTGACACACTTTAGTCAGATTATGAATGAATACTAACGTGTTTTTTGCACTGTATTTAAACAAAACACCACTGCAAGATGACAATCTAAGACAACAGTAAACAACTGTTATATTTCAAGATGATCCTGCACAATATGCTCAATATGTTCCAGTGCATGTCATGTCTGTCAAAGTACAGAGAAAGTCTTTCACATCACGAGAGGAAAACTAAAATAAAACTAAGCAGAGTTTATTAACTTGCCAATCAGAAGTAGCAGTTTTGATTTGGCTAGTATGAGGTTCTGACATGTATATCCCTTTAATGCTATATAAATTGTTGTTATTGTTATATATTTTACATTTTTCTGGCATTGTTGCTTACATTAGCTCCAGCCAAGTTTACCAGAATACAACGGGATAGTATCAGTGTGTGTTTCAATCTAAAAAAAATCAGATATTCATTCAATCAGCTGAATCTTCACCAAGTTGAAAGACATCATTTGCAAAGCTGAAACAAAAATTTTCTTGTTTGAAATGCAATTCTTAGCCTTGGACTCTATCTGAAATGTGCTGCAACTTAACAGTGTGTTTGTTGACCCGAGTGTGTGTGGCATTCAATTTGGCAGTGACCCTCCTGAGAGACTATCGTTTCAGAAATGGCAGAAGCCCCGAGGCGAAGGCTTCAGCAGGGACGGGGCTTAGAGGTGACTGATGGAAAACGGAAGGAAGAGAATACACACTTGAGAGGCGGTTAGAATTTCAGCCGTTATTACTAAGATGATAGAAACTTAAAACTTATACAGATGCAACATAGATCATCTCTGGGTTTGCAGGCTGACATTATGTCACTGAGCGTGATGATAATGTTCTCTACTGTTTCTTCAAGCAACTGCTGAGTTACTTCACTGGTTACCTATACATCTGTTGATTAAAGTTAAATAACCCGAGGACAAAATTTACACCCTTTATCAACTTGCACTGCACCGCTGGTCATCAAGTCCTGTGGCGTAACTAATGTCACCAAGGAAAGCTGCAAAACAATTGCCAGTGTTGTTGGCCTGCAACAACACTGATTTAACCATTAGTTCAGGTCTTTTACCACTTACTTATTTACTGCTGTTCAAGGTGACAAGCACAGCTAGTCCAATGTACAAACTCTGCAGCAACATTAGTATGATACAAAATAACAACAGAGTACGATTTTACTCTGCAACAGAAACATAAGCAGTTCAGTTCATATCACCCGATAGCTAATAGCGATATAAGACAGACAGATTACTGGCTGTTCACTCGTTTTGTTCATCTCAGCAGTTCTGCAAAACCTGTGTCAGGGATTATAGGGATTATAATTAAAACTGCATGTAAGAAGCACACTTCTACAAACCTACCTGCCTATCTAGAGGCCTGTTCTACATCATCTCACGTTACATGTGGCTGATGACAACACATACTGTATAAACACTGGCTAACACATTTTGGTTGTAGTTACAAAGACTCAGTTCGACCTCTGAGATCATTTTTCTCACTGGTGAAACATGGTCACTACTATTCTTTCACGTGACATGCAAAACAGTTATCTTTATCCAAAGTTACTTTTTGAAGAGTTGTACATTTATGTACAAGATGAACACAGGAATAATTTCATATTGTAAAGCCCATTTCAGACAAGCACGTCCACGGCACAACACACCGCTCGCCAAGCTCGCACCCAAACTTCAACTAGGTAAAGAAAGGCGGTTTTGAAAACCACCTATTTTGCTCTGTCCTCCACAACATCACCGAACACCTGATGAGACGTGTGCTGAATGCAGCAGCAAGTGGAGCTCAAGTCACGTTATGTACGGAAAGACCATAGCTTATTTGTTAATGCTACATTTTATGAGGACAAACAGATATTAATGCTTGTAGATCCATGAAACCAGGGCAAGAACCAGGTTTAACTTTCTCACAGTACATCTGTGTTGGAAATCATCAACAGTTGCATTAAGATGCTGTAACAATGCATTGCATTAGACGCATCCCCTGTGCTAATATTCTAATCCACATGATATCCCATAGATAGGTAGTGAAGTGTCATTTTTATCATTTGATGAGATTTTGCTGCAAAAAAAACCCCAACAATCATCTTATCCGTGTTTAATTTACTTCTTTCTTCTGTAAAATGTATAGTATTGTGTTCTTTATGTCTGATTTTATTTGAAGTGAAATGTTATTTCTTCATTGCAGAGGACCAGTAGGTTGACATTAGTGAATTGACAAGAACGTAACACCTCCTCTGCTTCTCAATTGTGAACACAGCCAATAGTGTCTGCTGGAATACTCAAGGTACTACTACTGGGAGCTGAGGTGAGAATTTTGCCCCCAAGGCCACCCGTGTTCCTGATATTGTACATGACTTTTTATACTGTAAATTATGCAGAGTAATTATATATATAAATATATATATATATAAATCACCTATCCTAATTATGCAGATGCACATGTATCTCTTTTTACCAAATGATAATGCTTAGCCTGACATCCCCACAGCAATCTGCAAAAGCAAGTTAGTCTGGAAAGTCTTGGCTGTTTTCAAAGATGCCTCAATGGTGCTCCTCTTTACTCAGCTAGATTTATAGATCAGACCAGCAGATACGGGAACCTCACTAAAGTCAAGGCTGTGCCCCTTTTTGGAGACAGAGAGCTGAAGATCTGACTAACGTCAGTGCAATTTGATGCAAGCATTTAATTGTTGTTAAATGAATATTTGTTTTAAAGAAATGTCTGATAACTGTTTCCTGACCTTGCCTGAACCTGAGCATTCACATTACGAGAATAAAGGAAGGTTGATCGGCATCATGTTCCTTCTGTCTTCCCGCGTCCAAGTGGATCAAGTGGATGACTGAATGACTGAATCAATACGACTCTCACCCATGGTCATAAGCTTTGGGTAATGACTGAAAGAATGAGATGGTGGATACAAGTGACCAAAATAAGCTCTCTCCATAGGGTGAGCTCAGCCTTCGAGATAGGGTGAGGAGCTCCGACATCCGGAGGGAGAGACGCTGCTTTTGCGCGTCATAAGGGGCCGCTTGAGGTAGTTCGGATATCTGATCAGGATGCCTCCTGGGTACCCCCTTTAGGGGTGTTTGGGGCACATCAAATCGGTAGGAGGCCCCAGGGAAAACCCAGAACATGCTAGAGGGATTTTATGTCTCTCATCTAGCCTGGAAATGCCTCAGGATTCCCTATGAGGAGCTGGAAAGCATTGCTGGGAAGAGGGACGTTTGGAGCACTTTGCTCAGCCTGCTGTCCCCGCAGCCCGGCCTTGGAAAGCAGATGAAAATGAATTAATGGATGGATGACTAACCTATTAATAGCCAACTGTTTGATCAAGGCTTGGATTTAGTAGGAGATGAAAATCTAATGCTGCTATACTATATGACGGTAACTTTACTGCAGCAGCTCCCACTCATGCTAACATTAGCTGTCCATCAGTAATAACTGTCACCGGCATCATTTAGCAACTTAATATTCACTCAGTGTTAAAGCCTTGGTTTGCCCGCTACGTAACAGCTTCTCTCTCTATATGTGACGGCCATTCCCTTTCTCCAAAAGGGAGTGTGGCCTTGGTGAGGACTGGCCTTTAGCTTGGAGCCATAAAGCTTCTATCAGGAGAAAATTGAAGAACAGTGTTTTTGAATTCATTGTTGGTGCAGCCCATTACACAGCAACCCTTTAGCACAGCATTGGAGATATGGCAGTTAGAACTACAGGCTACAATGAGGAAGTTTTTCCGAACAACTTTTTATGTCGGGGCTTCAGGACACTTGGATCACTACAGACGAGCAGTATGGAGATATTTCGTGGTTTCAATTATGTGTTTTTGGACGTTTGAATCTGGGGCGCCGTAAGCCTCCATTACGTGGAGTTGTGTTGCTACCCCCTCTACCCCTGGATCTCCACAAGGGATGTGAGGACTCTAAAACTTCACCTGAGCCTCCCTCGGCATATGGGTGAGTAGATAATGGCTGAATTTTCATTTTTGGGTGCACTATCCCTTTAAGCTGACGGGTATTGTCTAAAACTTGCCCCGTATTCGATAAACGGTTGTGACTGGTCCGACCCGGGCCAGGTCAGCTGGAAATCTGTCTGACCAGGAGGGGAACCAAACGCATCTGCCAGAGCAAATAAAACATGAGTTCACATATTTAACTAGTTACTAGGCTGAAAATGCTCCGCAACCAATACCCTCAACAAATCAATGATGAAATGATACAGATAGGGACAAAATCTTGATTATTTTCTCCTCTCTGTCTATTACCATATGAAATGTCATAAGCCTGTAGCAACATTATGCTCCATATAGTAGGAACAAACTTCCAGAATAAACATGATGTTCACCTGTAAAAGCAGGTGAGAAACTAGTTTGTTCGCCATCTGAAGACTATTATCCAAACCAAACCTTCATCCGTTTGTCCTTGTTTTTATTTTCTAATTCAACTGATGTTTGTCTCTTTGTCTTTCTTTAATGCGTTAATGATTTATGTGTTTAACTAAACTTCTGAATTTCCAGCCTGCTCTCTTGAAAAACAATTATTCTAATCTGGCAAAGGAAATTATATACATGCATGTTACTAATACTATGGAATTACTATTGATGTACTTATTGTTGCTCACTCTGACACCTGAACACATTCAAACACTATCCCTTACGCATGCTGAGCACTCATTAGTTTCATCACCTTAAATGCTTTAAAATGTGCCATGTTTCTCCCTGTATGTCTTACTGTTTGAGCAAACTCAGTTACTGAAAAAAAGCTTCCTGAGGCCACCCAAATCTGTGTTGACCAAGAGACTTAGAGTGGCCAACCCTCGCTCTTGGAAGCATTTTCATCTACAGTGTTTCCTCGTGATTTTCAAACCAACATGAGAATATTGTTCCCTTTATGAGCTGTCCATGGGTGTTGTGCATTATATAAATCAAACTTGGCTCTTGTCCCTGAAGAACTTAGACTGTGCATTTTCCATAATGAACTTCCTGGGATGATGTGGTACGGCAGGCAGAAATACAACCACAGGTGATAAATACAGCGAGAAGCTGCTCTCCTTCGCCGCAGAAAAGAGGCTAATTAAATTTTCATGTAGATAATCATGAGGTAATCCACCGTTAATTGTGCTTCTATCCGACACAGTGGTTCCCTCATGGGATCAAGCATTGTGCCCATGCAGCATTTCCTTTGCTTAAACGCCTCTCAGATTTAATGGACTCTTCCATAAACTGATCCTCAGCAGCTCCTCGCACACGACCACACAGAGCCTGAACGCATCCATCAACAATAATCCCCTCAATGATCTCCATTTTATCTTTTCACTCCCCTCCTCCTCCTCCTCCTCCTCTTCACTCATGTCCCTTAATTACTGGTGTGAAGTAATTATTTCCTTTATTAGTGAAACGTAACATCTGTTTCAGGTCTTTTTAATTGTACCTATAAAACCCTTGCATGATTTCTGTCCCTTTAGGATAGGACTGGGCTGCTTGTTGCTCCCTGTGGACTCCCTCCCTTCTTCCCCCCACCCCCCACCCCCCCCTTCATACAGCGTGAGCCGTGGTGCACCTAACTCGATCACACTCTTTAGAAACCCTTTAAAGAAGCAATGAGGAGCTCATCAGTGCTCACAAGCAGTGAAAGCAGAGATCATCTTTTATTTTTTCAAAAGGAGACAAAAATAATGATATCCTTGCTCGTCTCTGCCTCCAAACTCACGTGTTACATCCATTCTCCCAACTGCTCAGTGTTGTATTTTTGGTAAAGCATGCATTAAATTCCTAGGCAACATATTCCCAAATGCCAAGAGGAACGACCGGCTGCAGGGACTGGTACACAGGAGCGTGGGAATAGGGGAAGGAGGGTGGAAGGAGTGAGATTCCTGAGGTCCTGGGGAAATTTTGTCCCTGTATTAATAGACTTTGGTCCCTTTGAAATTTTATTAGCCATAAAGTTGACAGTATGTTGTGCAATTTCTACAGACCTTTCATTCTTACGTTTTTACTTCTTTTTAAACAAACCAGTCGTGCCCCCCTGTGTCCAAACAATTCAACACCAAAGTTTATCTTTCTCTCGACTGATGCCAGCAACTACACAGGGAGAACAGGTGTCATCGTCAAACTGAGACCTCCATGGAATAAATAAATCTATAAAAACCTCACATAGTCATCAACTTCCAGCAAACACTAGCCACTGAGCTGAAGACAGTCCGACTTCTGCTGCTCTGTCCTTTTAGCGCTCTCCCTCTTAATTTTTATGGTTCCTGCACCTTCAGGAAATGACCCTTTTATAGGGTCAACACTATAAAAGACTTGTTTTTTTGTGGGAGTGGTAAGTGGATGAATGTGTGTGTGTGAGCATGTGTGTGTGTGTGTGTGTGTGGTGGGGGATAAGTGTTCAAGTTACTACCGGTTCGTCTTTGCTGCCAAAGAAAGAGACCCGATGAGGTTAATAGTCTCCTCTTCCAATATATCACATAGCTGTGAACTCTGTGACCCTTTTTGTCAATAGGAGAACTTTTCTCTGGAGTGTGTGTGTGACTGTGTGACTGGGTGTGAGTGTGTGTGTGTGTGTGTGCGCGAGAGCATCCTCATGTGTCTACGCAAGTGTGCACATGTGGAAATTTGTACATTCGTACCTTTACATGTGTGTAGATGTTCATTTTTCAACTGAAGAGTTGTGTAAGCCTGTGCTCGTACTGAATGTGCCTCATCTTAACAGGATTACATAATAATACCAGTATAGCACTTCCTAATGTTACCCTACATACAATCATGATGGACAAGATGAAACGTGGGTATAAAATAGTTTAACAAAGTGAGAACTTTGAAGAATAGCTGAGTGGTCATTAGTAATGTTTTAAATGTGGCATTCTTTATGCCTAAACTTAAGTTTGTACTCCTTTAAAAGATCAAGCTTTCCTTGCTGATAGGTTAGTGGCTAGGGTTAGTCTCTGATTTCCTATGTTATGGACTCACTGCAATGAAAAAATGTAAACATGGAATAAATGCTCAGAGGGAGGGTAAGTGAGAGAGGAATCTCTTTTACTGGACAATCTCAACACAACTCAAAACCTTCCAAATGTCACAGCAAAGAAGCTGATAAAGAACACATTAAGATTTGCACACAGAGACTACCTACACTAAGTCATATCCGTTGTATTCTTAGTCCCAAGATGTGGCATTTCTCCAAAACTCCCCCCACCCCAATGACAATTCCTCTGTCAATTACCCACCCCGTGTTATTTTGAATTTGTAAAGAAAACTTTGTTTTTCTCACACACCTCAATGGTGCATGAAGAATCCATCAGCAAAACTACATCAAAACATCTGTTAACAAACTCTCACACAACTTGTGCAGTATAATCCAGGTCTAATTTATCAGGTCAGCCGTACACTCAGTACTTCCCAAACAGACAGCTCTTTCTGGAGGGGAACTACACTGAAAGTGAAACTTATCTAATCTTTCTTCAAAGCCAGAATCTATTGAAAAAACAGTAATTTCAGCTGCTGCTGATCTACAGCTGCCTTGATCAGTTAGTTTGTGTTAATATGTGACTTTGTTGAATGCGAACCAATGTTACACAATAACACAAACATACTAACTGATCAAGGCAGCGGTAGAACAGCTGCTCCTGTGGTCAGTATGGTAAAACTACTCTTTTTGTCAATGGAGTCTGCAGAGAAGATAGATAAGTTTCACTTACAGTTCAGTTCTCCATCAGAAAGGTCTGTCTGTTTGGGTAGTACTGAACATACGACTGGATAAATGAGACTTGGATTATACTGCATGAGTTGTGTGAGAGTCTGTAAACAGATGTTTTGATATAGTTCTGTTGTCATTAAACTTGGACCCTTATGACTTCAATTCATTGGGAATTTTCTCCATTTTTGGATTCTTTGTTCACCATGAAGGCATGCAACAAAAACTAAGTTCTCTGTACAAATTCAACGTAACACGGGGCGAGCAACTGATAAACAAATGGTCATTGGGGGTGAAGTATTCCTTTAAATCTTTTTTCTGTGTTGTTTTTTGTGTGCTCTAGCAGAGTAATTGTGTTTTCAGTATTATTATTACTGGAGTATTTAATGGAACAGTTGAATAGTGTGTGGCCAATGAGCATAAAAACATACATACAGAGACAGAGAGAAAGACAGGAGGAGGAGGTCACTGATGGAAGGGGAAGGTCTGGTCTAAATGTCTTGGACAGGTGACAAATGAGAGACTAGTGGGGTCAAATCCTCACCCCACCTCGGGCAAAATGAACTGAGCTCCCAAATTCACACACTGCATGCACGCTTGCACACAATTACTACACATATAAATCAGCATATATGTTAATGTAAATAGATCTGATAATAAAAATCAACGCTCGTTCATGATGCTGTGCGAGAAAATGACCCTGATAAACTGCTTCAAACGGACTCATTTTTTATGCATGAACAGTGAGCGCAGCGGTTACCTACACAACACACTATACGGAGGGTGATGTTTTAGTGCCGCACTATGATATAAATAGCTGTACTTTTCCATGAAATTTCATAGTAATTAGAGACCAGGAAGCATGGACCCTCTCAACCCCCACTGCGGCACCCACGTACCTTGAGTGAATACTAAGAAGCAACTCTGGCACAGGTCCAGTTCAGTATGTACTGTGTGAACCCACATGGCCCATCAAAGGCAGTGTGCACGACCGTGAAAGGGTGATTGGGTTCGAGGTGCGCAGGGAATAGTGTTTGAAGTCCTCCTTCTATCAGAGAGACAGAAAAGGCACTTTTAATCCTGTGGGATCACTAAGGCGCCACAGGCAAAAAGAGATGCACTCATTCTCTCAACTCTTCCATGAGTACCGGAGAAAAAGAAGAGGAAGGAGAGAGGGGGCTAACGGGGAGGAAGGTGGGGGGGTGGAGGGAGGAAAGGGGGGGTGAGGGGTGGGAGAGAAAGAGATGGAGAGAAGGAGCAGATGATAAAAACGGCAGCTGACGTAGAGAGATGAGGAGAACAGAACAGAACAGGAAGTGCTGTAACATAACAGATACAGAAGTAATGTCAGTCATTAGCTCCTCGGGCTGGCATGAGGGCCGTTAGAAATATGCAATTAGCCAGCGTCATGCATAATGTCCCTTTTTCTGGCTCGAGAAGGTATCAAACCACTTTGCATGGTGTGCGAGTGTGGACGTGCAGAGGATGAGAAGCAAAAATACACTATATATTGAGGATATCGAGGATATTGTTGATTTCACGTGTAATGTACAGATGAGTGTGTTAGGCATACAGAGGTGTCTGTATTTACAGGTGGAGAGAGATAGTCCAATGTAGAATTGATCCGCACATCAGAGAGATGACAGCCAGTTATTATAGAAGACCTTCACTTTCAGCATCCTAAATAGATCGATCAATAGATAGATAGATAGAAGCGCTGACACACTGATTATCCTGTGGAAATGCCCTAAAAATAGTTGCCACATAAAGCAAACGATTGACAAATGTCAAACTGAATGCCTCCTCTATTCACCTGTATGATGCAAGATATCAGCTGTGCACTGTTCTCCTGTATGATGAACTGAGCTGCATCACTCGCATCAGAGCAAAAAACATCTCTCAAAAGAAACGGTGGTTAAAAAAGTACAAAATAGTTAAAAGCTTTGATAAAGACTAAAGCCATAGAGTGCTTCTTAGGCTGACGCAGAAGTTAGTGTCACCCTGGTTCCCTCTTCAAAAAGCTTATGGAATTTTTCCATTGGATTTTGGAATCCTACAGAATACAATCAAAAGTACATGAAACTTACATGTTTTCTTTAGCTAGATAATCTTCAGAAATAAACACCGCTTTTATGATTTTTGAAGTGTAAATGCAACCGCTAAAAGTAAAAAGCTAACATTAGGCTATTAACCAACTACACTACGATCGCATGACTTAACGTCACCAGCACAGCATAACTGTAAAGCCATGTTCTGTGTGATGATGTTCTGTAGTCTAATGTAGCCACTTGTTAGCAACCGACACATAACAGCTCATAACAAAATTTATGAGCGGGGTATTTTCTGTTTTTTTTTATGTTGAAGAACATAACGTGAAAGTCTCTTGAGCGTATGTAACCCACAGATCTTATTTAAGGCATCTCACCAACAACCTATTCTAAAATCCCATTGATTTCAATACAAGGGAACTGGGAGTGCTAAGATGCTAACTTGTTTCCGAGTTTTAGGACTCATTCCTGCAGCACTCTGCGGGAAAGGTCGAGATTAAATTTAGATGACATTTGGAACTGTGTGTTACAACATGTCAAGTGAAAGTTGATTTGCCGTAATTACAGATACAGGTGGGACTGTCCAGTCAGGTGAGGACAGAAAAGTATAATTAAACTCTCAGATATTATAATACACCTCAAACAACAAAAAGTAATTGATGAAAGTAAAGAAACCAAGGCTCTTTGAAGATGCAAATCCCAACTAGATAGATAGATAGATAGATAGATAGATAGATAGATAGGCATAGGTTTCTTTTGAACATTGGGACACACACATATGAAACAGGGGGTTTGGGGGTCCTCTGCCAAAAAAAATTTGAGCATCAAACACTTAATTTCCTGCATTTTGGTGAATTTTTATGCACCAGTTTTTGCCCTCCCTGTATCAATTTATGGTGCAACTAGCTTTACTTTAATTAAAATAAAAGTCCTCTCCACTGGGAACAAATGCACATGTTTGAGGGGGATGTGCCCCCTGCATCCCCCCAGAAATCTACACCTATGCACATATAGATAGATAGATAGATAGATAGATAGATAGATGGATAGATAGATAGATAGATATTATAATGAGGAATTAATAATGTCACACAACACGAGGCCAAAGTCTCCTGCACACAGGCGTATCTTTGTTCATTGGTGGAGTAAGAAAAAACTGATTATTTGGAGTGTGTTTTATCCGCCTTGTGCAGAATATATTACGTGTGTAAATGTTGTTGAACCCCGCGATTCGCCAGGGAAAGGTCACACACTCCCCTCGACCTCGAGTGATTCTCTCTCTTTGTGTACTCGTGGTGAAAAAAAAAACGAGCTGCGCCCATAAACTTCGCATTTAAAAGGCAAGTGCGGCCGAGGGGGGCCGCTGCATGAGGGGAACAATAGCAGCTTTTTGGACACACTTTTTCTCACTGCGATGAACAGCAGGGAGACCGGTAGAGCCTCCTATAAAAGACCGATAGAGCACAGCTGCCAGGGTTCAACAGTAATTTTATAAAATGTCTCCAAGGGGCCTGCCTGCGGTTTATCTGTGGATTTATGGGAAACTATAAGAGGGCGAGCAAATTGTTAGAGGGGCAATAATCAGAGGGCCTCACGGCGCGATCATAACTCCAGAATTTAGGGCCTTTATGCAAAAGAAGGCATAAAGGATAAAGTGATGCAACTGCCAGCCAAATGCTGCATTATCATTAATAATGCACTTGACATTCACACGGCTCTGTCATGCGTTTACACCCCGTCAAACACACACACAAAAAATCCTGCATAAGAGGGAAAGTTTGATCATGACAGCAGGTGGACTGGGCAGCTAAATATTAGACTGCTGCTCCAATAGGACTTAGCCCTCCATCATTATCATCATAAACATCATCACCATGAAAACAAAAGTCCATCAGGCCATATTGGAGCTGTCTGTTTCAGAGTGACGAGGCTCTTTATGCTGCTGATTATTGATTTATCAGCCTAACGCGTAATCCCTATTTTGACAGCCGTGGCCAGCAGCTGACCGCAGACCATTTGTCTAATATTATCATTCCGCTTCAGACACACAGAGTGGACCCCCAATCTGAAAAAAGTAGGTTAGGTCACTCACTTGAATGAGCCCCAGCGGCTCCACTGTCCACGCAGCAGGCCTGAGTCACTTGAGCCTATCTGCTCCGCAATTACGCGCATGACGCATTTGGAGACAATATTGTTGGGTTGTAAACTATTACTCACGCTCAGAGGCCATGGTGATCACGGACTCCGTGGTGGCGTGGTACTCATCCTCCTCCATAAACTCATCCTGGGACGACGCGTCTCCCTGGAAGTCGTGGTGGTCCAGGAGCTGCTGGAGCGGAGGCGCCTTGGGCAGCAGCTGATTGACCACCTCCCGGCTGATGTTGGGCGCCTGCTTCAGGCGCAGCTTGCTCAGGATCTGGGACTTGATGGTCTCTAGTCTCAGCACTTTGCTCTGCTCCCTCCAAACGCAGGCGGAGCACTCGTGAGAACCGGCGTCCTCGTCCAGCAGGGACAGCCCGGCATCCGTAGGCGTCTCGCTGGCAGAAGGCAGCAGCAGATTGGGTTCATCGCTCCCCGACTGTCCCAGGGAGATGAGCACCATCAAGCACAGTAAGAAGTTGTACCTCGGCATGACGATGCGTGGACACCAGGCAATGCAACTTTTTTTCTTTCTTTTGCTTGTCTTTTCACTCGCTTTATTCCGTTATATCCCCTCTGTCGGGTGTGCGTCGCTCCTTTCCTTATCCTACAAAAGGCAGGGAATCAGTGACATGCATCTAATCCAATACGATCACTCCGAAGTTGCTGCTTTTTTTTGCAGGAGATTTTGCAATAAATAAAAAAAAAAAAGTACGTTCCAGTGTGTCTCGGTGCAGGCTGCTTTGATTGAAAGTGAACAAATTATCTGTCTGATGAATGCATAGCCCGCTCACGTGTACTATAATGGTTGTTTTGGGGTTCTTCTGTACAATTTAGTCCATGGAGGTGTGTGAATGTTCAGAAGTGTCACTGAAAAATGTGCAAGTGCGGTCAAAAAGGGGCTCTTTATATATCTCAGCTGCCCGGTGTCGTAATCCGTCTCCATTGGCTAAGATTGCAACAAAAGGCTTTTAGGTCTGTCACCAAGTCAAGAGGGACAGAGCGAAGGGAGGGTGCACGCACTGTTATGGGAGTATAAATGTTTTTACAGTGCACACACAATGTCTCACATTAGAGATATTGCCCAATTAGGTTATTATGATGATGACATAAACTATGGCTCATTGCGCCTGTTGTTGGAGCCTAAACGGTTTATTATGGTGTAAAAATGAATTAAAGAAGAGCCTCATGGATTCCTCCCGAATTCTCCATATCATGTCCTTAATCACACACATCTAAGTGCATTTTAATAAGAACCCACTGATGAGAAATCGTCTTAAGGACCTACCAGGTGTTTTAATGCAGATTAGTTAGAAGTTGCACGAGCTTGTTCTATGCAGGGCTCTCCAAAGTGAGCGTCAAAGTATCTTTGCAAATCACTAGAGTAATAACTGGACTTTATATTTCATAACAAGGGCTCTAAAAAGCACAAATGTGGTTCTCAAAAGGTTATAGTAATAAAGTAAGGTTTATGTTTAACAGCCTGTATTAATAGACTGATTTAAGTGATGCAATAGCAGCAGGTCTGCAGAGGATTTATAATGTATATTAGCCCACTTTCAATTGAATTTGCACTAATCAGCATAGTTGGTTTGAACCTAATAAAAATGCCACTATTTTTCTATTCATTTCCTTATGGATGACTATCAGTTGTAGAATTTCTGGTCTTTTGTGGGTCATATTTTATCCATAAACCTGCAGTTTGTCAGAATATCACAGTATTTGATCAAAATGTAGCCCAACTACAAACCATGAGAGATGCTGTGCTCGTGAATGCACATGTGCTCAATAACAGTTGTGATATTTCTGGAACTGATTTCTTTATGTACAAATTGTACTTCACATCCAAATGAGTCTCTCAATGAACCATCACTGACCCACTAGTGTCATCTGCTGGAGGAAAACACAGCTGCAGAGCAGATCGCTTCCAGGTATAGTTTTCACATGTGATGCCTCTTTCATTGCTCGATGTGTCCAAATTGTGGTGCTTTGTTGTAAAACAGGGCCCTTAAGTCATGAGCTCATTGAGTTTGGGAATACAGCAGTATTTTTCAAATACTGACCAGAGGTTAGTGAGGATCAAGCATTAGTGCACCTGAAATGAATCCAGTTGTCTCTTAATGTTCTTCAGTGGAGCTTCCAAGACATTAATATATGGGAAACATTTTGCTGCTGTTTGCACACATTTCCTTCTTTAATTCTCTTGTGCGCAAACAATGTCTGATACCGGAAGCTTCATTCCATGAATGAACATTAAATTAAATAACACTACACTGCTAATCCTGAAACTTCTTCAAAAATGATCTGCCTCATCTAAATGAAACAGATCAAAACCATAAAGCAGTGAGTCCTCATGGGATAGCTGCATGTCCCTGCTCAGTGAGTTTGTAGGTTTTTATGAAATTTTATGTAAATCATCAATATTATTTTTTACAGCACAGCATTCTCTCACTAACACAACAGCTCAATTTAGAATAACAAAACTTCCATGTAATGCACCTAACCTGAACCTCAGGACGAAAGCTCTATTTCAGCAGTAGTGGAAAATAACCATGTACATTTACTCTAGCACTGTACTCAAGTACAGTCTGTTCTTTACTTAAATATGCTACTTTATGCTCCTAATCCACGACAATTCAGAGGCAAATATTGTACTTATCACTCCCCTACATTTATTTGATAACTTTAGTTTCTAGTCATTTTGCAGATTTAGATTACGAATGTGAAATATCACCAAGAAATAATTATAGGTTAAAATAACATAAATCTTTGTTGATTATCAGGTCCAATAATATAATATACATTATTGTGGAATGGGCCATTCCGCATACTGAACACTTTGACTTGAGTGCAATTTTGAATGCAGGACTTTAACTTGACCGAAAAAAAATTGCAAATAAATATTTTTTTGCAAGCTAGACAGAGTGTGGGAGTTTGTTTGCAATTTCTTAACTTGTAGTTGTAACAGAGTATGTCTTCACTGATGTATTGCTAAACTGTGGCATCAGACATCTTATGTAACTCTTAGCAAGAAAGTGAACATGTTTATTTCACAAAATGCTGAAGCATTGCTTTATGCTACACATTTAGGGGACAGAAAATGACATTTGTAAGAGAGCTGCAAGCAGAAAATCCAGGGTCTGTCCGTTCTGACTGTCATTGGGTTTGTTCCTTTTCCTTCCATGAAAATAGTTTTGGGTGTTAATGTTTTTTGTATTAAATTGATGACTTTAGTTGAAAAGAAATGTTACCAGCTTAGTCTTGACTTGCACTGTACATGCTTAGCATCAATTACTGTATGTTTGCTGCATAAACTGTTGTTTACATATGGTTATAGATATGTATGAATATAGGCCTAAAAACTCACCAAAGTCTCATCTGCACATCAACTCTCAAGTCTGTAGCACCAAGACCTGCTTCCCAGAAAGGAGGCTTCATTTTTGAGTCCTCAGGCTTCAGGAGCTGCTGCACTTTTTCAACCTGTCAGACCAACCTTCTGCTGCTGAGCTTTTGTCCACCATCACAACCAAGAAACTGAGAGTGTGATGATGATGCTGTGGAACAAGAAGAGAGACATAAAGCAGTTAATGTGAGCTCCTTCATATGAATAAACTCAATCAATCAGACATATCTCAAGTCTGTGTATTCAGAGTGAAATACCTCATTCCATAGGTTTATTCCACTGAAGACATTTTGACATATAATATCACAATAAAGAACAGCTGTAAATAATAATTACCGATGGCTTAATTCCATTTAGCTACTTTGGTTTCAGGGTCCTGATATTATTGATGCTGGCTCACTGTACCACTGTCATGTCTTACCTAACATACAAAAAGAGCCAATGTTATTGTTATTAGTAACACTTATACTTTTATGACAGGCCAAAATATCTGCTGGGATAAAAGGTCAATGAGCCAGTGGTTATAAATCAGTTATAGTAATAATATATTAATGAATAAAGTCGGCAAAGTGAAATTTGATAGACTCATTCATAAGAGATGACGATGTAAAGTGAGGCTGAGGGGTGAATTGTGAACTGTGTTATCTGATCTGTCTACACAATCAGGCTGAACTTTATATTACCCCATTGAAATAAAGGAGGATGTAGAGACAATGTACATTGTGGAGCAATTATTATACAATGTTTCAGGAAGTTCTAAATAGTTCTGTTTTGTGTATGTTGACAATGGAGTCAGGCCCACCTATAGAAGTGGCCCCTGAAAGCTTTACACTTGATCCTCACTTGGAATGCCCTGAGTTAAATAATCGGTGCTTTCAAATATCATTGCTCAATGAATTCATGCTTAGAAGTTCAAAAAGTTACAGTATCACACAGTCTGTACATTTTGTATCTGCATGTTCCATCTAATACTAGGTCTAATTTGTACTGTATGTTTTCATCATTACATCAAACAAGGACATTTTAAAGTAATGTGCATATTTTATAGACATTTCCCCCTAATTCCCACATATTTTGCACCTTATATATAGTTAGATTTACAGCCTATGACATAAAATATCAATAAGGTACATCACAGGAGGAAATAGTGCAAATATAGAACATAACATAGGCCTTATGTTATGTTTTATATTTGCACTCTTTCTCCCTGTACTGCAACTGCTGCAAAACAATCTTCTTATCTCATCTCATCTCATTAGGGTCCGGGCAGATAAACTGCCAGGACACTATTGCAATCTTAGGTATTCTTCTTTCTTCTTCCAAGGAAATCATACTTCCCATGGGTGAAAACTCACCAAACTTTGCACAAAGGTCCAGTCTCATGCCAGATATCCTCAGCTGTAAACCCAAGCTAATAGTCCTGATGGTGGCGCTACTGCAAGCATCTAAAGTTCAAAACTTCGAAAATTCATAACAAATCAACCATCCCATGCAGCAAATAGTTGCAAGCCAGAGTTGAACCTGCGACCAGTGCAGCAACATACATGGGGCACCAGCACTATCCACTATGCTAGCGACGCCCCAAAAAAGTCTATTTTAAACATCAGTTTTTCACTTATGGAGTAAATCAATCATTGTTACCAACATCTCCATGCTGTCTAGATGCAATATATGTGTATTTTCAGATTTTTGTTTTGATAACTGAATTTTTTTTTTTACAGTGGTTTGAAATCTGCTTTTCCATGCATGGACGGCTGCTAAACCTGCACGTCTGGCTTAGTCAATTTGTGAAGCTACACATAAATTGTCATTGACTAATTAGCTCACTGAGATGTAAATTGATTCTTAGTCTCAGAGGTTGTGAGTTCAAGCCTAAGCTGATGCAAAAGGCATGCTAAATGTCTTCCAATTCTTCTGCTTGTTGCTCAGAATTGCCTAAAAATTCCCGGACCCGTTCGCTGAGCATCAGCTATAATCTTATCTTATCTTACCGTATGTCATCTTCAGTCTTTGGTGTCTTCTAAATTTTGGCAAAATAAAGGGTGTGGGTTTGGATAGTGCTTGACTGTGTGCTTTTGTGATGATGATGACGATGACGACACTGCTTTTGCATGGAGCATCATTGGCAGAGACTAAGATTTTAATGTATTTCTATACTGTTCATTAATTAAGTGTGATGTCTGCCTTTTCAGTGTACCGTTTCCCCCAAACTCCCCTCATGTAGGCCTACTTCACGTTTTCACAAAATGCACATGAACCATCGAGCTTACCTGAAGACAGCTGGTACACCTTGTTGTCATTGATGAGTTTCAGGGACATGACACGCGCCATGGTGCTTATCTGAACTTTGAAACACTTTACTATTCAAATGCCCAAAACGTTTCAACATGGACTGGTCTCTACTGTGGGAGGCCACGGGATGTACAGTATAGATCCAGGGCAGAGGCTGATCTTTTGACTCCTGTGCTGACTGTGTGGGCGGAGTGAGGGCGGTGTTAAAGACAGTTTGTACCCCGTGGCTCTCCGTAGATCACGGCCTGGGCGTCGGCCGTTCACTTACAGCTGTTCCTGCGTAGGAAACAAAAACACAAAACTCCTCTTCACCCAGCTGAGAGCTCGGAGGTGTCTCTTACATAAAGGAAAACTTAATATAACCCATTAAAAAAATGCACTCAGTCACGCTGGACAGCAGTGGTTCGCCAAAGAAGCGGACGTTATCTCGGGGCATGAGCGAGGATGAGTCTCTCCGCAGCATTATAAAGGAGGTGAGCGCAGGAATCACGCCGTCATTACTCACTGCCAAAAGCTAAAGCTAAGGTTGTTTTACCGCTCAGTATTTACACTTTTTAAACATTTAACGCTATTAAAATAATCGGTATGGATCTCCGCCATTTTAGTAACCGTTTAAGGCTGAGTAACGGCGCCACAGACTCGTTTATATCGGCCTGTAGCTTCAGTTCACTTCCTCATTAGCCGCCGTTAGCTTGTTTGTTGCTGACTGCATGTGATGCAAGGCTGTTTAACTCACCTGAGGTGTGGTTGTGTCTTCTTTACAGACAGAGAGTTCAACCAGGCGTCTGACACGAAGCGACAGCCGAGCAGGCACCCTGAAGAGGACGAGTGAGAGTCAGGTAGGAGCCTGATAACAAGAGCAAGACCCAGGAGGGGACAGAGAAATCAAAACACCTGTATTGATCTGTAGATAATCAAACATTCCCACGGTCCTGAATGTCTCCACTTTACCTGTGTCTTTATCACTGCAATGTAATGATAATGCCTAAGCAGTAACGTCAGTGGAAAGTAACTACTTACTCAAGTGACGTTACAGGTACTTGTGTTTGAAATATTGTGCTCTTTACGCCACTATAATCAACATACAGCTAAAGTCAGAGTATTGATTTACACATAGAAAACATACCATAAGCTTATGAATTTTAGCACACTGTTAGTTCTTCAGGCAGTGACCCCAGTCTTTTTGACATGTGACCTCTTACAGAAAAGCAATGTCATGGTTTATAGATAGATATCCTAGTTGTCAGCAGTTCAGCCAAAGAAAGCAAATTACGCAATATTTCACAAAAAGCAAAGATTTTTTTTAAAAAAAGCAAAGAAATCATAATGAATACAAATGTGTTAATCATAACACTGTCATTTCTTCTTCTTTTTTGATCCATTTAATCATGTCACAGCCCCTCACATTTATCTGAACTATCTAAACTAGACGACAGCTCCACCTCATCCAGCTACAGAGTGCTGTTTTTAAATTGTTGTATTAATATTTTTAAACAAGTAAAGGATCAGCATCTTCCTGTACTTAAGAGACAGCAACTTTAGCTAAGTTTAGCTAAGTTCTGATATATGGCTTTATATCCTTTTGGTGTCTCATGTCACAAAGGCTGATTTTAAATGTCTATTTACAGAAAATCAAAACTTGCATTCAGTCAGCTGGTTGGGACAAACTGTGTTCTCTTCATGGAGTTGAATCTGAAGCTTGACAATTGATTTCTTGACATTGATTTATTTGAAAATATAATGCTGTCTCTTGTTTGGCAATCCTTTTTGGTAAATTTACCATTACTGATGTTAAAAACACATCAAGTCTTCATGTTGCACACATCCCATGATCTGTCACATGTCTGGATTTAGAAATGTCAGCTATATTGCCACTGCAAATGCTTTTAATCGTACCTAATCACATGCTGTGTTTTGAGAGCTGTTATCAAACATGGTGCAATGCAGTATTTAGATAAGGCCCCAAATTTTGATAGCTGCGATTTTGGTGTACCAAAGTCCATGACTTGTTAGATTCTGTGACATTAGAGAAAGAACTAACCGCAGAGGCACTATAATAACAGCTGTTATTATAACAAAGTATATTATAAGTTGTGATTAAACATGTTTGTAAATGAGATGTACAGTTGGAGATTCTAATTGGGTCGCAGAATTTGGTGCAACACCCTATTTTAAAGGTTTACAATGAAAAAGAAAACGTTACAGATTAAAAAGCTCCATTTTCTTTTAAGTCTCCAACAAAAAACTGTCTTTCTCTGGGGCCATTTTCACAGCAGACAGTTATGAGAGGAAAAGCACTGGTGTTACTAATACCAATAACAATGAGACTGCTATTTTGAAGTGTCTAAATAAGTCATGACAGCATGACAGTGAGCCAGCATGCACAATGCTAGGACCCTGAAACTGAAGCAGTTAAATCATATTTGTCTGTCATTCATTCAATTTACACCTGGGTTTTTCCTACTGTGACATGTCTAAATGTCAGACTGAAAGCTATTGACTATGACATCATCAGTTACAGTAAAGGACCATCTCTGTAACAGAAACAAACTACTAATGTTAATTGAAGCAGCACAATTTATTCAGTAATCTTTAATTATATGTCACAAAACATCAGAACATTGCTTTTCTTATGGCTCTGTTATAAACCAGAATTACAGTCCTGCAACACTTTGTTTTTTTATATACAATGATTTAATTTGTGAGTTAACTTAATAGTTATGTTTAATGCTATGGTTTGCTTTTAATTTGTTGAGTCATGTCATAATTGTTTTGTATGAACAAGAGGAATTGATAAAAAACATCCCATTTGGCCTTTTAGAATGTGCTTGCCTAATTTAAGTGAGTTAAAAATACCGAACCTTTATCAATAAATGAACAATTTTTTTCTGCTTCCAGCAGTCTGACCAGGACCTCCTTATGGGACTCCCCGAAATGGTAAGTTTTTCTTACTGTTATCATATTTATAACTATTATTAATATGTCAAGTCTTCACCGCTCTGTCAGATCTAATAGATCACTGCAGTGATTTATATTCCCATGCATATGGAGGGATTGTCGTGCCTCCAGATGAGGCCTCCCACTGATGCCTCTGAGAGCTTTCTAAACACTTGCCCACCCACTGACTGGCATGCGCTCCTCTAAAGTTGCCCACACTGATTTGTAATTGTGTTTGTGATGTAGCTGGAGCTGCAGGCCAGCTATGACGAGGTGGTGCAGGAGCTGCGTGGGCTGGAGGTCGAGCGAGAGGCTCTGTTGTTCCAGGTGGACGTCTTGCAGGACACGCTGGAGGGTGTCGAGGAGCTGCTGGCCGAGGCCCAGAGGGAAGCTGGACATGCTAGTATGGTACGTATAGGCCTCACCAACACTAAAACACCACTTAAATTCACTTAATCACTTTACTTGACCAACATAGCTAATGAGAAGTTTTTTTCCTTCCTTGTTGTGACAAAATGTGACACTGACAAGCTGTTTTCCTCTGTTGTAGGAGTTGGAACGAGAGAGGGAGGCCAAAAAGAAACTGGAGATCATGGTCCAGTCTCTGATGCAAGAGGTAGAGAGATTAAGAGAGGTAATGTGACGGTTAATGTTACACCACAATAGTGAGATGCAAGCTTTTTGAATTATGACGATGTAGAGTTTTATGGAACCTGTTATGTAACAGTTTGTCAAGAGCACGATCACTTTGTATTCAATGTGAACACTGGAGATGGTGCATGTTTTGTTTTTATTCTGGATATCTGAGTTAGTTGTGACATTCTCTCCTGATTTATACTAATTAGTAACTGTATCACTAGCTATGGCAGTACCCCATGCACTATGTTATATTCAGTTCCTCATTGTGTCTGTTTACAGGAACTGACAGGAAAAAGACACACACTGAGTAATTTTAGCATAAATGAGCGATACTTATCTTGAAATGAGAAGTTAATACGATGGCTCATCAGCAGAGAAATGGTTTCTTCCTAACTTTTAACCAGCCTTAGACACCTGAAAAGTTTTGTGACTGCATCTTAAAAGACAGACAGACTGAAACACAAACACAAAAAAGGCTTCTCTGTTGGTTCAAGCTCAGTAGGAGCAACCAGATCCACATTGTACATCAATGACACACACAGACTCACAAGGTGAAAACAAAACCACCCACTGCGAATTTGATGCAGCTGATAATGACAAAATAGCAAATGCAGCCATGTTTTTAAGGACACATAATTTACCTACAGACAATTTTCTCTTTGTAGGAGAGGAACAAGGAACCATCTGCTCCAGTGAACACACATGGAAGTGGGGACAAGGGAACGAGACAAGGTCAAGGAAACCAAATGAAAAATGATGCAGAGGGACCGATGAAAGATTCCTCGCTGTGTGACCCTCACAGCAGTGCAAGCAGAGGCAGAGCGTCAGAGGAAGAGGGGCAGAGTGAAGGGGCAGAGGATGAAGGAAGTGTCATGACGAAGTTGCGGAAGATGGTCAATCGGCCCTTGAGCCACATGCCCTCTCTCGCAATAGACAGCCCATTCTGTGAAGAGGGGGTCCTCCAGAGGCCTTTCGAAAACGGCATCCAGGACGGACCAGACGACTCAGACAGCATAAGTGCCTATGAGGATGCATCTGCTGAGACTCCAGAGCAGGAAAGGATGTTCCCAGATGAAGCGGATGCTTTGGAGCTGCCTGATGATTCAGAGACGACTTCTAACAACTGCCCGATCAATCATGGGGAGAACCAAGAACCCAAAACCCCTGAAGCTTGTGTCGTGTCTTAATCTGTTTACTGGGCAAAAGGTCAGACATTATTGATCATTGATCATTTGGTGTAATTCAAGAGCTGTTTGATTTGAAGTTTACCTACATCTGATATTTATGTTCTTAGAAAACTTTGAGGCCAACGGTAACATTCAAAGTTGTAACTAGAGCTCCAACAAGTAGTCAGTCGAAAGAAATGAATCTGCATCTATATTGACAATCGATTAATCGTGATAGTGATGTGTTAAAAACATGCCAAACGATCGCTGGTTTAAGCTTCTTAAATGTGAGGATTTGCTGCTTTTCTTTGTCATAAATATATAGTCAAAGAAATATATTTGGGATTTAAGCCGCTGGTGGGAATTTGAAGACGTCACTTTAGGCTCTGGGAAATTGTAATGATAATTTTTCACTATTTTTGACATTTTATAAAGTAACAATTAATCTGTAGCTTAAATTGATAAATAAAATAAAATAACGGTTAGTTGCAGCTCTAGTTGTAATACACTCTAAGAATTGTAAGTTTTAGTTTTAAATTCACAACAAAAAAACTCAGGATCCAGGTGGTTTACCAGCCTGAATTCCACTAATGACTACTTAATACTATTTGCCAATAATATCTTTTTAATATCTGTCTTAACTTCTTTAAAAAATATATCTGTGGATAGACATGGAAAATAGTCCATGCTGCTTTGACCGTTTACCTCTTTTAATCTTTTGATAAGGTTTGTTTGTATACTAACAGATGTGAGGACACACATCGGGATTTACCTGTAGACAAAACACAGTGAGCTCCATCAGTATCTGGACTGTTGATGTTTTGGCTCCAGTCATGTTAAAGAGTCTGGAATTTACAGAGGCAGTCTGAACATTTCAGACTCTCCCAGCTGTTAACTGATTAAAGATATTTGATGTGGCTGTCCTCAGCTGTAGAGCTCACTGTACAGAAGGTGTAGGACGTGTTTGACACTGATCTTTGGAAGCTAAGATAAGACAAAGGCAGTTGTCCGAAAGGCTATGGGAAACAGATTTTTCAAGTAAGGGAAAATGCCATCTATTTTGCTGCCTTGCTGATCTTTACAAAATGTATTTTTTTATCTTTCATATCCGTCCCTTTTCCTGTTTTTATGTTGAATTTAGGGAAATTGATTTGGCTGCATTTGCACTTTTTAAAGTTCTTGTATTGTGGAATAAATTTGTTCGATTACATTAGAAGCAACATTCCCTTAAAAGGATAGTTTAACCAAAAATTAAAAATACACATTCTTCCTCTGACCTGTAGTCCTATTTATCAGTCTAGATTGTTTTGGTGTGAGTTGCCGAGTGTTGGAAATATTGTAGAGACCTTTCCTCAAACATAATAGAATAAATGTCACTTTGCTTGTGGTGCTCAAAGTGCCAAAAAAATTGAAACACTCAACAGCAATGTCTCTTTCCAGCAATCGTGACCCTGTCACTCAAGATAATCCACAGACCTTGTTGTGAGCAGTTTTATGTAGGAACTGTTTTCTTTATACCAAGCTTCTCCTGCCAACTGTATCACCGCACAAAATAAAACGTGCATCTACTGCCAGCTCACCTAGCACCACTGAGCCAGCTAACGTAATTGCATTGATGTTTACACCTTGTGATGTCACAGGAACAAGAGGCATCCATGGGTAGATTCATGCTTCCTTCATGGTGATACAGCTGGCGGGTTTAGCTCCTAGTTGAAACTGCTCACAACACCAAAACAGTCTATACTGATAAACAGTGTGACAGGCAAGAGGAGAAATATGTATTTTAGATTTTGGGGTGAACTGTCTCTTCACAACCAAACACGTCAGTGAGAAGTAATCAGCTGACCTGCTGCAGGCTGTATTCTCTCTGCCTGCATGGTAATACTGTACGTTTGCACAATTGCGGTGAAACTTGCTGAAATGAGTCTCTTTGGACGTCTTTGATTGCTGTAAACACTTTGTATTTAATCGTAATTTTTTAATGTTTGTTTTTACAATGGTACATTTCCTTTATGCTTGAGGCAAGAATCGACCCTTTCACCTCATTTGTGATAGTTTGCATGAGCATCTAAGAATGTATTTCCAAATCGCACATGACTTGATCTGTGTCATATATCAGTACTTTTGCACGCAGTACACATATATTACATAATACTTTGATCTAAGGTATTTACTGCAACAATTGGTGTTTTGAAGGGATTTTAATTTTAATTTTGCATATATAAAGTATCATTCTGTCATTTCCTGTTTTTTTTTAAGGTGGGTCTCAAGTTAGCAAGTAATTCCAGTTTGATGGGGCATATGTGACACTAACATTTTTTTAAATGAAAATGGCAGTTTTGATATCTGATTCTGTTACACAAAAAACAAAAGCGGAACAATATTAAAGCATTAATAAAAATGTAGAAATATGTAGAATGTCAACAGCGGCTGCACAGAGCTGCTCATCATTTTGTGGTTTTATGGCGGCGTGTTAATGTTTGTATTGTCTCGTTTGTCTTTTATATCACTTTCATCACACGGTCCTGTTTCAACATAATGCTGGTTCACATGCTGATACTTGATTATCTGTTGTGTTGGCTGCCGTTATGCACAAAATGAGCGGATAGGAGGAGGTTACTGTTACCGTAGTGCTGTGTGGTGGCACTGTAGTCAGTTCTTGAGCAATCAGGTCATTTGCAACCAATGCTGGTCAGACGTTTCTACATGAACATCCACAATCATTGGTTGTTTATGCTGTCATCAACAATTGATTTTATTTTCCTGTTGGTTTCCTGTCAGGTCAAATAATTTGGTTTGTTGTAATGAACCAATCAAGTTACATTAGTCTAACTTCAAATGTTTAGCTGATCGAACATCATGTTTAAGCTTCATTTTACTTCTCAAAGCAGTGACATTTCCACAACTTATTAAGTTATCAAAGTGCTTTTTGTGTTCCATTTTCCACAACAATGCAAAAAATATGTTCTTCATGTGGTCTGTTTTATGGGGTAGATATTTTTGACTTGTCCTGAGCTTTGTATTACATGTTAAGATGTAACAGTAAATTACATAGATTTATACTTGTAACACAAATACATATCAAAATAAAAAAAGTGAAATAATGCTGATGCTGATTAGTCATTTGTTCTTTACTTATATTTTAAATATTTATGACATAATAAAGGAATCATGGTCACAAGCAGCTTAAAACGTAACTGTGACCAGTGAAACCAGTGGTTAAGAAATGGGTCTAGTTTCCTACAATTACGGCCATGGCATGCTTTTGTTAAAGGCATAGATTTGGATCATGGTGGAGCAAAACATCAGAACAGTTTTGGCAATGCCTTCAGAGAAACTCATGTAACTAAATAGATGAAAATAAACTACACTGAAAATGGCACTTTCCCTGTCTATAAGATGGCTGGTAATTTGTTCCTGTGAAACCTAAAGTTCTATACAGTGTAACAGAGAAATCCACTAGAAATTGCACTGCATTCTGTGTACCCCTGCAGATATGGAAGGTAACTTTTAAACCATTTTCAAATTTGTCATTTTGTTCCCTGAGCTATTTTGGCCTGACATGTTGTCACAGTATTTGTCCAGCAGATGGCACAGTAGATCATCCTCACATTTGGTTTTGTGTCCAGGAGATCAGAGTCACTGAATAAATGTTTGTTACTGTGACGAGTTTGAAAAATTGTTCACTCTAATGTTCTGTTGTTATCACTTTCTGAAAATATATTTTTAATAATGTGGTCTTTTATCATATAAAGCCTTTTCATCAGGACTGAAATTCAATTGTCAAGTCAAGTCTATTTTTATTTATATAGCCCAATGTTAGAACTCACTACTTGCCTTAGGGAACTTAACAATCTGTACAGCATATGACACATCTGTCTTTAGACACTTGCAGCAAATAAGGAAAAAATTCACCAGAAACCCTTTAATGGAGAAAAATGGAAGACACCACAGAAAGAGCAACAGAGGAGGGATCCCACTGCCCAGGAGACAGACATGCAAGAGATGTCATATGTACAGAATAGACATAGAGATATAAACATATATGAAAAAGATGGATCCAGGAGGATGTCAGGCAGCTTCCAGGTATCACCAAACAGAGCCACACAACCTCTTTACCATGTAACCTGGAAAGAAGCAGCCCAGTCCCCAGAAGAAAATGTTGAAACTGTACGTTTTTGCAAACCAGGAATATGATACATTTGTACTTTAACATATGTATAATATCAGCGTTTCCACAGCAAGGTAGTATATGAGCTGACTTTGTCACTGGAAGGTGGAGGGGATGGTGGATGGCGCTACAGCTGGAAAGCTGCAGATCACTGTTCAGGACCATCAAACTAAAAAAGCAGTTGTTTTTTACAGAGACATCAACTGGTTCTCCAGCCATGATTGTGACAACAGAACTATGATAATTTCCTTACCAAGTGGTTTTTGTGCCTAAACCTAACCACATGTTTACCACAGCGCTGTTGAAACTTGAAGTTTCAACGTATGCACTATATAATAACGTGCAAATGTATCTGTGGCTTAGAGAAACGTACAGTGCCAACACTTTTTTTTTTCTGCTGGTTGGGTTAAAAGAGGACAGGCTACAGAAACACACAAGAAACAAAACTGAAGTACATCATTCTCAAAGACAGGAGAATGAGCAAGCACAGCGAGAGACTAAAGTAGATCCAGACATCTGGAATGAGGCACCAACAGCCTGGAGAGAAAAAGAGGTCCCAGGAGGGCCCATGGTCCAGCACAGAGAAGCCTGAGTTATAAAAAACAGAGAGGTAGGGAGGGAGAGAGGAAGACAGAGACAGAGAAAGAGACAAAGAGGCACACAGCAGTGTTTGTGGGACACAACTAACAAAGGGTTGTTGAGAAGCAGTGGCTTAAAGTTAATATTATTCTTGTCGGCAGGACTACTAGGCTTAAATTATACATTGAGACTGAGACCAGCCCATCATCATGTGATGGCAGAGAATGCAATTAATTTAAAGTTAAGGCAAAAAGTTTTGAGTTTGGATTTAAAGGGTTTAACAGAATCAGACTGTCTGATGTCCATATGGTTACTCAAGGGGAATTCCACTGACTTCTTTTTAACTCTGGGGACAATCTCACATGGGTAAGGAGCAAATACAGGAAAGCTAAAACTGGTATATTATGGTCAGATACTTTAGTTTTATTTTGAATTCTTGCTGCAGTGCTCTGAACCATTTGGAGACTTCTAGTACTAGAAGGGCTGACAGGCCTGACAACAAAATGTTACAATAATCCAGTCTTAATGATGCAAAGGTGGAAATTAAGATCTCTGTATCAGCCATGGATAAAATGACCTGATTTTAGCCATGTTGCATGGGTGAAGTGAGGCAATTTTGATATCTTTAATATGCTGGTCAAAACAAAGTTTGAATCAAATGTAACAACAAGATTCTTGGATGTCAAACTTTGGGATATGACACAGTTGTCTAGAGTTTCTGTTACTTGATAAAAGGGCCAGTGTTTTTCAGTTTGATCTAAATTTAGGGACAAGAAATTATTTAACATCCAGTTTTTCACAGCAGGCAAGCAGGCCTCCAAGTTTGGGAATGATCATCTGCCTTTGCAGGCGAATACAGCTGAGTTTCATCAGTGTAACAGTGTAAATTAATTCCAAGACTGTGTTTATATTGGCCTACAGAGAGAAGAGCAGAGGACCAAGAATGGAGTCCTGAGGTACTGTAATTCACATCAGAAAATACCAATGTTGTATTATTAAAAATAATATACTGTGTTCTTTCAGATAGATAAGATTGTTGCCACTCAAGAACCAGACCAGAAATGCCACATTTGTTTTCCAGTCAGTCAATAAGTGTCAGAAGCTTCATTGAAATCCAGCAGTAAAAAGCACCAAGCTGGAATTTGAATCCATAATAAATAGATCATGTCCAATTATAGTCAGTATATCAGTAATGAATGTGACGTCTTGTTTTGGCTAAAATATGCCATTTCATTAGATGTAAGTCGTGCCACAAAACAAACACAGCAGAATAAGCAATATACTGTATATTTTTTTCATTCTGAGAGTTCAAATAATATTATCACAAACAATTAATTGTACAGTGTCAATTGAACAACATCCACACAATTTATAAAAGAATCAAGTATTCAAGACATACAGTGATTTGGAACAAATGTATGAATTACATAAAAATCAGACCTAAAAGACACATTATTAACATTTACTCCAAAATCAGGTTAAGCTAAAGAGGGAAGTTTATATCAAGTACAGAAAACAATCTGATCAAAACATCCTCTTGTCTTTCTTCAGGTTCAGTTGTTTCCACCGCGGCATGCTGGCAAAGTCGTCTTTGGTGATGCCAAATACGTCGTAGAAGTCAGAGTCAGACAGGTGTTTCTGAAAAACAGTTCCCAAAGTGTAGTTAGTGAATGCATTACAATAGCAGCAAAGCATCGTGGTTACATTTTACAACAAGGTGCACAAAATGCTGAGTGGATGAACAATGATCGAGGGGGGAACAAATCAGGGACGAACTGCTTATAAGTAGCTCCTGAAAAATAATAGCTGAATCAGAAATGGCAATGATACTATTAATGGTAAAGGTTTTATGTATCAGCAGTTTCCTAGTTATTTTTTTGGAAGTATCTTAAAAAGAAAAAAGCTGTATAATTTCATACTCATTTTGAAATAGAGGCAGCTCGTAAAAATGTGACATTTGTGTATAGCTTACAGTTCAACATGGAGATACAATAAAGGAATAATTAACTAATCTTTGGATACAAACTGAGCCTTTCTTTTAAGGAAATCCCTCTTTTCCCCTTATAAAGCTGTAAAATTAAGCAAGGAAAAAGAGATTACTGGTTGCTCTGTATACTCAAACATAGTTCAAAAATGTGTTGGGTGCTCTTAGAAAATAGGGAACAAAAGAGGATAAACAGGAAGACAAATCAAATGCTATTCAGGTATTATTTTCAATTTGTTTTACCTGTCATGGGATCATGTGAGTCATATGATTGCCTCCGATTGGCAGTTGCTACAGTATAGGTTAGGCAACACCACTGTTGTCCGTTTATAAAAGCCCTGCTGAACACCTCAAAGTCAAGTTGGCTTTTTTTAAAAATGATATAGCTGCAACAATAAAGGCTTTTTAATATTTTCTTCCTCAGTGATATATTTTATCTTATATTTTGGAGTGCCTAGTTTGCCTTTCTGTTTATCCTTAAAATAAAACATTACCAAGTTCATAATCTCACTTTGGATAATTTAATGTGGCTTTCAGGATCACAGACTTCTACTTTTTTGACTGATTGTCAATATGTATTTGACATATATTTTCCTTAGATACAGTAATAATGTCTAGTTGTCGACTGAGGTTTTATTTCTGCCATGACCGGTTAGATTATGTAGAAGATATGACAGAACTGTCCCAGGGGCACACACACACACACACACACACACACACACACACACACACACACACACACACACACACACAAACACACACACACACACACACACACACACACACACACACACACACACACACAAACATTCACCTCTTTCTGGGTTGGGTCAACACCTTCAGGCAGTTCGCTGGCAAGCTTGTTCACCAAGTCGTCAGGTGGGAAGGACTGAAAGGTTTTCTGAGGTTCAACACAGTTCTGCTCCTAGACAGTCACATCATGATTTAGATTCAGAGTATTGATCTTTGTATCTTCATTAATGTATCACTTCCTGTTGTGACATTAAATTGGCTCTTAAAACACATTTTTGGTGAGACAATGGTAGAGGGATAGAGTACTTTGATACAACCCCTGACTTTTTGTTATACTCTTTTGTATTAAAGATTGACTAAACAAAAACAACAATGTTGAAAATCCAGCTCCAGTTCTTCCATCTAACTGTAATGTCTCCAGCATTCCTCTTAAGATTTGCTATCCTGATAATGCTTTAGGTAAGACTGGATGTTTGCAGCTCTAAAGTAACTATTCCCGAATGTTCTTCTATATCTGACTGGAATTTTAATCATGACAAAACCTCTTTATCTGAAGCACTAACACCGAAACTTCAATGCAATGTGCATGAAGAAGAATGGAAACATCTTGGTAACCACTGTATCAGACAAATAATGATTTATGTTGCAAAAAAGCTTAAAAAAATAAGATGTTACATACAACTGTAACATGGACAAGTGACACTTCATCTCCCAGCTCCTTCTTCAACTCCTCGTAACTCTTTCCTCCCTAAAAGAAAGAAACTTTTTTTAAAAAAAAAAATCATCAGTGTACATGTTGATCTACATTTCACTTCTAAACACTCACACTCCATTTGGAGGGGTCCCATGCTGTGAACCACCCAGTGAAGGTTGGTGGCTCAAATCCTTGCTTGAGCAAGATGATGAGGGTGTCTGGATCTCTGGCACCTGGATGGGTGCGGAGGTACTCTTGGCTGGTGACCAGTGCTTCGTTACGCTCTACCTCATTAGCCTCTTTACCTATCCAGAGAAACACCTGAGACCAACGATAAGAAAATGAACATTTACGGTAGCGTGGACAGAAAAGGCTACACAAAAATTCAGGTATGTTGGCGATGTAATCACCTTCAGCTCTTAAATGTATAGTGTCGCTTCTTACCTGGTCCCATGTGTCCAGCAGCATGACATCATCCTCACTGAGATCGTCCTGCATGAACTGAGTCACCTCGGTCACAATGAAACGCCCCGTCTTATTGGAGCATTCAAACAGACGCGGCTGGTGGTCTGAAACCGTTTGCTGTAATCTGTTATCAACAGCATGTTAGATGCAAAATAGTGAAAAAACCCATTTGAAGCCCATTTGCAAATAACAGTATTGTATTTGTGTCATCATCACCTCTTGTCACTAGCATAGGGAGCTTTCCCTCCGAGCAGCTCCCAGAATTCAATGGGCTCCTGACCCTCGGCCACAAGCTCTTCATTGCCTTGCTGTGATTGCTGGCCAATCACTGAGCTCACCTCCTTTGCCATGGCTCTCTCGTCTCCACTTGATCCCTGGTAATGAACAGTCAGTTACTCTGTTACAGTAAGGTATGTGGACACACAAACATTACATCCCACATGTGATTGTAGAGCATATGAGTATTAACATGCTGCTTTAAGAGTCTCCATTATTCCAGAGAGACTTTCCAACAGGTCTCCGAGCCAGGCTGCAGGGATTTGCTTCAGGCACAAGAGCGTTAGTGAGGTCAGGCCTTGATGTTGGCCGATAAGGCCCGGCTCGTAGTCTGCGTCCAGTTCCAGCTCTGACTTTGTGCACAAGGGCCCTCCCAAACTGTTGCCACAACACTGGAAGCACACTATTGTCTAAAGTATCATAACACTCTCACGGTTTTACTTAATTTGACCATAGTCCAAAACATGAAAAAAAAGTGACAGACACAAAAGAACACAAATGTTTCTGGATGTGGATTTCTACATATTTTACCCATTAGTATCACAACGGACACTACAAAGGTATACTGTGTTGTATTGTCACCAGCCACCATCAGTTTCTCCATCTTATTTTAACACCACCTTTGTTTACCTTTCCACACCACAGATAGATTCCTGATTGGCACTTCAGTAGAAACACATCATTAGAGTTTAGAGAGGTGGCCAGCGCTGGAACCTCAATGGCTTTTGTGTTGGACGGGTCAGAACCGTGGACCTGGAACAACCTTATGGGTGGCTCTGGATCAGCAAACTCTTTTCTAGATGTGCCCCCCTAACAGAAAAAAAAATCTACACTGTTATAAAAACTGTATACACCACAGTGTTTCCAAATGTATGATTATAAATGCAGTCGTACCTCAAAGATGACCATTTTACCCTTGAACATGGCCATAAAGTGTCTTGGTTCTTTGCCCATTGTTATTCTCACTTGAACTGGCTCACCCCCGTACTTCTGATCCAAGTCCACAGCCTGAAATGCTGAGGCTGCCACTTCATCCTGTGTGGCGTGACGGCCCTGAAACAATCAGTGGTAAAGTATTTTCTATCATATAATGCAGTGATAATCAGGAAATTCCAAAGCAGGGACAGTGAGGGATAGACTTTCCTGCAAGCAACTGATTGTGAATTACCATTATTATTTAAGACACTGGGTGTTGAATTAAATCCTCACCTGCCATATATAGAGCAGGTAACACTTCTTGTTGTTGACCAGGTATGTGTAGAGGATCAGGTAGCAGTCTCCCCCATAGAAGTATCCGTACCATTGAGGGTCCACAGGGACAAGCTCCAGATTCTCAATTCTCCACACCTGAACACATTGCAAAGGCACATTTACCGGAAGGTAAAGTTCCCCTTCAAGGGTTAAAATGCTCATTATACATATGAAAGAAAAATGTTACAGAACTGATTGTTCAGATTAACCCAGAACTGTGGGACCCAACTCACCTTTTTCTCAGGAGACACTTTGACATATCACAGTGGGAAAGGCACAAGTGTGGCCTAAATAACAAAATCAATCATGGCTGTAGTCTATTTAGCTTCAGTCTCAGGGTCTTGGTATCGTGCATGCTGACTCACTATCACTCTCATGGCCTACTAGCTAATGGCACAATTGAACAGTACAGAACAATGTGCCCTACAGCGCGATTCTATCTCTATCTGATCGTGTGATGAGACAATGGATATACGATAGATAGGACACAAAATGTGCTTCATAACTAGTAACTAGCATGCACAGGGGCGTGTCCTAACTGCCTTTTGCCACTGATTTACTCATTAGTTTTTCATAAAGTTAATACAGTGGATAACAGACTGATCCTTCTCGAAGTACATTCAGATTAAATTGCCACCAATACCTCCACTTGACCTGAGCCATTGTCCACCATTCGCTCCTGTGCAGCGACCTCTGGCATCACGTGCATCAGAGAGGCATCAAACTTTTCCTGTGTGACATGAGCTGAAATATATGGTCACAAAATAAAACCAGTTCATTTCTTTCTTTGTTTATCAGAAGCAATAGTCTGTTCTTGTTGTGTTTTTGTGAATTTATAAACACACGTACCAACTTTCCCTCTTGTATGCACTTTGCCCAGACCCTGAGTCTGGTTCTTGACAGTCCACCTCTGGAACAGCTGCTTGAAGAGAGCTGACTCTGCCCCGTCATTCACCGTCTCCACATTTGTAGTGATCGGGTAGTTTTTTGCTTTGATGAACTCCTATAACAGCCAATCAGAAAAAATCCATGGCAAATACACTCAGGTGGAATGTACTGCAGGACTGCTGTATTGTCCTGCATTAGTTTTATCTAGTTGTATGCATGCAAGAGCAATCGAACACAAGCTGAGATTACACATGAAGGCCTGATGTAGGGTCACTCACCAAAGCTCTGGCCATAGCAGCCTGTCTCTCAGCTCTGTTTGCTTTCTTCCCCTTCCATACAAAGATTTTCGTCCCTCCCTGATCCAGGAAATAGCAGTCCTAAACACATAATTACATTAAATTTACAAGATGAAATCAGTAAATAAACTATTTGTTCAAGTCATTTGAGTCTAAACAGCAGTGTCAAGAGTTTAAAACTTTAAGCTGTTCAGGGAAATGTCACACTAGACGGACAACTCACTTCATGGGCCAGGAGATCCTGAACCAATGGTCTGGTAGCGACTTCTGTGACCTTCATCTGACCATCAGCGTCTGACACACTGAAATAAACGCACAAACAAATAAGAAGAAACAAGCTACACTTTAACTGGACATAAGCTACATGAAAATGTCACGGCCGGGGAGCAGCTCACTGGTAAAGTGTGAGTTTCGCCTTCTGTTCCTGGTCAGCAGTTTCATCTGGAGATCCATCCTTCAGCTCAAAGCTTCTTTCTCCAAGAACACTGTTCAGGATGTCCATGCTCTGAGGAGAGTTGCTCTCTGCATCACCCTCGGTCACACGGATCTCTGCCCGACCTCCTCTCTCTCTGTCTCGGATGTCTTTGGCCAACAACATGCCCTGAGGAGCAGAGGTACAACACAAAATAACTACACAATCAAGAAATCTCAGACTTCAAACTAATAAACTGAGCATGCCCACTGAAGATATTAAAGTGAGGTGTCATAATGTGGTGAAAACGTCATTGCTGTAAAGTGTACCCTAACCATTTTTAATTGGCTCATTAGGCAAAGATGTATGTGCTGTTCTTAACTCATTCAGTAAAACTGTTTTGATCAGCACACAGGCATCTAGTCACAGCAAAGCAAAGAAGCAGATATTAAAGATGAACTAAACCGATTTTATAGATGAGGATCAGTATACTAGTCATAATTACTACCCTACTCAGCTTGTGAAAACAGCTGTATAATATCTCTGTGGAGGGAGGGAGATTTCGTAAGTCTGGAAAAAACAACAACTGGTGATGTCATCCTGGTTATCTCAGTTTGGGCTCCAGACTTTAAAATTATGACAGAAAGATCCATTGCTTTTGGAGCCATACAAGAGACTTAAAGGGGACATATATTCCTTATTTTCTGTCATGTATCATGATACGGCATGTTCAAATTAAATGTGACCAAAGTTTCAGATAATGAGCAGAGACCTCAGGCTTCAGACCGTTTTGTTCTGCTTTGGCTACAAGACGTCATCTCAAGAAGAGTTCCTTTTTGTGGTTGTCTGCTCTGTGCATGACTACTGCTACTGTTCACATTACATGGCTTCCAATACAACATGTAATCCTGGTCACTGATGGTGTTCATTTCTCTCTGATTTTGGATTACATTCCTGCTGGAACATGTCTGGTTGTGTTTAGAATCTTTTTTTTTTTTTTTTTTTGATGATTTTACATGGTAGAAAATGCCACTAATCTCTGTTACAGTCATTCCCCTGGCTGCAATGAAGGTGCAGGAATTCCAAGATAAGGACCAGGAAACGCTGACTGGGCCGTTTTGTAGGAGAGGCGCTTGAAGAGACAGCCATTAAAACCGAGCATCTCAGACAGAGGATGAATACAGGTGTTCCAGCACAGACAGTATGAGGAAAACGAAAGTGTTTTTTGAATATAAATATGTTCTAATAGACACCCAAAATACAAGTATGAGCCTAAAATTTAGCATAATAGGTCCTCTTTAAAGTCAGAATATCTTAGCCTAGCTTTCACTTTAACCATTTTTTTAGTTTCTCACCTCTCAGTTATGTAGAAGTTTGTAAGTTATGTCCAATACTAGGTTTATCTGTATGGAGTTCCAAAGTTGGTTTGTCAGAAATCTCATTATAAAGACAGTACATGCAACATGAATGAGCACATAACCTAACTAATGACTAAATATATCTGAATGAAATATGATTTTGGGTGGAGCCAAAATGATGGTAATACTAGAATATAAAGATCAATAACCTGAAAGTTTCCTCCCTCACTGTACTGCTGTTACATAGCTTTGGACTGTGTGCAGTGGGGTAGTGAATCATTCAGAGCCTCCAGCCTCTTTGCAGGAAGAAGGAAATGAGCTCCGACTGCACCCTCCCACAGCTTTCCATAGAGGTGTAATGATGATATTTAGACGGGGTGAGGGCAGGAGTTAAAGCAGGCTGTCAGTCTTGTTTCAGGGTCTGCACCTCAAACGCTGCTCACATGACTTTCACATGTTCATAAAACATCTTTGTTAGAAAATGTAAATTGTAAGCTAGGTAAAGTTACTGTTTTGTTATTATTTTGCACCGGCAAATACAGTTGCAATTGTATCTTGTAAGCTGATTTCCTGTAATCCTATATGACATATCCTGTATAGTTGAAAAAGAAGTGAAGAGTGAAATAATGTAGAGTAAAATGCACCTAGTTTTCTAGTCAATATTTTTGTGCATTTCCATATGAATTCTGCACCCAACCATAAACACAGGCAACCAAATGACCACAAAAATCTTACTTTAAGCTTTTCCTGTTTGTTGCACTTTGGCCCGTTCCACTGAACGATAGTCTTGCCAATGTCCAACAAAAACACATCTCCAAGGTTGAAGCTCTTCCAGCTCATCTCCACCTGAAACAAATTAGAGCACGCCTTCAAAATGACATCCTCTGTGCCATAATGTTACATAACCACTGTGAAGCGTGGCCCACCTCGGTTGCAATCACTCTCTTCTTCCCTTTGACATGAAGCAGCCTCTTAACGTCATAGGTGTTGGTTTCAGTGTGCCTCATTCCTGATGCAACTCCACCTTTCTTATAGCTACACAAGACAGGATGATGATTTCCATGGTTTCTTGTCTGTCTATAAAATGATGGCCATGATAACTTCACTCACATTATGCCTTGTTTGAAGTAGCCCCTGAAGGCATCAGACTCATGGTTCTGAACCTCTCGGTGCTGGACCGGAGTGGAACCCAAAAATTCATCGAGCTGTATGGTGTAAACAGCAGCTGCACCCTGTTCGTCCTGAGTGGACTGTGAGCCGATCCAGTAGTGGATATCATAACACAGAGAGCTGCTCACCTTCTGAGTCTGTGGAGAAATACAGGAGTAAAGAAATAGTGTGCATGGATCAGGATGTTATCTGATTTACTAAAAGACAAAAGCAATTTTTGTCACCACTTCATTTTACTGTCTTCAAACACAACAGATCCAAACAAACAAACAAGCAGCCATGGCACCCAAAACCACCATTAGTCACCTTCCCAGACTTACAGACAGAAGTACGTAGCAGTCGCCCTCATAAAAGTTTCCATAAGATTTCTCAGGGATTTGGACCAGCTCCATTTTCTGTTGCACAGAGAGATCAAGGCGTCCAAAAAAAAGGTCTACATTTCAGATGTAAAAACCAGTATTCCTCAATCTCAGTTTTTTCCCCCCACATCATAACTGCTGTTTTAGTCATTTGCTCCTCGAGTCCCAGACCTTTTTTTCTCTTTCCAAACTGTACAGCTGATTTTGAATAACCCCAGTCCACAGTCACTATTGCAGCAACTACTGTTAAATCAAATTACCTCTATTCTCCAGATTATAATCCCAGGGCTGTGAGATACTGCTCTGAATGTGTACTCCATGTTGCTCTGATGGTCACAGTTTCAGTAGCACTTTGTACTCTCTTTCTGGAGGGAAATCAAAATGATCACTGTTTCTCTTTTTTGGTACATTAAATACAGTCTCCTACAGTACAGACCTACAACAACACAAACATTATTTAAAACTTTTCCTCTTTAGTCTCTTTTCACTTCTTTAACCACACAAAATAAGATTTGTGGCAAACTTACAGCGAGCCAACATGATAAAATCTCATAATCAGTGTATTATCCATCAGAACATACCTTGTATTCTTGTTTGTAGCCTTCCCTGCAGCCTTGTATGATGTGCAAACAGCTGATTTCTATGTGATAACAAGAGGCCCTTAACCCTCTTCCCCTCGCTGCCTCTAAAACATTTGCCTAAGTTTGCATGTTTCTGGACCTCTCACAGTGTTCTGCCCAATCACTGAAGAAGACATACAATCCTGTAGGCAAATGTGCTGGAAAAAAAGGATTGACTCATATTCAAATGCACAAACACACACAGTAACACTAATCAGCGCCATCTTGTTCATTCATTTACAGCCCACTCGGCCCCGTACCACCACATTCACCCCATATATGGATGTATCCACTGCTATGGGTAGAAAGACTGTCTATAAATAACAACTTTGTGTTAATGAGCTTCAAAAGAATCGTATATTACAATTACTTACAAGGATATAGATAATAATGGTTATGTGTTTTTATTACTATTAATAGGCCAAGTCGTATTGGCATTAGTGATAGCAGTAGTAATAGCGTTATATTAGTATTACATACGTATACACACTAAAGCAGATGAGGTCAGGCCTAGTTGCACTGGCACACCTTAGTGAAATGGGTTTGTTTATGGACAGAGGTGAGCACCAAAGTGTAGACCTGTCCAGAGTGATGTCGTTAATCTTTGACTTCAATTTGTTTTTAAAGGTGCAATATAGGCTACAGAACATTCAGAACATTAGTAAATCCGCATATCACTGTTTGCTATGTAAAGATATAGTGGAGTAATGGCAGAGAAGCAGAGAAGGAAGTCACGCTCTCTCTCTGTGTTGTAACCCGAGCTTCTCTGCTCTTTGATTTGGCCGACTGCGTGTGCATGTAAGTGCATGTGAGTCCCTGGGTGTGTGTGTTCCACTGCCGAGCTAATTGCTGCCGCTCTGCACTGCACTCATACAGCACTTACAGCTGATACGATCTTTATGTTTACTTGTGACATTAGATATAACAGCTGTATGTTGCCAACACATTCTCACTCCCAACTCAAATGCCGACGTTTTGGTCAGCCGGCCTATACGTTAAAATATGACACATGACATACCCCTCCTTCTGTGTCAGTTTTGGGAGGGGCAATTTATGCTCATTGCTTGTATAGTGGCTTTTTCAAAAGTAACTTAGGACACAGATAAAAAAAAACAACCTTTGCTTTTAGGTTTACTTTCTTAGATTTAGACAACTAAAGCTCATGGTTAGATTTATTAAAAAACTTGGCTTAAAATAAGTAGGCTACTGTTGTTACTAACGTAAAATAATGTCATGACATACATTGTGTGACACACGCCATGAGCCCAGCATGCTGCACATAGTAGCACACAAAATGGTTATTAAATAACTCCATCGAATTCTGGTTTCACATGGGAAACAAACAGCGGTCTCCTGGTGAAAGTCAGAAGTTGTTTCACCATCCACCTCCCCTCTCAACCGTCCTATGTGGACTTTCTTGTTCTCCACACTGTGGTAGTTGCCCAGAGGGGAACGGCCCATTGTTCCGACCATATTAAACCCATTGTTCTGAAGTCTGTTCCGAAATCATCATGATGCCCTGTGGTTAAGGTCTGGTTAGGTTTAAGCACAAAAACCACTTGGTTAGGGTCAGGAAAAGATCATGGTGTGGGTTAAAATGAAAAAGAAAGTGACAAACACATAAACTGTGAACCTGCTCCGCCTCAAGCCTTTCCCAGCTGACCAATCCACTAAGAGTGCCTCTGTGCGTCTGTGTCTGATGCTGAGAGCCACTGACCAAGTTTCAGTATATGAAGAGAAGTGTGACCAGGTTAATATCGCACCTTTAAGGATAATCTTTTGGAAGTACTACTGCATGTGTGACAAAATTTATATGAAACTTTTGTGGCTCTAGAGGGAGCTGCATGAAATCTCATAAATAACCTCAAGTGATGTCACTTGAGTGAGGGTCATTTGGGATGTGTGGTTCCCTGTTGTTTTCAGGTGGAGACTACAAGTTTAAAAACAAACAAATAATTAAACAAATAAATAATGTGTAGAGGTAGAAAGTAGTGAGCTTACCAGACCTCTGTAGCCTGCTGCTCATCCCTGCTTGGGGCTGGGTGGCTCGAGGCTACATTAGCAGCTATACAATTATAACGCACTCAGATCTCATGGTGTCTCCCTTTTGCACTGGGAAGTGGGAATTTCGGAGTTCCCAATTGGAAATTTGCCGCTTAAAGGTGGAATTCCAACTCAGAATGTCAGAGGAACTTCACCAACCCTGTCCTCAAAATCCAAGATGGCAGCTCTGCACATTATCAGTAGTGAAAGCTGTAGTAATTCACTGTTAATTAGCACTTCTGTCTGATTTGTCTCTCATTAAAACAGTCGCACGCACAGTCCTGTCCAACCTCTACCTGCGGACATGTTGCTACAATGTTTGTAGGAGGAAAATACAACTTAATATGTTTTTATTTACTGGTAGTGCTAATAATGCCTGGCTAGAACTGCCATTGCTAACAACATCTTGGTTTTCCAACTAGTTGTACTGGAACACGGTGAAACTGGATCCAATGTCTTTCCCAGCTCCATCCTTTGACTGCCAGGGTCCTAATCATATGGCTGCACTTCTTAAATTTTTATTAATGTAAAGCACTTTGAGTTTACTTGTAATGAATTGTGCTATATAGATAAAATTGACATTGACATTGACATTGTTCAGGCAGCTCCAACCTTCCCTGACACAAACACATCAAATACATTAATAGGGGCGGATGATACCATAACATTTGGTCCTTCTGCTGAGTAATACCAGAGACAGAACCTCTAATGTGTTATCATGTAGGGAGAACCTTATGTCATGATTTATGAGGTGAATGCATCAACTGTGCATTTTTATTTGAGATTTGTCAAACAGCAGGAATCTCTTCTTACTGTTCTCTGTCAGTGACAGGATTAATCCCATGTGTGTAAAAGCACAAGATAGTTTTCAATAATGAATAACAAATGTTTGTTCTGTTATCATTTACACACAGTCACTGCCCAGAAACATTTTCATACACAGCACAGGAACACCTACACACACTCGCACATGCTGGGCTGTTACATACTAAGATAACCACCTTTTAACCATTCATCATTCATTTAATGACCACCTTATGCTGTTTTCACTTATATTTATCCAGGTTGTTATAGCAGCTTGTATACAGTACCTGTATGCTGACCTTTTTTTTAAAAAATGAAATGAAAAATAAACTGATAATAAAAATGACGCAAATTCAAATAAGCACATTCTTAAACAAACAAACCTTAAGCATTGACAGTACAAAGTGAGATTACAGAGAATCAGAAATGTGCTTCACATGACCATGAATTACACTGACCATTGTCAACATTGACCAATACAGTAGGCCTTTAGTTGTAGCAGCATTAAATAGCACCATATTTACTGTGTAGGATGCTGAGATGGCTGTAACGCCAATTTACAAATGAGCTGCAGCCCAGCACAATAGACTTACTGTTGGGAGTAAAAAAAAAAATTCTTGGATTCTAAAGAGCTGTGAGCGATAGTTATGCTTTATTTTTAGTCAAATCACTCACCCACATCTTCCTGGGCTCAGTATGATCTCAAGCTTATCTCGAATCGTTATTTTGGAAAAAGTTTTCCTGTGTATTTTTCTACACACCACAGCAGTGGCACTCGTCAAAAGGATACATAGCCTGCCTTGGATATGTATCTGTGGGTTATCTGAGTAATCCACAGATGGGTCACATAAAGCTATCCAAGGCATGGCCAAGAGTCTGGAATATTTTATAATATGATCTTTGAATATACACTGGCCAAAACATTAAAACCACTGACAGGTGACACTAATCATTTTGTGACAATGCCAAGTTCTGTCGGGAAATGTTGGGTTCTGACATTCGTGTGGTTGCCACCTGACACGCTACACCCAGCTACACCAGTGCAGACTAGGCACTCCCCATTATGGCACTGTGAGGGGGTTTATTTTATCTGCAACAGTGTTTGTGCACATTGAAATTGTATGAGATTTTCATGGTACTGAGAAAATATTATGGTATACAGTATTACGCAATTATTATTATCATCTATTACAGTGACCCTCAAGGTAATGTTTGGTTGAACAAACACTCATTATAATTTATACTTGAAACAACTTTTTAAAATCGAAGCATATGTTAAAAGTCAGAAGCATATGTTAAAGTCAGTCAGTTGAAGACTTTAAGACCAAGAGAGATTGGATGCGCAGGTGATATTCTCAGTTTTCAATAGGCCTACCATAGATGAGCAAATGTACACAGTATGATAACCATCGGTTTTCTTCCCAGCTGGCACCAGATGTCAATATGACATCAGAAAGACTTTGGACTCTTACGTCAGACAGACATTAAAATTTAGTTGGACTGAAAACTGGTTTGACGAAATTTTAAACGTCTAAGGGCGTGAGAATTTCACATTGTGTGGACATTAACTTTATGACAACTTGAAGACATTGGGTTTTGTTCTCCATACCTCACGACTAAATTTCATTATTCTATGTCAGGATGACGTTAGCATGAGATGTTTGATAGTAATTTTTGGTTACTTTACAACAGAACTTAAAACCTACAAAATATCAGTGTCATCTTTTGTCAGTATTGGCAGACAATTGTCTTGATAGTGAATTTTGGTCAACAGATGTCACAACCTAAATTCAACAAAATATCAATGTCTAAATATCAATGACGTTCAGCTGGGTTACCATGGTATACAGTTTGACAGTATCGAGCTGTCACATTTGTCATGTTTATTTCATTCATTTATTAATTTTCTAAGCTAATTTTTCTGCCCAGGTTTGTGGGAGGCTGAAGCTCCACACAGCAGGACATACCCAGGACAGTTCATCAAAAGGCTACACAGTTTTTCTTTTAAACACATAAGTAACCTCGGTTTTATCACTATAATAGTAATAGCTGTAAAAACAGAATCATTTATAGCTGACTTTTATATTAAGTTATCTAGAGGACTGTGACTTGGAGTGTTATGAGTTCAGCAGCAGTACAGAGCAGACGCCATCTTTCATAGTTCCTCGTTTGATTGCATCAGTTAGTGAATTAATGAGGATAAAAGCTGCCATTCTGTAAGTGGTGATACTGCCAGTGGACCGTCTAGGCAGACATATTGCAGTGGTGCTGAAAATCTGAAAATGCAAAACTATTGCATTATAGTTTGCGGAATGAAAATAATACTGTTTTGATTTGCAAAATTGATTTACCACTGCAGATGCACGCAGCGCAATTAACATAAAATCACACAAAACAGAGCATGAATGAAAGACAGACTGCACTAGTTGCAGCAAACGTCTATTAAAACTTTTTACTTCATGTCTCTCCACCACAGATGGGTCTCTATGGGATGCTATGTCATGTAGGTCAAAGCTGCCAAAATAGAATAAATCATAAATCTGTAAAACTTAAAAGGACAGGAACAGCATAAAGCTATTAATTATAGTATGAACACAATCTGGCCTGTGTGAGTGAGTTTCAGAGCTACTGGAAAAACTAAAGTAAAGCAGGCTGTGTTGAAAAAGAGGTGCAGTGATGTCACTACTGACTTCTGTACAACAAGGTGGTCTGATAATTATAAGTGACACCACAGACACCATTTCCTATTTCCCCAGTAATTCCCTGCTCACCAAACTAACTACTGTTTTCATGCTGCAGACATCAGTCCAGTATTACTGTGCACAGACACAGCTGAAAACACAGCAGGCCCTGTTGGAACACGACCAAACAACACTGCATTAATGAATGTTCATTTTGGTTATTAATAGATTTTTTTTCCAGCACTATCACGATGTTTTTGTTTTACGGTCCATTACAGTTTAGGTTTACATAATTGCTCAAACTGAAACTTTTGAATGGCATGTGAGATATGGGTTGTTCATGACTTACCGTCAGACTTATTAAATAATTGTGTTTCAAGTACTTATTTTTTTAGTGGTTATTTGGTCCCCTGGGCCAAGTTATTTAGAAGTAATCTGTTTGGACTTCAGCTATTGGATTGGATCAAATATTGAAAATGTGTTGTTCAAGAGAAAAAAAAATACAGGTTTTAGTTGTGATCTGGATCAAACCGTCTGTATGTATTGTTCAAATTCTTTCACTAGGATTAGGATACCTTTGATTGAAAAAAAAAAAGCAGGTGGCTAGATTCAGAGTGGATTTTAGTCACAAAACACAATAAAACTTGTAAACTGCATATATATATACACTGGTTTGTTTCACCATTACAGTGATAAAGTAGACATTAGGCTACCAATTAAGTCTTTGTATCAGTGAAGTAAATGTTTATAAATAAAAGATTTTGTCCCTACTACTACTACTATAAATTCTGCATTTTTTAGAGTCTTGCTGTTTGTACATCAAAAATGGTCATAGAAATTTCATTATAGGTCCTTGAAAAGTCATGGAAAAGTTTGGAAATTTTGTCCATGAAAATGTGCAGAGACCCTGACAGGCAGAAATAGTTTTTAGGAGTTACATCCCCCATGCTGTTCTCTGTCCTTTCAAATTAAAACACTGAGAGTGACCCCACATTGGCTATTCTACCTGCTAGTCTTTTGTAGCCTACACTGTGATATGTACTCCCATTTGAGCACTGGTTATCTGGGTTTGGTGATCTTGAAAAGTCTGTACCTGTATCAGGGTGATCCAGTCCAATGTTGCCTTGAAAAACTGACACAAAAGTCAAATGGCTTAACTGATGCTGGATAGCAAAACATGGGATTTCAAAATCCATCTTATTCTGATCCAGATTACATTTTTTAACAACTGGACTCAGCAACACCAGTATCCAGATGGAATATGTAATAGTGTCACTCCTGTCAGATCTGACCTTTCTGACCTGCAGCAACCAAACTAATGTCCTTGTTTAGGATGAATAAAGTCATTTAATCTTATCTAATATATCTAAACCTCTGGATCTGTGTGCATCAGTGTTTCATGTCCTGTCAAATGAGGTACATTAGATTTCTGCTCTCACCATTCAAAATAAAGACAACTGTTTGGAACACAGCTCAAGAAAACAGCGACTATATCCATCCCAGGTCATATTGTGGTCACATAATTTTTCATTGTTGCATCATTAGGGGGGTTTACAACATGATTTCATTTTGAATTCCACAGTCCATGATCCTCCCCTCAACACAGGAGTACAGTGCCTCACTGACTCCTGACTCCCACTCACACTTCCCTTGCTCCTCCTACGTAACGTGTGGTCCTGCTGTGCCACATTAATGGCATATGTTTTGGATAAAAAAATTCCCACCACTTTTTCAGGTAAAAGTTGGAGTGAGAATAAAACCAGTGTCTTGTCTCTCTCTCAGAGACTGTGTGCTTCCATCTTCACCAGATGTTTTTGGCTCCTCCCAGACAGCTTAGTAAAACATTCCAGCCCACCTCTGGGAATCTGCTGGCTCCTTCACACACACACACTCTCACTCAACTCCAGTCAAACTTTTTACAGGAGCTAAAGAGACTGAGCTGACACAAAATGAGAAGACTTGTTGTCTTGGTTACTTTGGCCTGCTTTGCCAGCGCTCAGCACCAAGCACTGATTGACTACTTGGAGCGGAGGCTGCTCGCTATTGAGGTAAGACTCACTTTACCTTCCTGCCGAGCCCTGTGCTCCAGAGTCCCTCTGAAAGGAAACTTTCAGGGACAGGGCAAAGGCAATGGAATGCAGATGTGGGCAAATCCTGAGGAAAATGCTGGAAAATGCCGCTTTCTAAAATGTGTAGGGAGCATGAGCCTCAGAGACTGAGACAGAAATGTGATTTAAAAGTTGGATTGGTCCATATATGATCTCAAAAATGACACAGTGCACTCAGAGAATGCTAATTTTTAAAGTTACATAATGGAAAATGCTAAAAAAAAATATTAGGTGAAAGCTGGTTTGTTCAGAAGAGTTGTGCTGTATTAGCATCTTAAAATAACATTTCTCATGATGATAAAGTCAGTACTGATATCACCAACAGCACATGACACATTAAATATCTTTCAGTGAATGTCCTGCCTGTGTGGAAAATTATCTTTGTGATGGATACAAATATATCTCAACATGTGGATCGTGTTATTCAGCTATTCTACTTTAATATTGTGGTTTTCTATGAATAGAGAAACTAAAAATAAAGATGTTGATCATCCACATCCCTCAGTATCTGTATCTCTCTGTAATGTGGCCTCAGATTTCTCTCATCACCTGCAGAGAAAATCTATTTTCTTGTTCCTCCTCCACACTGAGGTCAGAGGTCAGGGGCTGCAGCATAGTGCGCTGGTAGGATTTAGTGTTTTGCTAAAAGACATTTGAGCAGGGTGGAAACTTGCCACGTGTGGGTTGAACCTGGTTGTTTGAAGGATGAGTTTCCTACTTATTATGTCCCTCTGTCCCAGTCTGTTTACGGAGCCTGAAAAAAACTTAAAATTATGGCCTTCTCAGAGCTTTCTAGTAGTGTATTTATAGCAGAGGTGGGAAGAGGTCATTGTTTTGCAAGTCACAAGTAAGTCTCAGGTCTTTTCAATCAAGTCCCAAGTAAAGATAGGCAAGTCCTGCGTCAAGCCGCAAGTCAAAACTTTAAGTTTCAAATCCTAAACGAGCCATTTTAACAGAGTAATAATATATAAGGTTGGTTTACAGAAATCATGAATGCTCTTTAAAAGTGCAACTGAACTTATCTTAAAAGGTAGTGCTGACATTGCACTTAACCAGTACCACAACAGAATTAATTTTGCATGTCTCTGTCCTGTTTTGTTGTAAACTCACCTCATACTGAAAAAATGTCTATAGTTCCCTGTCCTTGAGGCGAGAGTCAGCTGATGTAGCTACCTGCTGCTTCAGCACAGCAGCATATGTAGCTACATCAGCTGGGAACCTTATTTCATTTATTATTTTCGCAGCTTGAGGAAAGGCATCAAGTTTTTTCAAGACAAAAGGCTCAAGCCCAGGTGGAATCATGAGTCAGTGATTTTAATGTTCAGGTCAAATATAAAGTCACCAAATTTGTGATTAGAGTCTGACTCAAGTCCAAGTCATGTGACTCGAGTCCACACCTCTGATTACCATAAAACTGACATCACGTGTTGCTCACATTACTAAAGTACAAACAGATAAGTTGAAAACAAGTGACCACTTCAGCTTGTGTAAAAATTCAGACATAACCCATCTTTGTCACCTTCTTTTGCCTTAGGACCGGATCTCCCTGTGGCATGAACAGACCGCCCGTTACGCCTCTGAGCTGCGGGAGCTAAAGCAACAGATGGTTTCCCAGCTGGAGAACCTAGATAAAGAGAAAGAGATACTGAGGACGAGTCTGGATGGTGTGGGGGCCAGGGTGGACCGGGTTGAGCGTGAGCTGGACTACCTGGAGACTCAGAATGGAGCTCAGCCATGTGTGGACGTGGACGACAAGCTGATAGAGCAGCAATTGACGCTGGTAGAGGAGAAGCAGAAGGCCAAGTATTCAAAACTATCAGGTGAGATGTGCTTGGACAACAAGACAACATGTTTATCAGAATAAACACCGGATAATAATGCAAGAAACTTAAATAATGAACATGAGGACCTGACTTGGATTCACCCACAAGGACTTGACTTGACCTAGTCCCAAATGACTTCAATGAATGGTTTAATATTTGGGGAAATGTGCCTATTTGCTTTCTTGATGGGAGTTCATTGAGAAGACTGATGCCACTTTCGTGTGTGTGCATTGAAAAATAAGACTGGAATTAGCAGCAGGTTAGCATAGCTTAGCATAAAGACTGGAAACAGAGGGAAATGGCTAGCCTGGCTCTGCCTGAAGGTAACAAAATGTACCTAATTACTTTGTCACATTTCTTTAGTTTAATCTGTACAACCCCCCCCCCAACAGGCTATGGTTTTAGGTGCTGGACTATTGTTAGCTGGCTGCAGTGACCAGGAGTCTCCACTGGGTGTTTGACACCTTTAGCACTAAGCAAAGTGTCCCCTGCATGCCAGTGAACAGACACTGATCTTGTTTTCTAACTCTGGATAAGAGAGCAAATAAAAGTGTTTCCTTAAATTTCAAGCTTTTCCTTTAAAGACACTCCTGATGTATTTAAATGATAATAAAATGTAAACATGATCAGTGTGTTGGCGAGGTTTCACGGATCATGTAAAGCCTGTTGCTCTCTCGTTTTCAGACTGCAGCGACATGATCTCCAGCATAAAAGCCATGAAGATCTTGAAGCGAGTCGGAGGGCCAAAGGGCACATGGACCAAAGACACCAGCAGGGGCTCTGGGAAGATCTACATTTTTAACGGGACAGATGAAGACACCATCCATGAGTTTGCAACAGTACAAGACTTCTCCCGCTCGCTGGGCCTGTCTCTGTCCAAGGACCTGAAGCTGCCGTCTGCCTGGAAGGGGACCGGACACGTTGTCTTCAACAATCATGTGTATTATATAAATCAGGCTGATGAGATAATGGTGGTTAAATATGACATAAAGAACAACTCTGTGAAAGACAGCGCAGTGTTCCCGGTGCAGGACCACGTCCCAGTGTACGGCCTGACCCCTGAGACAGTGATGGACCTGGCTGTGGACGAGGAAGGCCTGTGGGCTATTTATGCCACACGGCAGAACGAGAGGTTCATCTCTCTGGCGAAAATGGACGCCAACTCTCTGGACATCGAGCAAATGTGGGACACAAGCTGTCCGAGGGACAACGCGGAGGCAGCTTTTGTCATCTGTGGCACTTTGTATGTCGTGTACAACACCAAGCAGCCTGGTCGCTCACGTGTCCAGTGTGTGTTTGACGTCAATGGTATGGTGACCAATGAAGATGCACCACTAGTTTACTTTCCAAAGCGTTACGGAGCCCACTCCAGTCTGAAATACAACCCACACGAGCAGCTGTTGTACGCCTGGGATGATGGCTATCAGATTCTGTACAAGCTTATCATGAAAAAGAAACTAGAAATTTGAGCTATATAATACACCGCAATATCCTCCTAAAACTCCCACAAACAAACCCAAACCCCATTAAAGTAACATACCAGTGCTTTAGCTCCTTAACCACAAATTATATGCACTGCTGACCATTTTTAATGCATGATGTAGAATTCAGATTAATGTGCCACTGGGGTCCGTACAGTGTAAAAATCAGTCTTGAAACTTTAGCTGTGTAATCCAGTGACCACCATTATTGTGGTGTGTACATGAAAGTTTAAGTCCAGACTGTTTGAGGTCTCAATATTTACAGAACATTTTTTAAACATTTGTGCACTGTGACAACTCAAGCAAGTTTCAAGAGTTTGCAACCCATTTAAAATGAAAAAAGAATATCCAAGTAAATATAATGAGAATATATCAGATACTGACTCATTACTTTAAGATAGAGTCATTATTTTATGATACTGAGTCATTATTTTGAGATAAAGAATCATTGTTTTATGATAATAATTCATTATTTTGGAATACAGAGTCATTATTTTCATATAATTTCTAATTACAATCAATCATTATAATAATTTCCTTTCATCACATTGGCAGAAATGGGCTCCGATATAGTATGTAAATGAATGGAAAGGATTGGAGGGAAGGAAAAGTAAGCTCAAAAGTCTCCAACACTCCAACATGGTGTGCAAAATGGTCAGCAGTGATGTGATTTGTAATCAGTCAGCTAAACATGCAATATCACTAATGCAGGCTTTGAGTCTGAATCACATAAAGCCTTTTCAGAGTTCATTGGTGCTGGATTGCTGAGCTGCATCTGTAAACTCGCACTTTTAGATGTTAACATTAGACATATATTTCCACATTTAAAAAGGTATCATGTGACTTCTTTATCTGAGGCACATTTTGTCATCACTGCCAAACATTTATTTCTAATCAGACTGCACTGCCTTTCCATTTTATCAGTTATATCTGTGCCTACTGGTGCAACAACTTAATGCACTTTCCTGTGATCTTTTGTGTTGAATCAGTCAAGCACTTATCTTTTTTTGTCAATATACAGGACACAGGACACGTCATAACTTTATTGGACCACTCACTTAAACCTCAGCATCTGTGCGCCTACTTAACCTGTCATTTTGCTGTCTGAATAAATGTTCATAACATATATCCTGTAGTAGTGCTGAGTGCATAGAAACACTCTTGTTGGTTGTTCAGTTGAATTCAACCTGAGTTTCTAGTCATATGTACCCTCCTGCAGTCGCTCACCTCATAACAATGTGTAGTATCTACAATAACTGAGTCTGAACACAGGCTTAACGTTGCTGAACTAGTCAGTATTTAACTTTTATCACTTTACATAAAAGACAATGCATAGTTCTTAAGATAGCATTAAAAAATAAACATTTTTTTCAGTTATGCCTCAAAGTTCATTCAGCAGCTTTGTTAACTCGTCAGTCTTTTAACATTTCTAGTACAGATTAAGATGTAATTTACCAACTGTCATAATCAAAATATCTATGGGGCTGTCTCACATATAGTGAAGCCACAAAAATGTTGTCACTATGGCAACCTCAGATTACATTTCTCTGTTTATGCATCAACTTTTCACACAAGTCGAGCACATATGGATTTTGTGCTATTATCATTTTACTAAACGAAATTAACAAAATTAACATAGCGCACCACTATCTCATGCAATGCAATCGTTTATTAATTTATATCTGAATATAACATATCTATTTTTTACCGCTCATTTTCCAACTATCTTTGCCCATTTCTGCCTCTAATTCTTGTTCATTATGGAAATAAAATGGCAAACTACACCCGTTAACACTAGGGCTCTGTCTCCTACTATGTACAGGATGTGCAGATATGAGCATAATAAAGCCACTATGTGTAAGATTTAAACATTTTAGACTTTGGCACTCCCAAGTGGTAGCATCAAAAAGACACTGTGGCAGACAGCAATGCATTACTTTCCCTGTGATTCAGATTATCTGTGCTATCTTTTTGTCTCTGTTCATCTTTTCTTGATTTCAACCTTCTTGCATTGACCAACGTGACGTCTAAATGTGGCGCGACTAATAAAGACTTATTTAGTTGGAAGTCTGTTGGTTGATTGGTATTTTATTGGAGCGTTTTTTTAAGTAATTTACTTGTGTGAAGCAGTTATTTTCAACATTTAAAACACTAATTTTTTTTAAATTTTTACCTAATTTTACCTTATAGCTCAAGTTAATCATCTAATTTTACATACTTGAACCTTTTTTTCTCTTGAAAACCTAACATCTTTTTGCTGTACTTTTCCTGTGCTTTCTGTAGTTTCAACTCAAACTGTCATGCACTTCTTCACATAATGTGACTTAAAATTAAGATATGAATTTGTTAAATCGACATTACTGCCATTTCATTACATAAAATCATAAATGGGTTTTCTCGGCTGGAGAAAATTACACCATGTACCGTAAGAACTACTCAGGTGAACGAAACCAGTGTGACGAGATGCCAACAGTAGAAATGGACCTGTGCATTTCTCCGGCCCAAGATTAATGATGTCTGACAGTAATTTGATTAAATAATGCGAGACAGCATTTGACTCTGGTATTTCAGTTTCACAACTATCAGGCAGTAATTGGTTCACTTGGCTCCAGAATTGAAGAAAATATTTTTGCCTCAAATAAACCACCTGAAGTGCAAGCTTAAAGGGACAGTACACCCCCTTCCCCAAAATGATCATTTGTATATCATTTCCTTTATTTACTGTGTTACTTTTAACTTTGGGAACAAAACTAATTTTTTTTCCCGACATGCCTCCACGGTGAATAAAGAATCCAAAAACAGAGAAAGTTCATGATGAATTTAAGTCATCGGGGTCCATGCTTAACAACAGTAAAACTATATAAAAACATCCATTTAAAAACTCTCACACAACTCATGCAATGTTATGCAAGTCTCATTTATCCAGTCACATACTCAGTGCTTCCCAAACAGACAGAGAACTGAACTGAAAGTGAAACTTACCTATGCTCTCTTCAAAGCCAGACTCCGTTAACAAAAAACTGTAATTTTACCTCGCTGAACACAGGAGCTGCTGGTCTACCTCTGCTTCTATCCGTTAGTTTGTGTTGTGTGATTTTGTTGAATTCAAATTGACCCTTTTTCCAAAGTCACACAATGACAAAAACAAACTGATCGAGGCAGCAATAGACCAGCAGCTCCCGTGTTCAGCAAAGTAAAACTACTGTTTTTGTCAGTGGAGTCTGGCTTTGAAGAGAGCAAAGGTACATTTCACTTTTAGTCAAGTTCCCCATCAGAAAGGGCGGCGTGTCTGGGACGTACTGAGCATACAGCTATAAATAATACTTGTAGTTCACGAGTTGTGGGAGACTTTGTAAACAGAGGTTTTGATATAATTTTGGTGTTGTTAAATGTGGACCCCACTGACTTCTCCATTTTTGGATTCTTCGTTCACCCGAGGCATGCAAGAAAAATGTTTTCTTCATGAATTCAACATAACCCTGAGGGTGCAATATACAAATGGTCATACAGGGGTGAACTATTCCTTTAAGACCAAAACAATCCTCACATGAACAAACAGTAACAGTTGTTTAAACAAGTTTTATTTTTTCAAACTGTAAATTAACAAAATTCATAAAAATGGTTCCTTAAATTTGAATAAAATCTAGAGTAAGAAAGAGGCAACAGCACATTAAATTCTGTAAAATCTGAATAACAATGGGGAACATGTCTATATCACAACTGTATGTACAATGCTGAGAACTTCAGTTTGGTGAGTAATCCTGCCAGCTGAACGACCAATAAACATTTTTGTGTTTTAAACAACCAAAAGGTGCTGCTAGAAAATATCTTCAGATATTTTAGACCCAAATTTAGACTTTAACGGCAAGAAAATCAAATCAAAAGAGCATGACAGCTGTCTCATATTCTTTTAGCTCCAACTGTTTTACGATCAGCTGATGATGTTTGCTTTGTGACAACCTTCACTCACATCTTTCATTTCAGCTGCTGCTGTCTCACCAAGTATGACATTTGTTATTTGCACTATCCCACAAACTTATTTAAACATATTTAACTCTAACTATTTGGCTATTTGAATTTGAACATCCTGAAGCCAACATACTGTTTCATTGGCAGATAACTAGGATGAGTTTCCCTGACCCCATCAGGACCATCCCAATCACAAACATCAATGATGAAAATGGCAGCTGAACACAAATATGCAAAAATATGATATTGAAAATTACAGTTTAACCTTCATTACTATTATAACATCATGGCTGAAATACATAGCAAAGCCCTCGGGACGTCTACCGTCTAGAAAGCTGGCTTTAGGTATTAACAAATATCCATTAAAGGATCCAACATATCCTGTAGTGTCCACTTTTTCTGTCCACTCCAGTCCCGGGTATGAGGTGAGGAGGGGAGGTTCTTATTGCTTAGACATTGTTGCCGTTAAAATGGACTGATGCTTTGCTTGACTCAGAGTCTCAGATGAGGAATTGGCATGGTGACGTCTCGGAAGAATCGGTGTACAAGGGCGTTTTTGGCAGATATCCTTTTGTTTGGATCGTAATTCAGCATTTCCTGCATGGACAAAAACAGAAATAGAGAAATATAGTTGTGTCTATAAAGTACAGCTGCAACTAACAACTATTGTCAATACCCTACCATTTCTTTTCCTGACTATTCTATCCACTCTTTTTGTCTAGACAATGTCAGGAAATAGCGAATGTACAATGTACAACATTTTTTGCCGACATTATAGGGCTGGGCGGTATGACCCAAAATTCATATCACGGTATAAACTGAATCCCTTCACGGTAACGGTATATATCGCGGTATAAATGTCGCGGTGTAAAACTTATAATGGAAGTAGGGCTGGGTGGTATGGCCTAAAATCATTATCACGGTATTATTTTGGGGGGGATGCAGCTCCTCTTGCTCCGCTGTCTCTGTCATTTTCACATTGATGCAGGTGCGATGACGTCATCGACGATAGGACGGTAGAGCGCAAATCTCTACCGTGGGTCAAATTTATATAATTTCTACCGTCTACCGCATATACCGCGCAGCCCTACAACATTAGATATCAAACAAAAGCCAGAGACACTGTCTCATATAATGTTGCATTGAACTGTATTGGTAGCTGCCTTTGTCTCATTCAGAATCATCTGGGTCTGGGTCCACAGCTGTCTGCAAAGTATGAAGGTGAGAAGCTTTACTCTGCAACTAAATCCTACACACTAGACCTTAAAACAACAACAACTGGAAGAACATCAGTTCCTTACTCAGGATTTCTGGTAAAAGGCTATGATACAGTGCTGGTTATGGCCGCTTAGCAAAGTCAGGTGCAACCTGCCCCAGCATCCTTCATGGCGGCCCAGAGTATGCACAAAAGTAGCACACAGCATCTGACCTCACGTTTCCCAGGCGGTAAAAGATGCAGCATGTGTTCTGGCCCTGAGAGTTCATACTTCTTTCAAGGCTGCAAAATTATTTAACTTGTATTCTGCATCTGGATCTTCATCAAAATTTAAAAAAGTGACACATTATCCTTAGACAGGATCTGTCTAATTTTGTTGCACTTAAATGCAGTAGTTCATGGTCTTTGACCCTCTTCACAAACCTTAACATGTTATTAGTGTCATATTTTGATCTGGCTAACACACAAACACACACAAGAGTCAAACTTCTTTTGCAGAGGTGACACTAATCTATGAATGAATGACAAAGGTTCTCACCCCGAGCAGTTCTCTTCCATCCTCATCAAGAATTGGCACCACTTTGGATAAATCCTGTCGGGCCCACTTGGGGAAAGATGGTTTGTAGTCGGGCATTGATGTGACTCCTGGCCAGACGGTCTCATCGGGCGTGCCCAAGGTGCGGAAGATTCTGAATAACTGGTCGATCTCGGAGTCTCCAGGGAATAAGGCCCTCTTAGTGAGCTGCATGACAGTGGACAGTGAAGAGAGTCTGCTGGTTAGATGTTACATTTGATCTGCTGTGCAACAGGTGCAGGCTTCAGTCATTCACAGTGAGGCTTATTGTAAAACATGGAACAGAGTGAAAATTACCATCTCAGCAAAGATGCACCCCAGACTCCAGATGTCGACAGCTGTGGAGTAGTATTTACAGCCCAAGAGGATTTCTGGTGCTCTGTACCAAAGTGTTACCACCTGAAATATATCACAAAAGCAAGTTTGGTTATTAGAAATACAATTTCTCAGGACTGCCATTAGCCAATGTTCACTATACCATTGTGCTCAATTCATACAAAGGAAGCATGATACAGTGAACACTGGCTACATTTTAAACCATAGCACTCCAAAACTTTTCTGAGAAGCCTGTTGACATGAATGGGTTAGCTGTACATGTTACCTCATGTGTGTAAGTACGGACAGGCACCCCGAAGGCTCTCGCCAGGCCAAAGTCAGCAAGCTTGATCTCCCCCTGGGCGTTGATGAGGAGGTTCTGGGGCTTCAGGTCTCGATGAAGAACTCTGTGGGAGTGGCAGAAGGCCAGGCCTTGCAGCAGCTGGAAAAGATAGCTCTACAAAACACATACACAAAAATATACACCCCGGTAAGTCAACTTGAAAATCAAGGGTCCATTTACTCTCAATTTATTGAAGAGACTGAGACAGATTCATTTTTGCAAACCTAGCTGATGTTTACCTTAACCAGGGGCAGTGGGAGACCTGCGACTGTGAAGGAGTCCATGAACTTCTTTAGATCCTGATGAAGGAACTCGAAAACAAGGTAGAGCTTGTTCTCGGTGTGGATGACGTCCCGCAATCTGAAATATGTTAACAGGCAGGCTGACATGAGAACTTACAGAATCAAGTCACACTGTCACAGGCAGGTGATACTGCAAACCAGATTTATTTAAGAGTTGTAACATCAGGCACTTACTTGACAATATTTGGGTGACTGAGTTCTTTGAGAAGTGAAATCTCTCGGATGGCAGTGCTTGGTACACCCTCTGTTTCCCTGAATGAAATAAAATGGAAATTACCTGGTTATGTTGAACTTGGTGAATGTTTTCACAGCATTTGGCTTGTTTCAATGGTTTTCAGTTCCTTCTTTCTGTCATTGTGTATCTTCAGAGCAAACGCTCAAAGCTTTTATACCAAAAGCAACTTGAGAGACAAAATAACTTTGACGTCCATTTGAGAGACAACCAGAGCTGTATAGCAGCATCTCTTATACTGGCACTGCTTTTAGTCCTATAAATATATCACTGCACCATCATTGGCAGGTAACATATTAGTAGGGCTGCTCAATATGCTCATACTTCTATTTTGACAGATATTGTGATTGCGATATGAGTCCCGCTTTTATTGGGAACAGTAATTTTTGCATTTTATTTTCACTGGGAAAAAAACAAACAAAAAAACAACACAAAAATGATAATGATGTAATTTTTGCTGGTGTCTGTACCAAACAATCGTTGGAGTTGTAACACATTTTACCTTTATCAAAAAACTGCAGCCACTAATGACCACAAATAAACATTTTTTAAGAAGTGTTTATGTTTTATTGTGTGGTGCACATAAGCAACACTTAGATCCATATTTAAATGTGCATTATATATATATGTATTACATGGCTCACAATTAATGCCTTAACGTGGACAAAATTAGGGCTGTACAATATCACAATATGCAAAAAAGTCATACTGCAATTATTTTGACAGATATGGTGTTATGAGTAACAACTGTAATGGGAATTGTATTTTTGCAGTTTATTTTCATTGGAAAAAATATAAAAATGATAAGGATGTGATTTTAATATGCTCCCTTATGTCATAAATATGATTTGTAGGCTGAGACATCTCTGTAGCACCACAGTGACACATTTACCTTTGTCAAGAAACTGCAGCTCCTGTGATTTGGATGTTGCACTTGGCCATATTGCACTTTAATATCGGGATTAATTGTGCAGCATTTTTTATTTTTAAGAGACTCCTAAAAGATACTTTCAAAAAAAAAAAATATATATATATATATATATTGTATGTCCTTCAATATAATGTGACCCCTCTTTGGAGCAGATTGGGGACATCCAAAGGGTGCAACTGCCCGAAAACAACCATGGGTTTTAGGTTTTTTTAATCATGCAAGTCATGTTTTGGTGTTGAACACAGCTAAATGGCTGCAGCACAATGTGCTAAATTTCAGATGTAAGTATTTTCATATGTAGGGAATCGTATGAGCAGTGTCTAAATGTAGTTACAATGAAAGGCTGGTGGCTGATCAACACTTATACTGTGGAATATTTTGGGTTTATATGTCATTTGCAGCCTCCCCTCTGCAGCTGTAGCACTGTAAATGCACCTGCTGTGGGACTGATGAAGACTTGCCTTATACAGCACTGTGAGAGACGGAGAGAGGAAGCTGTGCTAACTTAGTTAGCTAGCTGCAGAGCCCGTCACTGTCACACCCTGATGTAAACCAGTACCGTCGCATTAGTAGCAGAGTAAAAGCAACAGTTAGCTCCAGTAACGTTAGCTTGGCCTCCCGCGGTGCCCAGATGTTCACCGACAACACTCACAAATCAACTTACGTGTCGAGTCGGATTTTCTTGAGAGCAACAGTTTCTCCGGTGACTTTGTTCTTGGCTTTGTAAACCACTCCATACGTCCCCTCTCCTATCTTCTCCACCTTCTGAAACGTATCCATTGTACACAACAACACAACAGGAGCTTTGTTGGTTGTTCAGCTAGTTAGCAGGACGCCCCTCTTTGTGTGTGAGCTAACTGCTCGGTGGCTACAGAGACAGACGTTAACGGGCGGCGCGGGGACCGACATATAACTAACCGCTGCTCCGGGTTCAAACGGTCCGGGTGCACCACAGCTGGCGGGCAGCGGCCCAGTGGAGGATTCACTGTCTCAGTTCAGAGCCAAACAGCTAAATACTGTGGGAGTCAGGTCATTTGTTAGCGCCGATAATGGTTATATCCGTAAATATGTGGGTTAGCGTGGCGGCTCCTCTTGCGAAAACACTCAACCGACACAGCGGCGTTTCCCGCGTTACCTCAGGGGCGCTCGTTTTTGTGTTCAAGACACACAGACTGTTGTTGCTGAATGGTGTTTCAGGGTTTTACGAAATTACTCCTCAAAGGCGTCTTTCTTAGGAGTCACCGTGAAATACTCTACTCCACATGTAGGTGAAACTCTGTTTTAAATACTTTAAATTCTTTCTTTTAATGTCAGTCGGTGCAAGTTGAGAAAAGGAGTCGCGTTACACCGGGACGGGAAACGATCATCCATCAAACGTACCTCACAGGCCACATGGTGACACGACGGTGACGTCTTACGTAATCAACGTCCGAGGCGGAAGTGGTAGCAGAGGAAAATAAGTAAGAAAAAAGTTTATAAAAAAAAAAAAAAAAAAAAAAAAGTATACGTTTTTTTTAATTAAATCTTTAAAAAAAGTATACCGTTATCTTTATACATACATGGTAATTACACGTCATAGAAAACCATATAGACTGTAATAAAATAACTCTCAGAAAAAGAAATTAGTCAACAAAACTGCTTTTTACAGGTTGACAAAAAATACAACACAACTAAAATACAATAAAAAAGCAGCATAGTATACAAAGTGACAAGGCCTATATTATTTGGTCAAACATCTGGAAACCTTTATAGCCAAGCTGTTTTCCAAAAATATACAGTCAGGTATTTTTGTTTATTTATTTATTTATTTTTCATACTGTTTTTGCACAGAAATCAAGTTGTCTATTATGTTGGTAAATGTTAAATGATGTGGTAAAATGCCCCATGTTTCACAGTGCACTGAACAGGGCAGGATGCTAGAGAGATACAGTTGCTCCCTCTAGTGGCAGTGAGTGTAGCTGTGCACTCTGTCACAGGTTCACAGTAACCTGGCAAATACTGCATATCATACGCCTCCATAAAGGCTATTATTCCTAAAGCAGATTCATAGACATTTTTCACAGTAGACACGTTTAATCATCATAACTGAAAAAACACTGGAGGAGCCAATAACATTTCCATCAGTTATTAATTTTTTGCAGCAATTAACACTTCATCCAATCATGGTGGGATCATGCAACAGCTTTGTGTGCCTCCAGGGCCGCATGAAGCAGCTGTGGGACCCCAGAACTGTTGGCCCCTATTAACCTCCAAGGCAACTTGCAACAAAGGTCTGCAGTTGGAATGAAGTTGACATGTTACAGTAGGAAAAGCACAGCAGTAAATAAGACAATGAATGATGGCTGAGTTAAATTTAACAGCTTTGGGTCCTATATTATGAATGCTGGCTCACTGTCACACTGTTATAGCTTACTAGAATAAATAGCAAGAAATAAATTGAAACATGAAAGTTTTGATCTTAAACTTATTGAACTTGAAATAAGTGTAGGAAAAGTTTTTTTTTTAGGTTAAATATTATTCCACATCTATCTCAACTGATGCCATGCCCCCCACACTAGATAGATGCCAAAAATCTGAAAGTAAAAAAATAAGATCTCAAAGTGAAAAAAAAAAATAAAATCTGGATCTGAATAGAAAGATTTGAAACTGGAAACCAAAAAAAACAAAGTCTAAATTTGATAACACAAAATCTGCAACTAAAAACCAATAAGACCTCAATATATATATATATATATATATATATATATATATATATATATATATATATATATATATATATATATATATATATATTCATATATATATATATATATATATATATATATATATATATATATATGTGTGTGCGTGTGTGTGTGTGTGTGTGTGTATTAAAGTGAAAATTGAAAACAAATAAAGGAATTTCAGAACCGACACAAATGTATACAGTATTTAACCTGTAGTTTGAATAATCAGAATCAGAATACTTTATTGATCCCCAGGGAGAAAATTGTGAATACACTGTCATATTTTTAAAGTTTGAATTAAAACTTAACTTAAATTTTCAAATTTTGTTTTTCAATTACATTTAAAAAAAAAAAAAAAAAAAAAATCTTCAAAACGTTTGGCCCTGATTTAGCTCTGTACACCTGTGTATTTTGACAAGTCAAAATGGGACCTATATTAATCTGACATACAAAGCAGGATTGAGGCATTTGATGTCACCGGTTATAAGAGAAACAGCCTCTGTTAGAAGCACTCATACCAGCGCTGCACATGATCAAAGGCCAGAGGCTTGAAATGTATCCTCCCAGCTGGTTTATATGTTGAGTGACATCTATTTCTCATTTAATGGAGGTTATATGTACAGTAGTTAGTTATTCACAGATTTGGTGTGATCTGTGTGAAAATGTTTTAATCGAGTGACAGATACCTTTTTTCCGAGGGTTTATAACACCAGAAGTATATCCTGATGAAAGTCATGTATTAATGAAAGTTTTCCTTTGTGTTTGCAGAAGTGTGCAGCTAATTTGTCCCATTTTTGAGTGTTGGTGCTTGTGAGGAAATCGACTGACTAACAGAGAGAAGGAATTAGGATCAAACATGAGGGAAGTTTGTTTAAGCCTTGTGAATACACAGAATGGCTGCTATTCTTGCTGTATTCATGAATTAACTTGCCTGTCTGGTCTGATCTCGTGCTGACATTTCACAAACCACATGGCCTTACTGACCTGGCTTATGGCCAATAATAAAACAAAAATCCCAATTTTCTATGAGTTTGTGTTTGAATACACAGGCTGAAGGACAGGCTCTGTGTTTGTATAATTATAAGGCATCCAAGCCTTGTTGTGACCATGATGTGAAAGTTGATAACCCTCTATTACTTGTCACATTATGTTTAGGCAGTTCCACAAACTAATTATTGTGGTTATTTCCCTTTATTTTATGTGGCAAATCTTTCATCACTCTATTCTGGCTCGCTGTAAAGAAAACTACAAAACAATTATCATCTAATGCAGCCAGTCTGTGCAACACATTGTTAACTACATCAAGGAATATTCCTGGAAAGCAAGCAGTTGTAAAATTCCCAGATTTTCAATTCTTTGAAATGAGTCCCTCAGTCTGAAAAACAACTCTCTATGTCTTTAATTCTACAAATTCCCCAAACGTGATATTGAGACACCATACAATGGAGACTAATGAGCAAAGAAGCTAACGGTCGACTGTTTGTGGTATGTTAAGTCAGGTGCTCTGTGGGAAGGATTTACTTCCTCCTGAACTCTGCTGCTAGCACATGAGGGGTCACATGTGGAGCAGCCTGAGCAGACTCACAGGCATGAGACAACATCAGTGGAAAAACCACTAATCACTGTGACAATAACAGCCCTCAGTAAAATATAATTGCATAATAATATATTCACTGTGTATTTAAATTACATTTTAACAATTAATATACAGAAGTAGTTACAGAAAAATGAAACAAGTCCAAAGGAAAAGAAAAATGATATGTAAAATGTGTGTATCTAAGAAAAAGAGAAATAACTGTAAAGGGCCAGTGCGTAAGATTTAGGGGGATTTAGTGGCATCTAGTGGTGAGGATTGCAGATTGCAACCAGCTGAAACCTCGCCTGGTGAAGATTCCTTTAGAGTTCATTGTTCAGGAGGTTTCTACCAGGAGCTGAATAATCCGCAGAAGTCTCCTCCTCTCCAAAAAACAAAAAACAAAAAAAAAACCAGACCAGGTGGTTTAAACAATTTAAAGCACTGAATAAAGCAGTTTCACATTACATATCAGTGTTTTTCCGACACTGCTCATCACAGAGGGGCTGCTAACTACAGTGGCCCTGTCTAGAGCCAGTGTTTAGTTTGTCTGTTCTGGGCTACTGTATAAACATGGCGGTGCAACCCAATGATCCTTACTTTCAGGTGGTTATACACTTAAAGGGGAACTAATGTTTTTTTTTTCAACCTGGGCCCTATTTTCCAATCTACTTTTGTCTAAATGAGTGATAGGATGTTCAATATTTGACATTTCTCCAGTACAAAGCTAGGGCTGACCTGCCTGCAGCCTGTGAGCATCCGCTATATTAACTAATAGGGCACTCAGACTGTGTCAAACAACGTCAAAATACGTCCACTAAAACTGCATCTTTTTCACACAGATAGGCTTGGATTGTTAGTGTAATTATCCGACAACATAACGGAAAGGAGATGAACGTCTGTGTTCACCTTTAGCTGGATTCAGACATGTTCCTCTGCTTGTTGCTGCTCCCTCTCTCTCCTCGTCTATATTGCATTCATGCTAATGTATCTCCATAAATGATAAAAACTATTATGAACCCATCCACTTTTTTTCTTCTTTTTTTTTTTCACCTTTTATAACTTCAGATTTTACTCTTTAAGGAAAACGATATGGATTTTTTGTCAGAATCACTTATATGATATAATATAAGCAAGTTTACAGTATCCTGCTTGATTGTAGAGTACTTGAGATATGGATAGTGTTTTTTCCCCATCCAACATAAACCCAGGCACTCAGGATAACATAAATAATTCATTTTGTATAATGATATCTTATTTCAGGATTTATTGATGCCGTGTGCCTTGTGTTGTTTGAATGCGACATGTGAGCTGCTTCATTGGACTTAATGTGACTCATATTTGTATTCTAAACAAGCAAGCGGAAAACAACAGACGTGGGAACTGATAGAAATCATTTATATTCAAGAAGGTGACAGTTTATCAGTGAAGATGAGTTTTTTGTTCTTTAATCACTTCCAGAATCAATCAACTTCTTCCTCAAATGCATTCTTGTCCTCTTCTGAATGAAACTTTGGATTATGCCTCATAAACTGAGCATGGGTGTGTCTGTGTTCCTGCAAGCACACATTCTTAGGGCTGCAGCAGCCTGAGGTGGACAACTGGATACGGAGGAATAGCTGAGGAAATAAAAGGATGCTATTGATTTGCCTCCCACACACTGCTCTTGTGACGCCCGTGCACACATAGCTCTAAGGTCATACGTCAAAAACAGGCATGACTCGAGCTTTGCTCACAGATCTCACCACTCTCTCCTTCCTTGAGCAGGCATTAGGTACAACAATTTCATTTACACTGCGCAGAAAGAATCCATTGATTTTCCAGTAATGCACTCAGAAAATATTGTCCTGCTCGAGGCATGTCTGTTACTTTGTGTTCGTTTGAATTATTAACATGCAGTACATCCATCTTTTGGAGCGTTTTTTCTGTATTAAATCACCATACAACTTCCCTTCTCTAGAGGTTCCTTATTTGAGAGACTGCATTTATGACACATTGTGTTGGAATCAGAAAAAATGAGTGAAATTTGGATTAAATATGGTTTACATTTAAGCAGTGATGGAAGAAGCAAATCTTTTATTCCATTTAAAGTATCAATACCAGTATGAAAAATACACTGTCACAAGTAAAAGCCCTGCATTCAAAATCTTACTTAAGTAAAAGTCCATAAATAGCCTATTAGCATTAAAATATACTTTGGTATCAAAAGTAAAAGTACTCATTAGGGAGAAGGATTCATTTCAGAATAATGTATACTATATTACTGGAGTATCATTAGTGATGCATTAATGCGTACATCAATAAATGGAGTTATATACTTTATATACTGCTGGGTTACTTAAACTTTAATAATATAGGCCTATCCTAATTTATCTGTTGATTTTACGTTTTGCATTAATAATGTAAATCTACAAAGTAACTCTACAGCTTCAAAATAAATGCAGTGGAGTAAAAAGTTCAGTTATTTCTCTGTGACAAGTAGTGGAGGAGAAATATTAAGTACCATAAAATGGAAATTCTCAAGCACCAGTATCTCAAAAGTTAAGTACAGTATTTAAGTTCATAAATGGATCACCAAACGGGCCTGCCGGGAACAGGCCCAGGGGCCAAAGTGTTAGTGGCCCCCAAACCTTCACCTGCAAAATGTCACTCAAATTAACATGTATCGATCAGGAAGACACCCAAAATGACCACAAAGAGATGCAAAGGAAGTACAAAGAGACAAAAAGTGATTTCAAAGATACATAAAATGATCAAAACATACACAAATATACCCCTCAGAAGCACAAAATGACCTCAAAGTGACACAAAACACCTAAAAGGAGATGCAAAGGAACTACAAAAAGAAAGAAAATTACCAAAAAGGACAATAATATATCACTAAGAGACACAAAATGATTCTAAAAAACACAAAACAACCACAGGGACACACAAAATTACCACATAGAGACACAAGGTTACAAAACGATCTTGACAACTAATAAGATACACAAAACAACAACAAAAAGGCAAACCCAGCGCAAATTCTGTGTCTTGCTCCTATGTAGGGAAGGTGGAGGGGCCTTTTGCATGTCTGTGCCCAGGGGCCTGTTGTCTCATCATCCACCCATGCTTAATAATGTCCTTAGTTACATTCTACCACTGTTCTCAAACACATAACATACATACATACACATAACACACAAAGTAAAATCATTGCTCAGGCAGAGAAAAAGATTTAATAGAAAAGATCATAATATCAACAAGTAAACACAACAGTTTTTATAAAACACAATAGTTTGTAGTAATTGGTAAGAAAACAGTACTCATATCTGTTCTTACCGAAGTGGGTGGTCCCACTCCGAGACTCCCAGTGATGTCAGAGGTGAGAAGAAACTTTATGGTAATTCAGGTCTGAGGCCCTCATAAAGAGAGTGAAAGGACATTTCTTAAGTCTCTCCGGGAGTTGTGTTGGGGTTCAGGACTGCTGGGTGAGGATCGGGGCACAGAGAGAGGAGACAGACCAACAAATACAGGATGAGGACTCTGGCACTGCTGCTGCTGGTTTTGGCTTTTACATTTGCCACTGCGACAAGTGAGTTCAATTTTTTTCTCATTAGAAAGCATCTTGTTGTTTAAACATTTTTCATGCATATGCATAAAGAGGAATACCTTATCTATCTTGTCAGCTCAATTTTTTCTTTTAAGAAAAACAATTTTTAAAAGTTGAGTGTAAATAATTTGTTAAGATGGAGTTTTTGCAACAGGGAAAGTGGTTAATGTTCATTGTCTGTGACTAATGTTCTGCTTTGCCATCAATTACATGCTTTAGTCTGTAACTGTTTGGACTTCAAATTGAAAAGCAAATAAACATCTCTCATTTTCATGCTTATTTCATGCTAACGCACTGAGAGGGAAGATGTACGACCTTTTGGCAATTTGCATCCATGACACAGGCTCATAATTCAGTGTAATTATTCAGAAAACTCCTTTGTCATGTATGGTCTTGTGTCGTCACACTTGGGAAATTGAACAACATTCATTATCTTATTTTATGCAACAACTCTTCCACACACACCACAAGCTGGGGATAAAAAAAGCCCAGGGAGCCAGTTGTCTGGGATCCCTCATTCCTCTCACTGGGATTAGTGATGCTGCTGCTCAGCTGATGGTCACATGAAAGGGATTGAGGGGGATTGCAGGTCGTGTGACTCCCACCACCAAGAACCCCGACACTCCTCACTCCTCCTTAACACCACAAACACTGACCCGCTCTCGTTTACATAAGCATCTGTCATTATGTCCAAATCCTGCTTGATTATCATAGAAATAAATATAAAAGTTGTGCCTCTTTTAAAAGACGTACACAACTTTAATTGAATGAAATAAGCAGTTAATAGTATAACCAGGCACAAACAATACATAAATATCATATAACATACACTGAATAATACTGATGTACATTTTTTGCATCTGAGGAATGGATTTTAGAAATAATAGCTTTGAGAAAATATATTTTTTCATCATATGTGCTATTTGAAACTTATGGGAATAGCATGTGTTGCAGAATGTAGCTTCTTTTCCTGAAGAGTCTGTGATATTTCTTCCAGAGTCTAGAAGTCAGTTCACACGTTACCGCTCATGGAACTCACGGATGTACCCCGTATGGAAAGATGGAGACCCAAGATTCAGGAACTGTTGGTCTGGTGAGGCGTCATTTCTCAGTGTTTCTAATCAGAAATGTCACAATATTCTGTCTGCAGGTCAAACCAAAGATGTTAAAAGGTGTTTGTTTTTTTCAGGTGGTGAAGTAACTTTTGATCTGAAAAACGATGCACCCACCCTGACTGGAGCAAAAGCAACTTCAATATTAATCTTAATTTCCCACCAAATCAGACAATTCTGACTGACGGACAGGTGGTCTGGGCACAAAACTGTACCATCAATGGTAAGAAACTTTTCTGTGAAAGGATAATTTTATCACAAGTTTGACTACAACATGATCTTAATGTCAAGACACATTTTTGACATGATGTTTCCTAAGGAATTTATATACCTCCCATATCAAGAATTAAGTAAGAAAAACCTCATTAAATAATGTACAGATGATTATGCAAAAGAACCAATTTATCTGTGAATTACCTGTTAGACCACTGAATATTTATCATAATCAATGTGATTTTTGAAACTGTGCTACTTTCATTATGAACGGTCAAAAGACAATTTATTCCCTTTTTTTTAAAATTCCTTATAACTATATGCAGCCTTACAGTTGGAATGATCACATGTCTGTTATTGCTATGAATGTATGATGTGTGGCTGTCGTCTCTTGCAGGACAACAGTACCAGGCGGGTCAGGCTGTGTATCCTGACCAGGACTCCCAGTCGACTGGAGTTTTTCCTGATGGTACACCGTTCAACAGGAGCCAGAACAAGAAACCCCACTACGTGTTTGTGTGGAAGACATGGGGTAAAGATATTTAATTTTATAATATTTGCTCTGTTAAAAACCAAGGTTGATCCTTAGCTGCAGTTAATGCTGCAGTAGGACACCAAATTACTGCAAATGCCATGAATACTTTGCATTAACATGTAAAAGCTCCATAGAGACAAAGAAAGACAGCAGACATGTTGGAACTTTATATTTCAACAATGCTGCAGTCAGGTTTAGGTATAAAAAACACCTGGTCATGTTTAGGAGAAGATGTTTTGGCTTAAAATAATTTGGTTGGCCCCTTGGAAAAGCAGCGATGTCTCTGTAAAAAACTGCCAAAAAACCTGCTGGAAACACAGCAATGGGTTGTTAAAACACAACTGGTTTTGTTGTTTGTTGCTCTCCGATAGTGTTATGCAGCATGTCAGGCGTCTCGCCTATGTGTCATGCCATCCATCATCCCCTCCAGCAGTGGCGTAAGGAAGTTATGACAGGCCCCAGTGCACACTATTATGACGGACCCTAGTGCACACTATCGTGCATGCATTGTCTTGACACTAGAGACTTGACATCAGACATCAGCATATATATACGTATATATATATACCCAGCAATCATCATTGCATATATGACAAAAATATCAAAACCAGTAAGAAATTAATCATTTAATTGAATAGTTTTTATAGTATATTTATAGATTTATTTTATAGCTGAAGAATCCAGGGGAAGTTTCTGCTCCAGGCATTAATGTTAAAGTTTAATATTTGCCCCAGGTCGTTTTACAAACAAAGCCTTTTGAGTAAACAACTTGTTTGTGCTGATTCCCAGCATTTTATAACTGTCATGAAAAATCATCACATTTTTACATTTGAAAACACACTGTAAAGGAAAATGCATATTGTATTGAAATTGTGCTTTTAACTCAGGGAAATGATTTGTTTGTTAACTTATTCCTTGATTAATAAGTATAATGTGGATACATTTGTAACACCCCTTAAGAAGTTTTATTTTATTTACCTGTTTTGGTAAACTAGTTGCAAAGTCTGACACTATTCATTCATTTAATAGCAGAGCGCCAGGTAAGAAGAAGCCAACATGTGCCAAATTTACGAAAAAAAATGGAGGCATTCTTCACCAATTTTTTATACCAAAAGTCTGTTCTACAGCACAATTCAGAAAATAAAAAGTACATTTCTTCCTTCTTTCTGTCTTGCACAACAAATCAAAGACATGATAGAATCTCATGTTCTACATGATAAAAGTAACACCTGGAGTGTCTCCAAAATTTGTGAATTCAATGACTTTCACTGTGATCGCCAGACCACTCTAAATAATTACAACGCTGCTCTGTTCAAGGGCGTTACTGGCAGGTGGCAGATGGACCCTCCTCCTCCCTCACTATCGATACAGACAATGTCCCCCTGGGCTCCTACAACATGGAGGTTGTCATCTATCACTGCCGTGGCAAAGACAAGTTCATCCCTCTCGGCTATGCCTCCACGGTCTTCACCATCACAGGTGACCTAGCCAACAATTTTTAACCTAGCTGGAGGAAAATGATTCTACATCATTATTATTATTTCTTTAACTAGCTCCACGTCTTTTACTCCGTCCTCAGACCAGGTTCCCTTCACCATATCGCTCGCCCAAGTCAATGATGTTAACGAGAACGACCAGAGCTTCATCCAGAACCGAGCCATTGCTTTCAGCGTCAAGCTCCATGATCCCAGCCAGTATCTAAACAACGCCGACATCAGCTTCAGCTGGGACTTTGGTGACAGCACTGGTACCCTGATCTCCAGAGACCTCACCGTCACACATACGTACCTTGCAGTCGGGACTTTCAAACCTCAGGTGGTCCTGATGGCAAGCATCCCCAATGGCTGTGGAAACCCCACTGCTGGTGAGATTTTAAACATTATTTTCTTTTTATCTTTTAGATATACATACTCTCATACGAGAAGTGTGGAATAAGTTTGGCTCAGTTGTCTTTAACATTTCTTTCAGTTGTTCCTATGGATGCCTCTGCTGCTCCAGCAGTAGTTGTGATGGCCTCCACCCCTGCAGCACCAGCTGAGGGAGGAGATGCAATTGCTCTCGATGTTCCCGCTTCTGATGCCACTCCCCTCGCTGCGTCCGTGCAGCCAGCTGAAGCAGAAGATGGAGAAGCAGTCATTGATGCAGACACAGAGGCAGTAGAGGTTGCCTCAGTAGCACCTGCAGTAGTCGACACAGCTGTTGCTCCAGAGGAACAAGATCCTGCTGACACTGCTGCAGAAGCGGATGTTGCTGCCGAGGGTACAGATGCAGCAGCAGGTGAGGTGGCCACTGCTGTAGATGCCGATGTAGCTGCTGCAGACATCGATGCAGCTGTTGCAGACACTGACGCAGCTGCTGCAGATGCCGATGCAGCTGCTGCTGATGCCGATACAGCTGCTGCCGATGCCGATACAGCTGCTGCAGATGCCGATGCAGCTGCTGCTGATGCCGATACAGCTGCTGCAGATGCCGATGCAGCTGCTGCCGATGAAACCGCAGCAGTTGCAGATGAAACCGCAGTGGTTGCAGATGAAACTGCAGTGGTTGCAGATGCAGCTGAAGAAAATGAGCCTGTGATTGATGCTGCTGCTTCAGTTGCACCTGTTGCAGAGGGTGAAGAAGGTGCAGTTGAGGACGCTGGCGCTGCCACTGTTGCTCCTGCAGCAGAAGTACCTGTAGAGCAAGAAGTTGAAGTAGCTGTTGAAGCTGATGCTGATGCAGAGGTGGTCCAGGCTGAAACAGAAGCCCCTGCTGATAACATTGTAGCCCCTGCTGCCACTGAGGCCACAGCTGTAGAAGAGGCAGCACCAGCTGCTGATACCGAGGCTGAAGTACAGGCAACTGAGAATGAAGCTGCAGCTCCTGCAGGTGAGTGTTTACTGTAAACTAAAATAAGTAAACAGAAAATAAAAAGACGTCTCTTGTTACAGAAGTATTGCGGCAAAATGTTTCTTATTTTCCAAAACAACCAGCAGGTGATGAAGAGGCCGTTGCAGCTGAAGGTGAAGTCCAAGCAGAGGCAGAAGCAGATCCAGCACAGGTTCCCCTCGTTGTGGCTAAAAGACAAGCACCAGAGCTGACAGCTGACTGCATGGTCTACCGTTACGGCTCCCTCGCCACCTCTGTAGATGTTATTCGTGAGTCAATACAGTTTTTGTAGCTATGGCAGTTTATACTTCATTCGATGATGTTCTGCTTTAAGAGTAAACGAGCAGGGTTTAATGGTGTTTAAATCTCCCCTTCTGCCTCTGTCAACCCTGCAGAGGGTATTGAAAGTGTAGAGATTGTACAGATGACCAACGTTGTAGCAATGGCGACTGAGTTGGATCAGAATGCTGTGGACGTCACCATTACCTGTCAGGGAAGGTGAGCAGTAACATCCATCAACTCAATAAAGAGAGCACCCAGGCAGGGTCAAGAGGTTCACTCACTGTTCAGCTTAACTTTAGATGTGTATTGATTTTGACTAATGGTCCATAAAAGTATTGCAACAATGATCTTGGAGGTTGCCAGCACAGAAACTGGGATATGTATTGTTTTATACTTTTTTAAGTATTATGTTTAGCACAATAAAAAAAACACTTATTTTGAAAATAACATATCCACTTATGATTGATCTTTTTGTAACTGTGTCTCTGCATCTTTTCTATCCTTCCTCCAGTCTGCCAAATGAGGTCTGCACAGTCATATCAGATGCTGACTGTATCACGCCGGTGGAAACTGTCTGTAATACAGCTACACCCTCTCCAGACTGTCAAATGATCCTTCGTCAGTTCTTCAATGACTCTGGAGTATTTTGCATCAATGTCTCCCTGACCAATGATGTCAGTCTTGCTGTGGCAAGTGCTAGAGTCAGTGTAACAGTAGGTGGGTGGAAAAAAACTGAATTAATAACCACTAAATTACTCAATTTATAGATGTTTTTCTTATTTGTATGATGTGCTTCAATTGCAGCCTCTGGTGGTTCCCCAGCTGGAACTGCAGCCACAGTCCTGGGAGTTATGGTTCTCGCCTGTGTTGTCTGTTGCATTGGTTTGATGTACAGGTGAGTACCTAATTTATTATTAACTTAATGTATGAATTTAATGTGAGGCAAATATGAATGAAAAAAAAAAGAAAAATCTGTTTTTGCCTCCATTTTAATGTGGAGATTTCATTTGTCACAGCAGGAAACATACAAGTGATGACATAAATGATGCCTCAGATCAATTTAGGTGTGTCAGAAGCCATGTCAATAAGCCAGTATGCACAATATCAAAACGTGACCTGTAAAACTGAGTCATGAGTATAATATCATTTACATATACAGTGTTAAGGCCCAGACACACCAAACCAACATCAAAGAACCGGTGACGATGAAGGCTGCCTGTTGGGTGGCCTCACGTCTCCTGTGTCTTGGCCAAAAAGGTGCACCTGAACACACCGCAAAGACTACAGCTAGACTACAACTAGCCTCTACGATCTGCGTCTGCATGAGAGGAAATAACTCTCCATACCAGCAGGTGGTTGTAGTCTTTGTATTTGGTGTTCAAAAAAAACCTACAAGTCTGACAAGTTGGATTCAAGACTCTAGTTAGCCAGTTAGCACAATATCAGCACAACTTGATGTTGAAAAATCAAAAGATATTTACTATGTGCTAGCAAATACGTGTAATTACAAATAGTTTCTGCTAAAGAGCTCAGTGGCTGAAAAACACAATTTTACCTTATACAACAAGTTTGTTTTTATCTCACACCTTCTCAAATTTAGTTGTTTGTTTGCTTTCTTCACTTCCATTTCTCTTCTCCTGCACTGAGCTGAAATGCCAATCACAGTGGTTTCATTTACTAATGGGCTAGGAAATTGACCAATGGCTGATGGTCGGCGTGGTGTGTTAGGGCCCTTAGAAGAAGTGAGGGGTCTGGGGATTGATCCCTGTGGAACACCCAAACAGACAGCTGAAAGCTGAGTCTTTTCAACTGTAATTTGAGCAACATCAGTGTGCTAATATGCACACAAGGACAATGTTAACATGTTGTTGTTTAGCAGGGAACATTTACCATGTTCACTATCACAGTGTAGTGTGTTAGAATACTAACATTCATTTATAAGCACCGAACATAAAATAATCTGCTACCTAGTATTACATCGCAGGTATTTGGACATTAACTTTAGTATTGGACAAATTCAAGTTTTATCCTGATGAGGGTACTGGATGAAAAGCTACCAAAAGGCGAAGCTAAGACATCTTGATCGTCCCCCTGGTGGCTGGCTGCAGTGTAGGCCGGGACATGAGCCAAACTAAAAACTCAGTTTCGTACGAGTAGGTATAACTGCATCTGGAGCAGCTATGTGACCCGCCCACTAGTTATATGACTCGCCAACCACACCTTCATGTCAGTCCACAATCAGCCCTCTTTGCTGTGTGGCCTGGAACTAGAAGACCCAACGAAAATGCGAAGTTGACTATTAGCTAGCTATGAAGTATTGGGTTAAAAGAGAGGCTGTAAAGGTTAGGATATAGAGTTAGATTACTTATAAAGTGAATCATGTATTAATTTATAATGAATCGTTAAAATTATTTGCCTTATTCAGTACAGTGTTGCATTGTGGCAGGGTTCAGATAACCATAACAATAGTGGGTTTGTCATGCACTAGTGGTGGAAGTGGTTTGTAAGGGCGTGTTGTGAACTATCTTTCTTCTTCTTTTCTTTTTAAAAACAGTTTTCACTCCTTTTTTACTTTTTTAGAATTTTGTATGTTTTTGACATTTCGGCCCCTAATTAATGCCATATAAACGGCTAGATGTCACCGGGTAAAACCACATATTTACTTTAACTTAGTTTTTAGTGAACCTTTCTCACCAATGTCACTTGTTTTATGTTTCTGTACAGGCGGTTTAAACAATATCAGCCACTGAGAGAAGACAGTAATGGAGGCGGCTCGGCGGTAACATCAGTGCCTATGTTGTTGTGGAACCTATTGAGTCGACAGTCACCAGGAGAGAGTCGTCCACTGCTTCAGGGGAGGATTGTGTGAATAACATCATCAGCTCATACACTCAACATCAAGATCATCCATTAAAATACTGACTTTATGCACATTATACTCTAACTATAGTGATATTGTAACTGCCAATGTACGATACCAAAACCAATTAAATGAGCCAAGTTAAGTGAACCAGCCCTGTGTGCAACAACATGCATAGACATAGAAAGAAGTGTGGAATAGAGAAGTGTCAGAAGAATGTTGAAAGTGATATTTATTTTGACCTGCAATGTTTTATATTAATTGGCACCATTAGTTTATAGAAGCCATGCCTTACTCTTTTATTTTTGGCCTACTTATACTAAATCAATGTTAACACATTTCAGTTCTTTCTTTACATTGTAATTAAATCACTTACATCACAGAACACTATGAAATGAATAAAATGGAACTTTATTACCATTATGTGTTTATCTCCTTTTCATTTTCATGTAATATTCATGTGATTTTATGTCTCGAAGAGTTGAAGAGCAGAGGAAAGTAATTCTGTGAATCGGATCATCAGAAATGGAAATATTTGGTTGATTTATTGAACCATGAAGTCAATACAGCAACACTTTGGCTTGAACAACACAAAACTGATTAATGGTGTCATCACTATTAAATGTTTAATTGATATCTTTATATAGAGTATTTTGTTATTTTATTGAATCTTTTTTTTACATGCAAGGTGTAATACATTATTTTTACGTTAACAATGGATCAAATGTGTATTAAGAAAAGGGTTGATGTAGTAATGCGAATTATCACATCTTTGCAGTTTCCCTTAAGCTCTGCAAAATAAGTTTTTTTTTTTACCTTATCCACCTTATTTTCAAACACAGAAGTAAACAGTGATCAACTTCCGTGTTTTTGTGCGTGACTTCCGGTCAGCCGCTTTCCCTCATGCTTTACCTTACTGGAGCTAACGGTGCAAGCTATTTTTTTTTTCAATTTTCAATTGTTTATGTTAGTCAGTTAGTTAGTGAGTTAGTCTGTGTATTTTGTATAGATAACTGTGCCCACGTTTCCGTTATCCGGTAACTGCTGGTGAAAATAATTCCCTCTAAACGTGAACAAATCGCACGTCAGTCAAAAACTACGAACCCAAACAGCACAATCTATCCCGAATGAGACAAACTGCTTGATCCCCGTCTCCAGTGTACCAGCAGAGAACCTGCAGAACCGAATCAGCGAAAAAACACAACGGGCTACACAGCCTCTCTACCTGAGCAGCTGAAGCTGCAGCTGGCACCCTCGAAACACAGATGGTGCTTCTGCATGCCAGCCAAACGTGTGCCCAACTGTGAGAAATAAATATGTGAGGTGTATGCTACTTTTCTTTTTTTCCCTTTCTTTCTTTCTTTCTTTCTTTATGTCAGCGACATACACTCCTAACACAGGATGGGTTGTTCTTATTGACTGAGTTGATTATTAAGCCATATTGATGCGTGGATCGGCTCTGATAGTACCTCAGCATGAACGCATCAACCATCCAGCCGTTACAACATGATTGAGCTAGCAAAGCAGTTTTGTGTTGCTATGTGTGGTATTTATTCAGTTTTGGGAAATAACGATGTCTAGAAAGCATCAGTGGCTCGGCTGACAAGGACAGCTAACACTAGCAGCAAAGCTAACATCAGGACGTCATCTGTTAAAAACCTCCTGTTGTCAGATACGACATGAAACTACTCCAGTTAGCTCAATCATTTTTCCACTGGAAAAAATATTTTTTCACGGACCATTTATTGAGTTAATGCAGACACCGCTAACGGCTAACAGCTAACGGTTAGCCCAGCTAAACTACGATAACCAAAATGTGCACACAGAAATAGTAATGTTTGTTAAATCATTGTGTTTATAGACTTTAAAAACATCAGATTAGTCTAAACGGTGATATAGTGACATGAAAATGTAATACATATATATATATATATATATATATATATATATATATATATATATATATAGCTAAACTCAACAAGGTAAACAACAAGGCGATTCCCACTTACACAGTGGTCAAGAGTGCCTACAGATTAAAGGGGGCCAAATAATTTCCTCAGGAGTTGGTGGAGACCAACACTGAGCAAGAAGGAAATTTCATATTGAATTTGCATTCAAAGTTTCAACTACAATGAATGTGAATGGTGCTCCTAATCTGTTGGATATGTAAATAGGCAACTGTAAAACACATTTGTTATAGTAACTTAATAAAGTGATGTAATGTTTGCTACCCCCAAGTGGACAACAAAATTAACAAATGCAGGTTTAACAAAAACCTTAAAGGTATGCTATGTAGGATTTTCCTTTTAAAAAAAAGAATATAGAATGTATAGTGACCCTACTCAGTCATCATCTGACTCGGCCCTCTGCATGTATTTTCTTATTTTCATCTTATCTTTACAGTGTACAAGTGAGGTTGGGACTTTATAGAAATATAGTGGCCAGGTGCTGGACTGTAAGCAGTACGCATCCAAGAGGAGATCACAAATATTGCAGACACAGCACTGAAATAAAAATGCAAAGGTATTGAGGCCATAAACCAAGCAAAGTGAATCTAGTGCTGGCTTTTACTTTTGCCTGCGATACTATTAACAAACAGTAACTAACCTGCATAGTATATATTTAAAGGTCATTACCGCTAAACCATAAACATCTATCAGGGCGAATCTATTACAACGACTTTATGTTTGAAGAAAAGCATAAATCAATAAAAAAGTGAAATGGGCGTTAAAACATATCACACATTTACACTGAGCCACAGATTAAATAGTGGGTACAAAACATATAGACAACATACTCAATGCATTAATAAATAAAAGTAAAAATTAATGGACAATATTCTAAAAAACAACAAAAAATACCTTGTTTAGATGGCAGCTAACCACCTAATAAAATATGTACAAGCATGTCAGAAACATTTTACATGTACTCAGCAGGCACTTATAGGTGGAGCAGAGATGCGCTCAGGAAGTGGTGTGGTTACAGGAACACTGCAGCTGAGTATGCTAAAAAAAATACTGCCATCATGTTCTGCTCTCTGCTCAATTAAAATGATTCATTAAGATGTTGCAGGGTACCTTTATGTATTGAGCTGACAAAGAGCTGCTGGTCGTAACATGCACATCATATGACACACCGCAGTGCAGGCGAGAGGCTGACGTCAATGCAGCAGAATCTTTATTGGAAGAAGCTATAAGGCCTGGCCTGCACAGGAAAACAAAGATGTGGAGTGAAGGAAAAGATGGCTCTTGATAACATGGTTTGAATTTAGGAATCAAAGTAAAGGTGTGACTGGAGTGAAGGCTGTTGCATTCTTGATGGCAGTTTTTACTGAAATTAAAATTCAGCTTTTTGTATTATTGCGCCAGAGAGGGAAACAGACTCGCCTAAGTCTTTGGGCAGTAAAATATGAGATAAAAGCATCCTTTTCTCAACAAAACTATTGGGATATGAGGGGGACACTGGTACGGATGGGGTTTCACTCAAGCATACACTGCTACACGTCCTAGCTCTCTCTATCTTTTTACTTACATACATAAATATTCCAAATGAATATCCTTCCAACGGACTTGTGTAACACTGCAGTGCTCCATTACAGTAATTACACAAACACGGCCATTAATCACCCTCTCCTGTTAACGTGTTTCTTGGTCACATGTACAGAGTGTTGTTCAGCCATTTCCTTTCATTCTGGGTGTGCACTGCAGTCAACACAAAACCCCACAGCTCTGCTTGAACACCATCATTTTTCACATGATGATCTCTATCTTGGATCTGACAGCCCTCCCGGAGCTTACCAAGCCTGCAGCTTTTAATAGGTCACAGCATCCTGCACACTAGTCCCAGTCAAAGTGGCTGAGCTGTCAGCACACTCCAGGAACTGGCTACTCTTTTCCAGATAACCAGGCCTGTCTCTTACAAGTCATGAGTCCTTTCTGAGACCTGAAGATCAGTCAGTGAGTTGACACCACCCAAGCAGTTACACAGCTCTGATTAATTTGAGCGATTCTTTATTGCGCACCACTCCCTAGCAACTGTTCTTAAAAGGGATACAGTTTCCTTCATCTGCCCTCTACACTGCAGAAACCTACCACAGTCAAGGATGGAGCAGGAAGTCTTGCTGCAGCACCCAATCAGCACATGCAGTACTTCTGACACAACGTTTTCTTCTTATTTTTACCATGGTAATAACATTTGTCACAAGTTTGAAGTTATTCTTGTCTTGCAATTTCAACCTTGACTAAATTCTACACATATTGATATATTATATATTCTAACTTTGTTTTTTGCAATAGTGGTCTATAGTAAATGCCCTAACTGACCACCAGTGTCAATGTAAATGTTGATATGTGGTTGAATTTAGGTTGTGACTTTGAGTGACCAGGATAATGCCAACATTATTATAATATGACATAGAATACTGACGACAGATGACGTTAATATTTTGTTGGTTTTAGGTTGTATTGTTAAGTAACCAAAATTCAGCATCTTTCAAATGTCTTATGGCGGGATGAAGAACAAAACCCAACATCTGCAAAACATCACAATGTTTACATCCACAGAACATGAAATTCTTGTTGTTAGGCATTTTAATTATCGTCAATCTGATTTTCACTCCAAACTTGTGTCTGTTTGTCATGAGAGTCCAGCGTCTTTCTAACATCATATTGATGTCTTGGGCCAGCTGGGACAGTAGATAACTGTTTATATTCTTTAGTGCTTTCATAGCCCTACCATAACCAGAGTTTATCTGCAGTAACCACCATCTTTCTTTCTTTCTTTAAAAATAAATAGATAAATAAACATTGTCATTACTCGGAATCCAGAGTGTTTTGCAAAATTGTTCAATATGGATGTTCTTGTCAAGGAATGGGGTTGGGATGTTAACACTGGTGGTATGTAACAAAGTACATTTACTCAACTAGCACACATTTGAAGTAATTTACTTGAGTATTTCCATTTTATGCACCTTTACACTAATACTCCACTACATCTCAGAGTCAAAAAATGTCCTTCTTATCCTACTTTTTAAGCTAAACAAACTATTTAAAAATCCTCTATGATCAGTTGGAAAATGCATCACAAAGCTGAAAACAAGGCTGTTCTTGTGACACCATGGAAAGTTGATTTTTTAGAGACACGTGGTTCTCACAGTGCAGCCAAGTAGCAACCATATGATGATTTTATAGAATATGATGAATTGCTGTAGATTAAAGTACCCAAAGTAGCTGAGTGAGCACAACCTTAAACATCTACAGCAGTAAAATACAACATACACATTAATGCAGCAGTAAAATGAATCCAAAAACATCATGTACAATAGTAAAACACTGACATGAAACATTTACTGCGCAACGAGTACTTTTACTTTTCATACCTTAAGTATATTTTGCTGATAATACTTACGTACTTTTACGTATTATTACTTTTACTCATATACAGGATCTTTGTACTTCCTCCATCACTGGATACTGCCAGTATGAGTCACTAAAGTCAGATTGCCTGCTTTCAGTATACTGCTAAAATACTACCAACTGCATGTTGATTAAGAAAAAACTAATTATTTCCAACATTTTTATTGAACTAACTGAACATTGAGCTGAACACAAAAGGCAACAATAAAAACATTTCAAAGTGCAGTTTTCTACCGATTCTCTCTCTTGACTTTAGTGCAATGTTGCAGTCTTTTCTGATGTGTTTGTTGCATAGGTTGACATAGCGATGACAATAAAGAAAGAATATTGTGCAGCTTTACTGCAAATGTTTCTAAGCTCAGTTTATTCATGCAGCAGCGCTCTGTACTGTTGTTACTGCTGACTGCTGCTCAGGACACACGTTTGATTAGATTTCTTATCAGAGACCACACCCAAGACAACATATATGAACAGAGGGTGAATCCCGTCCCCCCTAAAATTAAATCAGAACACACTTTTTATCCCATATGACTGAGCTATTTAAATGCCTGTTTAGGTTTGAAACATGACACACATGCTGTGAGTTCAATATGTGGAACAGATATCCTGGCCTGACACTGTCCAAGAAGCATGATTGAATTTATGGGCCCTTGGGGACTTCTCCGAGAACCAGAAGGATCAATCGTTAATGGTAACATCTGGCTGATGGTTAGGATTACTGATACAGTCCAGTTCATCCTTGACCTGTATGTTTTTGCATGTGTGTGTTTGAGTGACATACATGCTGTAAATTACAGTGTAGAAATGAAAATATAGTCTCAACACTGATAAGAAACCTTGGGCAGACTGGAGCAGGATCTGGGGAAAGAATAGAAATGAGATGTGCTCTGAGCAGAGAGCGTGAGACAGGGGGTGAGACAGAGGGGGGAGGGAGAGGGAGGAGAGAGTTACTGACCATAAAGCAGGTTGATTAGATTACAGAGCTAAGACTAACATGGGCCATTTATTACACAGAGAGTCAGAGCTCTGCAGGAGCAGCCATGCAGACCCAGAGGGAGGAAAATCAAATGTGTAAGTGTGCGTTTGTGAATGGCAGACTGTTGAAGAGATAACTATACCCATCACTACAGTGTGCTCCATTTGCTCCATCAGGAAGAGGAAACCCAAATATCATGGAAACACAAAATTTAATTAGAACAGTTCAAAATAAAGGCCACTGGTTGATGTGAAACTGTGTGTGTCTGACAGAGAAGCAAATATCACATTATGTGTTATATTTATTGGGTATTATGTTTCATACAAGAAGGAACAAATGGACGGGATTAAAGGTTCCAAGCATCACAGAGGACACAAAGGGAAGACAGTGCCACACCCAGTTGACACAGAGCATGCTCAGCATTACGTCAACTTTATATGAAAGTGGTAGCCTGTCTACAGTCCTCAATTAAAATGACTACACACACACACACACACACACACACACACACACACACACACACACACACACACACACACACACACTGCCTCACAGATTATCACACTAATGTTACATTTTTAGCCAACATTTGAAGCCTACCAGAACATGGACAGTGGAAACCACAGTAATATGTGGAAAAGTGCTTATCGATCTTGCTGCCTGCCTTGTCATTGTGAGTTGGGGCTTAAAGTCCAGCTCAGTGGTTGATTTAGTCAAGTTAAAATGTTTAACCACATATCATAACTTACAGTAAAGCCTTGAGTCCTTGCACTTTGTTGTTTTATCAGCCCTGCAACTAGGATTCACACATCTCTACAGAGAAACTAACAGATACACTATTGATTGCATCACAGCATTTTTTGTCCTTAAAGATCAATTATAACACCATCTGTCAAGAAAAAAATATGTTATTTTCTGAGCTTAAGTTTGATATTGTGAATACTGACTATCATTTTCAAGCACTGACTCTGCTCGGTTGGCTAATTAAATGATTGCTTTCAAAGTTATATTAAACTCAAAACAATAAAAAAAGATAATATCTGCTAAACTCATTTGTGCTAAGTCATTGGGATTGTTGCTAAAAAAACAGTCACTTTCCTTTGACCTCTGTCACCCTTATAGGTGCAATATAGACTAGGGTGGCAAACCCCTGCATCACATACATTAAATCAAACAGCACGCTGCCTCAATTGGTTAGTTTTTAGCCGTCTAAAAATGGCTCATCTAGATAAATCACTATCAGTTTAAGTGTGTGCTATATTTAGAATATTTTCACCACTTTATCTTGCTGTCAGACAGTGATATCTGACAGGAAATTGAAGCCGCTGTCTCAAAGCCACCAGACTAAAACAATACTTTTACTCAGCAGAACAGGAGTTGCGGGTCTACTGCTACCTCCACCAGTTAGTGTGTGAAGATAAAGCTGAGATAATATTCCAAAGTAGTGTACATATATGCTAATATTGACTGAAGTGTCATCTGACATTTTGCTGACGTGTCATTTATCAGCTAGCCGGCCCAGCAGATTCTGATACTTCTGCCAGCTGATTAATGAATTATTGATTATTGAATTTCCCCTTGGGGATGAATAAAGTTATTCTTATTAGTTATTCTTAAATGACACGTCAGCAACACGTCGGAAGACACTTCTGAGGAAGACTGGACTCACAGTCGAAACTGTCAAGCAGGTAAATTGAAATGTTTCAGTTACAGCTGAAAATGACAACAGACATAAGCAGGTCTGCGGATTTCATAAATCTCTACGGGTCAAATCAACTGCCAGTTCTCTGACCGGAAGTGATTGTTGCTGTTAGCGCAACAGCATGATGATTTGGTCTATACAACATTCTGATACCTGGGCCAGGATTACCTGCACACGGCTGAGATGAAATGGCAGAAATTCGGAGTGCTAGACACATGAACTGTGCAAACAGTGCTAACAGTGCTAACAACAGCAACAAGGATAACAGAGCCAACAGTGTTAATGTATGGGCAAACATAAGGTAGACCTTTGGACGCCCCTGTCCCGCCACTGTGGGTTATCAGCATTAACTGCCGTATGAGCGCAATGCAGAGTGGCGGAAACTAGCTATCCAGTGGAACATGAAGTGAGGGACTCATAGCACTAACATACATGCTTGACCCGCCCGGCTACTACAACAAAGAACAGAGAAGCTCAGATTACAACACACACAGAGGGAGCGTGCCTTCATTCCCTACTCAGAACACCATTACTCTGTACGCTGTATCTTTGCAAAGTTTGCTGACTGTATTGATGTTCAAAATTTCATATATAGAACCTTTAACTCTTGATTCAGACTCTTTGACTTTGCCAGAAAGCCATTTTTCAGAAAAAATACCGACAGTTATTCGACAACTCTTACTTGAACAGGGATTACTGGATGTAGTGCATTTCAAAAGGATAGAATTACTGCGGAGTCATGGCTCTGCCCCAGACGCCAGAATATCAATAAAGTGTTCCATTACTGTAAAAGGAGAGAGAGAGAGAGAGACAGAGAGGAGAGAGGAAGGGAGAAAATGGAGGGGGAAAAAGAATTAAATCAATGTATCCACGTGATTCAATTTAGGCTACAATTTCACAGTTTCTTATTGAGAACCAGGTAACAGAATCCTTGACACATACATTGGATAGTAACTTTAAGAACATTATGTGTCCAAGTGGGAGCGAAATCATATATAGAAAATATGTGGAGAAACAAGAATCGAAACTGACTGACTGAGGAAGAACCAGTGAACAAGTGTCAACGGGGGTATGCATCAGAGAGGCGAGGAGGGGTGGGGCGTGAGGAGACATCTTTAGATATCGAAGCAGTACTGTGGATGCCGGTCTGGCCTCCTGCCAAGAGCTCTGGTAAAACGGGTGGAGCTGTCGAGACAGAGAGCAAGACAGAGAGAGGCAGGGTCTATCTCTGAAGGGTAGGGAGTGGCTGAAGCTTGTATGCTGATGAGTGACTGAGAAAGGAAGGGTTCATGTGGGTGGGGTGAGGAGAAATGAGGGAGGGGCCGGCATGAGGATGATGGGATAGCCAGCCTGTGTGCATAAAAACCCCGGGCACTCTTCAGTCTGATGTCCTGTTGCTTCACGAGCATCTCCAAGCCTCAAGCTCTACCTTTTCTCCACAGCGACAGAGAACAGAAAGATACCAACCATGAGCCACTCTTCAATGCATACCTCAACTTCGTACAGGCGCACCTTCGGGAGCCCACAACTCATCTCCATGTCCTCTTACTCCCCTGTATCCTCCCGTATGCCTGTCTCTTCAGGGGGGCGCTACATGCGTTCAATGTCACCTGTGGTTTCATCCCGTTCTACCACCTACCACCAACAGCGTTCTCGTGGCGGTGCCCAGCCCCCTCGTCTCTCCTACGACAAGGTGGACTTCACCCTGTCTGAAGCCATCAACCAGGAGTTCCTGACCACCCGCAGCAATGAGAAGGCCGAGCTGCAGGAGCTCAATGACCGCTTCGCCAGCTTCATCGAGAAGGTGCGTTACCTGGAGCAGCAGAATGGTGCGATGCAGCAGGAGCTGAACCAGTTCAAGGGCCAGCAGCAGCAAGGTCAGCCCAACCGTGCCTCTGAGCTTTTCCAGGAGGAGGTGAGGGACCTGCGCCGCCAACTGGATGCCTGTGGAAAGGAGAGGGACCAGTACCTACTGGAGAGGGACAACCTGGCTGAGGACCTGGCCCTGCTTAAGCAGAGGTTGGTAACAAGATGATAAGAAAGAAAGAAAGAAAGAAAGAAAATATGATGCATGACGACACAAGACAGACAGACAGACAGATAGAAAAATTTGAGCATCAAACACTTAATTTCCTGCATTCTGGTGAATTTTTATGCACCACTTTGTGCCTATACTGTATCAAGTCATGGTGCAAAAATCTTTAGTTTGATAAGATTAAAATCCTCTGCTACTTTGTTTTATATATTGAGGGGGATGTGCCTTCTGCGTCCCCCAGAAATCTGCACCTATGCATAGATAGACAGATAGATAGATAGATAGAGCTACTGATGAAGTTGCATCCAACGAAGGCAAAGGTCAAACCCTCTTTCCTCCAATCTTTCCCTGTGTTGTGCCTGTCAATTGTACGTTGAGCCGTTGGGATGGGCTACTGTACTTACCCCCAGTGCCACCCTTGCATTATTCATTGGCACCGTTATAATTTATTGCCCATAGTCCACTTAAAGCACAGAGAAGGTGAAGAGTCCCTAGGCATTTGCAACTTGAGTCCCCTAATGATGGTGGAGTAGGGCGTGGCACATGAGCAAACTGGACACAACAGAGCATCAGCATGATGCAGGACACTGCGCTGCATCTTGTTCATGTATGAGTGTATATGTTTACTGAATGTCTTGTGCACTAGCAGGATTCAACAGAAAACAAGGAGAAGAGCCTCAGTCTATGACAGCAAAGTGACCCACAATAAACTATGAAACAGTTTTGGATGCCACATTACATAAGGATGTGTTTGGTGATACCCTTTTAAATAATGCAAATTTATTGACACACATGATAACGTATGCACACACTGAGAGGAGAGAAGAAAGGAGATGGATGGATGGATGGATGGACCAGATACAGGGTGGGGTCGACTGAGGAGCGGGGAGGGGAGAGAGGAAATAGGACCAGAGAAGGAGAGGTTGGATATCAGGCGTAGTGAGAATAGCGTCAGGAAAAATCAATGTGACTCAATGACTCCATTAGGTGTGTTTTCAGTGTCCCTCTGTGCTGATGGGATGGTGCCAGAGACCCCATTAGGACAAAAGGACCCCTGTAACACAACATCAATTAAAGATGAGGAAGCACGGCCAACTGTGTGATGCTTTCCCCACTAATCTACTTTATGTCCAGTGCGGACATGACTTCTGTCTGACAGGACAGATGGAGCTAATCAGTCAGAAAGTGTGAGCAGGGAACATGCAAACATTGGTATTGTACATTTGAGATCATTTGCAATGATTATAAATGAGTTTGCATTATGAAATATATTTTTTCATTTCATTTTATTCCTTTTTGCAGGAGCATCGACAGACATTTTGGCTGACGACAATCCACAAATGTCTCACTTTGTATGCATATCCCACATGATGCAGATTTCATATCACTGCCCTGAAAATGGCCTGTCTCTGTACACTAGCCAATGTTAAAAATGGCCATTTAAAATCTTTAAAAAGATCGGAAGTGTGTTCATAATCTTATTGAGTGTGTGCAGATGAACTCATTGAACTGTGGGGAAACCACATTAGCTGAAAGGAGCAGCTGCTGATCCCACTGGGTGCACTCCAAACCCCTTTTTACAGGACAGTGAATTAACAAATTGATCCAGAAAGCTTTTTGCCAGCTGATGCCCCGGTGTAACCTTAGACAGAAAGAGTGTTTTTGGACAAGTTCGACATGTTCTTCACTCTCAACCTTTTTATGAAAAGGACATTATTGGAGCCTGGAGGAAATCTGTACACTGTTTGAAACATTTTGTCTCTTTTGTCCTTAAGGTTGGACGAGGAAACCCAGAAGAGGGCAGATGCTGAGAACAACCTGGTTGCCTTCCGCAAGGTAAACGCTCAGCTCACTCGACCATGATAACCTTATTGATTACAGTGTCCTCTGGCTCAGATAACAGGTCAAAATGGACAGCTTTGCTCCATCCCCAACACTTCCAAAATAGTTGCACGGTAATATGACAGGGCAGGTTTCTGAAATGTCATTGATCTAGACCAGTGATACTTAACCTGTGGCCCTCGGGCGACATCTGGCCAATGATAGGGTACTGGATACACCGACCATTTTCTTATTCACAGAGAAAATAAATTGATTTACATTGGAATTTTTTTTGGTACTTGAAAGTAAATAATATGACACTATGCATAAATAAGTATGAAAACAGCTTTTTTTAATTTAAAATAAAAAGTGCCTGGAGAGGATCCCGCAACCTCCCAAAATAGGTCCAGGCTAATCTTTAATATATCAGTTATTAATGTTTGTTTATTAATTGGCCTTTGGTCTCCTTTCATTTTGCAAAAGACGCCCATGTGCAAAGCAAGTTGAGTATCCTTGATCTGATTTTTTTTCTTTCTGCACTTGTTGCCTGGTTCACACTACACAATATCAGCCCAATTCTAGCCCAACACAGCCTTGTAAAGTGACGGCTCGGATCGTGAACGATGAGTGTTGTACGTGATAATCCATCGTTTCATCTTGTGTAGTGTGTCATAGTAGACAGCAACTGCACCACATGTGGGACGCCTCACGACGTTACAACAGAAAGTCCAGCATGTTGTATTTTCTTTTTGTCTTTCACGACTTCTCCCATCACAGCCGTCACTTTGACCAATAGGAACTCAGTGACCTGCTGCTCTAGACAACTGTACATGAACAAGATACCAGCTTTTTAGGTATTCCCTCCAGGGACAACCACACAGAGTAAAAAGGGAAAAATGATGGTGTGAAACAGCAAAGACATAGCAACCTGTTGAGTATTACCATTAGCATCAAGCTAGCAAAGAATGTTACTTCTTCATAATGGAGAGGGACAAAAAGTAAGAAAATACAAAAATAGTGGCTTTTACTCACCACACCTACAAAGGCTACCAGCTTCATTTGAAACAGACTTCATTATAAACGTGCCGTTATTAATTATTCCTTCTGTATTTTTATATTTTTACTTTTAATCCACTCCCATTGCCTTGATAAAGTTAATGCATTGCGCCATCATTTCAAACTCAACACTTCCTGTATCTGTTTCAAATTAAAGCCCCTTATAACTTCGGTTGAGAGAATCCCTTCATTTTCTAAATAGGCTTTTATTGTGAAACATTTGCAGGAAGTTGTTGTGGAGGATTCAGTGACTTGCATATTTGCGTACGGTACTTCAAATGTAGCTCCTGCCATCTGGTGGCACTTTTTACGTAACTACAATAACATTTCAGCTGGCACATGAACAGACACAGTGACTGAAATAATATTAATAATAATAATTAGAATAGGATAAGAATAACCCGATGACATCACACATGTCGTGAAAGACAACCGGGGATAATTGGTATAGACCACTGTGTAGTCTCGCGTACCTGTCAGCGAAGTCACGGTACGATTTATGACTCCACAATCATGTAATCTGACATAGTGACTGTTGGAACGAACAGAAGTGTCGTGTAGTGTGAACCACGCACAAGCCTGCAAGTAATTTATACGAATTAAACAACAATCATATGTATTTTAACTGTTGTCAAGAGGCTTGTCTTTTTGTCTTTTAATTGTTTTTCATATATCCAAATATTTCCATGCACTAAGGGATACTTGCGATGACATTTTTATAATCTCAGATGGAAGTATATTTATAATGATGAGGTGTTCCATCCATGGAGAACATATTGCAGTTATGGAAGCATTAAACTATGTTTGTCTCATATAAAAATTAGGATGTGGATGATGCCACATTGTCCCGTCTGGAGCTGGAGAGAAAGATCGAGTCTCTGATGGATGAGATTGAATTCCTCAAGAAGCTCCATGATGAAGTAAGTGATGCTACCCGCTCTGCACTTTTCCAGTTTGTATAAATGGAAAAGTCCTTTCTTACATGAATCACCTATCACAGTTGTTATATGTGATATCTGTAATGGTAGCACTCAAGTTTTGCATGCACATAGATCCCAAACAACTTATTCATATGTAATTGTGATAAAGTAGTATAACAATTTATTGTACACATTTACCTGTGATGAAATCATCGCAGTGATTAGCTGATCAATAGTGCAAGAGCTACTGCAGAGCATAATTTTATATGCTGGACCACAAAACTTTAACTTTTTCTCTGCTAAATGCAACATTTATTGTCCTTAATAAGCATTAGTTTTTGTGATATGATTTTATTACTTCATTTTATTTCATGTTGAACAAGAAGAGGATGGATACTGTGGAACTCTGACAACTTGTGACAACAGAGCAAAATGTATTTAGAGGGTAAACTAAACAATAAAAAGGTGTCAGTCTGATATGTTTTTGAAAATGTGTGATTTTAGTTTGCATTTAAAGCCTAGCTAAATCTGATGTTAATATCTGTGCCGAAAGCTTGTCTGCAAGAAAAAACAGCAGTATCTGCAAGGCAAGCAGTTGCTGTATTTTAGAAGAAGGAAAAGAACCAATAATATATATACTCAAATATATTTGAATGTCATCTGCATAGAGGTGCAATGAATCATGATGTTAAGTGATTACATGAAGAGATCCTTGTGAAAAGAGTAGGTGTCCCAAAACTAAACCCTGGAGGATACCAGGGTGAGGTGCACAGAGCTAAATTGGCTCTTTACACCTAATTTAAAAAAAAATGTTGGCAAGCTTGCGAAATAACAGTTGTATTTCTGACAATATTTTGCCCATATCTTGGTGTTATCAGGAAATTCAGGATGTGCAAGTGAGTGTCCAGACCCAGCAGCTGAAGATGGAGGTGGATAGCACCGCCAGGCCTGACCTAACTGGTGCTCTGAGGGACATCAGGGCTCAGTATGAGACCATTGCCTTGAAGAACATGCAGGAATCTGAGGAGTGGTACAAGTCCAAGGTAAGCAGGCAAACACACTGACAGTCACACATGAACATACAAGCATGTATTTATTCTTGTGTGCTTCATCTTTTGTTCCTGCAGTTTAATGATCTGACTGAGTCTGCAAAGCGCAACACTGATGCTCTGAGGCAGGCCAAGCAGGAGGCCAACGAGTCCAGGAGGCAGATTCAGTCTCTCAACTGTGAAATTGATGCACTGAAGAACACGGTGAGGCCAAACACAACCCGTCATTTGTCTCATTAATCTATAATGTATCATTATACGTGTTACAGCCTCTTATTGCACTGTATGCACTACTGTGTGTTTCAGAATGAAGCTCTGCTGAGGCAGATGCGTGAAATGGAGGATCAGTTTGGCATTGAGATCGGCAACTACCAGGACAACGTAGGCAGACTGGAGGATGAGATCCGCCACCTCAAGGAGGAGATGGCTCGCCACCTTCGGGAGTACCAGGACCTCCTCAATGTGAAGATGGCTCTGGACATTGAGATTGCTACCTATCGTAAACTGCTGGAGGGGGAGGAGAGCAGGTGAGTTGGGACATACTGTGTCTCAGGTCCAAGTTTTTGCTGTCTTTACAGGATATTTTTCCTTTAATTGCTGTAGATTTCTCCATGCTCAGTGGTACCTCACAGCTAAAAGGACCTAAATTAAATCTTAAATCCTTATGTTGCTATTGTCAGGGTCCTCCAGATACTCCAGTCTTCTCACAAATAAAACTGAATTGACTTTTTTGACATAAAATGTTACTAATTTGTTTCTTACATGGTCTTAGAGTCTTAACTCTATGTCAATTAAAAAACAACCAAACAAGCAACTTATTATTACAAATTAGATTGTAACATCCAACTTTTATATTCCCTGTTCAGGATTACTGTTCCCATCCTCAATATTGGGATGAGCAATCACCTTGGTGACCGAGGTAAGCTTTAAGTTTTCGTTTTCCAAAGTAAAATATCAGATGTAAGGTAGAAAAACAAATAACTGGTTGCTCTGTGTTGTAGAGTATAGATCGAAAAATGTATTGGGTGCACTTGGAAAAAAAGGAGGGAATTCCAAGAGACATCTGTTTCTCCAGCCCTGATGAAGACCAACAGTGGTTGAAACATGTTGTCTTTTTAATGAGTTGGCCATTATATTAAAGTCTTTTTAATCTAATTATTATTTTCTCATTTTCATTTTTGTTTGGAGTGCCTGGATTCTTTTCCTGTTTGCAGTATCACATGTAAGGTCTCAGGAATCCCTTTACTTTTAAATTATAGAGTTGTGAGTCATGAAGAGCCACACGGTTCTGGAGGTGGTTTTCCCCATAATGCAATCCCATTTCATTTCCATTTTTCTTTAAGCAATATCGTCAGTATTACTTAACATAGAAATACTTTCTTGGATAATGAAAGAACCCTGTAGATATATGTTAAATCCTTCATTTTTAATTATTTTAACTGGGGAATTATGTATCGTCTGTCAGTATAGAATGAGGCATGGCTCAAGAGGCAAGTCGGAAATGCAAATCAGAGTTGCAAATTTAAAATGTTTTGTAGCGACAGTTAGGAACCTTGGCACAGTTGCTGAATTCATTGAAAATTCACCCAGGATGTAAAAGTAAATGGCTATAAGAGGCCAATTGTATGATTAATTATCACAGCAGCATACTCTTTAACTTCTGCCCCTTAGCAGTGCAGATAAATGAATTTTAAGCTCAGTGATTGGATGTCATTTTGCGAATTGCATATTGGGAGTCATAAATAAATGTAGACAAAGTTGTACCTTTAATTTTTTTTTTAGTCAATGAACTTGATATTTTTTGATGCAGTTGTTGATCTTTTGTACTATAGATTCAGCCAGGAGGTATTTTTATTTCTAAAACCATTACTACCTGAATTTAATCTTTGAAGAGAAAATCTTTTAAAAGGGAGAGCAGAGAAGCGACACTTTTATTTTGTGATTGCAAATGTTTCTTAATCTAAAAATCTCAGCAGAGAGCTTCATTTATTTTGACTTTTCACAGACTATGAACGCATTCCAGACTCCACCTCAACCAAGAGGACTGTGGTGATCAAGACAGTTGAGACTAGAGATGGAGAGGTACAATGATTAATATAAAATACAAACTAGCTTGACATATTGATGATTTATTTATATTTTTTTCATTTTAATCTCTTTCTTTTCCATCAGGTGGTGAAGGAGTCAAGGAGGGAGAAGGAGAGAGAGTCAGCCCATGCTGACAAGGATGACAATGACGAGTAGAAAAAAAAAATACTGCTAAGAAAATGTGAAGGCCAGAGCCATGAGAGAGAGAAAAAAAACCAACAAAACGAGGAATAAATAGAAAAAGCCAAACTCTGATCCATATAGTCCCTATTCCCACTAGTTACGTGTTAAATTGTCTCGCAGAGAGTCTCTCAGTGTTGGTGCAATGTTGAATGAATTCTTTTTAGAGAGTGTCACTTTGGTGCTATTTAAGCCACCCAACTTTTGCTAAACACTTGTGTCATCTGTAGGGCTAAGCAAAGCCACTTTATTACCATACCACTTGAGGCCTTCATTTACAGTGCAATCCCGTGGAATCCTTAGACTACCACATGTTTGTAGCAGAGTATTAAACTACAGGCTGAATTAGAGACTTTAAATGGTGTCGTAGATAGGACTTACTATAAAAACTTTACAAACTACCCTTTGGTCAACATACCTTAAATGGCAGATTAAGAATAACTTAACCTATTTGCATTTGTTTCAGAAGCTTTGCAATCCTCTTGTAGCGCAAACCAACCAATCACAAACATGTAACACATACGAAATGTTGACACTGCAAATTTGACCAACTAAAATCACCAACTTAAAAGACTTCTGCTGAATGTGCTTTGCAATGCTGTGTGTATCTGGCACGATTGATGAATGAATATGTAAGTGCAAATAAACTCAATTGGAGCAAATCTGTCTTCTCTGTCCATGTAACTCATTGTGAACGCATTACATATTTGGTTGATGGTTGATTTTTTTCTTATACTAACCTCCTTTTTTCTATAAGCAGTGTTCTCTTTCATAGAAAAACACTTTGTCAAGCCATTTTAAACCCAAGGGTGATAACCTTTACCACACATACCATTTCTCAAACATATTTAAAGCAGGTATTTAAAGTACTATTTTGTTTGTGTTTGCCTCATATTGTATTCTGGGGGGTACTCCAGAAAGCGGGTTTTGTGAAAACTCAGAGTATGTTAACCCTGAAATGAGGGAAACTCTGGGTTTTCAGTTCTAGAAAGAGAGGTAAATTAAACTCTGAGTCAGTCACCATGGCAATTGACTCTGTGAACCTAACCTGCTCGACAGCAGGTTTTCTTTAAGAAACCCTGAGTTTTTCCTGTCTCCTCCCTCTTACATGCTGTTTCATTTCCTCATTCATTCAGTCCGTGTCAAAGCTTGTATCGAAGCGCGTTAATTAGCGGCGATTTACCGTCTGTCACAGTCTAAATCCTGCTGGATATTAGTTTGTTACTCAGGACTGTCTTAAGTTACTGAATGTATGCACATCAATCACTTCTTTGGACATCAGTTTTTGTCTTTACATTCAAATATTACACAGCGAGAATTCATCCTCAGCTCAGAATCAAACCTCTGTCCTTTTTATATATATATATATATATATATATATATATATATTTTTATAACACTGCACAAGGATCAGACTGTCAGTCTGTTAGAGCAGCTCCGACATGTTCACTGCCAGGTAGGTCTAATTATTTAAATTTTAAAAATCAGTATGAAGCTTTAGACACTTAGTATCAGTGACTAATGATCTCTATCACTGATGTCATTGGTACATATGACATGGAACATAATTTCTACAGCCTAATATTGGGGATTATATGTTAAAATTTCTGAGTGAGCAATGGTGCAGCATTTCAGTGTCTTTAAATTTACTACATTTGTAGCTGAAAAAAGTCACTGAATGCTGCTGAGTCAAGATACAAATAGATGTTCAACATTTTAAAAATCTACTGTGTTTTAACCTCAATGTCTTTTCAAGTGCAAATCACCAAACATATTATTACTGGGTCAGACTGTGAGTTTACAGTCATGTCTTTATGTCTTTGATCTATAGCCTAGCCTATATGTTTTAAATCTTCCTATTTTTCAGTTGCTGCCTCCTGTGTTTTTCCCCATCAGATTAAATCTGAACAAATATATTATTATATATTATTAATATAATGTAATGTATCTACAGCCTGATACACAGTCAGATTCCACCACTTTATCTTCATTAAGGAAATGTAAGTCTGATAAATGATGAATAAACGGACAACACTGAATAAAACTTTTTTTTATTAACTTTATGGTTAACTTATTTACACTTTCCTTGCTCTGACTCAGGCTCTTCTTTTAAAGATAAACGTGCACCGTCTGTTACAGATGCATTAATATCTCTACATCCACTGGATTAAAATGGAGGCAATGTCTTTTATTTACCTGTTGCCATAGTGAATCGTGGAGTCGGAGCTCCATTGATGTTGGCTTTTTATTGTCAGCTTAACTCAGAGTGAACATACTCAGAGTTGACTGAACTAACTCAGATCAGCTGTTCTGGAACCGGTAACTCAGAGTTTCCCGTCAGGGTAAATCAACTCAGGGTTCAGGGTTAGACTCAGGGTTTGTTGAACCTCCTACCTGAAATACCCCACTGGTTGTCTGGACACAGATTTGTCAGCACAGCATGGTTAATTTCTAAAATCGCGTGCTGCTTGATTAGAAAATTTAGAGTGGGCTTCTCTTACCTTTGCATGAGCTGTTATTAAAACTGGTCATCTGGGAAAGTTCTTCATCTCTACGAGTGTTTTTGGCTATTTTTCTTACAGTGTGAATAGTATTAGGTGACTCCAGTATGGTGACATGACAGGGATATACCTTTTTTGTGTTGAAAGATAAAATAAAATAAAAAAACAACAACAACTTGAAGTTTTATGGTACAGCAGTAGAGGGAAGACATTTTTCCCTGATAGTTTATGCCCTACAATCCCCTCTCAGGCGACACTTTCGCTCAACCTGCATGTATATTTCACTAAATTCTCATAGTTTGTCGCACACATACGTCAACGGGGTCCTAATCTTACCTTCTATGCCTCAACGTGACACCGTTAACTCATTGGTTTTGGTTAACCTGGGGTTTTTGGGTGATAAATACAGAAAGGCGCTGCCTGAAATGCCAAACTCAGGGCAAAAAGCCTTCCTCCCGTGACGACATTCTACATCCGCTCCCTGAGTTTTCGCTCGCGGTCTTGGCGCGAGACTTGTCCTACTGTCACATATTGGTGCAACAGCAGGCTGAAACCAGCGTTATAACTGATGGAAAAGGTCTTCACTTTAGTCACCACCGGCTATTAAACACGGCATCTGTCGAGTAGCAGCGTTCAAACGACCCGGTAAAGTAACGTGTGATATTTTCTTTGTCTGAACAACGATTAAAAAAGTCTGTAAACTGAAGCTAACTGCTGCGGCGGCTACATAACATTAGCAACATGTAGAGAATACGTTAACCAACCTGTGGGGGCTCGGCTAGCTAGATACCGTGGCTAATATAAGCCCCCGAGTAGTTTATTTTATAACAACAGTCAGCGATGCTTATCATGTTGCTGATCATGTTACTCTAACTTTAAGGTAAGGGTTAGTCCCCTGGTTAGTCTGCTCTCAAGTGGCTGTCAATAGTCTAATGCCAGAAACAATGCTGGTAACGTTAGGCTGTTGATAACTAACGTTATACCTAAGAGAAACTACTTAAAAGTGTTCAAAGTCTGAATTCACCTCTACAAGTAGCAGATGAACCAGGTCAAGATGCACTTAAGTTTACATTTGAAACGTGCTGTGTAGAGTCTATTATTATGTGCAGGATCATGCCCAGTAGCAAATAATGACTTGACTGATCTGTCTCAAAAGATTGACACACAGTAAACACGCTTTTTGAGATGCTCTGTTGACTTTGTTCTGTTGGTCTCTCTGTATCCTACTGTGTAGCTCATCAGACTAAACCTCCACCTTCAGGCTGTCTGATGGTGTAAGGACTTATTCAAGATGGACTGTGAGCTGTTGGCAACATGCAGCGCTCTGGGCTATCTGGAGGGAGACACTTATCACAAAGAGGCTGATTGCTTAGGTGAGTGGTTTTATGAAAAATGTTACAAATATACAATACATTTCCTGCATCATCAGAGGGAAGTAGAACAGGCGATATTAATGATATGGATTTAAAACAGGAAAAGCTCCTGTCCTCTTCTAACTGTCCTGTCTCTGTGTTGCAGAGGGCGTGAAAGACTTGATCAGGTATTTACGCCACGAAGATGACACCCGTGACGTCCGCCAGCAGCTGGGTGCAAGCCAGATCATACAGAATGACCTTCTACCTATTATCATCCAGCATGGAAAAGAAAAGGCCTTATTTGATGCCTGCATCAGGTATAAACTCTAACATGACACTTCTATATCGAATATTAAATATTTATGAGGGGGACAAATAATCACTTTGGTAATATATCATATTACAGTCTTCATGATGTGTATCATTGACACACCAGTGCCTATATTGTAATACATTCTGCCCTACTGGTACCAAGTATTGTTTATTTAAATGTATCCTCATCAGATTTACTGACTGATGTTCCTATGACTCTTCTCTGTTTTTCTTCAGGCTCATGGTCAACCTCACTCAGCCTGCCATGCTTTGCTTTGGTAAAGTCCCTGATGACCCAGTGTTTAGACATCACTTCTTGCAAGTTATGTCTCATTTACAAGCCTACAAAGAGGTATTGTGATCTCAGTATAACAGTTATAAGTGATGCCATCACTGTAATAACAACCATAATTTATGTTTAATTGAATAATAATACTTAACGAATTGTGTCTTCTGCTTTTATTTTTAGGCTTTTGCCAGTGAAGCGGTGTTTGGTATTTTAAGTGAGACATTATACACGCTTCTACAGCTGGTGAGTGTTTTACTGGGGGAAGAAAAAGCAACACCTTTACCTCACCTGTTTCATAGATGATATCAGTAAAATGGTTCTGTTTATCCATGTCTTACCCGATTTAACCTCTTCTCCTTCAGGACTGGGAGCAGAGACAAGAAGAGGATAACCTGCTGATTGAAAGGATCCTGCTGCTGGTCAGAAATGTGCTTCATGTACCTGCGGACCCCTGTGAAGAGAAGGTCTGACTTAAACCAATATTGTCATATAAGAGGCAGAGCTAAATTTGTCCAACAATTTATTTGATATTACACTTCATCTCATCTCACCTCTCCGTATTCACTAAACTCTGTCTCTCTTGTAGAAAGTGGATGATGATGCCAGTGTCCATGACAGGCTGCTGTGGGCCATTCACATGAGCGGTTTTGATGACCTGATCAAGTTCTTGGCGTCGGCCCAGAGTGAGCAGCAGTGGAGTATGCACGTATTGGAAATAATCTCCCTCATGTTCAGAGACCAGGTGAGACAGAAGAACCCCTTGGAGGCTCACATAATAGGTTTGCAGCTGATCTGTGTTTGAGCTCTTCTTCTTTCTTCACAGACGCCAGAAGCTTTGGTGAGCGCCGGTCAGGCTCGTTCAACAGAAGAGAAGCAGAGAGACTCTCAGGAGCTGGAGGCACTGAGGCAGAAGGAGCATGCGGCGAAACGCTCTCGCACATTACAGAGAGGAACCAGGTACAATCAAGCGCATGTACAGTCACCAAGTTCTTTTCTCCAGAGCCTAAATGTGTTTTTATTTTCCAACTTGGTCTGAAAAATGTCACAGAACTGCTCAATGTTATCTACAGAAAGCTTTGGTCTGTGTCATGAAACGTTCAAACAGCTTGTTTGAAGTACTGGAGCTTAAAAAATAAATGTAATATGTTCTATCTGTGTGTGTGTGTGTGTGTTATTCTTTCAGACACTCTCGCTTCGGAGGGTCTTTCGTGGTTCAAGGCCTCAAGGCGATTGGGGACAAAGATGTGATTTATCACAGAAATATTCATAATGTGAGTTGTGAACTCTTGTAGCTCATCTGTGGTACCAAACAGTTGTAGCGGTGTGATGCTTGCAAAAATTATTTTAATAAGAGTCTCCGTTTTTTCTTCTTCTTTTTTATTTTTTTTTATTTTATTCATTTATTTATTTTTTAAGTTCAAAAACTATACTCATGACGTAGGCAAAGCAGTGAGGCGGGTTCCCAAGAGGAATCGTCAGGCTCAGGAATGTAAGGACAAACGCCGCTCAGCCTTAAATGTTCGACTCTTCCTGCGAGAGTTTTGTGTGGACTTCTTGGAGAACTGCTACAATCACCTCATGTACCTTGTCAAGGTCAGTTGCTGTAATAGTAATCATTTATTTTCTCACAGTCCAAAACATCAATGACCAATAATGAAAAACCATGTAGATATTTTAAATATGAGGACAGGCATATGACAAATAAACAACTACAACAAATAACACTGGTATCAGTATCGACCAAATTACTATTTTAAGTATTGGTATTGGCCCAGAATTTCACAATCAGTGCATCCATACTTAGTATACAAATGGAAAATAGGACTGAAAAATATAACATTTTAATACCTTTTATGAAACGATGTTGTTCATTGTAAGTAGAATACTCTTAACACTTAGAATTTCCTCATCTCTCTCACAGGAAAGTCTAATCCGAGAGCAAACTCAGGAGCACGACGAGACATACTACCTCTGGGCGCTCAGCTTTTTCATGGCCTTCAACCGTGGCAACGGCTTCCGTGCTGACTTAGTCTCTGAGACCATGTCCATCCGTGCTTTCCATTATATTGAGCGCAACATCACCAACTACTATGAGATGATTCTCACAGACCGCAAAGAGGCCACTTCCTGGTCACGTAGGTAAGAAGACTTTTGGTATCAGGTTTATCAGAAAAATGTCAAATCTGTGCATTGGTCCCAAACTGTTATCACTTGTTGTTTCTAGGATGCACCTGGCGCTAAAGGCATATCAGGAGCTGCTGCTGACTGTGAACGAGATGGACCGCTCACAGGATGAAAGCATCCGCCAGAGTTCCAGCATCATTAAAAGTAAGATGCTAACTGCTCTTGTTCACATAAGCTATTTTTACACAGAGATCCCGCAATAGGGCCGCAGGAAAGACGCGTCATTATGCCAGCTTTGCTTTTTTTACACATAATCAAACAACGCTGACATGATGTTGCCCCAATGTGTGATTGTGGTGTGACTTCAACAGACTATGTTTAAGTTGCTATAGAATACTCTTTTCAATTTTTAAAATTTGAATTATTGCCCTTTTTCTGGGTAACGAAGTGCAACTAGAACACGAGTGTGCATGTGTTCTCATCATTGCATAATGGTTCAAATATACAGATATTCTGCAAAGACAATATTCACTTAAAATTTAGTTTTAAGTCTGAAATATAAAAAAGAGTTTGCTTGTAATTGCAGTCCTAGTTTTCTCATCTGTTTACCTTCACTTTATAGGCAACATATTTTACCTGATGGAATACAGGGAGATTTTCCTGACCCTGCTGAGGAAGTACGATGAAACCAAACAGCCTCGGTCTTATCTCAAAGACTTGGTGGAGTCAACTCATCTCTTCTTGCGCATGTTGGAGCGATTCTGCAAAGGTCGCAGAAACTTAATGGTTCAGGTAAGTTCTTGTGCCAATTTTGCAGTGTGTGTTTGTAAATCCTTGCCGTGTGTACCTGGCCAAAATGTTAACATCTAGCTCTGTTAACCCTGCAGAAGAAGAAGGTGAGGCGGAGAAAGTCTCACGGTCAGAAAAAGCCTCCGGCTGCAGAAAATAGTCCAGAGGCTCTGGAGGAGACCTGGAAAGTGTTGGAGGAGGAGCTGAGGGCTTCTGGGTTTCAGGTCAGTGTGAGGATGAAACTCAAAGGGGGGCTAAGTACTTTCAGAAACACATCTGTCCGACGTCGATGAACTGAGAGGCTAAAACTGAACTAAAGTCTTGTCTGGTCCAAAGTGAAAAGTTTACCATCACTGCATTTCACCTTTCTGTCCTCTGTGTGCAGTTGTCAGAGTCTTTAAGTGAGAGCATTGTGCCGTTTGATGCCACATCTGAAATTCCACTTGAGGAGCAGCGCACCGAGGCCATGGTGCGAGTGCAGGATGCCCTGCTGGCTCGCCTGGGACCAGAAGCATTGGGGCTGCTGCGTGCTGCCAGGTCAGTGAGACTCAACGTGCCACTGACCCCTCAGACTAATCACACAAATTAAGTCATGCGTTATCTTAGTATTTACCATCTTCTTGTCCTTCTCAGGGAGGTGTGGCCAGAGGGAGATGTGTTTGGGTCAACTGATGTGGAACCAGAGGAGGAACTTGAACTCCTTAAACAGATCCTGCATGCCAACCTGCCAAGTAAGTTTTTTTGAATTTATTTATTCGTGACCCTTTGCATCACAGGCTCTATGCAGCACTCAGACGTTGCGTCTGGGTTTCAGGGTCATCTCCCCCTGAGCCTGTGGCAGAGGATGAGGACGATGCAGCAGAGTTAGAAGAGGAAGAGTTGGAGTCTGTCCAGATTTCTGAAAAAGAGTTCAACTTTCTAGACTTTATTAAGAGGTGAGGAAAACGATAACCTGCCACACCATGCCAAATAGTACTGTTGTGACCTATCTGATGGGGCATGTTACCCTTCTCTTCCCCCTCACAGGTTTTGCAACCCCAGTATTGTGCGTCCATACCTCCTCTTACTAAAATCGTACTCCAAAAACACACCTCACACAAACCACTGCATCGCTCGAATGCTGCACCGTTTGGCTGTCGACCTCAAAATGGACGCCCAGCTTTTCCAGCTGTCAGTCTTCAACCTTTTCAACAAGATCTTGAGTGACCCTGCAGCAGCTGCTTACAAGGTACCATACTGACATGAGAAAACATTTCTTCAGTGTTGCCAAGCAAGCTATGTGTGATAGGAGGTCAGGTGCAGATTAGACACAGGAGCTTACTTTTATTTTCTACTTCACAGGAACTGGTGACCTTTGCCAAGTTTGTGCTGAACCGTTTCTTTTCGGTGGCTGCACAAAACAACAAGGCGTATGTTGAGCTACTGTTCTGGAAAAATGTGGGAGCTGTACGTGAGATGACTGAAGGCTACAGCAAAGACGGGTTAGTGCTTGTTTTTGTGTGTTTACTATTGTGTGTCATATTATGGAAATACTTCACCCAGAAAAATGACCGTTTCTATATCAATTACTCAGCCTGTGTTCCATTAAACTCATGAAGAAAACTTTGGTCTTTTTGGATACCTTCACAGTTGGCCTTCAACTAACTGTTATTTCCATTGTTGATTAATCTGCCGATTATTTTCTCGATTAATCGACAAGTTTGTTTGGTCTATAAAATGTCAGAAATTGGGGGAAAATGTTGATCAGTGTCTCCCAAAGCCAAGATGAAGACCCTGAATGTCTTATTCTGTCCACAACCAAAGAATATTCAGCTTATTTTCATAGAGAAGTAAAGGAACTAGAAAATATTCGCATTTAAGAAGCTAAAACAATTACTCAAACCAATTAATGGATCATCAGATAAGTTGGCTATTAAATCAATAGTTAATGACAAAATGAAGAATCCAAAAACTGAGAAAATTCTTCATGAATTGGTGTAAAAGGGGTTAAACAACAGCAAAACTATATCAAAACACCCCGCTTATAAACTCTTATAGCTCATGCAGTATACTCCAACTCGCATTTATCCAGCTGTATGCTCAGAACTTCCCAAACACATGCATTTTCACTTGAACCTTACTATGAAACACTCCCACATAAAAAGTGTCACACACGGAAAGCACACCTGGCCAAGTGAGAGCACTTGAACTCTGCTCAGTGAAATGCACAGGCAGAGCTCATACTATGTGCTTGGCCAGACGCGCTACTGGTATGCGAAAGTATTTTAAACATTACTATTTTTTAGCAAAAATTCATGTATTTAGAAAGTACTGAGCATATGACTGGATAAATAAGACTTGTATTATACTGCATGGGTTGTATGAGAGTTTATAAACTAATGTTTTCATGTAGTTTTGCTGTTGTTGAACACAGCCCAGTTTTACTTTGATTCATCAAGAATACGTTTTTGGATTCTTCGTTCACCATGTAGGCATTCGAGAAAAAACAAGTTTTCCTTACAAGTTTAACGTTACGCTGGATGAGTAATTGATACACAAATGGTCATTTTGTGGATGGATCTATTCAAACACATGGTGTTTACACTGACTACAAAATAGCAAAATCTTGGGTTCTTAAATTTGAAAAGTTGCATCTCTTCCTAAATATGTCAGAGAGGGAAAAAAGCCATCATGGACTGAAGAGGAGGAAGAGGAGCTGCGGAAACTCTATGAGGAGCACCTTCACTCTGAAGGTCTGCTTTCTTTTTGTCTGTTACACATTACACATTACATGATGCATTGCACACTATGTACTTAGATCCAGCCTCTTTCACTGACTGTTGATTCTTGTGTTTAGTGCCAGATATAGTGGAGACTCTGCTGCCGTTACTCAGCAACAGCAACCGCACTCGGCGCCAGGTGGTGACACAGCTGGTGCATATGGGTCTGGTGGCCAACGCTAAAGAACTGAAGAAACAGAAGTATGGACTGACACTATGAGTTATATTTTACATTTATGAAGTCAGGAAGATGTTGCAGAATGTCTCTATACACTTCCATTTTTCCTCTTCCAAAAGGAAAGGTACCAGGATTGTTCTTTGGACTGAGGAACAGGAGGAGGAGCTGCAGATGCTCTACGAGGAGTACAAGGACTCTGATGGTACTGGTCATCATATTCTTATTGTGTAGTCCATGAGAGGTCTTTTAGTGCGCGCCTATCGCCAGTTTCAGTCCTTGTACAACATCAGTCGTGGGAGTACTGTGATGACTCTCTTCAGTGATAAAACTGTACTTTCACAGACGTGCTGGGTAATATCATGAAGAAGGTCACAGCCAAGCGGTCCCGTGCACGTGTGGTAGACAAGCTGCTCAGTATGGGCCTGGTGTCTGAGAGACGAGAACTTTATAAGAAGAGGAGTCGCAGTGCTCATGGGAAGAGTTCTGGAAAGGGAATGGTAAAGTTTTATTAAATGTATTTCTTTTTGAATAACATTTCGGACCACATTAAGAATGGTGAGATGAAGACACTAATGTATGTAACAGAAGATATATATCACCAAAAACAGTTATAATTTAAGAAATGGTGTTTCTACAATAAAGTCACTTTTTCTCTGCCGCAGACTGAAGAAGAGTTCTTCGAGGGACTAACACAGGGGTTACCAGATGATCCTGATGACAGAGATGATGAAGATGAGGGAGAAGATGAGTCTGAGGAGAGTGAGGAAGAGGAAGATGAACAACAAGAAGGGGAAACATCACAAAATGAAGGAAGGAGGAGGCAAAGTCTGCACTCCACAGGGGAGAGGAGACCCAATGTAGGCAGCATGGTGTATGCTCTGCAACAGGAAGGTAAGACAAAAGGCACTTTAGTTTAGTGGATCATTTAATGCGATAACTTTAAAGCTACAGTTGATTTTATGAGAAAGAATTTTGTCATATTTGCTGAAACTGTCATTAACTAGAGTATACCACGAGGCACTTAGAACAACCAGTCAGAAATGAGGAGCCTCTAAGGTTTGTGACCTGGCAGCCATGTTGGATACATTTGACCAATGTACCAAGCACCGCCCACCTGCTGAACCAACTTTCTCATTTTACAGATAAACAGTACACTAAAATATGTTTCTGAAAACATCTGAGGTGAAAAATACACAACTAGTCACAGAATCAGCAATGGTTATTTTTCTTCATGTGTGGTAAGGCCATCAGAAATGCTATGAGGCAACAAAGTGATTTTTGTGAATATAGTGACAGTTTCAGCAAATGAGAATCACCAGCTACTGCTTTAAATGTTACATATGGATTTAATGTATTTTTTAAAGTTATACCAGGGACTCTTTCATTACATGAAGTCAAAGAAACATTTGTGTTGATGTTCAAAGACACAGGTTGTGTGTGTGTGTGTGTGTGTGTGTGTGTGTGTGTGTGTTAAGTCCTTGTTTGAAAAAATGTATCTTTAAGACTACAAGAATAAAACATAAGGTACTCTTATGATTAGTTTCATGCTGTTTTTTTCTTTCTTTCTTTTAATAACAGGCATGTCTGAACCCTTGTTGTGGCTACAGACCCGTCTAAACACAACAGCAAAGGATCGTAAACAAGATGGTGAGTGCAATTGTCAAAAAAGAAAGTATCGAGACATTTTGCATGTTATTTCTTTACACTATTGCAAGTGGTTTTAGCTCTTTGGAAGGTTACGGCATGCGTGGAAATAAAAGAAATTTGTGCTTTCTGGTCTGTTAAAGAAATTGTTGTGGTCATTCACCAGGTGTGTCCCATGATGTGCCACTGGTACCTCTGACAGAGGCATGTGAAGAAGCCATGGACAACAAGAGCTTTCAGAGGCTGTTGCGCAAACTGGGAATTCGAGCACCTGCAAATGAACAGGTGTGGTTTGTGTGTGTGGTATTTCACCTCCAACGCAGTGGGGGGGGGGTCTTTTATTCTGTATTGTTTGTTTTTGTGCTCTCTGTTGATTTAATTTTGACTTTTTTTTACTGTTCTGTAACCAGGAGAGGTTTTGGAGGATCTCAGCAAAGATCAGTGTGTCCGAGCTCCGGAGCGCAGCTGCAGCTCTTAGTCCAAGAGAGGAGGAAGCTAACGGTAGCGAGGAGCAAAATGGCTCCATGAGTCCACCTGCACAATCCCAGAAGGAGGAGGAGGAAGAGGAGGAGGAGGAGGAAGAGGCCTCGGATGAAAAGAGAGCTGAGGCTCTGAGAGTTCTGTTGCTCACACGCAAGAAGAAACAACACACCTCAGAAAATACAGGTATGTGTGGGAGCCTCAGATGTCTCAGGTGGCAGCAGTTAATTACAGCTCTCTCAGGCAGATGAGTGTTAAGTTACACAGCTACTAGAACTGCCTGCTTTGGGTAATCTAGCAGCAAGGAATGGTGGTAGAGATCAATGCCAATGTTTTCGCTTCCTGGGAATATGATAGAAATCTACTGCAGTAGCAAAGTAATCACAATCAAGTGTTTTAGCTTCGAACTGGAGAAGCAGCAGTGTACTTATGTAAAGAACCTGTCATCCTTTTGCATCTCAAAAAACTAGAGAAGTGAAATCCTCCTCTTCCAGAAGAAGAACCATACATATAAAAAGATATGTATGGTAGTTAACTCCAAGACACAAATAATTATTTGATCCAATTTGAATTATGCTGCAAACTACACACATGATGTGTCCTTTTTTTATTTATTTATTTATTTTTTTAAGATTATTTGTTTTGGGCTTTTGCCTTTAATTGACAGGAGAGAGTGAAATGGTAGAGTGAGAGAGAGTGAGGGGTTGACATGCAGCAAATGGTTGCGAGCCGGAGTTGAACCCGCGACCGCTGCAGCGAGGTATCACCTCTGTACAAGGAGCACCGGCCCTATCCACTATGCTACAGACACCCCGATGTGTTCCAATTTTAAAGATAATTTGGCAAGTCAGCAAGGTTGCAGTTTGTCATAAAAACGTTGAAGTGTGCAGGGATTAAAGTCCGTCAGTTGGAAAAAGAGGGAGGAAAAAAAGTTGCACGTGCATTTGTTGTGATTCAGTTTTGACTATCCAATTAATGACGCTGTTGTAAACCAATAAAGCCAGCCAGAGCCTTGCTATTAGCCAATCAGAAGCAGAGGAGGGCGGCTTCACCACTGCCCCACAGGGAAGGATCTGTAGTAACTTCTCAGACCTCCGCCGGCAGCAACATCGCCTCCGCCGGCGCAGGCATGAGCTCCAGCATCATGGGCAGCAGCCCGCTGGAGGTTCTCTCAGCCATTCCGCTCCGGTGTTTAAAAAAAAAAAAAAAAAAAAGTACAAACAGGTCCACTGGTATGAGGGGACAATGTAACCAGAAAATAAAAAATAAAATAAAAAAAGCACCCCCTCCTTAGCTGGCTGCAGGAAAAGCGGGGTTTTGGTGCCTCTCGCTGCGACGGCGCACAGATGAGTGAAGAAACGTCCCCTTGCGTCGCCATAGCAATCCTTAATTGTTCTGTTTATAATTGTTCTGTTCTGTTCTTCTAAGAGGAATAAAACCTGCACAGAAAAGATTTTTAGATGGTTAATTATTTTTTTGACTATATTACAAACTGAGTCAAGCCCTAAAAAAAGTTCAGTTTAATTGAATAGATCAAAACATTTAAATTAAAAGCAAACAACAACAATAAATAAACCGCTCAAAATCACCTTGATCCTATGCTATTGGTCTTGAATATTTAAATAGTGTAGGTTTAAGTGTTCTTACAACTTAAATGCTGTATTAGAGAAACCTTTTAACTTGAAAGCTTTGGGAAACTATTGCACGGCAGAAAAGGGGTCATTCTTAAAGTGTGGTGCAGCCTATTGTGGGGGAATATGAACTGGCCTGAAAAAAAATTTCAGTCAAAAATATTTTTTTTGCTTTAATCCCTGAGTGTGAGACTGTGAAAAGAATTGGAAAGACTACAAAAGTTGCATAAGTGATGTCAACTTTCCCTATTGCTGAAGCTACTTAGCTAGCTAGCTGGTGTTAGCATATCGTGTGGGACGAGAGATGTAGTTCAACCTGCGTCTCTCTTGACTTGCAAAATTATCCTTTGGATCTTTCTCTACTGACAAACACCTGTCTGTGATTCATGGCTCAACTGAATACCGTACAACTTTTTTTCCATAAATAAGGTCTCATGGGGGACACCAGAAGGGAAGGGAACTTTGCCTCTTAAATCCACTGTTAATCAAAGATAAGTCAAGGATCAAGATGACTCTGTACATAATAAATTCTTTTGTTGTTTTTAGCCCCTGTGTCAGATGTCACTCCTACTGAGGATACAGACAGGTGAGGCATCGCTTTGTGTTGTTAATCAGTTAAGCCAAACCACAGCTGAGAAATGTCTATTTTTAATTCTGAACTCTACTTAATCTATTCCTGTTCACATCAGGTCCCAGGAGAGGACCTCAAATAAAAGAAGCAGGAGCAGAGTGCTGGACGATGACGAGGATGATGGTATTTCCCAAATGAAATTAGAGCTCTCATATGTTAGTTTAATGATAATGAACTGGGCACTTAGATAACTTGTAAAACTAAAGGTCAGTAGTATGTTGTCACTCCTTACTTAAACTTAACATCTGTGCTGCAGCAGTCCAGGATGAGTTACGAGCCTCCCACTTTAGTGGTGTTTAATCAGAGCTGAACTGCAGCGTTTCGACTTACACATTACTGTCTTTACAGAGGATGAGTCCACCACTGCGATGGATGTGGAGACCAACGGCGATGCAGATTCAGACAGGGAGGATATCTCTGCTCCTGTGAAGCGTCGACGGAAGATGGTCTTAATTGATGAAGAGGAGGATGAAGATTAGTCACTTTCTTTAATGGACCGTAAAAACTGCAGACAGGGGAGACATAAAAGGCCCTCGCTTTGCTCAGAGGTGAATACAGCCCTCTGGAGGTCTGCAGTCCAGACAGCAGAAACTCTATTAATGGAATCCCAAACAACCCCAAAGAAACAGGCCCTTAGACCGGCCCCTGTGGATACATAGATCCTCTTAAACAGCGTCAGTTTGTCATCTCTCTGGCAAGCCTCAGTGGTGCCTTTATGTTATGGTTATGGTTCTCTTTGAATACTCTGCATGGGCACCACAAAGATATTGCTGTCTGGGAAAGTTTTACATCACAGGATTTTGTGTATAATCCAGTAATACCTTTTGTGATTTTAAAGCTTCAGGCTCATTGTATTGATAAAATGAATCTCACATTTGTACTTTTAGGTGATTTACAATGTTGACTTTGGATCTAAGAGAAAAATTCATGCCTACTTATTAATAAAAAAAACACTTGTCAAAATAGGGGCCCACTAGCAGCTTTTGTTTTGTCACTTTGTTGTACTACATCATTTAAACACTAGAGGGCACTTGAACGATTAACTACTACATTTGTGAATTGTTAAAAGAATTATTTGAATCTGTAGAATATCTAATTTTAATTCTTGAATATATTGTACCTTACTTAAAATCAAGTATTTCTACAAACTTTAGTTAGTATTGTATCTCTGAAGTGAGTTAGGAAGGACTCAGTGTAAATGGGGTCAGATTAAAATCTCAGTCTGCCCATATTTGTCTTATACTTATGCAAAGACGACATGAACAAACGTCTTTTGATTGAGCTTTCTTCAGCACAGGGATCCTGTATCATGTGTACGTCTGAAGGCTCTGCCTGTTAGTCGCGCACATTTTGCAGCTGTGTCAGAGGTGGTCTCTTGTCCCCACATCTGGACCATGTTAGTAACTTCCTGTCACAGCATCTGCTCTGCCCCCATCCCACAGAGCCAAGCACAGACCTGACAATCCTCAGACACTGCTGCGAGTTAAGCATGTGAGCACAATGGTGGGTGGGTGTAGTTTGTGAAACTAAGAAGTTAAAGGTATATCACTTCCTCTTCACACAGAATTGTCCCAATATGTCTCCATGTGTTAACTTAAAGCAGACCTGTACAGTCTGTATATTAGATATAAAGGGATGATTCATTGTTTTGTACCCAGAACATGAAGGCCTGGGGGCTGTACTGTGTAAATGTTAGCAACAGATGTATAATACAGTCATTAAATCAGGCAAACTTTCAGTAAATAGAAGCCATGCTTTTGTTAGTGAAGACCTGACTTTTTATTTAAAAGCCACAGAAATCACCCTTGAGTGTTTGAGGTGACACATTTTCCTCAGCAAATACATTGTTCAGTGTTTAACACTTCAGATAGATTACCTGGGTCAAAGTGTGCATCAGAAAAGGTATTTCAAGCATATTTAAAACCTCTAATGTTAAATCCTGTTATGGTTGTAAATGCAGTGTTTTCTTGCTGTAGGCCCTCTTACGTAAATGCTCAGGGGAAACACACTTGTCTGCTTAGTTGTCACAGATGGAGGGAAAACTACCTGATTTGTTTGTCATGTCATTTGTTTTCCCCAGAACTCGCCTGGCTTGACCTGAGCATGTCACAACACAGCAAGACACACACAACTTTACGTTACTGCTATAGGTCATATGGGAAATTCCAACAACAAGCCACGACAAAGTGATGATCTGTCAATAATGATCAGGTCAAACCTGACTGAACAGATCATAAAAGTATTTAAATGTAGACTGTGAACATGCTGAACATGGTAAATGATAAACACCTGTCTGTGTGGTTGTTGAACTGTCGGTGTGGTTACCATGCAGTCTGTGGGTCGTGGCTATAAATAAATAAGACTCTGCTCCTTGCACACAAACGTCAACCACCGGTAGACCCTGTGCTACAAATGAAGTGCTTCTCCTGTCTCAGCACTCACAGCTGCAGCTCATAACCTCTGAGCGTACCAACACAATCCACAGGCTCCTTTGTCACCAGTTGTTACTGTAAACACAGCAAACTGCTTGCCCTACTCATGTGTCACGGTATGAATATGAAAAGGGGAAGAGAATGAGTCAGCCTGTGTTATATACAACTCGTCTGTTTCATGTCTGTAGGCTTTCACTCTCTAAAAATACACCCTTTAAAATGGCTTGAAAAATTATAGGTTGTTAGTGGTAAAGTTACTGCATTATTGATTAGTTACAAGCCATTAATTACTACAACTTTTGGGTTATCAGGTTATAAAAAAAAAACTTTTAATAAGCCAAAAGTGAGGAGGTCAGTTACAAGTATTAATAAGTTAATAATGATGAGTTTTAATTGTCTTTGACTCCCTGGACAGCAGTACTGATACTAAGTGAACTATCCTGGTGAAATAAAGTAAATTAAACCACTTCATAGTTAAAGTGTCAAGGTATTTTTTAATAACTTGTTAATAAATGGACTCTGTTTCAGACGCTCTGTCTGCAGCACTTTTCCAGACGGTCAGAGGTCATCGGTTCTTGTGGGTGGTTTACTTGATAAACAAAGAGCTATTACTGGAGGAGGATAAACACCAACCTGAGACAACCTGGCAACCCAAAATGTGTTCTTATTGGTTTAAAGTCTCTAGAAAACATTAGTAAATAATGTATTTGTTATTAATAAACCCATTATTTATAACTTACAAATCATTTATAAGTGGTACTATTATGGCTAGTTAGTTAGTACTTAAGCCAGTACTTAATTGATAAACAGCTGTTGTTAAGTTAGTGTACTGTGTTCTCTCATGAAAAAAACAACACAACTCTTACAAAAGTAAGGGACTGTTCATTACATATGACAGGGGAGTGGGTGCTGCAAAACGGAAGAGGCAGTTCAAATAATCTTTTAAGCACTGAGGAGGGAGTTATGTTTTTTTGATTTGCCATTGGGGAGGAACATTTCACTTTAAGTGCTCATTATGTTGTATTTATTTTAATTATCCTTGAAATCCCAAAACTTGCAAGTGGGTTTAAAAAGCATATTTTCTTGGAAAAAAATATTTTAAAAAAATTAACAAATTACACCATTTATCATATACAGAGACTTTGAAAACACAAGCATTATCTTCGAATTTAATCAAAATAATTTTATTCTATGTCTTATTTAAATTTTCTCCAAAAAGAAAGCTTCTGCCCTAATGAGGTCTTGTAAAAAAAAATACATTCTGCGTTCCTGCGTGCATAGAAAAGGTCAGGATTTCAGTTTCAACTTTGGTACTTTTTTCTTTTCTTTTTTTAAATCTAATGATGGCCACTGTGCCAATTTATTGCTATTCAGACTGCTGCTCCCAATGTTATGTATTCACAGTTTATTTGGGAAAATGGTCATCATAATATGCACATGTTGCTAATGCTGGCTGCATATGTGTGTTGCGATGTGTATGAGTGTGTGTGTTGTGTAGGCTTATTAAATTTTTATTGGTTTTGTGTGGGGCCAACATGCACCCATATTCTACCTACGTGCACACACAGATTGTGTGTTGATGCCATTTTTAAGGAGGATTTGCATTCTACATAAGAAATTAGCTGTTTGTTTTGGTGATTACTCTCTCTGTGCTGTTTGCATTGGCCCCACACCTGAGAATATACAAAATATGGAGTGGGAGGAGGGTCATGCATTTTCCCCCGGTCACTCAGGGAGGCTCAAGGAAACGTATCTGTAGCTCCAGGGAGGGTCAGGATAAAAATGAATACATGAATAAATAAAGTCAATAAAGTCAAACTGAGTGCAAAAACATCAAGTAACCCCCGGTTATTAAATGAGTTTATCACAGGAGCTCAGGTATAGGAAGCTCGCTGATTAACTCCGGGGCCTCATCTGTTGCTGTGCCCCGTCACCCCTCACCCTCACCCCGCCCCTCGCTCCGGGCTCCAACGGCCCAACTGCCGACGCTGGATGGAGATACAGCGGGGGATTAGCTCGGAGGGAAAACTTTCCTCCTTTGTGTCTCCAAAGTACCGTTTATTTCAGAAGAAGAGGGGAGGCGTGTGAGGGAGGACCGTTCAGATTTTCCACAGAGGAGGAGCGGGAGGAGGACTTGGAGTAGTTTGGTGAGGAGTCACAGACGGGAACTGTAACGGTTAATCCAGAGCCAAAGTTGTGAGAGTGAGTGAAGCTCGGCTCGGCGGAGAATGGAAACTAACTAACTAACTAACCCTCCTCTCTCCTGTGGTCTCAGCTAGCTCGGGGCTGTAACACATTTGCATGAGGCAGGGAGAGGTGCTAAAACATGCCGTTGTTGTCGCTTCAGAGCAGCCTGTGAGTTTAAGAAGAGTCGGGGGAGAAGTTGGGAGAAAACCGGTTTTCCCTGGTACCCTACCGCCGCTTTGTGTTAGTGAATGGTCGGGGTGTTTTTCCTGTTTGACAGGGCCGATTGTCAAGTAGAAGTTAGCGTTACAACCGCCCGACACAGGCTCATCGGTAAGTTTATAAACTCTTTCACTTCAGGAAAAATTAATCTTTGTTGCACATCTACATCCCTCTACTCCTCCTTTAAACCCTGATGTGTGGTTGCCTGCTTGTTACTCTCTGCCAGCGTACATTTGAATTAAGTTAACTCCGGCTCTGTGCTTGAAAACAATAGGCGCATACTTCATTACCGATGATAATTGATTATAGCTGAGCGATTCCACCTCAGATACTGACCGATCAGTGCCAAACTCTGCAGCTGGAAATGTTTGTAATAACACGTAGCAAGCCTGGCTGCCTCCATGGCTGCTCCCCTTTTAAAGGCTTTTACACTTGAGGCACATAATGCAATTCATCCTTCAGCCTTTGAGGACACAGACATAATGATCCAGGATAATAAAGGCTTTATTGGTGTGCACTGAACAACACATTTAGACCAAGATCCCACAGTACTTTGCTTCAATCAGCACTAGGCTATTTAAGATAATCATGTGGAAGTGGTGCTAGGGGAAGATGGGAAGTGCCCTGCAGCTCTTAACAGGAAAAACAATACTGATTTTATTGATTTAAATCCAGTTATATGTTATGTATAACACAGATTGTTTGACAAATCTGAACATTTACAGAACGTGTTTCTTTATTAATTATATCCACCCATAGTGCATAAGTACATGGAAACCTTCATTTTGTAAGGCAAACATTTCATGTCCCTTTTTGGCCCATTTAGCGTGCAAGAAGTCCCAGCCCTGTGGTTCTGCTGTGTGATCCATGGTGGGAGTGCCTCTTGGGTTTTTGGGCAGTGTGGTGACAGCCTACAGGTCCTGTCTTTACTGGGGAGTGCACTCTGTAGTTACACCCCCTCAGTAGTGCACCCCCCCATCTACTTGACCTACTCTGTCAGCCTGCAACAGATGGTTTTGCCCCCTTTGAAAAAGCAGAGAGGAAGCCCGTCCCTGCTTTGGGGAAAGAGAGAAGGCAGGAAAAGAGGCATGAAGAGCAGGGGCTGATGAAAGTTAGGCTGCACATGTTATTTTGCATGGTGCCGTTTAATTAGAGGAGACACAAGGGTCTCGTTCTCCTCATGTCTTTGTTATTGTAATATTTCGACACCATGCTGTCTTTTTCTTTTTTTTTTCCAATTAAATGCACATAAACTTTATTGAAAATGTTGCAAGTAGCTTTTAGGAGAGTGATACTGTGGAGAAAGAGAGCACAGTAAGAGCAGCTGACCCGCACAGCAAAGCAGGAATTCCCATTTTATGAGGACAAGCTTTAATGTGAAGTTTGGGTAATTACTGTGTTTGGATCTGCTTTCTTCTTTAAACATAAGCAGCTTTTTTTTTCCCCCTTTGGACAACAGGGCCATGGGCTAAGGTTTATTCCTCTGTTGGCCGGCTGTTGTACCAGCTGAAAAGATGAACGTCAGTGCTTTCTATGGTTACTTTAAAACACAATATAGTAGTTACATCTGTAGTATTCTATAGTGTGTTCATGAGTATTCAGTAAAAATCAAACGACAGAATCATATATACTCAGCTTCTCCTCTGCTGTTAGTTGTTGTCTTGTGTCAGGACACGTATACATCATTTAAAAGGAAAACTTCAACTTCCAAATTACCATCTGTATATCAGTTACTCACCCCATGTTATGCTGAATTTGTGAAGAAAATGTTGTTATTCTTACATGCCTCCACAGGTTGGTTGTAGAATCCAAAAAATGAATTGTATTAATGGGTGGCTACGTTTAACAACAGCAAACCTATATAAAAACATCCCTTTACAAACTCTCACACAACTAATGCAGTATAATCCTAAGTCTCTTCATACCATTGTTTCTTCAATACTTCCCAAACACATGAATTTTTGGTAAAACCTCACTTTTTTAAAAACTTCCTTTATAAGTAGCACAAGTGCAGTAGTTGTCCATGACTACAAAACATATTTTAGCCGTCAATCAGTTTAAGTGTACACTATATTTAGAATATTTTCACTGCTTTACCTTGACATGACCATTACCATGACTTAATGTTGCCACCACAATAAGGCTGACATTCTGATGGGGAACTTAACTAAAACTGAAATTTATCTACTCTCTTCAAAGCCAGACTCAGCTGACAAAAACAATAATTTTACCTCACTGAACATAAGAGCTGCTGATCTACCAGTGCTTCGATCATTTAGTACGTTTGTGTAACTCTGTAACTTAGGTGAATTCGAACTAACCCTGTAAAACACCAAAGTCACACAACAACACAAACAAACTAACAGAACAGATGTTTCAATATAGTTTTGCTTTTGTTAAACATGGTCCCCTATGACTTAAATCCATCAAGAGTTTCCTGTTTTTGGATTCTTTGTTCAATGTGAAAGCATGCGAGAAAAAGTTTTCTTCGCAAAGTCAACGTAACACGTGGGGAGTAATTAATTAACAGTTATTTGAGGGGTGAAGTATTGGTTTAATATCAAAGCCATTACAAATGCAGAATGCTGTTTCACAGTGACACTGTTGAGAAATGATTATTTTGGTGAGTTTACCTCAGTCTGCAGAATGATTGAGTTAGCACTCCTGCTACCACATGCTCAGTCCTCCTGCATCTGCCCATATGTCTTGCACATGGAAAGTCTCTACTGAGGAGTGACTCTAAGGTTTGTCATGATGAATAAGAGCAGTGTCAAGGAAGAGCTGTGCTGTATAATCTGTACAAGACTCATTGCTGTGGATAATCTAATGTGGAGACTGCTGTGCTCTGTCACTTTCTCTTCTTCTGGGAAAAGTTCATCATTTAATGTTTTATGTCTTTGTTTTTTCAGTGTAGTAAACTCGATACATTTTAAATTACCCAACCATTGCTTTCATCATCAACTACTGTTGATCCTGCCTTTCTGTGTTACTATGAAATGACTGACCGAAGAAGAACTGACATGGCTGGCTGAGCAGCAACCTGTAGTTAGACTGGGAGATGGAAGGATTCGGAGACTCCTGGGTGCAAGAAAAACCCTATTGTCACATGGAAACCGCATAAAAACTGATACCAGTCATTTTAAAACATCCATCCATATGCTACTTTTGGAACTTTAAACATTGGTTGTAGTTATGACATGAGAGGGGTGTTGAGTTGGCTTGGAAAAAAAAGGGCACACGAGATATTTTAGACTCGTGAGATCGCTGTAGGAGGTACAATTATTGTCGACTGGAATTTGACAAAGAGGGTTAAATGGCTGCTCTAAATGACAGAGCTGCAGGGGAAGTGCTGCAGACATACTGTATATAGGCCCTGCATGGAGGTCTGAAACGCCACTGCATTGCCACAATAGCAAACCTATCTACAGTTGATCATAATTCAATCAGTGGCCTATTTGATCTTACTTCTACTGCTACTTGGTCTTACTTTATCAGTCTGCAGCAGTTTTGTTTTTGTACACCAACTCCCTGTGATAAGAATTGAAAAAATAAATTTTTTAAGCGCTAAAGTTTGACAGGAATGGTTTGTAGGGTTTTGTGGCACTTTGCGGTGAGGATTGCAGATTGCAACCAGCTGAAACTTCTCCCGTGTGCGGAGCGTGAACTCCTTGTTATAACTCCAGCCTTTATTGCTCAGGAGGTTTTTACTGGGAGCTAAATAATCCTCAGAGGTCTCTTCCTCTCCAAAACAAAAAGATCCAGTGATTTAAACCAGTAAAAACACTGAATAAAGCAGTTTGACATTACAGATCAGTGTTTCTGAAACACTGTTTGGCATGTCGCAGACAGGTTGCTAACCCAGCACCTGCTAATGTGTGCTCACCTTTTTTTCTCTTATTACTCAAGATGTTAAGGAGGTTTTTACCGGGAGCTGAATTATCACTAGAGGTATCTTCCTCTCCAAAACAAACAGACCCGGTGATTTCAACTAGTAAACACACTGAATGGACAGTTTCTGTTCAAAATAATCCGTGTTTTTACGGCACTGCTGTTTTTTGCAGAATGGCTGCTAACTACAGTTAGCAAAAACGCTAATGATTCTATCCAGAGCCAGTGTTTGGTTTGTCCATTCTGGGGTACTGTAGAAACATGGTGGTGCAACATGGCGATCTCCATGGACCCGCTCCCTATGTAGCTACAAATGGCTCTTTCTATGGTAACGAAACAGTTCTTATTTTCAGGTGATTATACATGAAAGAAAACATATTTTATTCCATTTCTGCCAATATGTCCCCCTAAATCCTAAACACTGAACCTTAATTAAACTTTATAATGATATCATGTTACCCCATGACCTGTCCCCAGCTCAACTTTATACAGAACACTCCTGTGTCTTGCTCAAGGACACTCCTGCTCTGTACCAGCCTAGTGTTCATCAGCAGCATACATTATCTCACACACAGTGCCATATTGTCATTCTCTCACTAACATATGGACATCAGACTCCACCACACCGCCTACTAAATGCTGCTCTTCACCACAAACCCTAATAGAGCGTTGTGGAAGTGCTCCTCCTTTCTGCACACACTGTACGCTCGTTCCTCAGCGGCTGGATCACTAACATATTGCAGCATAAAGAGTGTTTACTTGGTGGATGATTATTAGTCCTGACTATGTTAATGACCATGTGTATTTCTGATGTACCATGTCAGGCGTGCACCATCGACATGTGACTCCCTTTAAAAGGCTCCTCATTGTGTTTCTGATCTTCATGCCTCTCTATAAGTAGCTCTCTGCATTTTTAAGTTGAAAGGCCTCTATTGTTTCAACTAAAGTCTGGCATGAGATGGAGAGATTATGAGGGAAGAAAAGTGAGATACTACTATTGAGATATTGCTACAAGTCACTGTTATTGGGGTTCATGAACAGAGGGCAAATTATTTGGCAGTAAGACTTATAGGAAATAGGAGACTTTAGTTTAAGTCCTACAACTGTCAGTGAGATTTGAGCTGCCATGATGTCGCTTGAACAGCTGCTAATTGTATCTCTAAATAAGCTATTTCGTGCAATCAAGTATTACAAAATCACAGGAGTCTTTATAGAGTACTCTAGGGATGACGTTGTTCTGTAGGCCAATAGAGAAGTTAGCGTCGCCCCAGTTCCCTTGTCAAAAAGCCAAAAGGATTTTTCTATTGGATTTTGGATTATTGCAGAAATATCCTATGTGGCAAACAAACTTTTATGATACGTTCACCTTTTGTTCAGCAAGATAATCTTCACAAATTAACACCACTTTTTAGATTTTTGAAGCCTAAATTCAATCACCAGAAATAAAAAGCTAATGTTAGACAATAAACGGATTACACCATGGCCCCATGACTTAATGTTGCCACCACAATAAGGCTGTAAGGTTGTGTTCGGTGTGATGATGTTCTGTAGTCTCATTTAGCTGTTTTGAACTTTGGTTAATCAAAGACCTTATTTCAGGCATCTAACCAAAACACCCATTGACTCAGAGACGAGGGAGCCAGGAGTGCTAAAATGCTAGCTCTTTTCTGGGTTTAAGGACTCGTTCCTGGGGCACTCTATAACTCATAGTCGCAATCAAGTTGTTGTAATTCTGACTGTGTTGTGTGCAAAATGAATTTGGCTGGATGGATTGAGTCAGCTTAGGGAGGCAAATAGTTTTGCATAAAATTCACAGTTTTGGGGAGTCTGTGGTCACAAATATGTGGATTGGGAGGACTTCAGTGAAACATTTTTTTTTCTTAAGGTTTTTGGTTCCAGAAAGACTTATAGCATCCAAGTGCACATTCTTGTGTCACATCTTGTCATAGAGTGGCATGAAAGCCATGTTTTGGTTAATGTCTGATTTGGATGGCTTTGGGTTAAGTAGCTGATGACAAGGAAAAGATCTCATGAGAAACATGGCTGCTTCAGAAAAAGGGATTAGTTACATCCTAGATCTGTGCAGGGGGAAAAAACCCTGTTGATATTATTCTTGATCACATATGGCCCTAAAATGTCACCTGAGTGATGTAATAAGAAATATAAAGCTGTTTATACAGTTGTGAATGCACCCACAATGCAACAAGCATGCTCTTGGATGCAGTTGCTCAAGCCACATGCAAAGGTTGTCAGAGACACATGGGCATGCAAAGTATCCCATGGGCCACACAGACATATTTCAGTCAGGCTTTGAAGCTAAGGCTCAAGTTGAGATACCACGTATTTGTCGCATTTTGCTATGTTGTTATGTCTGTTTGTGTGTTAGTAGAGACGTGCCAATGGCAGGTCTTGATTTGTTGTTATAAAATCAGCATAAATTTGATTTTTTTTTTTAATCACATTTATGATCTGTGCGCCATTTTAGTTTGAATATGGCTGTGTGGAGCTCAGACCAAGAGTATATGGATGAGAATTACAAAACCTCTTGAGCATGCAAAGTCTGGGAAGAAGTGTAAACTGACTGTCATGTGGTGCTTTGTTCATTATGCAAGTCGTTACAGCACACCAAGCACAGACTTGGTGCTGCTGAAATCGTCTCAATCACGTAAGCAGAGACACAATGGCAAGTGTTATATGTAGATTAGCCTGCGAGCCAGACAGATTACAAGCTTGTTTTCATCATATTGCAAGTTTGCCTTTCCTGCTTTTTCCTTACAAAGACCAAATCACTCACACGGTGCTTATGTTCCAAACAGTACAGCGTGCTGGAGAGCTGCATCGTGTTTCCCAGTCTCAAATTCTCTTTTGAAATCTAGGCAGTGGTGTTGTTGTTGAGGTGAAATGATGTGTCAGTGTTGATGACCCAGCTTTTAGTTCCTGTCTGCTCCGTGTCACAAACACAAGGGTCAGTTCCTGCTGAAACCTGATGTTCCACTTCCTCATCTGGTCCTGGGCTTCCTGCTATGGAGAGACAGGAAGCTCAATAGCGGCCCATATGATTTCTTGCTCAAGATGTTCCAGAGTGAAAGCACATGTTAGGGTGATGGGCATGTATGTATCCATCTTTATCCAGTTTTATGCTTAGCACAATATGGCATCAATTTTAATAACTCCACTGTGATATTTGGCTTTATTACCATGGTTCCTTGTCCAGACTCGATCAGTCTGTCAGCTGGTCTGGGTGTCCAACTGAAGGTGGCATGATTAATGGCTGCAACTGCAGAGCGCAGACCTCGGTGCATCTCACATTCTTGGTAGAGTCTTCCAACTCAAGTTGTCAGACAGCCAGGCCCTAACACTGCAGGTTTTCAACTTCTCAGCTGGCCTCGGCAGTCAAGTCAGAGGAGTAGTTGCAGAATCCCTGGCTATGATCATGCACGCCCACCCTTTCATTAAACACACCCAAATTAGCTATGTGGGGAACTTGTAGTCGGCCCTGCCTGTTCCTCAGCAGCTGAGCACTCAGATGTGCTCTACTCAGCCCCCCACAGTGTTAGTTCAGGGGGAGTATACTCCTGGGCAAGTTTTTGTTTCAAGGGAAACATAATATTCCAATATCTCATCTGCAGCTGATGTTCATTGTGTGCTGATGTACAATTCCCACCTACTGCCTCTTAAGTAAACGTAAGTGATACTTCTGGAGGCCATTATGAGTGTTTTCTTTTTCATTTCTTACCATTGGAGTCCAAGTTAAGGGGTTTCACACTTTTCAAGACTCTACAGGTCAAACTAGTCGATGCTGGAAAGGGTTGGTTGGTTGGTCCACCAATTTGGTCCGAACTGAAATGTCACAACTTCTATTGGATGGGTCTCCATAGAGTTTTGTACGGGCATCTATGGTCCCCCGAGGAGTCTTACTAACTTTGGTGATCTGCTGACTTTTCATCTAGCGCTATTATTAGGACTAAATCTGAATTTGTCCAGTCCTTTGCTTTATGACTGAACCTGAAAAACTAATGACATTCCCAACTAACTCATCTGCACTTTGTGTTTAGTGCTAATTAGCAGATTTTAGTATGCTAAGAGAGGCTAAACTAGGTAAATATCCCTTGAAAAACATCAGCATGTCAGTGTTGTCACTGTGAGTATGTTAGCATGCTGATGTTAGCATCTAGCTACCACTACGTACAACCTCACAGAATTGCTAGCATGGCTGTAGATTCTCATGCCGTGTTTACAATACATCGTTTTGCTCAACTCAACTCACTTTCCCTTCAGTGTAAGTTGGATTCTCATCTGATCGCCATAGCAACACTGCATTGAACTGCCCCAACATCAAACTCTAACCCAGCCCATTATGAGAGCCAATCTGCCCTACCCGACCCGTAAACGTATGGATTAAACAATGACGCAAACCCAAATCGCAGTCCCACAAACCAGAGCTTGAGTTTCTGGTGATGACCTACTTGCTGTTGGCTATATAGTATGTAATTTCCATTATTTTAATTTCCATTGTTCAATAACAAGCTTACCAGAACCGCCCAACCAGCTGGTCAACCTGTGCATCACTACACTACAGCAGTCAGTGGCCTGCATTGTTAACTTAATCATCTAGTATCGGCTCAGCTCGCATGGGACCTGGACCGAAATATCAGAAAAATGACCAGGTGTTATCCACAACTTTTGCTAATGGAAAACCAAAGAGATCGAGTCAAGTTGAGTAGAGCCATGCAGTGGAAATGTGGATTTAGTTGCCAGGCGACTTTAGCTTGTAGAAAATTCAGCTAGGAGGAAGCCCTGGGAGGTTTGGGGGTCTCCAGAGAGCTCAGTCATTAAGATAGATAGTTCTGTTTCTAGTTAGGACCCCCTCCCTCCATCACTCACCACCTCTCTGAAAGCAAATACTTGGCATCCATCTTAAAGCAAACACTCGGAATCTACCAGTCTCCTTGGTGCTCTCGGCTGTCTTTATGTGGTCTCCTCTTTCGTCCGCATGGTTTCCTCTGAGTGCCACTAGAGGTCACAGCATGGGCCTCAGAGTCTTTGTTTTGCCCCATAATGGCTCTATTCTCCCACGGCAGCAAGGACTTCCAAGCCTGCTAGACATAGGACACCATTGTGACTCACGGAGGGGTAACATGAGGCAGACGCAAAGACATGAGTGTGCGTGTAGAGTTAAGTAAATTACTATTTAAATGGTGCTGAAATATTAACAAGTTCCCTTTTGCTAGTGTTACTGGCAAACCAAAAATAGTTGCTTTACCCACTGCAAGAGAAGATTGAACTACAACCAAATAAGATATGTGGTGGAAAGGGGGACACTGGGCTTATTATTTTCCATTAGCGCATATGACTTATCATGGTTAAATTAAATTCAGTGAGCTGAGCTCACCACAAAACATTCATTTAAAGTCCTGGCTCACTAAAGGCAACAGGCGAAGCTGTTGGAAAATCTTGTCAGTATCCAATTACTGCAATTACTGTAAAAAAGCTACTGTGTAATGTGATGTGTTATTATTTGATCTACCTACGACGTTTTGTACAAAGCTGTATTCCAATTCGACACAATGTGATAAGTAGGAGAGACATCAAATCACTTGTTGGTCTGGTTTCTCTGAAAGATAAAACTACAGAAGAATTAGATTAGCTTGAAATAGACATTTTATACTTTAGTAGTGTAGATTAAGTTAATTATCTTTATACTATACACAGTGTCTTCATGCTATAGTTTGTCAGAGGAATGTGCAGCACAAGATGACCTTGGTCACTCAAGTTTCACATTTCTCACAAGAAAAAAAGCAAATGGCAAAAGGTAACAGAGCAGGTAAAAGGGGGAAAGGCTTTAGCACAGAGTAATTCACACAAAGCTGGCTGATTCAGGTGTTTTATATGCAAAGCAGCCAGGTAGCCTTATAGGTCATATTGGACCAGTGCCGACTGGGGTAAAATGCTCTGGGGCAAACCAACGGCAATCAACAACATCAACAAGTGTATCTTGTACTGAAAGTCAGAACTAAACTATATCTACAAAAGCTTTTTGGCTGATTTTTAAAGCATAGATACCTTTTTTGGAAGTACACATTAACATTTTAACTATTCCACTTTGTAGCTCATCTTCCCCACATATGACTGAATCAAGTAGATCACAGTAACAGGACCAAAGAGAGAGACAAAAGCCCGTAACAATGAACTTCCTGTGTCTGTCAGTCCATTTTCTAAACCTCTTATCTTGCTCAGTGTCTCAGAGGGTTGGAGTCCTTGTTAATTGATCAAGGGAAGCCAATCCATCACAAAACATCTAGGCTACTGCGGATTCCTAGAGTTTAACCTAAGAGTCTCAAGATGTAGAGGAAACCCTTTTAGATATGCAGAGAATATGAGAACTCCACACAGATAATCCCCCAGCCTGCTCTCATATCCAGACCCTTCTCGCTGCAAGTCAACAGTCCTAACCACTGAGCCGTCGTGCTACCCTGACCCCTGTGTGTAGTTTTATATTATGCCCCAGTAGAGTTTAGTTCTTCATTTTAAGTCTGCTTGGGTTGACGTGCAAATTATAGTCTTGAAAAGTTAGATTTTCTTATTCTGTCCAGTTAAGTTTTTGTCTTGTTGTAGTCAACAAAATGTCCTAACAGTTTTCATTAAGTTCAGTTGAGGCATTTTTCCCCAACCTTTATTTGATATTGGGATAGTTTGAACACTTGTTCATCCATTTTGATTCACAGGTCATTTTATAAGCAAAATGTTAAGGGTGGTCTTTGTGACAATCAGAGCATTAATATAGCAGCAAACAACTATTTGCTATGTAAAGGTGGAGTGGAGTATTGGCGTCCTTAGCAGAGATTAAAGTCACACTCCCTCTGTGTGCATGTTGTAATTGGTGTTCTTTGTTGTGGTAGCTAGTCCGGCCTAGCGTGCATGTTTATGCATGTGAGTCTCTGAATGTTTCCCACTGGTTTTTTTTCCCCAAGCATGTTCAGCCTAGTCCAAATCATGCTTTGTAAAAAACAATTGTTCATCTCACTGGTTAGCTAATCGCCACCTTACCACTTATGATGCCATCCCGATAAACGGTAGCTGGATGATGTTATCAAGGAAGGGTAATGCCCACCCTTTTTTGTTCCCCCCACATTAACACCATAAGCTCTGTCAGCACTGTTGCCATTATTAGCACTGTTAGCATCACAAGTTGCTAGCTACTAACTCAGTCAGCCTATGTTGAGAACTTTATACAGACTATCCAGGCCCAGACTCTGAATCATAGGTATGCTGAAAGTCATGTACAACTCATTTAGGCTTGTTACAGAATGTTGAATATGATTAAGAGATAGCCATTGCAGTTTGTGGCATGTTAATTAGATTTGTTTATATGACATTACTGCACCTACATCAAATAATTTTACATATATGATGTACATATGATCTCAAGTTTAGCTATTGATGCATACCCTGCAAGTTTTAATACACTGTATAATGTAACCTTTAGCAAACCTCAGTCTCCAGACTTTAACTGGCCACATACACCATATTGGAATTTTTTGTGTCTTCCCTTTTAGAGAGAAATGAGAAGTTGCAGTTGTCACTGATGAAAAGCAGAAAGAGGGAGAGAGGAATAGGTACTGTAAAGCTGCTTGTGACTAAAGAAGAAAAGAAAACTTTCCAACGGACTCTCATTTTTTCCATGTAAAGTAATTCATAGGCAGGACATTCAAATTACACAGTCCTGTGTCTCAGAAAAGGACGAGACAGACGAGGCACATTTCAGTGTAAAAGAGGAATTAGATTTAAGGTGGGGGAAAGTTCCAGCTAAAAGAGGGAGAGGTAGTGGACAGACAGGGCAGAAAAAGAAAGATCTGGCAAGTAGTGAAGAATAAAGGCAGGGGCGACTGTTCCTGACTGTTTGTCTCAAGTAGAAAACGTGACTGAGCTGTAATCGGATCTCAGCTGTGGTGAGATCATACAGGAGGCCTGCCAGCAGCCTCAGAAAGAGCAGTCCACCCATAAGCCTTTAGCCCTAATGCAGCCGTCTGTGGCTCTCTGCAGGCTTGCCAGCTTAAATATCATATATAATTTTTCAAGAGTACTAGTTGGTCTTAGAAATTATAAGTCAGTAGAGGTAAAATGAGAAAGAACTACAAGAAAAAAATGTTTTTAACCATCGTTGTGCATAAAATTTGATTAAAAGGTGGGTTTCATGCCATTTTAGATTGTACTTTACTATAAAAGTTTGTTGTCCAGTGAAAACCCTTTATTTCCAAATGTTGGGAATTTTTTCATTGAAGTGAAGGATTATGTTCTTTTATGATTCAAAAAAAACCATTCCTACTTCGATGTTAACTAAACCATTTCACAGAGTTGAAAACAGAGTTGCTGTTCTAAGCTAATGAAAAGTCAACAATTTGAAGATACATGATTATCCCAGGATGGTGTCATCTGTTGCTCCGCAGTAACTTGGAACATAGATACTGTGTCCAATAGTTGTTCCCATGATCAGTTAACTGTATGTGTAATAAGCAATGGCGCCAAGGGGTAAAATCTTCAAATCTAAAAGGTTAATTTAACCTGAAACCAAAGTCGCCAAATTCCCGATAAAAAAACATTGTCCCTTCCTGTGTAATTCTAAAAACTAGATTATTTTAATAGTGTTTAAATCTGATAAAGTAAATCCAATTACTCTCCTCAAATGACCGAGCACTCAGGACTGTCAGATTTCATCATGACCCAAATGATTCTGGGGGAACAGAGATCAACGGGGTTGCTGGCACATGGACTATAGTGAGTGAATGAGCTGCCTGTGTGCATGCCCGAGTGTGCAGGATTGCATGGAGTTGCATAGCTTCATGCGCTGAGTCTATGACAGCTGCGCACACAGAGCAGCTAGTAAGAAGTCACAGTTGACCTGAAGATTTCACACATCACATTTACCCCCGCAGTGCTTTAGTTTTCTGTGTTGATCATGATATAAGACATTTCCTTTATTCTTCATAATTTATCAACATTTATTCTCCTCTCACAGTCACCAGACCTGCTCAGATGGACTTGAGATAACACCCCCAGAAGTTCCACCCTTGTCCCGAACTGCAGCCTCCCACATTCACCCAGAATGGCAGATCCCACCGGGCTGAACGCTGAAGCGGCCGGGGCAGGCATAGCCGAGGTGGACGCCTGTAGTTTGGAGATAGACAGGAAGTATGATGTCATCCCTGCCGTCATCTGCTCCATGTGTTGCCTGTTTGGCATCATCTACTGCTTCTTTGGTGAGGATCCCTGCTGGCTCACAGACCTTGACATCAAGGAAGCTGAAACTAAATGATTTTGAATGATGTAACACACTATTAAAATGCCACTCATAACTGAAATCTTCATAGTGCAGCCTGTAAACATGTCACATCAATTTGGATGGTATGGAAATCCATTGCTATGGAAGCTCATTTCCATCAGTGTGACGAAAAAAAGATCCTGTGATTCATTATCTTGAGAATCTTTGTCAAAATAATGACTTATTACTATATATTTTGAGCAGGGCAACACAATGGTCTGAGAAAGAATAGTATCAGTAATGTTGTAAACACTGTGCTACATTACAAAGAAAGACAAAACAATACTAATGAACCTTCATTAATATAGGCCTATATTTCATCTACAAGTGCACGTCACACACTGAGCGAGCCGCCTGTTAATGACGCTGTCGGCAAAGCAGTAATGATTGTGCTAAGTGCCTAATGGGCATGAAGCTACTTACATGTTTCAGATGATGCGTCATGTTTGTAGTCGATGAATGGAGATGAGTTTACATATCACCTTGGTTTCGTCCTTCACCTTCTCAAAAATGATCCCACACTTTGGATTTCCTGCCCGACATGTTATTAACCAGCCTGTGTGATAACCGCAGGTACCAGCCCTGGAAATTAACATGGCCCCTGTCTGACTGCTGAGTGCGGCCACTTCCTGTGTCTGTCCTTTCAAATTAAATTCCCACATGGTCCAGTCATATTGGTTTTGATTTATTTGGACTATTTTTCTTTTTCTGCAACTAAATGACGAAGGAAATCTTGCTTACTAATAACCTTTCTGGTCAACTACAAGGGAGCAGTCATAGTCCAGAGTGTCATTTGTTGAGCTTGTACCTTGTGTACTTTATGTTAATATAAAAAGCTAATTGCTTATTCAGCATCCTCACACCTCCTGAATCCTCACTGTAGCTCTCTCCTGTCTCTCCTCCTTTAGGTTACCGCTGTTTTAAGGCTGTCATGTTCCTGTCTGGTCTGATGTTTGGCTCCGTCATCATTTTCCTGCTGTGTCACAAGGAGCACGTGCTGGACACCCAGCTGAGCGTGGAGGCCAGCGCGGGTATCGGCCTCGGTATAGGCCTGCTATGCGGCCTGGTCACTATGCTGGTGCGAAGCGTCGGCCTCTTCATGACCGGCCTCCTGCTGGGCCTCCTTCTCGCTCTTGCAGCACTGCTGGTCACTCACCAGTTCTACACTCCAACCACAGTCTGGGTCCCACTGGGTACACTATTGGGAACGGGCATGCTGTTTGCTGTGCTGACACTGCAGTGGCAAAAGCTCTTCACCATGATCTCCACGGCTGTGTTTGGGGCAGCTATCATGACAGTGTGTGCTGATTACTTCGTAGAGATGCTGGTTTTGGCCACGTATGTGTATGACTGCTTGCGCCTCACACCCGGGCAACCTCTCTGCTGGTACAGCTGGGTCATTCTGGGCATCTGGCCCGCCCTCAGCCTCATAGGAGTACTGGTCCAGTGGAAACTGACGGATGACAGCTTCTCACACACTGAAGGTAATGAGAAAATATCATGACCCTTTTGAGTTATGTTGAAGGGTTGAATCAGGGCCTATATTCATTCAAGAATGGAGGAGTAAAAAAGTTGTCTTCAGAGTTATCAAGCAACATATTCCTACTGTGTAAAGTGTACAAGTAACAAGCTATTACATGTGTGCTGAGAGCAGGAACAGACAATCAGAGACAAGGATTTATCGTACATCTGACCCTTTGTTTGTTCTTGTTAAAAAAAATCCCTAAATCTTCCCAGGGATTATTCTGTGGAAGCCGAGAACGGCTGTGCTTGCAATTATTGTATTAATGTTTAGTTTGCCCTTATCTGCTGTGAGGATCCAAGGACAGGGGGTGTCATGTGCTGTGAAGCCCTCCAAGGCAAACTGTGGTTTATGATACTGGGTTATATAAATAAAATTGAATTGAATCGAGTTAATGCCATTATCTTGAGATTGTGAGTTATTGACTTCATTATCTCGCGAAAACAAACTTTGTTATCTCTAAATAACAAGATAATGAACCTGCCATAATGAGAGAAGAAAATGTTGTTTCCTCTTATTAGGCAACTTATAATGTTTATCAGAGATCAGGATTGCCATGTCAACATGAATAGCTGCCGTCTTAACAACTGATTTAGGCTGAGAATGTCACATCAAGGGTTATTCATTACTGATCATTGCATCAGACTGTATTTCAGTCAAAGCTTAACAGTTATGAATCATCCCTGACACTAATTTTCAAGTTCTCCATAATTATCCTGTGATCTCAAGAAAACAAAGTTGTTGTCATGTAATAAAGTATCTTTAGAAATCAGCTTTTTGTGTTCATGATAATAGACATAATTTGATGCATTATCATATGAAAATGAGCTCTGTTATCTTAAGATCCCAAAATAATTAACTTGTGATCTTGAGATAACGGCATTAAAAAGATAATTGCAAGCACGGCAGTTCTCGGCTTCCATAAGTAGGACTTAAAGTGAGGGATTTTTACTTTTAGATTGATAAATAAGGTCCCAGATGTTTCAAGTTTGTAGCCTATTTTACAAACATACTTGATTCCCACAACTAATGTATCTTATTGTCTGTCTAGAATTACTTAATTGTTTAATGTGATGTGGTGTTTAAAAGCTGCCATTGAATTTCTCATTCTCTTTGTAGTGGTTATCAGTCGGAGACAGAAGCGCGTCCAGCTGATGCGGATTCGAGAGAAGGACGCCAAAAAGCGACAGCAGGCAGGTGGGCAGGAAGGCACGTACCGCCGTAAACCCACCCCAGTGAAACGTTACGCTGGGGATCTACTGGCACCGGTCAGTGTCACCCAACATGGCGTGTGCTGTAGATACTGATTACTGTGTTTTTATGGCATTAGTTATATCTTACCAGATGAATCAATAACTGATGCCATAAAATCCTTGTCAAGTTGACACCACTATTTTTGTGTGCCTCGCTCATCTCTTCCTATGTTGTTCTACTCAGAGCTACCTGCAAAGTCTGCGGGACAGACAGATGGGCACAGGCACTTCCCTTAGCAGCCTGGGCACCGCCAACCACACCATGATCGACTTGGACTATGACACCGGCTCCACCGCGCCACTTACAGCTACGACCCCCATCGTCAGGGTCTGAGTGAAACAGAGATAAGAAGGGACTACTTAATGCCCTCTGGTTCTCCAACTGTGTCTTAGTAATATAGAGTAGAACCAACACTGCTCCCCTCAGCTAAGGGCTTATTCTGCCCTTAAACTGATGTGGAGTGAGGATGTGTGTCAGTCCTGCGTGTTCAGTGAAAGAGAATGCTGCTTCCTGGAGAAACATAAAAGGTGTCACCTGTTTGTTGACAGCTATAATATAACCACTGTGTTTCTCAGAGAAACACTTAAAAACACATACTAACAAAGTTAAGGTCCTCCATTTCCTCTCATCATGTATTAAATACATAAACAGCAAAGTACGAGCCTCAAAAACGGATGTGTTTCTGTTTTGGTAGTGAACCATGACAAAGCAATTTGTTTGACATTACATGTACTGTACTTAAAGAATTAGCCATTGCCATGAAGTGTTGTGTTATTACCTGTCTTACCTGTTTAACTGTGTGTTCGTAGGATTTGTGATTTTCTCATTAAAGTGACTTTGTGTATTTTTTCAGATGGAGTTTGGTGAGTGAGTAAAATACGACATGCAGGTGGATATATGGAGTATGACAAAGTGAAGCAAAATCAATAAATGCAAATAAAAAAAACTGTTTCCTGTCAGAATAGGTGAAGAATTTAGAGTGTTTTGTATGCTTGTGGAGTCAACCTTTCATAATTTAATTTATATAATGACCAAGTACACAGTAGGGTTGAAAAAAGGACAAAAAAACAAAGCATGTTTGTTGTTAATTTGTAGATTTTTTTAAAATAATTATCCATTTTGTTGTTTGGATTTTGCAGGGACAATGCACTTGTTACCTGAATCTGTACATACCTGTTGATAGAAATTTCGAAGATAAATAAATGTGTTTGATACAAAACCATTTTTTACTCATTGATTGACTCAGATAAATTTCACTGTTTGTCTCTTTGGGCTCGTAGCAACACTGGCAGCATTACTCACCAGATTTTTCATGGACTATAAAGAGGTCATGGGGAGGATTTCCTACTCTGCAACTGGTTGGGGTTGCCATGGCGTTCCTGACGTTTTTTTGCAGACAACACAATGCGGGACAGACTGGCCTTTCATCATAATGAACGTTCACTATTTTTCTATCCTTTTTTGTGGGAATGTTGAGTCACTCTTCTGGTGACAGTGAACTGCAATTAGAGAGACAATTTTACAGCAGACATTTTGTCTTGTTTATTCAGAGACATGTTTACATTTTCACTTAAAAAAATCAGGACACAAATCAGTGCCACATGATTTCTCACAGACCAGTGTGATTTTTTTTATATAATGGAAGTGTTAAGTACCATTTAAGAGCACTGAGTGTATTTTCAAAGCGTTGCGTAATTGCTTTAACAAAATGTCTGAACAGAAAGTGCACACTCCCATCACCATATTACATCTTACTGAAAGTATTAAGACACATAATCCAACACATATGTTTGAGAGAAAAACAGAAGGCCTCCCTCGATTTCTCCCTGAGATCATACAAAAGCTTACATAATTCTCACACTCAAAAACACACGTTTGTGCTCAAGAAGGAAGCCCCACAAAAATCAGCCCGCTGCGGAGAGGAGTAGCTTGGATTGAATTCAGATCTAGTGACATAAAATCAATTCCTATACATTTTTTATGGATGATTATTCACAATTGGTCACTGCTGTTGAGGTTGCATAGTTGTCAATGCCTCTGGAGTAGAAGAACCAGCACCGCGGCTATAGACCCCTTGATACATGCTGCCCCCTGATGGTCAACCCCTAGCATCGCATCCAGCGCTCCTTCTTGCTCTGGGGGTAGCCTCTGTCTTCAATCAGCAAGTCACTCAGGCGCCAGTAATCATCCCCCTTAAAGTAGAAGACCTTGCCATTGGTCCAGGTGAAGACGGCATCTGGACTAGGCGGCAGTCCGGTGAAGAGCAAAGAGAGTGGTTTGGGGTAGCGAGTTAAGCCACTGTGCCCCAGCTCATCCCACTGCCAGAACTCTGAACCCTACACAGGCCGACAGCAAAGAGAAAACCTGAGCATTTCAGTAGAGGAACAATAAATAACGGAAAATTCGCCCAAACATTAAAAATACATGTTTCACCTCCTACCTGTAGTGCTATGTCACTCGAGATTGTTTTGATGTGACTTGCCAAGTGTTGGAGATATCAGCCATAGAGATGTGTGCCGTCTCTCCAATATTATGGAACTAGATGGTGCTCGGCTTGTGATGCTCAAAGCACCGAAATTAAAAAAGAAAGAAAAACTTAACAGCAATGTCTCTTTCCAGAAATAATTACCTGCTTACTCAAGATAATCCACCAGCAGTTTCATGTATTTTCTGTGTATTGAACCATACCTGCCAACTGCATCATCATGCAGAATAAATGTGCATCAACTCATGGACAAGAGGCTCATGCTCATGACAGCGCCTCATTTAAACAGTAATGGCGTCCTCCTCCTCTGCTGAGCTGTAACGTTAGCTAGCTCAGTGGTGCAAGGTGAGCTAGAAGTAGATGCACGCTTCCTTGTGTCGTGATATGTTTGACAGATGTAGCTTGTTAGAGATAGTTCCTACATGAAACTGCTCACAACAAGGTCTGTGGATTATCTTGAGTAACCGGGTCATGATTTCTGGAAAGAGACATTGCTGTTGAGTTTTTCAAATGTGTGTTTTTTTTTGTTATTTTTTTGGCGCTTTGAGCACCACAAGCCAAGTGCCATCTAATTCTACTGTTTTGGAGAGAAGGCAGACATCTCTTCAACAGATATCTTTAAACACTTAGCGACTAACACCAAAACAATCTAGATTGATAAATAGCACCACAGGTAAAAGGAAACATGTATTTTTGATTTAGGGTGAACTGTCCCTTTAAATGCTGCTCATGTTTTGATACCTTGATAAACATCAGCCTCTTGGCCCTCTCCAGGTACAGGGCTGCATCAATATTGGCAGGGATCCGTTTAACGTCCTTGGGGTAGCCAGAGTCCAGTGCGAACATGGTGTACCTCCAAACTTTTTTGCCTGTGACCAGAGACAGTGTTCACACTCACACATTCAGATTCTGGACTTACAGCTGGAGAACAGAAGAGAAAACACATGACAGAAGTGTTGGACAACTGTACCCTTAAAAAAGTATGTCTTGTTGGTTCTTGGAGAGTGCACGGCAGCATTCAGGTTTCCAGGGAGGGCGCGCCAGAACCTGTCAGTCCTTAATGGTGTGTTGTGCCCCAGGTCAGAGATGGTCCAGACGTAATCACCACTGAAAGCAAAGGTTTTCCTCCATGGACCTGATTAAACACATAGTGAGGTACTCAAGTCTTTGTGACACATTTTGTGATCCTCTATTAAAAGTCTCATATTCCTTTGAAAACTTAAAAAATACAAAATGATTGGACCATTATTGGAGCTCACAAATAGTGCTAACTTGAGTTTAAATTATTTCATCCATTCCCTGTAAATCATACGAGCTGTGGTCTAATGTAAAGTCAGGCCACAATGCACACAGTTGGGGCTTCTCCTGTAATGATTACCATGGCAACAGCTTGTCTTACCTAACATGATGGCATCAAGTGTGGCAGTGCAGGGGTCAGGGACGCTCTCAGGATCATGGCTGCTTTTTGTTGGAAACGGACCGTCTGGTGTTGTTGGACTGGCTAAAGTGCTGGTGGTGCGCTTGCCTATGTAACAGAGAAGTTATAGGATGAATGTATGCTTTATTTTGACATTTGAAAACTACTTGAATAATGTTTTGGACTTTTACATGAGTCAGATACCCAGTGGATGCAATGACATGAGGTGTCAGGCCAGATCACAGGTACGTATTCATGCACATTCACAAATAGTGATGCAATAAATTCAGACTGACAGTTCTGAGAGGCCTTCTTGATACACTCACCGTATAATGCCTGGATGCCTCTGATATCATCTGAATATAGTCTGAAGTTGGAACGGTAACCAGAGTAGACTGGAGCCATCAGAGCGCTTCTGTACTGAGAGTGGCCCAGGCCGAGGGCATGGCCAATTTCATGGGCAGCCACAATGCGGAGATTAGTGCCATAATATGTTCCCTCTGTCCAGAACTCATCCTCATCAAAATGGACAATACCAGATTCTGGCGACTCAGCATGAGCGAGTACATGACCTGCACATGGTACAAATAAACAATATGAGTTAGTGTTTCAGGGGACAGTAGGCCCAGTAGTAGTTATGTTTATCTGAATAAAAACCAACCACGGCCATCAAATGGGGTGGAGCAGTAGCCATCTTTTTTATGGAAGGAGATCTTAATGTCTGCTCTGCCATAGTCGACCTCTCTGAAGGTCAAAGCAGCCACATCACTCCAGTACTTGAAGGCAGCACGGATGGCCGCCTTCACCTCTGCCCTCGTCATGTCAGGTGTGTAGTTGTAGATGCGGTAAGTCAGACTCCTCTTTCTCCAATGACCTGCAAGAGAAGATTCCTTTTTTTCTCAGTCACCACAACAAAACCGTCTGCCTCCCTAAAAGGTGAAATTTTCTGCATTGGTCAGTGAAACCACAAATGAAGAGAGAAGTAATATTGAACTTTATCAGTTCATTTTCTGGTTCCTTGTTTCGCAATCATTTTATCATCACACTGCAAGGATCACGTCTAATGACTCATAATATTTTTGAGTGCACTTTAAAGGAACACTTCACCCCTCATTTGAACTCTTGTCAAACAATTACTCACCCTGTGTTACAATGAATCGGGGAAGAGAACTTTGTTTTTCATGTATGCCCCCACTGTGAACGAAGAATCCAAAAACTGAGAAAACTCATGATGAATTGAAGTCATAGGGGTCCACGTTTAACAACAGCAAAACTATATCAAAACATTCGTTTAAATACTCTCACTCAACTCATGCAGTCTAATCCAAGTCTCATTTATCCAGACATATGCTTAGTACTTTCCAAAATGACAGTTCCGATGGGGAACTAAACTAAAGTTGCTCTAAACAATAACCCGAACAAACTACATATTGCTGTCAGAAATGGTTGTCTGTTTGGACAGACCTGAGCATACGACTGGATAAATGAGACTTGGATTATACGAGTTATGCAGGATTATGCGTAAGTTTTGTGAGAGTTTGTAAACTGATGTTTAGATTTAGTTTTGTTGTTGTAAAATACAGATCCCTATGACTTCAATTCATCAAGAATTTTCTTAATTTTAGGATTCTTCGCTCACCGTGGAGTCATTCTTGAAAAAAACAAAGTTTTCTTCACGAAATTCAACATAACACGGGGTGAGTATTTGATATACAAATAGACATTTGGGGTGAAGTATTTCTTTCTTTTCTTGTTTTAACAAGTGCTTTTATTTCTTAACCAGTATTTCTGGTTAAGAAAGTTTCAGCAGTCTGTCTTATACAGGTTAGCATATAAGACAGATTTATATGCCCCCCCCCAAAGCCCCCCCAAAGCCTTAAAGGTTTCAATAAATCTGAATCTGGTTGCTGACCCAGACTTTGCCACTTTGGATCAAAATGCCTCACAGTTGTCAAATTCAAAACTCCGAAGATTTTTATGTTGTACACACACACTACAGGGCATGTGGTCAGTGTAGGCAACCTGTGCTGTTTACAAAGTTAACATATCTATAGTCTAGTGTCAAAGCATGCGCAAAGCAAAGTAGAGATAAACTACTTGCTGACAGTCTTGTAGAGGAGAAAATCAAGATCCTTCCTTGACTCACCCATCACTCTGTATTTGTGGTGTTTCTTGTTGAAGGGGTCCTCCATGCCACAGCGCGGCTGTCTCATCACATCCAGAGTAGCATCATCTATTTCTCCAGTAGGTAGCAGATCATTCGCCTTCTGGAAGACCCTGAAGACAAGATCAAACATCTGCAAACTGAGGGCTGCTCACATCCTCCTGTACTGGGAGTATCGTTCAAACGGACCCTCATATAGATCTAATGTGCTGTGACATCAACTTATAGTCAGTAGCTACCTTCCCTTTACAAGGGCGCTAATCTTCATTACCTGAGAGCTTCAATGACCTCCTCCAGGTAATGAGGGTCCTGTGGATCAGTGGGTTCATTCAGGTAACCATACTGCTTCAAATAGGCCTGTGAATGCAGAGGTAAAAAAAATAAAGCTCTCAACACTTAAAATTTTACAGCAAACTTATTTAGCAAATCTATAATATGATACATATATTTGCTATTGAGAAAAGTCAAATTGTGAATAATATTTTAAAAACTTACAGCCCAAACTATCATCTTACCTTTGCTTCATCTAATTCTTTCCATTGCACCACAGCACAAAGAGCTCCACTGAGGTGAAGCAGGAGCAGCAGCAGCCATGTGTAGTCCATATTCAAGTTTCCTTCTGTCCCAAATAATCCAGGGCAGAGGCTCAGAGTCTGAGAAGTGCTCAACAGAGTCCCACAGCAGACTGTGTTTGTTCTCTGAACGCCCCAGCAGTTTTAAACTCAGCCCGGTGCATGAGTCAGCCCTGTGTGGCTACGATGATCCATCTCTGAAGAATGAGGATTACAAGAGCAGCCAGTTGACCCTCAGCCAATGTGTCTGCTGTTAAACTGTACAGCTGCTGGGAGAGGACGCAGAGCTGCAGCAGCAGCAGCAGCAGCAGTGGTCGGCACACTCAAACATTTTATAGGGTCAAGCTACCGTTTAACTCTATGAAAACAGGTCTATCACTGTGAACAGAGCTCACACTCCCATATTACTCCCTCAGGGTCAATGTCTGTCAGTTGAGTCCCTGGTTAATACAGCACTGTGTTTCCTACAGCTAGGCCCATGTATTACCACTTAATTATAGGCCTAAACCACATAAAGTGCCTTGCTCTCCATTTCCACATTCCTGTTGTCCCCACACCTATGCCAACTGAGACAAACATTATGTTTATTACTCAAACACAGATTGACCCATCATTGGACCCATCCATGCTGACAGTTAACAAACAATAGATCAGATACAGGTGTGGCGTGCTATTACATGTTTGTGTAAAACAAATGTGATCATGGTTTTAAGGAACAAATCCAGGTTTCAAATGCAAATTGTCGTCCTAACCCCAAATACAAAACACTGGTTTGTGATGTCACTCCTAAATTGATTAATGGATATTTCAATAGACTAACATCAGAGGACAACTAAATCTGAGCTATGAATGCTTTCCTTACTACAGTACCTTATTATTTAAAACACTCCACATAGGAGTAGCGGGCCTAAGCGAGTGCGTGCCATTGTGTTTCCCAGGCGAGCTGCTCATCCGTTTAAGAGACTGTTTATGCAGAGCAAGTGTTTTAAGTAAGGTTTTAATAAAAATCCATGTGTTTGGGAAGTAGTGGATTATACTGCACGAGTTGTGTGAGAGTTTGTAAATGGGTAATTTGATATAGTTTTGCTGTTGTTAAATGCAACGGCTTTTTACTAGGTTCATCAAGAATTTTTCTCTGTTTTTGGATTCTCAAATTTGTCCCAACAGCTCTGCTGACCCTGAACCGCATGGACACATTCCTGTACAGTGAAAAGATGTAAAGCAACAGAATGAATGTTATATTCTACACATAAACGAACATTAACGAAAATAATATCTCTATATGCAACCCCTTTGTAATCACCAACATTTTAATTAGCAATTGTAATTTAATAATACATTTTTCCTCATTAACTGTAACTGATTACAGGTAAATTTATTTTGTAATTTAATCACAGAACTCTGTTAAATCTCAGTAGTTACTCCGCAACATTATTTAGGAGTGCTTGTGCTAATTGGGAGCTGGAAACAGAATTGTTAACTGAATCTACAGTGGGTTTGTGGACTGCTCAAACCAAAACAATGAGCTAAACGAGGCCAAAGAACTGGGTTATGATTCTCTGTTAGTTTCCTGTGACATTTTTTATTATTCCACATAGTGATGTGCGACATTGTTAATCTATATTGGTTAATGCAGTGCCAATGCTAATGGGTCCATGCTTTTAATTTGGGTGTCCATGTTTTTTTTTTTATAAGTTTTTATTTAAAATAATGAAGTGACAGAGGAAGGAAGCTAATACCTTTTGAGGAACTTTCATCATGACAAATTTTTGAGGAACTTTAATCACCAGGAAATTTTGTTGCTATTTCTGTTGTGGTCGATTCAGTGATTAATTGCTGCTTGTAGCAGTGTCATATTTCTGATAAATTATGATCAGTTGGCAGTTGTATAGATTTTATAAAAACCTTGCTTAAAACCCAAAGCACTGTTGATGCCTGCAGAATATATAACTATAAAGTTGTGGATGATTGAATTTTGATATTGTCCTATGAAATTCCCACACTTGAAGACTTGAAACTTTACTGTGACATTTGTACGACATCTTTACAAACTTGGCATAGGATGACAGCAGACTGTTGTTTGTGTGTGAAGTAGTATAAATGTTACAGAGCCGACAAAGCAGCTGGTGTCAAGATGTGAGTGCATGTGGACGGCTGGCATCGCATGGCCTCAGACTTGAACCTGAAGGAAACACCAAGGGTTTGTCTCTGTGTGCTTACTGCAGAACCTAAATCAAAACTTTCCAACAGAGAAGAGAAATAACGTTACATATTCTGTCTATAATGTATGAACCCAGCTCCTGACGGGCTGTAGATCAGTTCCACATTACAGTCGATGTTATTAGGCCCTATTAAGTTGCATTACGCTAAGAATAACTCATACAGACAATTACGTTTGGGTTATTCTTGTATATTCCTTTGATAGTTTTCACAGTCTACAAGCTTCACATTCCTCACTGTATCACAACATACCACACAACACTTTAGTGCTCCGGTTTGCATTTACCACTAATGTGACACAAGTCTCTGTATTTGCTGACCTAGAGAGGAATAAAACTAAGTCAGCTACACCTGTTTCCTATCTACAGTATATATCATTGCTGTGACATAATTCTGATTACGGACAGCGAAAATAAAGGAACAGAAAAAAAGGAAGAAGGAAGAAGTGGGAGTATAGCATAGGCTTTTTTTGGTGGATGAGGCTGCTTATGATGCATTCACTCATTGTCGGTATCCAAAACAATACAAAGCAGCATAATATTGTTAAGTATATGTTTCCATCAAAGGGTAAACGGAGCATATAGAACATTTGGTCCAAATGGTCCTCTACTGAAGTGGGTGGATGTTTGTCTTTTTTTTTTTGCTGACTTTGTTTTCTGTCACTTCTTTGACTCAGACTTTGTGAGTAGTGCACATTTGCACTCCACCGCACACAAACTCATAGCAGCATCAAAGAGTGCATCAGTTCAGTCTGGGTCGGCTGCACAATCATATAAATGTGTTTTCTTTATCTGTTCTATGAATTCTGCTTACCGCACTTTTAGTCATTTATGACTCAGAGACAGATCAGAATGAAAAGTTTATAATAAACATGATTTCCAAACAAGTCCCCCACTGGGTCAATAGTCCTGTGAAACCTATAAACAAATGAGTCCCACAGCTTTTATCAGGAACGGAAAACTCCCAGTTTTGTCACATATATCAGGTCTGTTACAGTCAGAGAAAACAACGTGCCAGAAAACATCTTCATCTGCTTAATCCTATTCAGCACAAAAGGCCACAATACTGACTCCTACTTCACATGTTCATTTCGAAACCCCACAAATTTATGACTGTGACTTGCATACATGATAATAACGTATAGTTTTGGACGCAGTTGTCGATTGTTCTGACACGACACCTCATCTTTTACACTGACTTGTCCTCCCTCCCTTCCTTCCTCCTGTTCACCTTCCTGCCAGCTGCAACATCATTTTTCAGAAAGCTTTTCTGAGTCACTTCATATCCTGTTTCCTCTCTTACCACATTTAGGATTCACTGAGTAAAAGCAGCAGGAGAAGATATACGGAAACATACAGATAAGTTTTACAGCTTTGCATTAACTTTGGTGTCGAAGCCAAAACAACAAAAGTCCAGGAGAGGACACATGATTTTGTTACCAACATGTACAACAAGTTTATTTCAGGAAAAATAATCAAGTATAATGAAAAATGATTTATCTTGCATCAAAGTGAGATTTAAAGTTTTCCTTAGTAAATAACTGCATCCTGATTTTGACGGCTCTTGAATTTTAAAACAGCATTCCACTGAGCAGAGTCTAAGTGCACGTGCTTACCCAGGCGAGCTACTACTACTGCTAGATATTTTGATACAGTTTTGCTGTTGCTATCCTATTACTTCAGTTCATTAAGAACTATTTTTTTCTTTTTTTTTGATTCTTCGGACACTGCAGAGGCATGTGGGAGAAACAAACTTTTCTTCATGAATTCAACATAAGATGAGATAAGTAACTGATATGGATACAGTCATTTGAGGGATGAAGTATTCCTTTAAGTGACACTTCTTAGAGTTCACAGTGAGCAAACAACAAACACTGAAGATGAAAAATTAGGAAACAATCTTAAGCAGCTCCCACAGTTTTCTTGTTGATATGCCAAAGGGGAATTTAAATGTTAACCATATCATAAAAGCACTAAAAGGTAATACGGAGCTTGATCAGTGAGTGATTCATGCTGCAAGAAGTTCTAGGTGTAGAAGACTTATCTTTTGGGAAGAAAAACAAGTCAATGTGTGCATACCATAGACTGTTTGATAAAGATGGATGACATGATAGTGTCTGTAAAGTGAAGACAAAACATTTTCCCAAAGATGGTGTCTGTCATTTCAGGTAGTTCTTGTCACCCTGCTGCATGCTCAAGAGTATAGTTTGGTTTTAACTGGTTATTATAACTATTGTATAGTTATTTTATGCTGAAAAACGGGGGTCTGCTGTCATGATTGATTACCAATTGGTGTGCTTGGCAACAATAGCTCTGGTCGCGATTGGGCTAGATGGCAGACACTCAATACAGAGGAGCTCTCTACTGCACAGACTATGGCTGCCAATGACATCACCAGCGCAATATGGCTGTATCCAGGATATTTTGGCTTTACTTTTGTATAGTCATTGATCCATACAAGTATGTCACAACTGTAGAAAAATACTGCTGAAATTGAAATATATTTAATTTTCACAATTAGAAATATCCTTAAACTAATTTTTTCCTAACTAAAATGCATGGAAATTACCCTTTGTTAAATATAAAAAGTGTGGTTGAAATGGAAATATTTAACCACAGTGAGTGGGAAAATGTACGCACTGTTGAGTAACACATCGCATGTAATATTATTTTTAGCAAATGTCTTTGAATATAAAAATAGAATTAACTACTTTTCATTTCCTCTAATCTAAAAAGTTTGGTACTGAGACTTTTTTTAGCACTAAGCAGACTCAGCAGAAATAAGTCAGTGTAAAATTAGAGCTCTTTATTTGTCATCCTCAACAATAATGTACATATTACGCAAAACACAGTATCTGCAGTATCGTCGGTAGTGATGAATTGCTCTACCATCTGCAGGGTGGTGTAGTGCTGTGGTTTAAACACAGCTGTACCTTAGCTAGGTTCTTCATACCAACTTTGAAACAGTGGAAGGCAGCTCCACAAACGGAAGGGCTGACAAAGGGTCACAGTGCACCTCTGATATGCAGACTCAAACCAAGCATTGATGAGCTAAGCCACTGAAAGGTGCTCCTGGTCATTATCATTTAAAGGTCCAGTGTGTAGGATGTAGAGGAATAGACTGGCAGAAAAGGGAGATAAAAAAAGTATGTTTTCTTAGTTTATAATGACCGGTAAAATGGAATAATTTTCATTACTAGAATGAGCCGTTTACATCGACATAGCAACCCCTCTACGATGAGAGCATTGGAAAAATACTGATTTTTTTTAACGTGCAGATAATTCAGCTCCCTTTAACACTTCTTGAACATCTGGATCAGAAATAAGGTGAAACACATTAGCAGGCCCTGAGTGAGCTGCTCATTTCCAACGTGCTGAGCAGCATCTGAGAGATGCTTTTTGTTAAGTGAAAGTGCTGTATTCAGTGTTTTTACCGGTTAATCACCTAGTCTGTTCATTTTGTAAAGGAAGAGACCTCTGTGGATAATTTGACACTGAAGGAATTCTAGCAGGGAGAGATTAAGGTGGTTGCAATCCGCACTCCTCACCACTAGATGCCACTAAATCCCCCTAAATCTTTCCCACTGGACCTTAAAGCCACTCAAACTTTTCCAATAAAAAGTTATTTCAGCATTTTCAAACTTTCAAAGATTAATAAAGAGCAATGTCAGAGCTGCAGGTAAACAAATGCCCCCTATGTTTTAACACTTAAAAGTTAATTAAAGTCTCAGTCAACTGCATTTGTTCTCTCTAAAGTAAAGTGAACACTCAATGCAACTGTAGTAAACCCTTCATGTAAAGTAAAGACAGTATACTGAAAACTGAGTTTTTAAATTATGATGCATGTTAATCACACAATTAATTCTTTTACTGTGCATATATGTGCGTGTCAGTACTTATTACAAAAATAAATCTTTTCTACAAACCAGACTCAAAATTAACAGAATCACATGTTCACTTAAGACCAAAGTGTAAGTGAAGCATCATTATGTTTTGGTCATTTCCAGTCTTTAGTTTTGTTCTGAGTATGCTGTGCTGAAAATCCTTCAAATCTCACAGGCAACATATTGGCATAAATACTTCAAAGCTGTGCGTCAAAGAATCCTGGTGTATTTTCTATGAAACAGTTTTTTTCCAGTCTTAGTGACAGATTAAAAACAATGGCAACTCTCTGATGACTCTTTCAAGCATGAAACCTTTTGGATTTTGAATGTGGATCAAACCACTGAGTCTATTCCTCGCTCTCATCCTCTCTGATCTTCACCTTCACTCTGTGCCAGGCGTTACTCAGCACGCCCCTCAGGTTCCAGATGGGAGGAACTGTGTCCGGCTGCATGTTGTAACTGTTGTCAACCGCCTTGCAAACTATCTCCAGCTCCTGAACCTCTGGAGGAAGAGGAGCCGTTACTTCCCACAGCTTCCAGGCCCAGGCTCGTCCCAGTGGGGGCGAGGGTTCAGGTGGCTTTTCCTTGTCGCTGCTCCTCAGCTGGGCCACCTGCCAGGTCTTCCCTCCATCCAGAGAAACATCTACACGCACCACCTCTCTGCCCCCGCCACTCCAGGCGTAACCTTTCACTGTCACCTCTTCCATACTGCGATCAACCACAGCACCTTCTGCCGGTGTGGTGATGGCTGACTGAACGGGCAGCTCTTGGATGGCGGGAGCAGACTTGAAGTCCACCGTGTCCCAGTCTGTCGCTGGGGAGAAGCCCTTGTAGTCGTTCTGCTGCCAGTGGCTGCTGCTTTCCTCTGCACTCACTATGATCTTCCCCAGCCATTTAACATTTCGTGCGCCCACTATGCCTGGTACCACAACACGGACGGGGTAGCCATGGTCGGCAGGGAGATCCTCGCCATTCATTTCATAAGCCAGCAGAACATCACCTTCCTCGCTAACAGCCTTGTTTAGAGGGATGGAAGCACCGTAGGTAGTCCCAGTCACGTCTTTGTCCAGCCCTTCAAACTGAACATGGCGAGCCTGCTTGGCAACATCTGGCCCGTAACCAGCAGCTAGCAGCACATCCCTGAGCCTTGCGCCGCTCCACGTAGCGTTACTAATTGCAGCAATGCCCCAGTTCAGTCCTTTCACCTGCTTGACCTTATTCATCTCAGAGCGGCGGTTGCCGGCACACTGCAGCGTGGCGGTGACTGTGTGTTTGGGGAATCGAGTCTTTAACTCCTCTAAGGAGAGCGTCAGCACTCCTCCAGGCAGTCCCTCAACATGCAGCTGATACGTAGCCGGGTCCACCTGAGGAACTGGCAGGTGGTTTCTTTTGAAGAAGATAGCAGATGGGGTGATGTAGCTGTCAGTGAGGATTTCAGGAGGTGGCTCAGCATTGAAGGGCTTGAGGTTGTTGATACGCAGGACCGGGTGACGCTCGGGGTCAGAGGAGTAGGGGTCAGATGACTCAACAGTCTGCTGCTTCTTCCGGTCTTCCGCACTCAGCTCACCAACCTTGTATTTAACACAAGCACATGTTTTATTAGACAACACGGGACTCAATGCTACAAGCTATCACATATTTTCAGCTTGACTTCTCTGTTAATCTCAAACAGCCTAAAATGCAAATCAAAGGCAAAAAAGACTTAGAACCTAACTCAACAGGAGAAACATGAGCAAAGTGTTTTTCTCACTGACCACTTGAGGGAGTGCCAGTATTTAGCCTACAGCTGCTCCTTAGTGTACAGTATGCACCAGACCTTTTCACATGTGTCTTCAGAGATCGAGTGCAAGACAGACATAATAAATGACAAGTTCATTTAAGGAGAAATTGAACTGACATTCTGACATTATTCAGATTCTCCAAGATAGAGCAACATTTTTTATGGATTTCTACACTGAATAGATACTTAAGGGGATGTTGTTGTAAAGTGTATTGTGACTGAACTGCACTGAAAGCACTTGTGTTAAGCACTTGTGTTAAAGTGCTGCAGCAAATATGGTAGATCAAACTTGAGCCAGAAACTCTGTCTATAAATTGTGATGGATGTTAACAAGCGACTGACTGGGCAATAATTTTATAATTCAGCTTTTTTCTATTGCAATTAAGTTAAGAGGTTTTCAGATCTATTATTTCTGTTCTATTTTCCAGCCAGAGGTGTAACTCAAAGCTTCAGAGCTTTGCAGGGTGGAGCTGCACATTGGAATGTTACAGTGATAAAATTCAAGTTGAAGTAGGGGATGGTTGACACTTTGGCTTAAATTGTAACTTTGGTATTTTTTAAACCTGGAACCTATCTTCCCATGTTTTTATGTTTAAGTGACTAACAGGCTCAACAGTATCTGAAACTGGTCCAGTAATGAGCGAGAAGGCTGCAGCTGGCAGCCACATTACAGGCTGCAATGTAACTACAGGATCTTAAACCAATCCAATCAGTAAAAAATTTGGGCGTGACATTTTGACTCTGAGCTGAATTTTATCCCACATATCAAAAATATAACGAAAATAGGTTTTTATCACCTTAAGAACATAGCCAGAGTCCGCCCGTTTCTCTCTCAGGCCAGTACGGAGGTGCTAATGCATGCTTTTATCTCCTGTCGCTTAGATTACTGTAATGCCCTGCTCTCTGGTCTTCCCAAAAAGAGTATTTTAAATCTCCAATTATTACAAAACTCAGCCGCACGCGTGCTGACGAGGACCAGAGGGCGGGAGCACATTACACCGGTTTTAGAGTCGTGCATTGGCTCCCGTCTGCTTCAGGATCGATTTTAAGATTCTCTTACTGGTTTTTAAATGTCTTAACGGCCTTGCGCCCTCTTATTTATCTGATCTGCTTTTACCATATCAACCCTCGCGGACCCTGAGGTCCTCCGGCACTGGCCTTTTAACCATACCAAAACCCAGAACAAAAACACATGGTGTGGCAGCATTTAGCCACTATGGCCCCCACCTGTGGAACAGCCTGCCGGAGAGCCTCAGGACTGCAGAGACTGTTGATATTTTTAAAAGAAGTTTAAAGACACACCTTTTAATCAGGCTTTTAACTAAAATTTTAAACTCTTCCTATGTTCTTATCTGGTTCTGTTGTATTTTATTTCGCTGCTTTTATCTTGCTTTTTAAGACGATATTAATCTTAATAATTTTCTGTTTTTATTTATCACTGGTACTTTATTTATTTTATTTTATTTATAATTTTACGTATTTTATTTTTGGTACTGTATTTATTTTATTCTGTTTATTCTTTTAGTCCTATTTTATGCTTTTAGTCTTTAGCTTTTAACTCCAGTGTTTCCTCAGGGGGGTCCTCCACACTGGGAGCTGTGTCAGGTCTGCTAGTGGGGGTGCTGTCCTTGGGTCCCTTCGGCCCGGCCGGCTGGTGGTTCCTCCCTTCGATGTGGGGGTCCACCTGTCTGTCGGAGTCGGGGGGCCTGGGTGCTGGTCTCCCCGATGGCACGGCCTGCTGCTCCTCCCAGTGTGGACGACCCCAAAGGTGGCGTTTCCTTGATCCTCAGTGCCATGCCATGTCTCCCTATTGTGTGTGAGATTGTGTGTGTGTGTGTGTGTGTATGTGTGTGTGTGTGTCTCTAGTATGGAGGGTGGGAGGGAGGGGCTTTCTTTGTAACTGTTTTTCTTTCTTGTGTTAATTGTTTTTAATTCTGCAAAGCACTTTGTGTTGCATGTCCATGCAGGAAAAGCGCTCTACAAATAAAGTTGATTGATTGATTGATTGATTAACCACTCTGGGCACGAGCACCCTCGTCCAATCAAAGTTTTTGCCACTGACAGGCTCAGATTGTTACTCTAAGCGTCAGACAACACTATGGAGAAGATCCCTACAGAGACCTTTTTGCTACAGCGTAACTAAACCCCAAGACCAATTATTTTCAGCTCACCTAATGTACATGGGTATTTAGTAATGTCACTGATAGGTTCCAGTCCAAATCTTGACATCATAGTGCAAAGTATTTGAAATTACATTTTGTTTTAAATATGCATAGCGACTGCCACCTACTGGTTGAAACCCAGCTCCTGCATTTGAATTTTCCTCTTGGCTGACTTGGTGACAGCTTCCATCACCATTCAGTTGCTCCTCCTCTCCACTCCACGTCCACAGCTATTGAAAAGAGGCTGGGACAGGCTCTCTGACCCCATGCGAGATAATGGGGTATGATACATGCGCAGTGTACCTGAAGCTGCGATGATGGAGGATTACAGGAGATGGCGCTAGAAATAAAGTGATGGAGTCTGTTCAGGTGCTCTTTTAGTGCACTATTTTTTAGCTTCCTATGGGCAAGCTTTGCCAGACAGCACTTTTAAGATACCCTCCAATGAATAGCAGCCAATATGCGGCAGAAGATCTGTTTTTGGTCTTTTATTAAGGATCTTTTCAATAACTGCAGAATCGTAATTCTCACCTATATCTTTTTCCAAATATATTTTGAATTGTGGACGCCTTAGTGAAACAAATCAGTCATCCTCACGTTCTATATTGGTGCACCAGCTATAGAACCTTTTGGAAAGCGCAGACCAGATTTTACTGTGCATTTGATGTAACTCCAGTGATATGAGGCAATATGGTGCCACAACCTCTGTCCTCGCCACCAGGCAGCATGAAGGATTGTGTAAGCATGTCTCAGCTCCACCCAGCCCAGCCCATGATGACACTTTCTTGAACTTTTTTCACACAGAAGCATATTTTTGAATTTCCAGGGTAGTGGCACTTGACCAAAAAATCTAGGGTTCAGTTACCCTTTACAGAGTAAGATCTTTCTCTTTTTAACCAGAAATAGCCCCGAAATGACAATCACCAAACCATTTGTTGTGCATCAAGATGAAGGTAACTAGTAATATGTACTAAAATGTATGTAATTCACCCAACACTGGC